>JAJOZX010001599.1:0-600000 GCA_023014485.1 Bathynomus jamesi
TTACTTTTGGTTGAGTTTGAACCCGACGGTTCAGGATCGACCTGCGGTCGACCCCTCTGCAGCATCCCGCCTCATTTGCGGGACTTGGTGAAGGAGGGAATTGCTCTCTGATCGCCTCCTGCCCTCGTAGCCAGCCACGCATGGCTGGTCAGGGACTTTGCACAAGAATCTGTCCAGCTGGTTCTTGAAGTTATTCAGGTTGGTGTGCTGGAGATTCCTCACTTCTTTTGGAAGGACATTGAAAAGCTTTGGGCCCCGTATTCTGAGGGTATTTTCCATCCTCGTTTTCATGGCTCCTTGTCCCACCGCAGCTGGGACCGTACAAAATCTGCCTCTTCTCTCATTCCAGTTTGTTTCTATTTCATTTCTGAGGTTAGGGACAGAGCCCTCAAGTATTTTCCATATGTATATTATTGTGTACCGCTCTCGCCTTCTTTCAAGAGAGTAGAGTTCCAGGGATTGTAGTCGAGACCAGTAGTCTTCACCTTCCGTTTCCTCTATCTTAGACGTAAAAGTCCTTTGTATAGCTTCAATGCTCGCAATGTCTCTTTTTCTGTGTGGGCTTGTGAGTACTGAGCAATACTCAATTATTGGTAGGACTAGACTCTTCCATAATTTGAGCATGATGTTTGCTTTTCTGCTGCGGAAGCTCCTCCAGATGATTCCCATTATTTTTCTAGCCGTTGTGATTTTGATTTTATAGTGCTCTCTGAATTCTGCATCCGACGACATTATTACTCCAAGATCCCTGACTTGTGGATTTGGTGTTATCTGTTTGGCTTGCGGAGTTTTGTACCCTTTTTTCTGTAGCTCTTTGTTATTACCATATCTTAGAAGTTGGAATTTTTCTTCGTTGAACTTCATATTGTTGTCTTCTGCCCACTGGAATAATGTTTCAATGTCGTTTTGTAGTTTTCTTATGTCATCTTCGTTCAATATTTCCTTACATATCTTTGTGTCATCTGCGAAGCATGATACAATACTGTCCTTAATATCTGCATCAATATCTGCAATCATTATTATGAACAGCAAGGGAGCTAATACTGTCCCTTGTGGGACAGAGCTCACGACTTCCGAGACTTCCGATTTAACTCCGTTTACCACCACTCTTTGCGTTCTTTGCGTCAAGAAATTAAATATCCACCTTCCTAGCTTTCCAGTAATTCCTGTATCCTTAAGTTTGTGTGCTATGATTCCATGGTCACATTTATCGAAGGCTTTAGCAAAGTCAGTATATATTACATCAATGTTTTGTCCTCGACACAATGTTCCTAATATTTTCT
Organism: Bathynomus jamesi; assembly: GCA_023014485.1. Classification (NCBI taxonomy): domain Eukaryota; kingdom Metazoa; phylum Arthropoda; class Malacostraca; order Isopoda; family Cirolanidae; genus Bathynomus; species Bathynomus jamesi. The sequence continues at coordinate 1,284 of JAJOZX010001599.1, forward strand.
CCTGGTGGTCTAGTAGCTGTGACAGGCATGATCTACCCGCCCTGAAGCCATGTTGATTTGGGTTGTATAAGTCTTTTTCTTGTAGGTAGTAGGTAGTTTTGCTCTAATTATGCGTTCAAAACACTTTATAAGGTGTGAGGTGAGAGCCACTGGCCGATAATTTTTGGGCATTGCTCTGTTACCACCTTTAAATAGGGGGGCAATGTTCGCGTTCTTTAAGGGGAGTGGAATTTGTCCTGTGTCGAGTGATTTCCTCCATAGTAAGTATAGCGGTTTTGCAATACTCTCTTTGCATTTCTTCAGAAATGTGGCACTCCATGTGTCTGGCCCTGGCGCTGAATTGTCTCGCATCTGTGATAAGGCCGTAATTACATCTCCTTCCGTGAACTCGAAGTCCATTAATAGGTTTGTGCCGGGATTTGTTCTTGGTTGATCTGTTCAATGTCGAAAAACTCGTCTGGGTTTTCCACTTCCATCTCGGACTTAGGGGTGCTAAACACAGATTTAAATTGTTCCCTAAGCAGTTCACTTATTTCTTTCGGGTCATTTGTGTATTCGGCCTCCCCGTCTATCAACGGTCCAATACTCTCTTTACACTGCATTTTCCTTTTCGCAAAAGTGTAGAAGTATTTTGGGTTATTTTTTATGTTTTCTGCTACCTTGTTTTCCTCCTCGTTTGTCTTATGTATGAATGTTTGCTTTAGGTCCATTTCTATTTCGCCAAGTTTCCTCTCTAGTTTGAGTCTCTTTGCATCTGTGGAGATGTTTTACGGTTTGTCTTCGTTGCCTGAATAGAGTCCTGATTTTCCTCTCGAGCTTGCTACGTTTTCTTTCCTGTCTCTCTGGAATATGTTTCAGTATTATAGGTTTGGTTTCCGTCTCTATTATACATAGTATTTCTTGTGGAGTCTTCTCGTGTAGTAGCAATTCCCAATTTACCTCCTTTAAATCTTTATTTACGTTTTCCCAATTTACTTTCTTTGAATTTATGTTTAAGCCTTCAAATATTCCATCTGCCTCTCTGGATGCGTTTTCGGACCTCTGGGTGCTAACTTCAATTGTATATCGATGAGGTTATGGTCGGAGAACTTTGTGTGCGTTACTTTTTTATTTATTATTATCTCGTTGTTATTTGTCCAGATTAAATCCAAAACGTTCTCCTTTCTCGTGGCTTCACAGATTTCCTGGGTAAGGGCGTAATGTTCCATAATATCTAATAGCATTGTTGCTTGGGTTCTGTCATCTTTAGTAATGTTGCCATGAAACTTCTCAACATATATAACTTCGTCATTTTTCTTCCATGATATGAATGGGAAATTAAAATCTCCGAAAATTAGAATATTTGTTGCTGGAGTTTCAAGTAATTTTAATATGTTTTCTATTTCATTTGTAGCAAATTGGAATTCACTTTTTGTGGTGTTTGGTGGTCTGTAGATGTTCATAATGGTTAGGTTCAGTTCTTTTACTTCTAATATAATAACTTCAACTGTGCTGTTTGATTTCTTTACCCTCACTTCACATGTGTAAGTGTTTTTCACGTAGATACAACACCCTCCTCCTCGTCTAGCCACTCTATCTGCTCTGTATATGTTGTAGTCCAGCAATGCTATTTCAGTATTCTCGATGCAGTTTTCACAGCCTTTTTCGCACTTATGTAAGTGTGTTTCCGTTAGGCATATGATATCTATGCTGGTTTCCGTAGCTAAATTTTGCAAGTATTGTAATTTGCAGTCTGCATGGTCCGTATAGAGGCCTTGTATATTTGTGTATAATACATTTACCGGGTTTCTTCTAATCTTCGTGTTCGATTTCCTAAATGATGGTCGTTTCCTGGTCGATGTCGGTTCCTGTTTGGTGTTATTGGTTGGGCCGCTGCATTTGGGAGTATTGGGGTTGCGGCCCGTGATACCACTGTTGTTGTTGTATTATTGGTGGGTGGTGTTGAATAGGGGGTGATGTGCGTAATGTTGTGGTGCATATGTTTGCGGCGTTCTGTCTCTCCTTGTTAGAAGGGCAAGCTGAGCTTTTATTATTCTCATTTCTTCTAAAAAATATGTTTCATTACTCTTGCTATTTCTTCTATGTCGAATATGATCTGTTCTTTCCCGTTCTCTTCTTTGCGTACCCTTTATGTGAAAATGGGCACTCTATGTTCAGGCATTTTTTCTCAGTAATTGACTGTCTGCACATACGAGGGTGAAAAAAGTTGCAGTTTGGTCCGTACTTGCACTTCCCATTCCTCATCATATAGAAGCATTTTGTAGGGTGATTGTATATGCAGTTTGAGCCATATTTGCACGCACCTATTTTATAATATTCGCATATGGCCCGTCGTTTAAATTCCCTCTGTGTCTTATGTGATTCGATTTCCTTCTTCTGCTTCGCCACCACTTCTTCCCTACTCAGTGGGGTTGTTTTCTTTGGTGTATTTCGTATCTCCCTCTTCTGCCGTGGGTACCTCTTTTTCTGAGGCTGCTTTCGCCCCTCCCTGTAGTGTGTTTTCTTTTTCCTTCTCGGTTGTGTAGGCGTTTTCTGTTTCATGTTTTTCTGTCGGTAGAGCTGCTGTACTTGATTCTTCTATTTCAACATTTTGTGTTCCCCTCTGTACTAATTTTCTATTGTTTTCCATGCATTTGACGCATAAGAAACCACAAAGTCCTATGATTTTGTTATTTATTCTATTTATCATTTTCCTGTCTTTTCTATCAAAGTTCATGCATTCGTAGTGCTTAAAGGTATTGCACAGAATGCAGTTTAAGCCCGAGGTCTGGTCTGCTTCGTTTTTGCAATCGCAAAGTTGATATGCGGCACATTCCATTACACATAATCCGGCTTTATTCAATTTTCTGATTTTTCCACAATTTACACATTTCTTCGAGTGTTTGGCCATTTTCTCCTTTATTTTCCTCTTTATTTCCCTCGCTTCTCAAATTTCTTTCGATCACTCGACCTTCGTTTTTATGGCACTGACCTTTTTCCCTCTTAGGCCTAGTGTACAATCTCAGAGCTGTTTTTCCGTTCGAAGTGTGTTAAATTTATATTTCAATTTGATGTTTCTTCGTTGTGCAAGCTATATGCCACCGGTTTTCATTTAATAATTTATTATCACGAATTCACTGGTATTAAATACACACACTGGTATAAGATAGAATTTACGGCTGAACTTATAAACACTAGTTATTTCGATATTACACAGAGCGGAAACAAAACGTCCGTATATATGTGTGTGTATGTATATATGTGTATGTATGTATATATATGTGTATGTATGTATATGTGTATGTATGTATATATGTACAGGGTGTACATAAAGTCAGGATCTATTTTTGTGAAGCACTTGGAAATTATATGGAATTCAATCATAAAATGATAAAGTGGTAACATTTATTAAATAATTAAGAGTAGGATTCGACGTGACGCCCATCAGTATCCCTGCACAGCTCAAATCGTTCCGCAGCATTTCTAAACACATTCTGGAGCATTTGCGGGGTTATGTTATCTGCAGCAGTTCGTATACGTAAGTTTTCAAGACTCGTAATCTTCGTCTGATAGACGTGCGATTTGATAAAGCCCCATGCAAAGAAATTTAAAGGGGTTAAATCTGGTGATCTCGCTGGCCAAGGTCTGTTGCTTCCGCGTCCGATCCAGCGATTTGGAAAACGTCCATTTAGATAATCCTGAACAATTTTGGCATAGTGACAAGGAGCACCATCATGTTGATAGACGACGGTACTAACAATCCTATCCCCGTCGTCTATCAACATGATGGTGCTCCTTGTCACTATGCCAAAATTGTTCAGGATTATCTAAATGGACGTTTTCCAAATCGCTGGATCGGACGCGGAAGCAACAGACCTTGGCCAGCGAGATCACCAGATTTAACCCCTTTAGATTTCTTTGCATGGGGCTTTATCAAATCGCACGTCTATCAGACGAAGATTACGAGTCTTGAAAACTTACGTACACGTATACGAACTGCTGCAGATAACAACCCCGCAAATGCTCCAGAATGTGTTTAGAAATGCTGCGGAACGATTTGAGCAGTGCAGGGATACTGATGGGCGTCACGTCGAATCCTACTCTTAATTATTTAATAAATGTTACCACTTTATCATTTTATGATTGAATTCCATATAATTTCCAAGTGCTTCACAAAAATAGATCCTGACTTTATGTACACCCTGTATATATATGTATGATGTATGTATGTATATATATGTGTATGTATGTATGTATATATATATTATGTGTATGTATGTATGTATATATATATATGTGTATGTATGTATATATATATATATGTGTATGTATGTATGTATATATGTGTATATATGTGTGTGTATGTGTGTATGTGTGTATATGTGTATGTATATTAGGGTGTCCCAAACTCATAGGGGGCCAAATGTTTTTTCGGGATACAAATCCGCTCGTGTTGCGCTCTTTTGATGTTTCCCATTAGAAGTCTTCCTGTAAAATTTCAGAGAGATCGAAGGAAATTTAAAGTTCCCGAACTTTGAACACTTTATTTCTCCTCTTAACTGAAAGGTAAATTAACTGAAATATTTCTCTCAAAAGTTCCATCACAAAGATGATTATACAAAATAAACATGTATTTTAATCTTAACACACAAACAACAATTTCAAAGCATCACATTTATGCATTTTAACTAAACACGTGTTTCATGAGATCCGTTTTTGTTCCCTTCCGGCTCACATTCCGACGGTGTGAGTGGACAGTTCGAAGGAGGGACTGGAGATCTTCATCACGGCACAGAGGTTTGCTTGTGTATTTCTCAATGAGGGCGATGCCTTGCTCTGCTGCATCATTGACCACCATCAGTTCTGCAGCTCGGCTCTTTGCCAGACGGTAGTTTTCGTCAGTAGGCCATGTTTCAGGGTCTTTGGTGAGGAACGTGTGCTCAACTTGGAGAAACTGTAAGAGAGTGGTGGATCGACTCGTCACCCACGGACTTAAACGGCCATCCACTTGCAGTCCCTTGCCTTGGACCCGTTTGAGTCCTTTCCCAGGGCGCATTTTCAGGTTAGCCGTCATGTTATGCTTTTCATTGTTGTCAACTCTCATCAAACAGTGCAAGACAGATTAAGTTCTCTGAGATATACCACAGATGACGGAGCACAGCCCGGTAAGCTGTGTTTCCAACGTCCTTGTCAGGGTAACCTACAAGAAGATTGCACAGCCTAACGTCATTTTTGGGAGATTTGATGGCGATGGGAGCCTCGTGCCAGTGATGCACGTATACAAGGCTCACGAAGAGAGCCATACGGCGAACCCCTTGCAGTTCTTGGAGATGAAGTTCGGAGAACTGGGACTGCAGTAATGCTATTTTCAGGCAGTAAATAGCTTTGAAAGGCAAGCATTGTCATTTATGAAGGCTTTAGCCACCTCGTCCTTGTCAAATGCATCCAACTGACAGTGGTTCATTGATGGCCAGGCCTCCTTGAATCTCCTGAAAAGTGGGATTTGAGGACTTGGTGGTGTTCCTAGGCACACGACGAAGACATCCTTGAGAATCACTTCGTGAACGTGATGATGGCAAGCAAACCATAAAAGAGATCTTCCCAATGCCACTTCCAAACGCGCGCACGCACCTTGCACTATCCCTGTGTTTGATGCCGTCGTGTCAAACACCATGCCTATGATCTTGTCCTCAATTCCGACTAGGCTGAGCGCTTGATGGACTGCCTTGCCATTTGCTGTCCTGTGCCATCTATTATTTTCGGTGCTCCTAATAGCTCTTCCACACCATCCCCAGTCACCACAACAGCAATCCGATCGACTGACTTACCCTCCTGTTCGATGTCAGTATCTTTGTGTCCCAGTGGCTCTGCAGTCGAGGTGGCCAATAACATTGGTCCCTATCATTGTACGGGCCTTTTGTCGGAAGCGGTGAACCGTGCTCTTTGATGGAACACTGTCAGGACCGAGAGCTAGGGATTTTGCAGTCGCAGCAAACGCTGATGTTGCCTGTCGAACAGAAAGGCCCTCGCGATCCCAAGTTGCTGCCAGGTCAAGATCACTCAGACTTTCTTTTGTCTGTCATGTTTGGGAGCTTTCGAAGGTTTAAGTCCACAAGTGACGGCTTCGTTTCCACTGTCAGCTGATGATGTGCTAGAACTGCTGTTGGTAGCCTCTTCTGTGACTCCTACAGCTAGAGCCTCCTCCGTTTGACGCCGGTGTGCCCGCTCAAGAGCTCTTTCCCTTTCCTGTCTTTTCATTGTGGCTGCATTATATTTTCTATCTTCACCTCCCATGTAACTCGTATGTCGATCTTCCCTTTGGGAAATGAGAAATTCCTTGTCTTCAAGAGGGATATCTCCCCGATCCAGAACGTCTGAGCGGGCGACAAAAAATATCCTCCATATCAGCCAAGAATACATCCCGCTGCATATTGTAAGTCATTCCAGTCTTGTTCTTGTTTTTATGCAAATTTCGATACCTCTGAACCAAAGCTTTCAGTTTAGTCGAGGCATGAACGGAGGTTGTTGCTAGATTCGAGTTGGCTCTAGCCCAGATTTCTAATACAGCCGATATTACAGCCTTGACACTGTTGGAAGCTGTCTTCTTTTGGTCGCGGTGATGGTAGAAGAAAAGGAGCAACACGTCCATATTACTTGGTAATCGAGATTTAGCCAGCTCTGCTATCGGAGACCTCTCAAGAAGCCACAACTTGATGTTTGATCTTGTCAACGCCATAATGATCAATTCTGAAAACCAAAAAAAATCATCAAACGTCGGGACCTCTAAATATCATCTGATCGAGATGAAAATCACACAGCCAATGCTTTAGCCCAAACCACATACTGGGCATGACACGAGTTTTCAGGTCGTCTTAAGAAAAAAAATTGGGACACCCTAATGTGTATATATATATATACAGGGCGTCCCAAAAAAATGTATACACACTTTAAATACTTATAAAGGCAGTGTTTATTAAAATACATTTCATTTTCAAAATGTAATAGAATCTACAGACATTATTTAATTGTTTTGTCAATGCCTGTTTTGAAACTGACGTCCGTTCTGGTCCAGGCACTGCTGATAACGCGAAGCAATGGAATCGCAAACATCACGAAACATTTCGTTTGGTATTTGTGTGCATTCTCGTTCAATGGCTGCTCTCAATTCAGCGACTGTTGCAGGTTTTATAGCGTAGACTGTCTTTTAAGTATCCCCATAAAAGAAAGTCTAGTTTTGTGAGGTCTGGTGAACGCGGAGGGTATTCTACGAAACCCCTTCGTCCAATCCACATCCACATCCACATCCACATCCACATCGTGCCAAGTACCACTCGCAATACTCCACTCTTCGGTCCGGATCATCTTCATTAATAGCATGGACTAATCTTGGAATGTAACTTTTCCATTGACAGCGCTTCAAAATGCGTTGGACAGACGATTCTGAAATTCCTACCTCACGACTCGCTTGCCGCACAGATTTTCTTGGACTTTGGTGATACGTTTCCAGTACTCTTTCTTGCTTTGTGGGGCTTGTCGATGTCCGTGGTCTTCCGGAACGCTTCTTGTGGACATTCTGAACAGTTCCATCGGCTTCAAACTTATCTCTAATTCGAGTGATGGTAAGTCGCGTTGGTGGATCTGTTTGAAACTCCCTCCTAAACTGTCTTTGCACTTCAACTGCATTTTCACACTTCCAGTAGCATTTTAGAATGAATTTCCTTTGTTCAAAGCTTAGTCTGACTGCCATTATTAATTCTAATGGGTTTAACTTGGAAAGAAAGAAACATCAATTGAGCTATCAGCTGTTAAAGTGTGTGTACATTTTTTTGGGATGCCCTGTATATGTTAGTACCATTGTCTATCAACATGATGGTGCTCCTTGTCACTATACCAAAATTGTTCAGGATTATCTAAATGGACGTTTTCCAAATTGCTGGATCGGACGCGGAAGCAACAGACTTTGGCCAGTGACATCACCAGATTTAACCCCTTTAGATTTCTTTGCATGGGGCTTTATCAAATCGCACGTCTATCAGACGAAGATTACGAGTCTTGAAAACTTATGTATTAGAACTGCTGCAGATAACATAACCCCACAAATGCTCCAGAATGTGTTTAGAAATGCTGCGGAACGATTTGAGATGTGCTGGGATACACACGTGTGTATATATATATATATGTATATAGAAACGACGTAAGTATAGAGGAGCGTTCTGCACATGCGGAAGAGAAATAATGAACAAATGAACCCGGGTGGTTCACCTCATTTTTCATTTGTTCGTTATTTCTCTTCCGCGTGTGCAGAACGCTCCTCTATACTTACGTCGTTTCTATACATTAATATACTGCGTGGTCATTGCAGTTAAATGTGTGTGTGTGTGTATATATATATATATATATATATATATATATATATATATATATATTATATATATTATATATAATGTATATATACACACGTGTATATTATATATAGGGTGTTTTATAAGTCCGGCATCATAGGAGAAATTCATATTTTTCTATTTCTACAAACCATAATTCATATTTTTCTTATGCTCGGGATGCTAATTTCCCATCCACCATTCTGTTCAGTGACGAGGCTGTTTTTTATGGAAATGGTGAGGTACGCTACTGGTCTGAAAACAACCCTCACTGGTATACCTCCTCAAAGGAACAAGGTTCATCTCGGGTGATGGTATGGTGTGGCATTTGGAAGGATCGCATCATAGGCCCCCTCTTTTTCGATGAACATGTCACTGGAGGCACCTACCTACGTATGCTCAAGGAAGAAGCATTTCCCAGTGTCTTGAACGAAGAAGGAAATTTCCCAACATGGTTCCAGCAAGACGGCGCTCCTGCACATTACAGCACCCAAGTAAGGGAATACCTGTACCAACAATTCCCTGGTCATTGGATAGGACATCGAGGCCCTGTGAAATGGTCAGCGAGAAGCCTGAATCTCATGCCACTAGATTTTTATCTCTGGGGCCACTTGAAAGCGCTGGTATACACAGAGAAAATTAGGAGTGTTGAACATTTGTGGCAGCGCATTATTGGGGCATGTAACACCATTACTCCTGACATCATTCACCGTGTGCTTGCTGACTGGGTATCATGTTTGAATTTGTGTATTGAAAACAATGGTGGACATATTGAGCACATTCTGTAAATAAAAGCTTTTGTTTTGCCTTTTTTTATTATTTTTCCTATGATGCTGGACTTAAGGGACACCCTGTATATATATATATATATATATATATATATATATATATATATATATATATATATATAATATATATATATATATACACATACATACATACATACACACGTGTATATTATATATATAATGTTTCAGACCAACAAAGACCCTAGGATCCACTCATTGCTGGTCTACATAACTGTGTATGTCCTCTGTGGTGGTGGAGGGGCCCTACAATTTTACGTTGGTTCGGAACCACAAGAACATAAGAAATTTATTATAAAAACTGCATGTACATTGGCAATGACCATTTTTACAAAACTAAATAATTATCAATTTAAAACTAAAGCTAGAATCTGTGGATCCAGAGGATCAAGTCATAATAGACTACTATCCACAAATATGTTACACACTATATCTATTTATAACCGACATGCAAATATATCAGATCCAAAGAATCAAGTCAATTTCATTATGGTATCCATCAATACCAGTACCTTGCCAACCAAAAATAAGTCACGGTCCATATCGATTGAGGACCAAGTCAATTTACAACCATATGCATTACTATATACTTAGGAGGAAAGGTGTAGGTGTGGCTGTAAAGACTGTACAGTAATGTAGAAATGTCTGTGCACCTATTTTGGGTCTCCCATTTCAAGGAGTTTGTGGGGAAAGTGAAGATCATGAGTTTTTCAATACCTCACAGTACTATGGGGGGCACCGCTCAGCAGAGGAATCTCTCTAAATGGGGTGTGTAAGGACAGAGAGTATCCCCTAACCCAAGATGCTGCCTCCCTCTATCCCACAACACTTGTGTTGAGCTGTGGGATCTATCAACATATGCGTCTAATTGATTTTTAAACATGTTTATAGACGTGCTACTAATTACTTATACCGGCAAACTATTCCAGCTATTTACTATTCTATGCGTAAAAAAGTTTTTGCCAACTGCTGTCTTGAACCTTCTACTTGTCAACTTAACCCATTATTTCTAGTCCTATTATGTTGAGATATTTCGAAAAAGCTATCTCTTTCTACATTATCGAACCCATTCATAATTTTGAAAACCTGGATTAGATCACCCCTTAGCCTCCTAGTCTCGAGTGTAGTCAATTTTAACTCAAGCCTATCCTCGTACGACTTTGACTTAAGCGATGGAATCATCTTAGTTGCTCGTCTTTGAACTCTTTTGATTTTGTCTAAATGTTTGCGCATATGCGGATTCCAAAATTGGACTGCGTACTCCAAATGGGGTCTAACTAATGATTTATAAAGAGGAACTATAATATCGAGCGATTTGTACTCAAAATTTCGAGCTATAAAACCTAACACTTTGTTCGCCTTATTGACTGCTGCTGTACTTTATTTTGCTACTTTTAAATCACCACTGACTATAGCTTCTAAATCTTTTTCCTTCTTTACCCTTGTTAAATCTTTCCCTGACATACTATACGCAAAATTACCATTACACGAACCTATATGCAAAATTTTGCACTTAACATTAAATTTCATTTGCCATGTGACTGACCAATCAACGATTTTATTCAGATATTTCTGGATTTTTTTACCTCTATCTTTGTCATTAATCACCCTACCACCAGCTTCATGTCATCCGCAAACTTTGAAACTGTACTGACTAGGCTGACATCTAAATCGTTAATATATATATATAAGAAAAAGCAAGGTGCCCAATACAGAACCCTGAGGAACGCCACTTGCTACATTAGCCCAACACGACTCCGCTCCATCAACAACCACCCTCTGTTTCCTTCCTCGCAACCACTCTTCTATCCAATTTATTACTACACCCCTGATTCCATGAGCCTTAGTTTTTTCAATGAGTCTTTTGTGTGGCATGGTGTGAAATGCTTTTTGAAAATCTAAATACACTACATCAACCGCCTGATGTCTAGCGTAAATGTCAACCACGCTTTTGAAAAATTCTAAAAGATTAGTTAAGCAAGATTTGTTTCGCCTAAAACCATGCTGCGTGTTTCTAACTAGTTTATGCAATTCTAAGTGTTTGACTATATGATCCCTAATTATTGATTCCAGTAGCTTACCTACAACAGATGTTAAATTGATTGGCCTATAATTTCCCGCCATACCTTTATTGCCTTTCTTAAAGATAGGTGTTACATTTGCTAACTTGAAATTATCTGGTATGCACCCCTCAGAAATAGACGCATTAAAAATCTTTGTTAGTGGCACAACAGTGCTATCTTTTAATTCTTTTAGTTGTATGGGATATATGGAATCCGCCCCTGGTGATTTTCTGCATTTTCATTTTATCAATATAGCGCATTACCTCCCCTTCACTAACCACGATATTATCCAAAATATTACCATTATCAAAAGGTATTATGTCTATGACTTTAGGGATATTTGTTACATCGTCTAGTTATAAAAACTGATGTAAAAAATTTGTTTAGCAAGGTAGCCATTTCCTTGTTTTCAGAAACTAGATCTCCGTTTACATTTTTCAAAGGCCCCAAGACACTTTTTATTGGATTTCTATTATTGATGTATTGAAAGAATTGCTTGGGGTTTTCTTTACCGTCACAAGCTATGGAGATTTCAAATTCGCGCTTCGACTTTTTATTACACTTTTTGCTTCATGCCTTAGAGATATGTAGTTGTTTCGTAACCACAAATTGTCTTTATCGCACTTATGTAGCCTATAAGCCCTACCTCTACTCTTTATAATGTCTCCTACTCTAGAAGTAAACCACAAGGGCTTATTCTTTACTTTCGCACTCTTAATTTTGTACGGTACACATTCCTCATTTATAGTCCTAAATACTGTTTCAAACGATTCTCACATTAGTTTTGCGTTGGAGTTCCCCATTACGTTTTCCCAATTGACATGTGACAATTTATTTCGAAATTTACAAAAGTCTGTGTGCTGGAAGTTAGGAATTTTAGTCAAGTTAGCTGGTTTTGAGTGACTTACTGAGAGGACAAACTCTACCATATTGTGATCACTATTGCTTAATGATTGTATTACTTGAAGATCAGTAATTAGCCTATCATCCATAGTTATTACTAAATCTAAAATACTGTCCAACCTCGTAGGTTCCCGAACCTTTTGAATAAGAAAGCTATCCTTGAGAAAATTACCTAAATGATTACCTTCCTCGTCTCCCTGCATTGTATCGTAATTCACGTTGGTGCAATTAAAGTCACCCATAACTAAAGCCTGCTCACTACCGATTATTCTCTTTAGTTCACGATATAACGCTTCATCCGTATCAGCTGTTTGATTAGGGGGCCTATATATAACCGCAACAAGAAGTTTGAAATCGTTCAATTTAAGTTCTGCTATAGTTGAATCTATCGGTTCCGGAATTGTGTGCTTTACTTCTATAACGTTTGCAATATTATCTTTGATATACAGCATAACACTGCCTCCTCGCCTACCTATTCTGTTTTTAACAAAAAGTCTATAACCTTTTAATTTAATACTCCCCTACAAAGTCACGAGTTTGTGCTAAGCCATGGTTCATTTATCGCAATTATATCATAGTCTTTACAAGCAATTAAAGAAAAAAAATTTGTCTTTTATTTCATAGTCTACGAGCATTTAAGGCAGAGATTTCCAAACTTTTCACATTGGCGACACTATTTAAGCATAAAAATTTTTATGACACATTCATTAATTTTTGTTAGCCAAGCCAAACATATAATTTAAAATGTATAAAAAAAGAAATAATTACAATTGAAATTTTATTTAATTATTAAATTGTAAACTTTTGAGTGGAAATATAATAACATAAGTTTATAAAATTAACATCATTATTAAGTGGACGAATCTATCAATTTCAATCTAATAAAATATGTTAATAAAAATATGATTTGAATTTAATAAAAATTTTAGTTTCTCATTTTAATGGGACACATGAGCTTGATGTGAAGAACATATTTCTTTTATATTTGGGGAAATGTTTGATAAATTTACCGGCATTTTGTCACCTAGCATTTTTAAACTTCCGCATTTCAGTGTCTTTAAGTTTGCCATAGTTGAAAATCCAACTTCACAAGTGTATGTAGTAGAAAACTGCAGAAGAAATTTTAATGCTTTTGTAGCTATATTGGGATGCTGTTCAGCAATAGAAATCCAGAAACTATCCAATTCACTTTCTTGATCTCTCATGAATAAACGCCGATTATTTTTTATTTCAGCCAATTCTTCTTCAATGAGTGAAAAGTTACTTGTTGCAGTTGAAACAAATGGATTTCTGATCCAATCATATTCTGATATTTGGATATTTGGGAAGTATCCATGTATTCTTTCTTCTAGCAATGTCAAGTGATCAATGATGAAAGCACTGATATCACCTTTTAAGCTGCACTCTGCAGTTTTGGAAAACATTCCAAAATTTCCCTCTGCCACTTTTCTTTTCCAGATTCCTATTTTCTCTCATTGCGCCAATTTTATCTACTGATGTTAAGATATTTTCTCCCTTTCCTTGCATGCTGTTTATTTTGTTCAAATGTTCAAAGATGTCTGAAAGGTATGCCAATTTTGTGCACCAAAGCTCATTTTGAATTAAATCACAAAATTCAATTTTCTGATCCTCTTGAAAAAGTTGAAGCATCATTTCTCTCAATTCGTATACACGACATAATACCCAACCTCTTGAGAGCCAATGAACTTCAGTGTGTAAAATAAGTTTTTCAAACTTTACTCCCATCTCCACAAATTTGAGCAAATAATCTTGATTTAAGAGGCCTACTTTTAATATAATTGACCATTTGAACTACCTTTTCCAAAACAACCTTCAATTCACTTCCAATGGTTTTCGCAACTAACGCTTCACAATGTAAAAAGCAATGTGTGGTAAAATATTTTCATTCTCCTTTTTTGCCAAAGCTGTGAAGCCTTTTAATGTACCAGTCATTGAGGGTGCACCATCTCTGCAAATTCCTATGCAATTTATCCATGGTAAATTCATATCTTTCATAAAATCATCTAAAACTTTAAATATATCTTTACCTCTAGTGGTCAAGGGAATTTTTCAACAGCATAAGTATTGCTCTATAATTCTGTTATGAATAAAACGTATAAAAACCAACAGTTGTGCAAACCCACTTACATCTGTTGACTCGTCTAGTTGTAAAGCGAACATTATATTATCTTTTACAAAAATGTGTCTCACTTGCATTTCAATATCTTGAGACATATCTTGAATGCGTCTTCCAATCGTTTTGTCTGCTAAAGGAATCTTTTTCACTTGTAACTCAAAATTGGATCCAAACATTATTTGAACTATTGCACAACAGGATTTTTTTTTTATTGTTTTGCCAGTCGTATGTGGCTCTTTGTTTTTAGCAATTATTTGAGCTACCAAATAACTTGCCTCTTGAGCTTTATCTGATGTTTTCATTTTTTTATAAATACTGTAGATTGCTGCTTAATAGATTTTACAAGCTCTCTGAAATATTCCAATGGCTTTTCTGACATGATTGTTTGGAGATAAAATGGCGCTTTAATTTATTTGGTACCATACTTTCATTGGCAAGTATATCTCCACAAACCAAACACTGGGGACTAGGATTTCTTTCATCACCATACCATGTGAAACCTATTTTCATATAATCTTCACTATATAAACGCGGTTTAGAAATTTTTCCTCTACATTTCTTACCTAATAATGCAGAACCTTCAGCATTGGCTTCTTGAGTACTTTCATCTGCTGCTGGTACATTTTGTTGATCTTCATCGTTACTTTCAACAATTTTCCTTTTCTTAATTAAAAACATCCATTTTACTGAGGGCCACTTTTAATGCACAGAATAACTTATCATAGTGTGATTTAATTGAAGAAAGAGCATGCAATTGTAGTACCAAGAAATTTCTTAGGAGTAATTCAATAACATGAAATTGTAATTCTACAGCTTACAAACAATGTTTAAATGAGTGAAACGCCATAGCAAGTAGCAACTCGACCACTGTACAGGGTTGCCAGACACTTTCAGGCCATTGTAAATTTTTATTATATTTTTATTAAATTTTATAAAAATTTTATTATTATAAAAGCTGTTTCATCGCAGATTAAAATTAATGATAAAATTGTAGATTGTTTGCAAAATAAAATAAAGATCTAGAGTTCTAGATTAAAAATTAGAATCCAGCGATTAACAATTAAAAAGATTTACCATTAAATATTTATGTAAGTGTAAGAAAATGAGTGATTCAGAAGAATAACTTTCATATATCAGATAATTTTTCAGTAGGTGGTTTATCTTGTAGCCGATTTTGTTGATACAAAAATCAAAATTTTCAAAATACAAAAAAATTGAAAATAATTAACTAAATTTGGCGACACACTAATGTGTCGCGATACACAGTTTGGAAAGCTCTGATTTAAGGATAAAACCTTCAAATTGTTAGTAATTGTGACACCTTCGTGAGTGCAGGGAAAATTTGTGGAATTTACGCTGGGGCCATTTGAGTTATGGCAGCCTGAAAAGAAGAGACAGTATTATGTAATAGTCTTCCTAAATGCGCAGCTCCAATGTCATTAAGATGAAGTCCATCTCCGAGGAACAAGTCCCTCCTGCCGTAGAAACTGTTCCAAAAATTTGCAAAATGCACTCCTTCATGTTGGCAAAGAGACTTTAGGTCAGGGATTCCCAAAGTGGTCTGTACAGACCCCCAGGGGTCTGTAGAAAGCTTCCAGGGGGTCTCTAAGCTTTTGGAAAAAATAGTAACATTAACTATATTAAAATAAATTTCCATTTCACACTAGACATTTGGTAAGTGTTTATTAAACTGGTTTAATGAGCGTAGAATGTTTAATTTTACATTAATTTAAAAGCTATCTATGTTTATGAAATATACTATAGTTTGTAACTGAATTCATAATTTTTTTTGTGGGGGTGTCTATGTCCGTACGGCATTAATATTTAGGGGTCCTTGGTGGTAAAAGTTTGGGACCCCTGCTTTAGGTTATTGTTAATATAGGTCGCCTTTTAGGTCCATGCTTTAAGTGGATTCACTTAATGGTGATTTCTTGGTCCTCATTATCCTTGGATAATGAGGACCCCCTGTACTGTATCCTGAAATAAAATTCAGAGTATGTAAAGTTAATTTAAAGATATCCTTATCAACTTCCATTCAATTAGTTGTTATTTATAAAAGTACTTGTACTTGCACTGAAGTACACCAATATGTACTTGGACTCGGACTCGTGTACAATGAGAAAAAGCTGTACTTGTCCTCAAGTATAGCCACCAGTACTTGAACTTACCCCTGTAGCTTACACTACAGTATTTACAGTATTGCAACATATAATTTTTTTAATGTCCAATTATCCAGATTTTTGTTTGTCTGGACCAACCTTAGTCCCAATTAGTCCAGACAATCAGTGCTGTACTGTACTGAAGACTAATTATAACCACTTAACCTCTTCTCCTTGGTGGCTTACATGTATAAGCCATACAGTTTGTGCTGCATGCTGATGGTCTAGCAGTGTAAGCCACAAGTTTTTAGTGCTATAATTGCTGGAGTGGTTTTTTGTTTGTCTTATGCAATCAAGGAGGGTGTGTGTATAAGAAATAAATAAAAATCATTCAGAACAGATAAGAGGGGTGGGGCTTTTCTTAAGTCCATGTGACTGATTGGCCTGAAGGTAAATCCTTTTCATTGAAATATGTTTTCAAGAAAGTGGGTGTAAATAATGCACCTATAATTTTTGCAACTGCAATTTATTGCATTATGGCTAGCAATGATGATAATTTTTAAGAGTGAAAGTTACAATGAATATCTTTCTTGTGATGATAGTGGTTATTTTGTTAGTGATGCTGAATTTTACACTGGAGACCTGTAGAACTAGATCATAGTGAGGTAAGAGTGGCTAACACATTTGAAGACAAGAGGCCTACAGGCATGCTGCCATTACACCATCAATTTGCATCAGTATTAGAGTATGCTTGGCAAATTTATTATTGTCTACCCAGCAAACAGAAAATGAACCCTGTATATGGGAGTGCCATGAAAATATACAGTCAGGGATGAAGGGGCTAATACTTAGCTTTTTGTCTCATTCAGAAGTTCCAGTAATACAGTACCTTATAATCATTCTTGAACAGGCATGTTCTTTTAAATAAAGCACTATTATTACTACTAAATGAACATAACTTCTCTATTCAATATATCTATCAACTATTTAATCAAAACAATATTCAGGGTTTATCTGTTACACTCTAGCTGTCCAACTCATAACTCACCCAAAATGTAATTCTACTAGAAGTGATTCAGCCAGTCTTAAAACTCTCCAGATCTTATCAACTCTTTAGTCTTCTTTCCTTCCTTATTTAGTCTCAATTGGCAAACATCTAGATGGGGGGGGGGGGAGGAGGACTGCCTGCAACCAGGGATGGGGAGTCGGCCAAAAACAACCGACTCCTGACTCCTGAGTCGGTATTTTTAAAAACTGACTCCTGACTCCCGACTCCCGACTCTCCTTATCATGCTGATCTACAACCTTATAAATATTGGGATGTTTGTTTCGTAGATGGCGTTTCAAGTTTGAGGCTCTAGTTGGAGCATTAGCATGTTTCCCAGTGTAAGCACTAATTTTTGCATTACACTCTTTACCATCCTTTTCTACTTGACAAATAAAAATACTTTCATCCTCATTTAGCTTAAAATATTGAAAGACTGCTGATTTTCTACTAGGCCCACGACTCATTACTAATAGGGGCTAATTAAATTAATAATTAATATATTGCTAATTTTTGTATGGTACCTAGTATCCTAAAATAGAAATATGAAATTCATTTGCTAAGATTTACCAGAACAATAAATCAAATGTGGAAATGTGAATCTAGAATTAGTTCAGGAAGATATTTATTTAGGGCAGAGTAGTATTCTGGTAAATTGTTGGCATATAGAAATTGAATCAGAGTCGGGAGTCGGTCATTTTTACTGACTCCCGACTCTTCAAAAAGCCCTGACTCCCGACTCCGACTCCCCACCTCTGCCTGCAACTGTAGCCAAGTTACCAGCATTGCCTGCTAGTAAGGATGTTACATTATTATTTTTAACTTACCTTCTTTGACTAATCTAACCATTACTTATTTACATAGTTTACTAATTTTATAGCGAGTATAATGCAATATTCTAAACTATTTTTTTTTATTTGTACATTGTCTCTAGGAACTATAACCGGTCCCTTCACAATATGAGTGGGTAAAGTGAAATATTTTATCGGATTGAGACCCTGAATTTCATTGAAAATTGTCCTTGAAAACCTTGAATTAGCCTCGAATTTACTTCTGCTAATCTGTTATCTACCCTGCTAGAACAGAATGAATATAATAAATAATAACTATAATTACAGTAGCAATAATTATAATTAATACATAGCAAGGCTGTCTATCTCAACATCCCAACACAGTAGTGGGCCAGCCACCTCCCCTTTAAATTACCACACTGAGATAACTCGCATAATATTGTACACAGACTGTGCATGGAGCAAGGAACCCTTCTGGCATATTAAAACCACTATGGTCTGAATAAGTTTCATGCACAGTTTGTGTATTACATAAGAGTTATCAGGGGACCATTCTAAGTTGTAACATATTAAACAGACATGTTAAATACCTTAAAGTGAATGCTCAAAGTTTGTGGTTGAGATTTAAGTTTTGGATGTTGGCTAAAAATTACAATAGTTACCCTTTTCCTTTGCTGTGAAGTCAATCCAATGTAAATGCAATAAGTTTCTTGCATATATTGAGGTTCTGAATAGTTGTCTAGGTT
This sequence comes from Bathynomus jamesi, assembly GCA_023014485.1. Classification (NCBI taxonomy): domain Eukaryota; kingdom Metazoa; phylum Arthropoda; class Malacostraca; order Isopoda; family Cirolanidae; genus Bathynomus; species Bathynomus jamesi. The sequence continues at coordinate 20,234 of JAJOZX010001599.1, forward strand.
AGTTAAGCTCTAGACCAGTGGTTCTTAACCTTTTTATCATTGTTATCCCTAGAGCTATCCAAGGGAATTAGGATTACTCTCATCATGAAAAATGGTCAAAAAATGATCTGAAGAATGGCTCAGTTAATAAAACTTAACAAATATTTATGACTGTAACTTGAAATTGAACTCCTAAAGAAGGCAGAAGTACCCCCAGGTTAAGAACTACTGCCCTAGACTGTCCCAAAGCTGGGTCCTATCTGCTTGGCAAATAGCTAGTGAGGGAAGCTATATTTTGGGGCTTTGCTAGTGACCTGTTGCTTGTGTTGGGTTTCTATTATGAAAAAGAAAAATTTATGTATTTGACATTTACTATTATTATTCAGACCATAGTGCATTTAATATTCTAGAAGGGTTTCTTGTTCCATGCATAGTCTGTTATACAGTAATCCTTTGATTAGTGCGGTTAATTAATCCTCCGATGTCACCGCATATACCAAAACCGCATAAATCAAAGTTAAGAACCAATGGAAATAATTATAATGAATCCTGGAAAATAAAAAACAATTTAGAATAACATTTATTTTAACTTTAAAGCATTTATTTTTTACAGAGAAATGTTATCTATAGTCGATTGAATATATATTTAAACTTTAAAGCATTTATTTTATAAAGAAAAACTAATCTAAAGTCGATTGAACAGTGTTAGCTTTTTTCTTTTCTAACAACATTTTGCGATAACAATCAATTTGCTTATCTAAACCACGGCGAACATTCATGCTTCTGTCTACATTTGGATCCATCTCGAGTAAAAGATATTTGGCCTTCTCAATTGTCCGAAACAATTCTTCAAGTTCTTTCACCGTGATTTCCTTAGAAATATTTTCCATTTCTTCAGTTTCCTTTTCTTCTTCATATGCCTGTTGATGCTTGATTCCAAGAAGATCTTCGTCACTTTGGTCTTTTGAATGTGAAGCCAATAATTCCCGAACATTTCCCGAATCGACATCCTTGAAGCCAAGGTCTCTTCCAATCGTAGCAATATCATTAATGACTTCGTTGACAGGATTAATAAAACCACCAAAATCATTTGCGCATTCAGGCAAAAGATTCTGCCAGACTGCTCTCATGCAGCTGGCTGTCAATTCTTCCCACGACTCATGAATGTTTGCAACTGCTTGTTTAATGTTAAATTGTTTCCAAAATTCATGTAGAGTGATTGCATCTACGTGTAAGACGTCTGTGCGCACTTGTGTCTGCCGATAAACTGAAGCGCATTAGGGAAGGCGGGAGACAGTTTCGGCCCAGCTGGTTATTTGCCCACCATTTTCAAACATTTTTGAACCGCACTATTCAAATTTTATACCGTAAATATCAAGGGATGGTCACAATAAATTTTTGCACAGTAATCAAAACCGCATTTATCAAAACTGCACTAATCAAGGGATTACTGTATATATCACACACACACACACACACACACACACAGACACAGACACAGGGTGTCCCAGAAGTCTTGGAGGGGTTTTATTTGGCTATAAATTTTTTCTTTATTTTTTTTTTTTCAATTAAAGTACCCTTGCTGCGATTAATAAAAATGGAATCCTGGACAGTGCAACAAAGAGTGGCTATTGTGGAACTTTATTTGACAAACAACTTCCATTGTTGTCACTCAGTGTTTAGATTAAAATTCAACACATGTTCTGCTCCTTCTGATTGAGCTATTCAATGATACATTGCTAAATTTCATATGGGAAAGGGTTAGGGAGATGAATCATTAGGGTGTGTCAATTTTAGTAAAGTCAACAATTCAAAAACTACTACTGTAGTGACCAAATGATGCATTTTCAAGTGCTAAATTGAAATATGGCTTTAAAATCGAGATTTGACCATTCCTAGCTACTTATATTTGAAGTTGAAGTTTATGAAAAATCAGCAATTTTTGCAAATATTTTTTTATTGTATATAACTATATTTTATATACATACAATTAAAGACATTTTGATTGTATTTCAATATTAAAACTTAGAAATATAGATACTGTAGGTTTCTTGAACTTTGCCAAGGATGCCATATATAACTACATTTTACATATATACAATTAAAGATATTTTTATTTTATTTCATTATTAAAACTTAAAAATATAGATATGTTTCTTGAACTTTGCCAAGGATGTCATGTCTGCCTTGCCCTTGTTCCTGGACATGAGCTCCCTACTGGCCACCTGGCCACTGATGTACGACTCCCTCCTCTTGTGAGTAAACATGTTGTGCTGCTTCAGTTGTCATCCTTACACACACCTCTACTGACTGCGTGAGAGAGGGCCATGCAGGAACTTCCATTGGTATATCCAGAAACTTCTTCGACTGCAGCAGTGGTGAGGGAGCAGGTCAGAGGAGGGTCAGTCACGCCAGAGTTCCAGTCAATAAACTCCGCGAGTTTGGTGGCATCTGGGTTGATGTCAGGAGTCTTCCTGGGTCTGACACTGCAGTCTCCTACCTGTGTGTCATCATCTCCTTCACCTTTGGTTTCCAGTAATTTAGGGTGTCAATTTTAGTAAAGTCAATTCAAAAACTACTAATGCTCAAATGATGTCATATATCTAGCAAACTTAGAAATATCTTTTGTTTAAAAAAGCCATTTACCTACTTATATTTGACCAGGACGAAGGAGGACAAAGACTTCATACCAGACTGAGTCTGGTATGAAGTTTTCGTTCTCTTCTCTCCTTCCTGCCTCCTCCACTCATGCATTCACAATCAAAACTCCAGTATTTGTGACTATGTGAAACTTAGAAACCATACTGCTCACCAAAAATAACCAAAGTTGACCACACATATCAATGGCACATTGATATATGATGCTACAGTCATATTTAGGTTATATTTCAAACCTTTATGGTCATATATAAGTAGGTAAGTGGCTTTTTTTAAACAACACTAAAGATATTTCTAAGTTTGCTAGATAATATGACATCATTAGAGCATTAGTAGTTTTTGAATTGTTGACTTTACTAAAATTGACAGACCTTAAATTACTGGAAATCAGAGGTGAAGGGGATGAGGACACACAGGTAGGAGACTGCAGTGTCAGACCCAGGAAGACTCCTGACATCAACCCAGATGCCACCAAACTCGCGGAGTTTATTGACTGGAACTCTGGCGTGACTGACCCTCCTCTGACCTGCTCCCTCACCACTGCTGCAGTCGAAGAAGTTTCTGGATAGACCAATGGAAGTTCCTGCATGGCCCTCTCTCACGCAGTCAGTAGAGAGGTGTAAGGATGACAACTGAAGCACCACAACATGTTTACTCACAAGAGGAGGGAGTTGTACATCAGTGGCCAGGTGGCCAGTAGGGAGCTCATGTCCAGGAACAAGAGCAAGGCAGACATGGCATCCTTGGCAAAGTTCAAGAAACATATCTATATTTCTAAGTTTTAATAATGAAATACAATCAAAATATCTTTAATTGTATATATGTAAAATGTAGTTATATACAATAAAAAAAATACTTGCAAAAATTGCTGATTTTTCATAAACTTCAACTTCAAAATATAAGTAGCTAGGAGTGGTCAAATCTGGATTTTAAAGCCATATTTCGATTTAGCACATAAAAATGCATCATTTGGTCACTAGTAGTTTTTTTGAATTGTTGACTTTACTAAAATTGACACACCCTAATGAACCATGGACTGGGCATCCTCAGACAAGCTGAAGTCCAACTCGGGTTGAGATGGTTCATGAAAGTGTTGAGGAAAATCCAGATCAGTTCAATGATGTAGGCAGGAATTAAACTTCTCAAGAAGTTCCTTGCATCAAATTTTAAGAGGATATCGATCTTTACCCGTACAAAATTCAAATTGCTCAAGAAATCAAACCACAAGATCATCAGAGTCAGATAATGTACACTAATGTGATTTTAGAGTTTCACCAGATATTAAATTTGTAATTAAAATTGCAATATATTTATTTTCAAGTGTTAGAAATTTTTTTTTATTTGATCCCCAAACAAAAAAGTTATAGCCAAATAAAAATCCCTCCAAGACTTCTGGGACAGCTTTCATATAATATAATCAGACATGGGGCTGACACTGGCTTTGGCTTCAAGACTTGGTTATTTGTATAGTTTGAGGGGTTTTATTTTTTATTATTAGTAATACTACCATAATCAAAAATTTAGTTACCTTGAATAATTTAGAATAGGTTAACTATGGAACTCATCTTCCAGTTTCAGTTCTATGAGATTCTGCTTCAGCTTTGGTTTCAGGTTCCTGACTTTATAAATAGCTGGCTTTGGCTTCAAAACCAAAGGCCTGGCTTCAGCCCCATGTGTGACTTGTATATACAGTACCGTGCAAAAGTATGAGACCAGTGTCAATCTGATAACTATTAGATAATCTGTCATATGAAAATTGGTTTTGATACTGAAATACACATTAACTAGAACCTCTGGTTCATATTAACGTATAACTAAGTTATTACTTAAGTGTATAAAGTTGTATTAGCTGGATAACCTCGTCTGCATAAATTGGACTTGAGGGTTGATTTATTATATTACTTATAGTGCGTGTGTTTAAAGATTAGTGAACTATTGATGATGGATCTGCAGTAAATGCTCCTAAGCTATTGTTATATCAGTATTTACAATTAAAAGTATTGACATGCACTTAAATTCTGAAAAACAAATTTATCCAAAACATTTCTCATTATAATCCTAGTTCATGCTATTTTTTTTATTTCACAGGCTTAAGAAATGAAAAGTACAATTTCTGATGAGATTAGATATAAAATAATACATTTGCATGGTGAGGGACTGAGTCAAAGAAAAATAAGTGAATCTACAGGTGTTTCCAAAACTGGTATAAAAACAGTCTTGGCTTGTCAGAGATCAAATGGGACCCCCAGTTGATTGTCCTAGATTAGAGAGGCCTTCTAAGCTTTCTCAATCTGATCTACAGTATCTAAAGATTATTTCCCTTTAAGACAGACACAAATCCAGCACTTCACCTGCAGCAGATCTCGAAAAAACAACAGGTGTCTCAGTTGATCCCTCTACTGTATGAAGGAAGCTTAACTCAGTAGGTCTCAGATTGAAATGGGGATGCGATGCTGGCAAGTGTTTCGTGTAAAAATGTGTTTGCATTACTCACCTACTGGATACTGTTAGTGGGGTCACGGTTGCTGAGATGGGAGACAGCTGCCAGTGAGGACCACCCAGAGGGCCTTCAATTGAGTAAAAGTAAATCCTTTGACTTCAACACCACCCACACTACTAAGAATGAGAGAAATGAGGTAAGCAAGTTCCCAATTTTAGTGTGGTTGAGATTGTCAGATAGGTGCCTCCTACCAATTTGAAACTGGGTTCTCACCTTTAAGATCTCTGGGGCATAGCCAGTCTGCCTCTTTTAAAGATTTACTCCTCTGTTTATGGTGGAAGGATTTAAGAAAAGTAAAGTGTCCTTTGCCTAATTTAATCAAAGAAACAAAAATAACACTTACAAGGTTAATTGCATCAGCAAGCAAGTTTTTACAGGTAACTAAAGAAAATATGAACAATTTTATTGATCATACACCAATGTGTATTCAGAACCAACTGAGCACTTGGGCAAAAAAAAAAAAAAAAAATATTACTACAAACCAAAAGAAACAAACATTAGTCCCATACTACACACAAAAATGTCAACAAAATAAATCCATTAAATTATTGGCCATCACCAGCCCATTACCACACAAAGGGGACAAGACTTACAGAAGAAAAGGAACTTGCGTAACTAATAAAAAACAAAACAAAGAATATTAGTCACTAGGGCAAGTTCAATGAGTGTTTATCCAAATTGTATAAACCTGATCAGTCCCAGATGTGTCATTTTAAACTCCACACACACACTATCCTTCATATCACAATTATTAAAGGTATTCTTGGCTCAATCAGTGCAAACAAAAGCAATGTTTATAACAAAAAATGGATATGCGAATACTGGATTCAGCAATTGTGCAGGTATTGGGGAAGAAAAAGCTTTGTCCAAATTCACTTTAATAAGCAAAATGCCCCAGCCAAAAACAAATCCCTGATAAAGAGAAAAAAAAAACAAGCATTTAGAGATTATCCCCCTCAGCACTGGCATCAGTGGACCCACAGGAATCCATGAGTGCAATGATGCCAGAAAAGGAAGCAAAATTAACAATAATAATATAATAAAGGTTCTAAAATTTTGGGATATGTATTTGCATTAATATGTTGCTCATAAGGCAGTTAAAGGTACAATTTAGTTCACAGCCTGAGAAAGCTCAAAATCCATTGTGATGCATATTGATAACTGAAGTTAGGTTTTTCAACAAGGTCTTTATAAAGGAAATCAGGCATTCAAAAATGATTATGATATTTACATGATAATTTTAAGTGATCCAAATATGTTAGACATAATTCTTATAGCTAATGGTTGAGCAATACAAAACATCAATGGTAAAAACAAGACTATAGGATCACCTACTACACCATTAAGGAGAAGTGAGATGCTTTCCTGTCTCTAGAAATGGGCATATGATTGCCTCAAGGTTCTGATTATTCTCTATACTGAGAGAATTTCAAATCTGTTATAATCAATTAAATAGAGAAGAAAAATATTTTTAGTAACTCTGAAGGCCTGGCTTTCTAAGAAAGCTCTGGCCCAGTGGGGATTACTGAAACCTCCCAGTCCCTACTGAGGTGTTTGGGAGCTCTTGGGAATCCTTCCCAATGGTGGAGTTCCCACCAAACTTGGGGTCTTAACCACACCATCTCAAGATGTCCAATACTTGTGTTCCAAAGCATATTTTCTTATCTTCTCTTTTTTTCCCATTCCTTAAAAGTTTCTTTTTTGCTGCAACACACCCTTTAAGACCTACTGAGTTAAACTTCCTTCATGCAGTAGAGGGATCAACTGAGACACATGTTGTTTTTTTGAGATCATCTGCAAGTGAAGTGCTGGATTTGTGTCTCTCTCAAAGGGAAGTAATCTTTAGATACTGTAGATCAGATTGAGAAAGCTTAGAAGGTCTCTCTAATCTAGGATGATCAACTGGGGGTCCCATTTGATCTCTGACAAGCCAAGATTGTTTTTACACCAGTTTTGGAAACCCCTGTAGATTCACTTATTTTTCTTTGACTCAGTCCCTCACCATGCAAATGTATTATTTTATATCTAATCTCATCAGAAATTGTACTTTTCATTTCTTAAGCCTATGAAATAAAAACCAGCATGAATTAGGATTATAATGAGAAACGTTTTGAATAAATTTGTTTATCAGAATTTAAGTGAATATGTCAATACTTTTAATTGTAAATACTGATATAACAATAGCTTAGGAGCATTTACTGCAGATCCATCATCAATAGTTCGCTAGATCTTTAAACATATGCATTATAAGTAATATAATAAATCAACCCTCGAGTCCAATTTATGTAGACTAGAGGGTCATCCAGCTAATACAACTTTATAACACTTAAGTAATAAATTAGTTATACATTAATATGAACCAGAGGTTCTAGTTAATGTGTGTTTTAGTATCAAAACCAATACTGTATATTGAGTTAATTTTGTTTCTAGATAAACATTTATTAAAAATTGCATTTAGGTCTAATATTTGAATTTAAAAGAAAATTAGATGAATCAGATAAAATATTTGATTCTTAAGAAGATGCGGAAGTGTTCCTCTTTAAAATATATGAAAAAAAAGAAGTAAAATTTAAGTTTGAAGTGAAAAGATTGTGATGGTTTATCCTGAGGAAATAATGGTATGTTTAATGAAGTATTGGTGGGTGATTTTAAAATTTAGTGAAAACTAAAGAAATTGAGAATGCTATGAAGCTCTCATAGTTCAGTTCTGGAAGTATAATCTTGTATGGACTGCAAATTTTTATGAATTTGTAAGGTCTTAATGTATGTATAAAAATGAAAAGGGAAAAGTTTTATTTGTGTAAATGTAAAATTGAATAATGCGATAATCTTTTTAAATAAGCCTTTTCTTTTTCAGGTTTCAGATGTTGCTTTAAATGCGTGATGGTGGGGTGGTGGTGGTGGTGCTGGTGAAGATTGTGGTTGAACCATGGGCTTGAGTGACGACTACTCTTGTCATTGACCAGGGACATGCTATTCATCCATGAGGCCATTGAATCTGATGAGAGCTTCCCCTCCATCTCTGACCTGGAACAAGATAATTCCTCTGACCATGATAGCAAGAAACCGGCTGAGTCCGAGGTACAGCAGCCAAGCCACAATACTGCTACTACCCCGACCACACCATTGAAAAAGGTTGAAAGAACGGAATTGGGTCAGTCAGGAGGGGCAAATAGTGGCAGTAGCAGGTCTGGCCGAAGTTTAGTAGAGTATTCAGACGTTAGTTCAGAAGAATTTTCTGAGCCTGAAGCGGGTGAAATAACAGATAGTCCTGGGCGTCATAGCCCAGCTCCTGTTCGGCGTTACCCCAATCGCTCTTACCCCCCCAGAGGCATTCCTCCTGCAAGAGGTCACAGTCCATTGGTTCCTCCTGTAAGTGTCTACCCTGCAAGGTCACCATACGTGCCCATTCCAACTACACCTCCTTCATATCACACACCACACAAAGAACCCTATAGCGACCCTGAGCCTGGGGTAAGTCCCCCCCTCACTAATCATCATATTTCTCGTGCTGAAAGTCATAGTAGTGGCAGTGGAGGCATCTTACCTCATTCATTGGTGCCTTATCCTACTAACATGTCTCCTGATAGACGAGGTTCTGACTTGCGAACAGATTATTACAGGGGCCGGGAGGATTACCATAGCTCTAGAAATCAATCCGAAGCATCTCGAGAACATGGTAGGGCCAGAAAGCGAGAACACAAAGAAAAAAAGAAACGTAAACATGAAAAAAAAAGAAAGAGGTCTGATCACTCTAGGAGTCCTGTACCTCATAAAAAGAAAAAGAAGAAAAACAAGTACAAATCTAGGAGTGGAACTCCAAATTATGTAGAAGATCCTACAGATATGGATGATGGAAGCATTAGTTCTGAGGATGATGTAGTTGAAGTGAGATATACTAGTCAAGATAGAGTTAGAAGAAGTAAGGGTGGTAACAAAGGTCTTTCTTCTAGAACTGATGAGACAAGTCCTGTGAGCTCCAACAGTGATGTTGTCTCTCCATCTGATCACAACCATGGCAGAGGTTATGAATATCATAGAACTCCTCCATTATCAGGCCATCATGGCAGAAATAGAGAGAGACCTTTTTCACCAGTGAACAAAGTCTATGATCGAAGTGGAAGAGCCCATCATGCAAGTCCTCGCAGACCTGCAACACCACCTCTTCCTTCCAAGAGAAGCAACTTAAGCCCCAGCAGAATGGCCCAGACTTCTCCAAGAAGGTCCCATGCGAGCAGAAACAAACGTTCAAAATCACCAGTTTATATTGATATTCCTTCAGGATCTGAAAGTCCAGTTTTGAGGAACTATTCAGTTTCCAAAAAAGAGAAGAGGAGGAGAAGGAAAGAAAAGGAAAGAGAGTATTATTCACACAGTCGCCAAAGCAGGAGTAGAAGTAGATCAAAAAGTGTCAGTAGAAGTAGGAGTAGGAGCAAAGGAAGATCTCCCAGGTAAATGTAGTCTATAATAAGGACTAGCTTTAGATTTATAGAATTACCTAAATACTTTATTCAGAAATAATTGATCTTTAGTTTTGTTGAGAGGAAATAATGTAGAATTTATAGTAATAAATTGAAATTTATGAAATATTCTCAGTATTGTACACTTTCTAAAAGCATTTTTGACTAAGCTTAATTATTGTGTCACTTAGTGAAAACAATTTTAATATACAGTGAGGCCTTGCATAATGAATTTAATTCGTTCCAGAAGGTCATTTGTTAACTGAAAAATTTGTTATGCAATGCATTAGTTCAATGGGATTTTCAGTAATTCGTTCCAGAGCCCAAATTTTGACCCTTTTTGCGCTTGTTTACCCATTTTTTAAATGGGTTCACCTTCTTCTGCTTGAATATCCTGGGATTTTGGGAATGATACACAAGCATAGGCTTAATCTTCAGGTCCCCTGATGCATTCCCAGCCATAAGTAAAGTAAACCAGTCTTTCATTGGTTTATGGCCAGGCAGTTTGGACTCTTTTCTAGTAATGTAGGTTCTGTTCGGTAGCTTTTTCCAAAATAGGCCAGTTTCATCGGCGTTAAAAACTTGAGGCAAATAATAATCCTCCTCAACAAGTTCTGCAAATTCTATTTTAAATTCCTTTGCTCCCTCAGTATCAGCACTTGCAGCCTCACCATGCCCTTATAATGTTCTTAATTCCTGACCTTCTCTTGAAATTTTCAAACCACCCACGACTTGCATTGAATGATTCGTATCTTTCAACTGATGCTGGAAGGGATTCCTTAATTTGTTCATATATTTGCACTGCCTTGTCACTAATGAATGCCTTAGTAATGGATTCCCCCTTCATTTCCTTTTCTCTAATCCATATCGGTAAAACACACACCATTTCAGCAATAGCTTCCCTTCCTTTAATAAGTTTACTTGTAGCATCACTTACTTTAGTTTTCATAATTTCTTCCTCCTCCTTAAAAATCGTCGAAACTGTACTGGCAGACAATCCATATTCAGCAGCAAGATCTTTGGTGCTCGTTCCAGATTCACTTTTTTTTAATAATGTCCTGCTTCATCTGGAGACTGATAGTTTTCCTGGATTTCTTTGGAGCATTAACAGATGGTCTTTTAGGGGCCATGACTACACGTTTTATACACTTATAAAGCTAATAAATTAAAATTTAATAGTGAGCAATTGTGTTGTACAAAACTGCTCACGACAGCTACCAACCTCCAACTGAACAGAAAACGTGTTGTTACATTTTTCGTTACCAAATTCGTTCTGCAAGGTAAAATCGTTATTTAAATCAATGGAGCCTAATGGAGGTAATTCGTTAAGCAAAAATTCGCTATTTAAGGCATTCGTTATGCAAGGCCTCACTGCTTCTGTTGACCTGTTGCTTTTTCATCTGTCTGTGAAGTTAACCATATTATGGTGACAAATTTAGGTCTTGGTGCAAAGTAAGGTTTTAGACTTACACTATAACCTTGGTTTTGCTTCCACCTGATTTGTTCATTCTGACAAAGGTCAAGCTTATCACTCCACCTTAGACCTACAGTTTAATGTGGAATCTGAAGCGCACACCAGCAGCAGCCCAGTGTCTTAACCACTAGGCTACCCAGGGTACCCATTTATCTACCAACCAATTTCTATATTGTATGGAACAATGAACAGCTGGGTTTTGCTGTGCAGCACCTGCTATCACCAGCTGAAGGCTTTAATGTATTAAGTAGTTGAAGGTAATGACCAAGGTGCATAATGTACATAATTAAAACTAAATTCCAATAAGTGGTTTAATGAAACTATTGGTATGCTGAAGGCTTTAATGTATTAAGTAGTTGAAGGTAATGATTTAAATAATAGCAACTTGGGGTTTATACAAAAGGTGTGTGTGTGTGTGTGTGTAGACTCAAAATTTTGATAGGCAAAAATCATCAGAATTTTAGAAAACTGATTAAAGCCATTAAAGTTTTTTTCCTTGTACCTGTACATGTTAAGACAAACTTTCTCAAAGTAGAGACATTTTGTTGCCTCAAACATGAAGGCTAGTTGAAAAAGTGACTATTTTTATAAGCCTACCATCTGTACATTCATGACGAATTTGAGTTGTGGGCATATGCTGTGATCATTTAATTTAAGATGGTCACCCGCTGTCAGGCAGCTGTTCATAGTAGTAGCAGGGGTTTACTCCCTCACTGTCATTCCCATTTGATTTTGCTCCTGAGAATGAGAAAGTGAGAATCTCAAATGAGGCATTTTCAAATCAGTCTGTTCCCAAAAGCAATTCATGTCATTCACATTCTTATGCACGCCTTTCCCACTTTGGTTACAGGTTAGGTTCTGATTGGTTAAAATAAGTTAGGTTAGAACATATTAAACATTCCCACTCGGTGCTGTTTCAGCAATGAAAACACTTTCCCAAATCAAGATGCTTTTCTCAAATGTGGAATTTTTCACTTTTGTACATTCTTACTTGTGGACCTTGAATGTGAATGCTATTGAGTGGGTAGTAATCATTGTAGGTACTGTGCTAAATGTCATGGTACAACTGATGTAACCTATTTACATTACACACTTTGAAATTAGAGAGGAGTGAAAACTGTGGAGAGTCAGGGCCGTATGCAGGATTTCTGCATGGGGTGGTTCAGAAATTGAAAATTTCTTTATGATCAGGTTTCATTCGCTTAAGATAACAATGTAATTGTTTAATACTTGTAATCATATGGTGACACATATTTTAGTGAGTTAACATTGTTCTAATCATTATTTTAATCACGATATTTTAGCATAAAAATTCAGGAAAATTCAGGTGTGTGTGTGTGTGTACAAATTCTGTGTAATGTAAGGTATAATGTAAATTTATTCTCAATTTGGGGGGGGGGGGGTTGAACCCCCCCTTGTGTACGGCCTTGTGGAGAGTTGTTTACATATGTGTATGCTCACATATCCATTTTAACCTCAATGACTGACTGTCTTGCATTGTATTTGACAGCTTATATAAATTTGAGAACTCCTAAACGGAAATATCATGGTTCAAAAACTGGGAAATTTCTATATTTTGAGCAATCACTAGGCCTACACATGTATAAATGTAATGTTACAAAACTAATGGCTTTTGGCTGAAGCTAATGAAATCAAATTTTTAAATTACAATAAGGGTAGGCCTATTCTGTCAAGTGGTTACAAATAATATAATTTAAGTACAGTGGATACCCCATAATTCATTTTTTGTTTTAATTCAATTACCATTCGGAGTATGAATTATTTGAGAAAATTTTGTACTTTTTCCAAAAAAGATGTGAAGTAATTGGAAAAGTATGAAATTGAAATAGAGAAAAGTGTTTATTTTTTTTCTAAAAAATGGGAGTTCATTGAAAAAGTACAAAATCAAAAGTGAAGAAAATTTTGTGCAGTGAACAAATTAACCCAATGAAAATACCACATGGACCCTCTACAAGTCCCAAAGTGATGCTTTGTCCAACACCTGCCAGGTCACCTGTGCATGTTCTGACATGTTGTGGAGTATGAAAAAGTGTGATAGGTTTTACAAGTGTGAGAATTATAGGACACATTTCATACATTCCTTTAATTCAACATGGGGGCGAAGCTCCAAAAGTGTCAAATTAGTGGGTATCCACTGTACTTCTGAGTATTTTCAAGAGAGTCTGAATTCAGCTTAGTAACAATTAATTAGGAGTAAGTGTCCTTTTTAGCTAGTTAATTTATAGTTGGTTAATTCAGTGTCAGTATTACTAATACAGTATCTTTAAAAGGACAGTAAATTTGAACTACTCTTACATATAAACTTTTGATTTTTGTGTGTGTGTGAAATTTTGTTGGAAAGAGTTTTCTGTGCAATAAACAAAATTTCTCTTGTTAATTTTAGTATTAAAAGGTCAAAAAGTAAAAAATTTTAACTTTTTTCAGCCTCTTAAATTAAAAGGCATAAGAGAAAATTGTAGCCACTTTACAATTATATTAGTAAAGCTTCTTAAGTTTATGGTAATTTAAGTATGTCTTTTCAGTGTTATTGAAAATTTTTATTCTTAATTTTATTGAATTAAATATATTATCAGTTTTCCAAGTTATTAAAACTAACTATGGTTTCTTTACTCAGAAGGAGATCATCACCAGGACCTGTGTACAGCCCTACTAGAAGTCGTAAGTCTGATAGGCATAAGCATGGTTCCTCTAGGAATCGATATTCTCCAAGGAAATCCATGAGCCCTCGTCGATCCCCCAAAATCGATCCCAATAGTCTGGCAAGACAAAACAACATGAGTTCAACTAGTTTGTTCGCAGAACTTGTTAATAAAAGTAAAAAATACAGGCAAAAAATTCAGGGCAAACTTACAAAAGAAAGCAGTTCGGCAGAGAGGGGAAGAGAGCAGTCAGAAGTTGATAGCAATCCAGTAGCTGTCAATGCAATGGCAGTTTCTCCTACAGTTCTCTCCCAGCTGCCACCGCCTTCTATTGTCCATAATGTTACAATTGGATCTACTTACCAAGGTGCCATTGACAGTACCTCCAATACAACTTTGTCAAATGGAGGTACCAAGTTGTTAGGGAACACGCAAGAAGATGAAACTTCGAATCATTCTGAATTAATGGAACCACAACACGGAAACACTCCAGAAATGACAAAGCAAGAGTCTGCAAAAAAGGCCTCTGTAACAAGTTTAACGAAGTTGCCCCTTCCTCCTGGCATTAATCTTGAAGATATAGATTCTCCTACCTCTCCTAGTACACCACCAGATAAAAGACCGCAGCGAATAAGTATTACTAAAGATCTTCCAATGCCTCCAAGTAAGTATTATTACAGTTAAGATCACTAGTGTTTCTGTGTAGAAACAAAAAAGTGATAAATATAATATCAGTATGATTCTATAGGGTTATTCCAGGCCAAATCACCTAGTATTGGGAAACATCCCCAGGTGATCCTCTCAGATTTTGATGAAACTTTACCAGAATGTTGATATAGTAGTAAAATGATAACAGAAAATTTTGGTGGCCTATGTCAAGTAGTTTTTAAATTACAGGCCCTTGAAAAATTTCCCATGCATGATTTATAAGCATATTTGTGGTTTGCCCCAATTTGTGATGTCTTGTATAGGGGTGCACCAGATATGATATTCAGCCGGATATTGTGAAATATCCGGTATCCAGTATCCAGCAGGATATGGGTCATATCTGGCTGGATATAGGCCAAGACATTAGAAAATTAACACCTGTATGAAAATCTACCATAATATGATAACACATTACAAATAATATTTTATATACAAAAAAAATGGAAAGCCCTCCAGGGCCCACCCATAAACCAGTCCAGCAACACTTTTTATATTAAATCAACACAATACTGATGACAAGAATAAACAAAACATCTGTCCATCCTTAACAATTACAGTTCTATTAATATAATCAGAGCTTTTTATAAAAATGTCTAGGTGTTAAATTTTTTAAAAAGAGTAAAATATTGCTAGACCCCTGCACTTGCTTTCCATTCTTTTTTCTCCTTTTTTTCCTTTATTTTCAAAAAAATACAAAACATTACAAGCTTGACAAATGTAAAACAGTACATTGAATACAATATAAAATGGCTGGAATGAAATCAATGAATGGAGGGCAGTATTGTGTAGGTCAGATGCCGCCATTCAGCCTGGAGGTCTTCAGAATAAAAAAACTCAACAACAGTGATTTAGAACTTTTTCCCACAAGAGTATTTCTCCTCTTTTAGGCAATATTCGGGATTGCTTTGCTTCATAGATGTTTCCATATTCAGAAAACATTCTCTCTGAAAATACAGAGGATGCGGGTGTGCAGAGAAGCTTTGAAACAATAGTTTTAAGGAGAGGAAATTGGCCCTCCTGCTTCCAAATTTGAACTGGACAGCATTTCCTATCTACAAGAGGTTCAGATGCATATTGGTCTAACTCCCCTGCAATCAGTAGAACAGGAGCAGTCTTTTTTTCAACCTTTCTTCTCTTGTAACTTACTTCCCCAGATTGCTCTCCTTTTGTGATCTCCATAAAAGACACTTCAAGAATGTCCTCTCTGTCTTTCCTCTTTCACATAGGAGAATTGGAATTTGAGCTGCTTTCACTTCCAATTTCATTTTCATTAGAATTATTACCACCTTCATCATTTTCAATACCTATGACTTCTTCAATCAGCCAGGATTTAGCCTGTTCTTTTTGATCTTGTTGAAAGAAAGATAACTTATACCGCGGATCTATTGCAGTTGAAGTCACATAAGCCCTGTTTTTCATTATGTTCAAAGACTTCCCATCATTACTCTCCAACAAGAAATGCGCTTGAAGAGAAGTCGGGAGTTCTCTCTCTCTCGTTTGAACTAGTGATGGGACGATGAATCGGAATTGAGAATCGGAAGAATCGAGCATTTTTCAGGAATCGGAATCGGAATCGGAATCGAGAGAATTGTACCATGATTTCCGATTCTTAAAACGATTCTTTAACTTTTAATTGAACCAGTTTTGCAATGTAAACTTTAAAATTTAAATGAAAGAGGATAACAAATTTTATTTTTATTGTATTGTAGCTATACATTAAAACATGTATATCCATGATGTGTAATCAAGAAGATTAAAATGAATTGTTACAACTTACTTGATTTTTATTTTTAAACCAATCTATTATAATTTATAATTTATATTACCATACTCATAATGTAAATAGTTAATCTTACCAGAGTAAAATATGACAATTTCCAGAAAAACAAGTATAGAATTATATTTAAAAATATTGAGAATCGGAATCGAGAATCGTATCGGAATCGAGACTTTTTAGTGGTATCGGAATGGAATCATTAAAAATTTTGGTATTGTCCCATCACTAGTTTGAACACCTTGGTCATCGTGGCCAATCTTTGAAAGAAATGTTTGTAAAATACAAATGCTTCGGATTACGGAAGACAAAGTTGATTTTTCCAAACTCATTTCCTGAGTTAGTTGGAAGAATGGTTTTAATATTTTAGAGAGATCTCGTATCAGTGTCCACTCGAAGGATGTGATGGTAGGTAATTCACTACGATCAGCCAAATAGTTGCACTGGAATTTTTAATTTATATAATCTTTCTAGCATCAAATATGCACTGTTCCAATGTGTTGGAACATCTTGAACCAATAGGAGAGACTCAAGATTTTGTTGCACTTGAATGTGTTTGAAATTGTTACAGGCCAAAGGAGAATGATTGAAGTGAATTGCAAGGCAGGGACTTTTTGCAAGGATATCAATTACACTCCTCTGAACCATAATTGAGTCACTAATAACCAGTTGGAGTAAATGAATGCTGCAGTGTATTGAAGGTATTTCAGCCAGGTCACTACCAAGAGCCATATTACTAGCTCCATCCCTCACCAATAAATTCCTCTTATTTGCATCAAGATCCCAACTATCCCACGTAGAGTGGAACTTTTCAGATATATTCTTGCCAGTATGCGACCCTGAGAAATGAGAGGCATGTAGCACAGCATCATATCTTTCAAAATCTTTAACTATCCAGTGACCCGATAATGATATAAAACTTTCTTGAGAGGCTGTGAATGTCGATATGTCTGAAGAAAAGCTGACATGCTTTACTTCCAGATTCTGAGCAATTTTAGACTTGAACTCATTATAAAGATGAGGAATTATAGTATCAGAGAAGTACCTTCTGCTCAGTAAGAGATATCTGGGTTGGAGGTAGTCCATTAGATCAATAAAACCATCATCTTCAACTAAAGTAAATGGTTGGTTGTCCAAAGCCATCACCATTCCAATTTTACGGTGAATCATCACAGACCTTGAGTCATTGATGTCCCATATTTTTTTAGATGAAAAGCTTTCCTCTATTGAGATCTGCTTACTCATTTGGTCCATTTTCTTTTCTTTCAGAGTACTACCAGTAGAAGTTGATGGTCTAGCCCGTATTCTATCTATGCCTATTTCCTTTGATTCAGTCACGGCTATTCTTTTTTTGTCATTTTCGTTTTTGGCTTCAGCATACTCTTTTGGGTGATTAATCTTCAAATGATTATGAAGAAGTGTTGTGCTAAAAGACTTGGTCACCTTTCTCCATCCCACGTTTGATAATCTTTTGGCAAATATTACACTTTGCAGTGATATCACTAGGATCATTTATTGTATACAGTGACCACACAAAACTTGTCATGATTAATACTTAATAGTTTAATACAATACAAGAACCTGAAAGAGAACAAAACAATTAAACATCTGAATATACTTAAATTATTATTTATCTTATATTTGGGGGGGTGCTTGCCCCCAATGCAAAACAAAACATAGCAATATGAGTGTAAAAATAATACGGTACCTAATAATATATATTCAGTGTCTGGCTGGATATGAAAAATTCATATCTGGTGCACCCCTAGTCTTGTATTCCATGAAGGAAAAGAGAGAGAGAGCTGAAAATTGGTACTGTATGTGTTGATGACCCAATCTTTCCAAATATACCCTTAGAAACGGTGTACACTGCTTTATGAACTATTGAAAATGACATTTTAAACCCCCCCCATTTTTTTTTTTTTTTTTAAACATACTTTAGTCATTATGCAGAAAATGACATGGCGTGAAGTTGAATTCAAAAATATATTTTTCTAGTGTATTTTCGTGTGCTCTGTTCAAATATAACCTTCATTTTTTGTGCAAATGAAAAGAAATATGATTTTCGGTACATAATGCACCAAAAATCATATATATTTTACATTTGCACAGGAAATAAAGGTTATATTTCAACAGACCATACCAAAATATACTAGAAAAATGTGTTTTTGACTACCTAACCTAACCTAAGAAATCAAAATAATAATAGTCTTTTTACCTCGGATTATTCTTGAGGTGGATAAAGAAGGGTGGCTTGTTTAAGAAAAGGGTGAAGTTGGCGTGTCTGTGTGTGGCTGTTAATGAACAGGTAGCGGGCAAAGTACTGGGAGTAATTATGGCTTCTATTACCAGCCCTAAGTACCCACTTCTTCACGTCTTCCCAAAGTCTCTCGATATTCTGTGTGAGAGCTCTGCTTTCAAGGTTGATGAAGTTCTGTGAATGGTTTACCGTAAGATGAGTACAGGAATACCTCGGATAAGACGGTTAATTCGTTCCGCCGACATGCCGCACTGTTTGAAACCGCCCTGTTCGAGACATGTTTTAATGGGAAATACTGTAGGTCGTTCCAAGACATTTTAAATTACGTTTTTTGTATGATTATTTTCGATAATTATAATGATTTAACATGTTTAAATGTGAAATAAAACAATAAGAATGCAAGATCACCAGTTGAAAATTCTTTTGTAGGAACATCTTCTGCTTCTGCATCTTCCTCTTTCGCTTCTTCTTCTTCATAAACTCGTTGTTGTTCTAGATTGATTAGAGTTTCATTGTCTAGATCTTTCGAATGCGATTAAATGCACTTGATAACATTTGGTGCATCAACATTTTCGAATCCAAGATCCTTCCCAATGCTAACAATGTCAGTTGCAACTCCTGCAATATGATTTTCGAAACCACGAAAATCAGTTGCACAATGTGGTAGAATATTTTTCCACACTGCTCGCATATTACTCGCAGTGATTTCAAGCCACGCTTGATTGATGTTTTCTATAACATTTCTGATGTTATAATTTTTCCAAAAACTTGTAGTATAGACCGCGCGTGGGTTGTTTGAAACTTAATATATCGTCGCACTGACATTCCTTTTATAAATATCTTAAATATTACATTAAATAATTAATTTTATATTATAATATTCAATCCATCCTATTGCGAAATCCGTCCTGTTTGAAACCGTCTTATCCGAGGTATTCCTGTATAACCTAATTCTGATAGAGTACTGTATGCCTGCCAATAGTCACTATGCACAATAGATTCAGGTTTGATATATTTGTTGATTAATGGAATGAGGGTTTCTGCCGACCAATCCTTCACTGGCAATATAAGTTTTTTCTTTGAGACCCTCTCAATACCCCCAAAGACCCACACTCCCTTCACTAAATGACCCTGATTATATTTCGTTTTACCAAATTTACTTTCGTTAATATCTCAAACTATGCCAAGCCCACCAATTGGTTCTTGGTTTACTAGCCAATTATTTGTGACCTCAGAACAAAAATATTTCCAGTCCACTGCACTATAAGACATGAGTTCTAATTTGTCTTCCACAAAAGATTGGCACAAATATTTAGTTAGAAACACATTTACGTAGAAAAGATTTTGCTATGGTTCCATGTGCACCTTGTCAAGCTATGTTCCTTTCCGAATGGTACAAAGAAAGTTATACTGGACAACATGCTTATTTTTCAGATTTGTCTTTTGCCAGTTACAAAAGAGAGCCTGACAATCTTCACGATAGTAATAGGGTTTAGAACACTTAGGACAGTTTCTAGACTTTGGTAGCACACCATGCAATTGAAAACATTTGATTGATTCACTATTATTATGGCCAAAATGTTCTATGGCACTTAAGAATGAAACAGCACAACCTTCACACGTGGACATTTTAGGGAACTAAAACTTAT
The DNA here is from genome assembly GCA_023014485.1 of Bathynomus jamesi. Lineage (NCBI taxonomy): Eukaryota > Metazoa > Arthropoda > Malacostraca > Isopoda > Cirolanidae > Bathynomus > Bathynomus jamesi. The sequence goes on from JAJOZX010001599.1 coordinate 40,356, forward strand.
GAAGGGGTATGTGAAATTACCAGTTCAGAAGATGCAATTCACTATAAAAATGTAACTTGTAATTTTTTCTGTAATCTTGCATTTGCACAGGAAATGGATAACATATTATTATTAAGAAAGAGTGACTAAAAATACATTATATAAACTTAGTCTCCATTGCTGGGGCAGGCCATGTCACTTTATGCATTTTGACCCATATTTTTTGTTGTACAATGCCCAAATTATACATTCTTAAAGAAGCCATTCTTAAAGAATAGGCAGAGGTGTGAAATTGAACCCTTGAATTTCTTTTTGCCTAAAAGATCTTCCTTTTAGTGCAGCGGTTCTCAAACTTTTTCTCCTGTACCCCTTGAATTTTTTCACAGGATTTTCTGGATTTTTGAGAGAGAGGTTTTTACTTTCTTTATGGACTGTGTGTCTTGTGGCTGTTTGCTAATCCTATATAAAATTTAAAAGGGTTATATTTTCAGGACCCCTTCCTGTACCCCTGGGAGTATGGGTATGCCGTTCCCCAGTTTGAAAACCACTGTTTTAGTGGATGGATGACCACATGGACAATTATGTAGCATATTGAAACTTGTACAGTGGAATCTCTCATTAACACATCTCATGTCAATGATTTCTCAACAACGTGGCACCATAAATTAAACCTATAAATTTACTATGGTGCATCAAGCAAATTTAAATGCCTGCATCATTCCCTCAGACCCTCACCATGGTACCTTGTTCTTTCTCACGCCAGCAGCATTTTGAAGAAGACATCCCTCTACCTTACTCCTGCTAGTGTTAATCACATGCTACCCAAACTTTATCACCATGCTTAAGTGACTTCCTTCTATGCCATCAACCAGTGAGGTTGCCAAAAAGACAAGGAAGCATTTTACCTTGGAAGATAAAATTAAGATTTTGGATGAGCTTGACTGTGGGGTTGGTGCAACTGTGATTGCACATGAAGAACCCTGATATGTAGTGGAGCATGATGCTGCTGGGTTTTACCCATACCAAAAGCCCCTAGAGAAGCTAATCTTTCAACAGCAAAAGATTAAAAGCTTCTTCAAAAGGAGCTCAGTCACTGCCTCCTTAACAGTACTTTTTGTATTTTTTGTATTTCTTTGTAGGTTAAATAAAGGCATTTATCATTTTTTGGGTATATGTTTTTGGACCTTGATCCATGGTGTACATTTAACACGTAAACATATGTCACACAATGACACGTTTTTGTGCTAAGTCTCCTCCCACGGCCCCCAATCCGCGTTATTGAGAGACTCCACTGTACCACTTAAATATGCAAGTCTAATATAAATGTACACAAAAATTCAACTTTGCATTGCAACTACTACTAGGTTAGACAAGCATCTGAAAATTACACATTTTGTGTTTTTGTTGATATGTATTGTAAAGCCTCTGCATAGAGAAAACAGTAGTGAATTCAATTTAACATTGTATAGTACAAATATCAGTATTTTGAAACATATCTTGCAAATACAAGTTGAAAAATATATAGGTTCAACAATTTTTACCTATTTGAGGTAGAAGAGCAATGATGTTTCAATAGTTAAAACATTATAATTTGTACTGACAGCCTCTGTGTCCTTGCAGTTCTGGAGCATTGATTCTACAGAGAATGTCATGAATAGGCACCCAACATTGATCTTGCCTGTTTTGAGGTCATAACAGGGCAATTTTATACAATATCCCCCTCACCTCAGTTTCTAATAAAAATTATTGCAATGTGTAGAAAATAATAAATAAAACCTTTCCTTTAAGTAAAAAAATTTGGTCAATCATATTTATGGAGATATTATTTAATTAATGATATCCATTTGACGTGACATTTTTCTGATTGGGCTATTTTTTCACTACTCTGCGACTTAATTAGTTGGTTAGTTTCTGTTCTGGCTATTTTTTTTTTCTAATTGGATTTAGTTTGGGTAATACCTCAGTTTGGTCGTGTTTGTGATAGAATGACTGATTTTGGATGACTGGATTTGGATAAAGGGAACTCCAGGGCTCCCACATGCACTGCAAACCAGGCAATAAGTAAAGGTCTGAGGTCTGATTCTAACCTGGCTGGATTTATTACACCTATCTATACTCAGTCACAGTTTCAACAACCTATATATATATGTCTACTTTTAATAATAATAATAATTAATACTAATAATGATGTTGAAATACAAATGACAACACCACAATAACTAGGAATAGGGATTATGAACAAGTCTTTATTCCTATTGTACACTGGCCAAGGATTACAAGCTAGAGCACTTATCATACCTTTAAAGGCTTTCCAAACTCCCTTGGCTTCCAACAGGATATGTCTGTATTAATCTCAGCCTGCCTATTGGGCCTTCTATTCTGGTTTCATAACCTTTTAATAGGCTTCCAAGATCAAATAGTCTGGACATTACCCTAGAGCAGTGTTTCCCAGCCGGATTTTCTCCACGACCGCCGTTTCAGGGTCTTAGGCCAGCGCGACCCCTATTCATCTTATAGGAGTACACAAATTCACTAAGAGGGTTTTTTTTCCTTGTTTTGCGCACAAATCACTACTACAGGGGTAAACAAACTACGACATGGGGGTCGCGACCCACCGTTTGGGAAACACTGCCCTAGAGGGTTTTTACAATTAACACGCTTACTAACTAGACTCCTGTGGGGAGAGAAAAACTTGAGAAGAACCAGATAGGACTTGAAAATTAGGGTGAGGTTTTTGTGAAAAACTCTACCACCCAAAAAGGGGGATTTGAAAATCAGGGGGTGGGGGTTGTGAGAAACTTCACAACCCCCACATTAGTCTTTTATTTCATGAAGGGGGAAAAAAAATCACATTGGGGCAAACTACAAATACGCTTAGGAGTCACGTGTGGGAGGTTTTTCAAGGGGCTGTAATTTGAAAACTACTTCACCATAGTCAACTAAAATTTTCTGTATCATTATAGCACTATATTAACATTCTGGAGAGTTTCATAAAAATCTGAGATGGTCACCTGGGGACCTCTAGGTGCCTTGACATGGAATAACTCCTATAACTAAGGAGGTTTGCTTTTCAGTGATTGAAGGTACGGAAGAATTATCCCCGGAAGATACAGGACAAAGCCCAGGGCTGTCTGCTACATCTTCCTCAACTTCTGTCAACCCTGTCAAAAATGTAATTCCAAGGCCAAAACCCTCCACCCATAGGCCCAAAATTCTTAATAAAAAGCGTCACGATCGAACCCACCCAGAAGACTGGAGTGAACGATGCGTTGATGTATTTGATATTTTGGCCCAAATTGGAGAGGGAACCTATGGACAAGTGTACAAAGCTGAGGCAAAAGATAAAAAAAGTTAGTTGAGAGCTCTGCCTACCTTCTGTTCATAATTTCTTAATTAAACCTTGTATTTAATTCTTTTAATTATTAATTTGTAAGAATTTGTTTATGAAATTAAAACAATACATGCATGACATCTAACTTGCCTAAAGTGACAAAATTATTAATGGATTGAAATTTGTATTTTAAGAAAATTGCTCCTGGCCTAAAAATGGCTTTGTCCTGTTTCTGCCATTCCATTTCAAATAATTTTTATTTTTCAGCGGATGAACTTGTTGCATTGAAGAAAGTCAGATTAGAAAATGAAAAAGAAGGTTTTCCCATCACAGCTGTTAGGGAAATAAAAATCTTGAAGCAACTCAATCATAAAAATATTGTCAATTTGAAAGAAATTGTGACAGACAAACAGGATGCCATTGATTTCAGACATGTAAGTATATATACATTTTGGTTCTCGCTTCTTTGTTGAAAAGCATTTGACTTTTTTATTCAGTCGGCAAGAGTTTATAATGTACAATAAAATTGTCAAAATAACTGCATTACAGTAATAATTACTTAGATAAATTAGGCCCTGTGTGATCTCGGAAGTTCGATTGCCAAAAACTAATGGGGAAAAAAAACACTCACTCACTCACTCACTCACTCACTCACTCACTCACTCACTCACTCACTCACTCACTCACTCACTCACTCACTCACTCACTCACTCACTCACTCACTGTTTCAGGTCGACCCTAGAAATACCAAAATATCAAATATTTGTAATATTTGATATTTTGGTATTTCTAGGTTCAACCTGAAGCACCCTGTATATATTATTATTATTATTATATTATTATTATTATTATTATTATTATATTATTATTATTATTATTATTATTATTATTATTATTATTATTATTATTATTATTATATATTATTATTATTATTATTATTATAAGAATTTCCAAGGAAATTTTTATTAAAATTGCTCAATTTGTTTATTTATTTTTTTTTACTTAACTACTGGTTGGATTTTCAAGAAATTTTGAACATTTGTTACCTCATTGTTGTTCTAATACATATGCTTTAATGGGCTTATTTGCCCAAATTTTGACCATAGGTCACTATATTGCCTGTAGGAGCAAAAGTGATAGAAGTCAAAATATTCTATTCTAAATATAATCTAATAATATTTTCTTAAAAGTTGGTGATATTATAGGTATTAGTGATAATTTCTAAAATCGTGAATTTTGAACCTGTTGTGGCGAAATTCAGCACGAATATAGAGAGGGGAATGTTGTTCTAATTCTTCTTCATTTCGAAAAAAATTCCTTGAACATCCCATCAAAGTGCGAAAACTGTAATCAAAGATTGCTCAACAAAAATCTCAATGTTTTCAGAACAGGTTTTTTGTGTTCTCCTCTACTTTCTAAAAAGTTTAGTATATCTTGTCTATGCGCAGTTTATGACACATTTTGTTTTGAAGTGGACCCCACACATTGGCTACCAATTTTCCAAATACTCATTGGGTGTTCATGAAACTTGGAGGGAATATTAAGAATGTAGAGCTCTATGGAATATTCCTGAAAAGGTTTATTACATAAAGTTTTGACCATAGGTCAGAGTGTCATCTGTGAAAATATTGCGCGTACCAGCAAAAATGATAGAAGTTGAAATATTCTCCTCTAAACATAAGCTAATAATATCGCCTTTAAAAATTTCTATTACTAATAGTATTAACAATATTAGTGAAAATTTCTAAAATGATGACTTTTCACCCAATCATGATGAAACTAGGCAAGAATGTTCAGAATATACCCCAATGTGTTTATTCCATCATCATCAGCTCGTTCGACTATGTAGGTAGTGCGGAAATAATAATTTCGAAGAAATGTTTTAAATAAGGAATTTCAAAATTTAAGTTTAGCATTATTTTGGCATTTGCAGCAAAAATAATTAAAATATTTTCAAATGTTAATATTTGGAGGGAATTGCGCATCAGTTATGATATATATATTAAACGGCAGTAAAATTAAAGATGTCAATAGAAGGTTTGCCCGAGTGAAGTGAGCCCATCTAATTATTATTATTTATTTCAGGACAAAGGGTCCTTCTACTTAGTGTTTGAGTACATGGACCATGATCTGATGGGCCTCCTCGAGAGTGGAATGTTCGAATTTAATGAACAACACAATCTGTCAATAATGAAGCAACTGCTTGAAGGATTGAGCTATTGTCACAGAAAAAATTTTCTACATAGGGATATCAAATGCAGCAACATTCTAATGAACAATAAGTTAGTTTACTCACAACTTACATGGTGATATTGTGTGTGATAGGTTTGAATGACAACATGGTTGAGCATTTGCATTAAAATTTCTCCAGAAGCACATGCAAGCAGCGTTGTCTGTTTTTTGTTCACTGATAGATAAGTGAAACACCATTACATTTTCGTGATTGTAAAATTTAAGAAATTTAAGAAATGTGTCAAATTGGGGAGGTACCATTCTAATTATTGCATATTTTTAAAGTACTCGTGATTTGTTTGCAAGTTTTTTTAACCCTTCAAATACGGGAAGCGTACATTAACATTTTCCCAAAAAGGACGAAACTATGGGAAGCGTAAATAAACGTGATGGTCGATTTTTTGGTGAAAACCCCCCTGCCGGGGGACACCCGATTTATAACCCCCGTAGCGGAAGGGTTAAGCAAGTTTATTAAAGTAATTTTTTCCCCCATTAATTGTTTGAGATCAGTGTGTTTGTTTTCTGAAAGCTTTATTACGTGTGTTTGGTAAGTGGACCTCTTGATGGCCTTCTTGTGTATTTTAATCGATTACTTGACCCATCATTATTTTTTTTTTTAATGGCAGAGGTCAAGTGAAGTTAGGAGATTTTGGGCTAGCTCGTCTCTTCAGTTCAAACAAAGATCGACCGTATACAAACAAAGTTATTACACTCTGGTATCGACCCCCTGAACTTCTGTTAGGAGAGGAACGGTACGGACCTGCTATTGATGTCTGGTCGTGTGGTTGTATTTTGGGAGAACTCTTCCAGAAGAAACCGCTTTTTCAGGTAGTTTATTTCTCCCCTCTGCTTGTCAGTGTAATACGCCCTTTTATGTCGTAATAGCACATCAGTTTTTTCCAGATCTGTGAAGCAGAATTTGACTGCAATTTTTACTTTATTCAGGCAAGCACTGAGGCTATGCAATTAGACGTAATATCGAGGGTGTGTGGCACGCCCACACCCGTTGATTGGCCGGATATTGTGAAGTTGCCTGGGTGGGGAACCATGAAACCCAAAAAAACATACAGACGCCGAATTACCGAGGAATTTAAGGATAAAATGCCTCTACCGGCTCTGGATCTCTTAGATAATATGCTTAAATTGGATCCATCCAAAAGAATAAGTGCGGAAAATGCTTTGGTTCATCCATGGTTGAAGAATGTTCATCCGGATGAGTAAGTTTTCAGTATTATTTGAGTGATTGGATATTTGTGGTGAGGATTTAAATGCTATAAAAGTTAGAAATTTGAGTGTGTTTTTGGAAATAAGCAAAAAAGATTTTGTTGAAAATCTTCAGTAGATTGTATGGAACAGAAATAGTGTAGTTCTGAAGTGTTTCGTTCTTTAATTGTTTACCAGCTCTTATCAGTGTTTTCCTTTGTACTTAGAATGGAACCACCACCTCTACCTCGCAATCAAGATTGTCACGAATTGTGGAGCAAGCGAAGGAAACGACAAATGAAGGAGCAGCTCGATCTGCCACAGGTGATGCCCGTGCCAAACGTGCACTCCAATTTGAAGCCCGCGCCTTTGACGTATGCGCAGCACAAGGAGGCAGCTAAAGCATTGGGCAAAGAAGATGGGAACAATTATACGAACGATGGGAAGAAGTTTGATGGTTTGGAAGGGGCCAATCAGAGTCTACCAACATCTCATAGTAACTCTCCCGGTTTCCATTCGTCTCATTCGGCTGTTCCCGCGCAGAGTCCGGTACCTGAGGAGGACAATGAAACTGGCTCTCCAATGGAACCTAAGGGGCCTTCGACTCCCGAACAAGAAGACTCCGTAATGTATAGACAAGTCCAACAGTTGGCAAATCAGATTAATAATGGGCAAACCGTTCTGTATGGACAGATATCTGCCCTAAATAGTGAACAGGTATGAAGTCAGGATTACTCAAGTTTTTTTTTTTTTATCAATAAGAAGAAATTGAAATAATTTCACAATTATATTTTCTGACTGATTTCTTGGTTAATTTTTATTATTTTAATATAAATTAATTTAACTCCTGATTCACTCCCTACAGAAAAGATAATTAATGTCAGTGGTAGGAGAAGGCTAAGAAAGTTAAGAAGTACAAATGCTAGTGTTTAAATGGCACTGAATGAGGTTGTTTTGTTTTAAACGAAATAGAGCCTCTCCTTTTAAACCACATGTGGCCTCTTCCTTTCTAAGGCTGATTCTGCTACAAGACGAGTCCTAGAGCGACTTAAAGTTGCCATTTTGTCGGCTGCGACGGCTAAGACTCAACAGAACAACAAGACAGACTCAGCACCACCTGTAGAGAACAGACTCGAGCCAACAGATGTTGTCATTTCTCACTCAGGTGTGAGCGCTTTTTAAGTATTTATTGTAGAGTTGCATCATAATCTGTTAAGGCTTGGGATTTTCAGTTACAATTTTTCATACATCTCAGTTAAACAGCTAATAACCTAATTTTAGAGTGCAAAAATTCAAGGAAAATGGAAAATGATAAATTTTAATGACCAACTAAACTAAATTATCTCGTATAATTTCTCTCTTCTCCCTCTCCTCCTCTCTTCTCCCTCTCCTCCCTCTCCTCCTCTCCTCCTCCCTCTCTTCTCCCTCTTCTCCCTCTCCTCCCTCTCCTCCTCTCCTCCTCCCTCTCCTCCTCTCTCTCCCTCTCTTCTCCCTCTCCTCCCTCTCCTCTCCTCCTTCCCTCCTCCCTCTCCTCCCTCTCCTCCTCTCCTCCTCCCTCTCCTCCTCTCTTCTCCTCTCCTCCTCCTCTCTTCTCCCTCTCCTCCTCCTCTCTTCTCCCTCTCCTCCTCTCCTCCTCTCCTCCTCCTCTCTTCTCCCTCTCCTCCTCTCTTCTCCCTCTCCTCCTCTCTTCTCCCTCTCCTCCTCTCTTCTCCTCTCCTCCTCTCTTCTCCCTCTCCTCCTCTCTTCTCCTCTCCTCCTCTCTTCTCCCTCTCCTCTCTCCTCCTCTCTTCTCCCTCCTCCCTCTCCTCCTCTCTTCTCCCTCTCCTCCTCTCTTCTCCCTCTCCTCCCTCTCTTCTCCTCTCCTCCTCTCTTCTCCCTCTCCTCCTCTCTTCTCCCTCTCCTCCTCTCCTCCTCTCTTCTCCCTCTCCTCCTCTCTTCTCCCTCTCCTCCTCTCTTCTCCCTCTCCTCCTCTCTTCTCCCTCTCCTCCTCTCTTCTCCCTCTCCTCCTCTCTTCTCCCTCTCCTCCTCTCTTCTCCCTCTCCTCCTCTCCTCCTCTCTTCTCCCTCTCCTCCTCTCCTCCTCTCTTCTCCCTCTCCTCCTCTCTTCTCCTCTCCCTCTCCTCCTCTCCTCCTCTCTTCTCCCTCTCCTCCTCTCTTCTCCCTCTCCTCCTCTCTTCTCCCTCTCCTCCTCCTCTCTTCTCCCCTCTCCTCCTCCTCTCTTCTCCCTCTCCTCCTCCTCTCTTCTCCCTCTCCTCCTCCTCTCTTCTCCCTCTCCTCCTCTCTTCTCCCTCTCCTCCTCCTCTCTTCTCCCTCTCCTCCTCCTCTCTTCTCCCTCTCCTCCTCTCTTCTCCCTCTCCTCCTCTCTTCTCCCTCTCCTCCCTCTCTTCTCCTCTCCTCCCTCTCTTCTCCCTCTCCTCCCTCTCTCTCCCCTCTTCTCTCTCCCTCTCCCCTCCCTCTCTCTCTCCCCTCCTCTCCCTCTCTTCTCCCTCTCCTCCCTCTCTTCTCCCTCTCCTCCCTCTCTTCTCCCTCTTCTCCCTCTCTTCTCCCTCTCTTCTCCCTCTCTTCTCCCTCTCCTCCCTCTCTTCTCCTCTCTCTCCCTCCTCCCTCCTCCTCCTCTCTCTCTTCTCCTCTCCTCCTCCTCCCTCCTCCTCCTCCTCTCTTCTCCCTCTCCTCCCTCCTCCCTCCTCCTCTCTCTCTTCTCCCTCTCCTCCTCCTCCCTCCTCTCTTCTCCCTCTCCTCCCTCCTCCTCCTCCTCCTCTCTTCTCCCTCTCCTCCTCCCTCCTCCTCTCCTCTCTCTTCTCCCTCCTCCCTCCTCCCTCCCCTCCTCTCTTTCTCCCTCTCCTCCCTCCTCCCTCTCTCCTCTCTTCTCCTCTCCTCCTCTCCTCCTCTCCTCCTCTCTTCTCCCTCTCCTCCCTCCTCCCTCTCCTCCTCTCTTCTCCTCTCCTCCTCCTCCCTCTCCTCCTCTCTTCTCCCTCGCTTCTCCCCTCTTCTCCCTCTCCTCCTCTCTTCTCCCTCTCCTCCTCTCTTCTCCCTCTCCTCCCTCCTCCTCCTCCTCTCTTCTCCCGGAAAATAGAACGGAGGAACAAGAATTCAAATTGGTCAAAAATAAAAGAACCTCCAACCAAAACCAAAACATAAGGATTTGGAACCCATTACCATCAAAAATAAGTTTCACTTACTTGCTGATGAGGCGGATGAATCCTTTTTAATTGGGGATTCTTTGCTAAGGAATCAAGGGGACTTTTCGGAGCAAGACGGGTGACCAAGAGAAAACTCCGATGTTTTCCGGGTGCCACAAGCCAGATAATTAATAGGGAATTAGGCAAAATTAATATCAAGATTAGGAGTTGCCCTATCATTGTCCATGTTGGTGGCAATGACGTTTTTTCTGGGAGGGACAGGAGGGCAGACAGAGCCCATTATAAAAGAATTTAAGAACCTAACTGACAAGGTTAGGGATAGGACAGACGGGTATGGTCGTAGGAATTCTCCCTCGAATGCGTGCTAGTGATTATACTCTAAGTAAAGCCATTAGCATAAATAGAGTTAAATGCATGTGTGAGGAAAAAGGCCTAAAGTTGTCGATTTTTGGCCTACATTCTACGGAAATGGGGAATACTTTGGTTCGGACGGGATACATTTTAACCAGAAGGGAAAAAAAGTATGGTGATTTACTGAACATTAATTTGTATAATCTTTTTAAACTAGGACCCCCAAACCCCATTGATCCTGCTTCCCAAACAGTTAAACCTACTCCCCCAGCAGTTAGTCACCCTCCCCCCACGTTGGAGGGGACTCAGGCTCCTGCGGAGTTTGTCCCCTCGTTAGTGAGGGGCTCTTCAACTCCCGACAGCCCTGGCTGTTCGGGAAACGGGTCGTGCTAGGGGGCGGTCAGAACAGGGGAGGCTCCCTCCGTGCAATGCTTTTTAATGCTAGGTCGATCAGGAACAAGTTTAGCGAGCTACGGGCGCTCTTAGCATCAGAATACCAGGATATCGTTGCTATCACCGAGTCCTGGATTCATACTGATCGTAGGGACTACGTTGGGGAGTTCGAAATTCCCGGGTATAGAATGTTTCGCAAAGACCGCACCCGTGGGGAGGGGGGTGGGGTACTAATATACGTCAGACACACGTTGAGTCCGGTTGACTGCCAGTTCCGGTCGGAACGGAAGCTGCTTGGCGTCGATCTGAATGTGGGAGGGACGAGCTATAGGTTAATCTTGGTGTACAGACTCCGCAATCCTCCTCCTCGAGGAGGATACAGCCTTGTACACCGAACTCAGTAGCCTGCTAGGGGATAGGGTGTGTGTAGTTTTAGGAGACTTCAACTGTCGCGGCATAAAGTGGGAAAACAGGACTGCTGATGCTGAAGGGAGGATGCTAGTTGACTTTGCTGATGAGAACTTCCTCACTCAGTGGGTCAACGAGCCTACAAGAGGCGAAAGCGTTCTAGACTTAGTATTCACGACCGAAGACAACCTCGTCACTGGCATCACCGTTGACGAATCGTTGGGCCGGAGTGATCACGGTCTTATTAGGTTCCGTGTGTGCGTCCCTCGGGTGAAGCGTAGTAACTCGAGAGGCAGTAAGCTCGATCTCCGGCGGGCGAACTTTGTTAGCCTCAGGGATAGCGTAGGAGAGATGGGGTTAGAGGTCGGCGGCGATGTTGAGGGAGTGTGGAGTGCATTCCGGGACGAGTTTATGGTGCTGCAGTCTGCTGCCATACCCTCAAAACCGGTCACCCCTGCTTCAACGCAGCCTAAGTGGTTCAATCGTGACATCGCTTCGGCTATCCGAAATAGGAAAGTAGCGTATAGGAGGGCGAAGGCCAATCGTTCCCACGAGAACACTGAAGCGTATGTCCGCCTGTGTAGGGAAGTGAAGGCGAAGGTTAGGCTAGCGAAACGTAACGAAGAACTACGGGTGGCAAGCCTCTGCAAGGGGAACCCTAAGGAGTTCTTCAGTTATGTTAATAGTAGAAAGCCCGGTCCGTTAAAGGACCGAAGCGGCGTTCTGCGGACCTCCGACGCGGACATCGCCAATGTACTTAATGAGTACTTTGCGGGAGTGTTCACCAGGGAGGACACCCGCATCATCCCCGAGCCAGGCGTGAGGCACGAAGGTGCTGGCCTGGATAGTGTTCGATGTACCGCGACAGTCGTTGCCGATAGAATAGACAAACTGAGCGCGTTTAAGGCTCCTGGGCCAGACCAGTTTCTCCCCAGTGTGTTGCGGGAGGTGCGCGATCAGGTGGCTCCCCACCTGGCTACAGTCTTCAACAAATCGTTGGAAACAGGCCAGGTGCCTGGTGACTGGAGGGAAGCCAACGTGACCCCTATCTTTAAGAAAGGGGATCACGAAAGTCCAGGGAACTATCGTCCCATTAGTCTCACTTCAGTTGTAGGTAAATTATTAGAGGGGATAATAGCGGATAGGATCGTTGACCATTTGGATTCCTACAAGCTGCTTGTGGACTCCCAACATGGGTTTAGACGCATAGGTCGTGTCTCACCAACTTGCTCGAGTTTTTTCCACGTCATGTTGGGTGAGTATGATAAGAGTAGGGCGATTGATATACTTTATCTCGACTTTCAGAAAGCCTTTGATAAGGTACCTCACCGCCGGCTAATGGCGAAAGTGCGCGCGCTGGGTATCGGTGGGGAAATAGGTAGGTGGGTAGAAAACTGGCTGAAGAATAGGCGGCAGAGGGTTGTAATTAAAGGGGCTAGTTCGGGTTGGGCCTCGTGTCTCTAGTGGGGTTTCCTCAGGGTCCGTTTTGGGGCCGCCGCTGTTTATCATTTACATAAATGATATCGACGTGGCATCGTCAGTCGGATCGCCAAATTCGCTGATGACACCAAGCTTGGGGCCAATGTTGGGACGCCCGAAGCGATCGAGGAACTGCGTGCGGACCTAGGTAGGATAGGAGAGTGGTCCGAAAAATGGCAAATGCCGTTTAACTTGGGTAAATGCAAAGTGATGCACATTGGCTACGCCAATCCCAAGTCGGACTACTCGATGTTGGGAGTCATATCGAGGTGACTGATTTAGAAAAGGACTTGGTGTGGTAATTAGCAGCGACCTTAAGTTTACGAAACAGTGCGGAGAGGTGGAAAAGAAAGCCCAGAAACTATTGGGTTATATCAGGAGGCAATTTCAATTTCGGAACAAGGAGATTGTGCTCTCTCTGTACAATTCCCTTGTTCGGCCGCACCTGGAATATGCTGTGCAGTTCTGGTCGCCCACCCTCAGGAAAGATATTGAGAGGCTGGAGCGAGTGCAGGCGAGGGCCACAAAGTTAATCCCTTCCGTTAGGCATATGGGCTACAATCGACGGTTACGCGCCCTGAACTTGTTTTCGCTTGAAACTCGGAGGCTGCGCGGTCAACTGATCGAGGTTTTTCAAGCTCTTACGCGGGTTTCAACTATGTCGATTTTAGAAGCATGTTTAGTTTAAATGATAACCCAACTCGCAACAATGGTTGGAAGTTATTTGAAACGGTTTAGGACTAGTAGTATAGTGGGAATTACTTTAACACGTTGATAGTTTAAGATTAAAACATAAGAAAACTCTGCAGGAGTTCGCTTGCACGGTGTCTCTGTGAGCAAGGTAAATATAGAGCTATTTATATATTCTCCACTTTCCTGTAAAATTTCCTTGGTACTTTTCCAGGGTCAAGGTATTTTCTTCAACCTTTTTCCGTACCTGCCTCTGGCAGGGAGGGAGCGGAGGGTGGGGAGAGAGCCTTCTACTTTTATATCCAGTTTTCTACTACTGCTAGGATAGTTGAAAGAAAAATAAACTTTTAATAACAGGAACAGTTCCTTGGTGGATCAGTTCAAGAAAAGGTTAGACCAAATCTTGCACACTATTTGAGTGTGTAGAAAATTTTCCCTGGCACCCGTTGCCATTGGTACCTCCTCGGTATGGGCCGCAAGGCCTTTTGAGGTACTTCTTTTCCTTGTAACTCCTTGTAACTCTCTCTCTCTCTATACCGGGTGTACATAAAGTCAGGATCTATTTTTGTGAAGCACTTGGAAATTATATGGAATTCAATCATAAAATGATAGTGGTAACATTTATTAAATAATTAAGAGTAGGATTCGACGTGACGCCCATCAGTATCCCTGCACAGCTCAAATCGTTCCGCAGCATTTCTAAACACATTCTGGAGCATTTGCGAGGTTATGTTATCTGCAGCAGTTCGTATACGTGTACGTAAGTTTTCAAGACTCGTAATCTTCGTGTGATAGACGTGCGATTTGATAAAGCCCCATGCAAAGAAATCTAAAGGGGTTAAATCTGGTGATCTCGCTGGCCAAGGTCTGTTGCTTCCGCGTCCGATCCAGCGATTTGGAAAACGTCCATTTAGATAATCCTGAACAATTTTGGCATAGTGACAAGGCGCACCATCATGTTGATAGACGACGGGGATAGGATTGTTAGTACCGTCGTCTATCAACATGATGGTGCTCCTTGTCACTATGCCAAAATTGTTCAGGATTATCTAATGGACGTTTTCCAAATCGCTGGATCGGACGCGGAAGCAACAGACCTTGGCCAGCGAGATCACCAGATTTAACCCCTTTAGATTTCTTTGCATGGGGCTTTATCGAATCGCACGTCTATCAGACAAAGATTACGAGTCTTGAAAACTTACGTACACGTATACGAACTGCTGCAGATAACATAACCCCGCAAATGCTCCAGAATGTGTTTAGAAATGCTGCGGAACGATTTGAGCTGTGCAGGGATACTGATGGGCGTCACGTCGAATCCTACTCTTAATTATTTAATAAATGTTACCACTTTATCATTTTATGATTGAATTCCATATAATTTCCAAGTGCTTCACAAAAATAGATCCTGACTTTATGTACACCCTATATATATATATATATATATATATATATATATATATATATATATATAATATATATATATATACAGTATATATATATAAAGTATTCGTACAGAGAAATATTTCGGTTATATTCGTCCTATCTTTTGTTTATCGTTCGTTTGGAAAAATTTAACAAATAAAAAATTATTTTAACTACAACATAAGCACACCGGACAAAAAATTAGTCACCCCTAATAGCACCGATAGTAGGAAGTTCAAGGTCACACAGAGGGCGCTGATGTAGCATTGGTAAGTGACAAGTAGCGGTGACGTAGCACACAGGATCAGATCTGTTTCGTGAGGTGGTGAAGAACAAAGTGTGTGTTGGATATAGTCTGCAAAATGGGTCGTGAGGCAGACGTTACTCAGTGGCAAAAAGGAGGCATCGTGTTTGGCAGAGCAAACGGACACAAAATGTCTGAAGTAGCCCAATTTGTTGGTGTGTCAACGCGTACTGTCCAGCGAGTTTACAAAGAGTGGTGTAGTTCGCAATCAACTGACAATCGACGGCGTAACTGTGGCCGGAAAACAATTCTCGACAATAGGGGCCGCTGCCATGTTTCTCGTCTAGTAACTGCAAATCGTTTTCAAACCAGAGAACAATTGCTCCAAGAAACCAATGAGGTTCTCCAGCGACCAATTTCCGAACGGACATTGCGACGAGAACTGCATGCGATGGACATCTGAAGCAGGGTACCACGGAAGAGGCCGCTGTTAACAGCAAGTCACAAATTGGCACGTTATAAATGGGCTCAGAGGCACAAAAACTGGACTGCGGCAGATTGGAAACGTGTAATTTGGTCCGATGAGTCCCGTTTTTGTTTGTTCTCCAATGATGGGAGGCGACGAGTACATCGCAGGTCCAATGAAGCCTTTAATCCTGAATGCGTCGAAGGTGTTGTTCAGGCTGGAAACAGAAAGTGAAGCGCAGGACTCTGGCGGAACTTCGGGACCGGCTGATGGACGAGTGGCAGCAAATCGATGTTCAGTACATGCACAACCTCGTAGAGTCTCTGCCTCGCCGGATTCGTGCGGTTATCAAGGCCAGAGGCGCCGTCACACGTTATTAGGTACATTCTGAGAGGGTGACTAATTTTTTGTCCGGTGTGCTCATAATGTAAAACATTAAAGAATGTGAGAAGTAAATTAATAAAAGTTTTCGTACATTTACTTAAAAATTATTGAATACCGTGTGCATCCACTTGTGATTCATTTTGCGTATTTTTTCACAAGGTTTCGAGATCTGCAGGAATTTTAGCACATTCTTCTAAAGAAAATTGTTGCAATTTATTGATATTCGAAGGGTTTCTCTTGCGACAGCTTTTTTCAAATCAAACGATAAATTTTCAATTAAATTGATATCTGGTCTTTGACTGGGCCACTCGAGAAGTTATATTATTTTGTTTAAGCCATTTCATAGTGCTCTTACTTTTGTTTTGGATTATTATCTTGTTGCAGTACCTATTTGCAATCCATTTGCAACTCCCGAACTGAAGGCAATATATTTTCTACCAAAATTTCCTGATGTTTCTACGAATTCAAAATTTCATTGATACCAAGCTTTCCTGCACCAGAAGTGCTAAAGCATCCCCAAAGAAGCAAACTACCACCCATGTTTAACTGTAGGAAGGATTTTTTTTTCCTCAAATGCGGTAGTTGATTTTCGCAAAACATTTTCGTTCTTGAATAATTCAATTTTGGTCTTGTCTGTCCAGAGAACTTACTTTCCAAATGCAAATCCACCATTTTGATGATCCTTGTCTCGTACTTTAAACGAGCTTCTCTGTGCTTTTCGTAGCAGAGGATTTCTTCGTGCAACTCTTCCATGTCGACCATCCTTTCTCAATGTACGACGTACAGTAGAGGGATGGACATCGATCTTAGACATTCAGACATTCTTAATGTTTCACAAATATTACCCACAATCACTCGTGTATTCGCAGCAACTATTCTTTCAATCCGTCTTAACCTTGGTTAACTTGGGTTTTGCTTCCGCCCGAATTGTTCATTCTGACGAAGATCAAGCTTTCACTCCACCTTAGACCTACAGTTTAACGTGGAATCCGAACCACACAGCAGCAGCAGCAGCAGCCCAGCGTCTTGACCACAAGGCTACCCAGGGTACTCATTTATCTACTAACCATTTTTTTTTATTGTGTGGAAGGAGAACAGCTGGATTTTACCGTGCGCTGCCTGTCGTCACGGTCTCGAGCCCAGGGTCGATGGATTCGTAGTCAGCGACGCTAACCATTACACCAGCGAGGTGCGCGTAGGTGTACGATCTGAAATTTTGCGAGGTCATCCCCACCTTGGTAGTTTTGATCGTTCCAAAGCCTTTCCATTTCTTTATAATCGCAGCAACGGTCGTAAATGGAATTCGAAGTTCTCCTATCTTCCTATAATCTTTCCAGACTCGTGTACGGCAATAACGGATCTCGTAAGATCCGTAGACTGCTCATTACCACGACATCCATTGTTTACTAGTGGCTCGTACAGTCGTCCGTCTTCCGGGAAGATTCGTGGAAATAACTAGAATTAAGAAGTGGCAACAACTGATAAAAATTTTAAATTCTTGAAGCCTAAAGTGTAGAGACAAAGTATTAAATAATTTTGTAAATGTACGTAAACTTTTGCATTTTAACTTCTTATTTTCCTCAAATTGTTTGATGTTTTACATTGTGTTGGAGTTACACTAATTTTTATTTTTTTTAATTTTTTTTTAATTTTTTTTTTATTTTTCCAAACAAACTATAAACTTTTCATAACTATTCTATGCATGGTACGAAAACTAAAGACGAATATAACTGAAACACTTCTCTGTGCGAATACTTATGAGCGTCACTATGTATACAATTTCGGCCCGGTCGAAATCTAGTCAAAATGATTTTTTTAGATGGGCACGATGTGGGATCTATGAAATGATATCCTGACCAACATACTCCAAAAGAAAGTTTATCCTCCCCTCCGTACCACTAGCATACTCCCTCTTATTTTTGGCTCTGCCCCCAAATTAAAACTAGTATCATAAATCAAAATGGAGATCATTTAGAGCATTTTTTTTATAGAGATGACCCCCCTTAAAATTGCATAATATACCTCGTGTGCAATTTTCAGGCAATTATCCAAGAAATTTCAAATCCTTGAAAAATTGCTGCATCCCAAAAAAGTGTTATCAGTATGTAGAAAAGGGTGGCATAAACTTTAGTTTGGAGTACTGATTGCTTAGGAGACCAATTCATAAACCTCATATAGGCCTACTATATTTGTCTGAAAAGAAGACAATTAGTCTATTGTACCATTTATTACACAAAACAGCTTTGAAGTAAAAACAATTTAATTTAAAAATTACCTTCACAATTCACTAATTACTTGTGGTTGTGCCTTGGGCCCCATTGGCTTTTCCATTCAAACTGTGGCACTTTTTCTTGATTCCAGTTGATTGAGGATAAATTTGTGCCGATTGCCGTAGCCAATCCTTTGTTCTGATGCTTTTGTCACTAAGTTCACCGCACTTTCCACGCTTTTACTGTGGCATGAAAAGGCAGCAATTTTCAAGGGTTCTGTTCTTGTATGCAGTAGCTCTTCATTGCTGAAATTCCTTATCAAAGGTGGAGGATTGATAGCTTCCTTTCTCCAGTTAATCATCTCATAGTAGTCTTTGGAATCGAAATTTGGAGATTTAGGAAGCTCAAAATTTCGTGTGCCACTGAAACGTGTCCGACTGAGAAGTATCTTCTGAAGAGCATCTTCTCTGACATGTTGTCTGCTATCAGTAAGCATTGACAGTAGGATAGCTTCGGGATTGGCAAAATAGGCATTATTACGGAACACCGGTTCCATAATAATGCAATGTTTTTCTTCCAGTCCTCGCATCAAGACAATCAAATGAAAAAAATTCCGTGCTTCGTCAGTAGCTTTATGATGGGATTTGATATGAAACCATCCAGGAGCATATGATTTCATGACGATGGTTACCAGTTCTTTCAGACTTTGTTCGGGATGCAAAGTCGATACATATAAACGAAGAATCCGGTTTGCTCGGGTAATCCAGCGAGCATGATGAATGGCACCTGGAGACCTGCGGGCTAGACTTTCAGATACCCATCCAGATTGCACTGCTAGGCACATATCATAGAAATACTTTTGATCACTGCTCAACTCTTTCACGACATTCGGTGGTATATCTTAGACGTTGCCCTGAACTGGTGAAAATGCCACCAAATCTAAAATGGTTAAATCACATTTCACAATTTGGCTCCAATTGAACCTTTAAAGGTATTTGGCCCTGATGTTTTTCTGTCTATCGTTTCAAATATGTGTGTGAAGGGGAGTTCATTCATGTGTAAAAGAGACATGAGCCATTGAACTGATCTATGCAAAAAAAATTTCAATTTTATGGTACCAGCAAATCTACCAGTATTGACAGCAGTACCGTCGCATAGCAGAGTATTGAGAGTGTCGATGCTCACTGAATCAATTAAGAACGTTATAATTTCATCAGCTATACACCAAGCATTTCCTGCGTCAGGGCAGAGATGGTCTACATAGATACCTCCAGGGTCTTTGATCAGCACATAATGTTGTTCTCTCTCTTTTACATGCTTGGTTAACGTATCATCCTTTCTTCCATCAAACCCTATACATTCACATTTTCACATCTAGATCTAACAATATTTTTCTTGCCTACACGAATTCTCTCTCTCTATTTTCTTCCTATCAAGCATGTTAGATTGATCGATTATTCCCATATCTTTCAATGCAGCATTAACAATAGCTGCTGTAGCTCTCGAACTCACACGGTAACGGTCTGCCACCAATGGTAATTCATTGTATGAATACCTATTTTGATCATTTTCAATCAATTCCACATCGGGCACGAATTCTAGCTCATTGTCACTGTCTTCTATATCTTCGCTAAAGTCATCTACTGAAGAAGATGGTACAACTTCCATAGCCTCTGCCATTTCCACTTGTGACCTTTGTTGCCCCTCTTGTTCTTCTCTTGCTCTTGAGAGGGATCGTCTCTGGACAGCGGCAGCTTCACGATCAAATGGCCCTAATTGATTTATTCTTTGCTTTTGGCCTACAAATGACTCCCACTCTACCATTGGGATTTTTACCTCGCATCGACAAAACGGCCTTTCTATTCCTTTATCATAACATTTGGAAGTACAAATGTCAAACATTTCATCATATAAAGCAAGTTTTTTAGCAAAATTTTCATTCCTTTGACGTAGAGGAACCTTGTTCAAGGAAAGAGCTGATCTGATTAATCTTTCTATTGCAGAAGAAATAGATCTTTCTTGAATGACAGGGAAAGAGATCTTTGGTAACTATATTGTAGCAATCGTTCGCAGTTGCTGATCCCCTTGACTTGATTTTTTCTCTTTTGAATGAAGAAATAGTGTCTGACAACGTCTGCCTTTGTAGGAATCATTGATCGGCGGAATTCAGTGGCAAAACCAAAAGCTGCATTCGAAGATTTGTTTCTGGTTGACATTTTTTCAACCTTTTTAAAAAATTAAAAATCCAGCTTTTATAGAATCATGCATGGATCATAAGTAAATCTAAAGAGCATTTATGATATATGATAATTAGAACATGAAATTTATTGGTATTGAATTTGAAATTCAACACAAGCTCAGTAAATTGATTACACATAAACGATGTTTATGTGTAATCAATTTTCTGATAGAGCAAATATTTTGAGAAAATACGCGTTGTGAAAATGTTGAGAAATCCAAATTTTTGAGGTAATTGCCTGAAAATTGCACAAGAGATATATTATGCAATTTTAGGTGGGTTCATCTCTATGAGAAGATGCTCTAAATGGTCTCCATTTTCATTTGAGACTATTTTCATTTTTGTGGCGGAGCCAAAAATAGGAGGGAGTATGCTAGTGGTACGGGGGGGGAGCATAAACGTTCTTTTGGAGTATGTTGGTCAGGACCCCAATTCATAAGCCCCACATAGTGCCCGATCTGCCCCCAGAAATTCAACCCGGTCTAGACTATACAATACATACATACATACATAATACATACATACATACGTACGTACGTACATACATACATACATACACTACTGTGCAAAAGTCTTAGGCGCCTTTGTACATTTGCGTTTTTTATTTTTTTTTAATAATTATGTTGAGTACTTCAGCGTGTTCGTGTTGTTTTATTATAAACATAAATTATAATCTAAAGTCTTTGTCAATAATCTCAGTTATTAGGCAGTTTAACGAAGAAAACGGATGCTTCGTCAAAACATGCTACTGCTGGAGATAGAACGGAATTTAACACAAAGCTTATAGGTACTATTTTAGAAGATATTCTAAGCTCATTCAGTAACAGTTTGTAAACAGAACTTCTGTTGTATGTTTTTGCAATTGTTTAATGCTCCTAACTAAATAAAATTTATTTTCTTTTAATAAAATTTCTTATGTTAATTCTCTCTCTTTCCAGATAAGGCATAAAATTTTACATTGGTTAAGCAATGGCTAAAATATCCATTGCAACTCGACACCGGGTGGTATTATTGCACGAACAGGGTCAATCTCAAATCAATTATCGCGACAAACTGGGGTATCAAAATGTGGTATTGGAGTAATTTTGAAGAAACAGCTGGCTACATTGTAGCCAATGTCGTAATACCGCTTCCCGTTGATCAGCGAAGTTAAGCGACATTGGGTCTGGGTAGTAGTTGGATGGGAGACCGTCCTCCGCGTCCAGATTATGTAGTGACCCGTGGTTCGGATCCCACGTAAAGCTGTAGGTCCCCTTAGATGTTGCGAAGGAGGTTAAACAACCCCCAATCATTATTACTGAAGAAACAGCGCGAAACAGGCAAAGTTGAAGATCGAAAACGCAGTGGAAGGCCAAGGAAACTTTCTAAAAATAATGAGACACACTTTAAGCTAACATCTCTTAGAAATAGACGAAAATCCAGTGCAGAACTTTTGGTAGAACTTGCCCAGACCTCAGGATTACGAGTCCACTCATCCACCGTGAGGAGATCACTCATCAGAAATAGTTTTTAATGGTCGAGTGCTAATCAATAAGCCATCAGGTCAGGAGAGGAAACTAGTCAAAGAGGCTCAAATATGCTCAAAAGCACAAGAATTGGAATGCTGACCAGTGGAAAAGGGTCCCCTGGAGTGATGAGTCAAAATTTGAAATTTTTGGCACAAAGAGAAGACAGTATGTGAGAAGAAGAAACGGAGAACAATTCAAGGAAATGCGTTTGCAGCCAACAAGTAAGCATGGTGGAGGATCTATCCAAGTTTGGGGCTGCATTTCGGCAAATGGTGTTGGGGATCTTATCAAAATTGATGGAATACTGAATGCAGAAAGATACAGATCCTAATTCATCATGCTGTGCCATCAGGTCGGAGATTAATTTGGCAAAATTTTATTTTTCAGCACGACAATGGCCCTAAGCATACTGCCAATGTAGTCAAAACCTATTTGGAGAATATGAAAAACGTGGAGACTCGCGACTGATGGAGTGGCCTCCCCAGAGCACTAATTTAAATATTATTGAAGCTGTTTGGGATTATTTAGACAGAAAGAAGCGAGAAAAGCCGCCAAAATCGAGAGATCAACTGAATCGACTGGATGAAGGTCCTTTCAAATGCATGGAACAACATTCCAGCGGATTTCTTACAAAAACTTCGAAGATAGTATTCCAAATTGAATCGCAGCAATTTTGCAGGAAAAGGGCGGTCATACAAAATACTGACTTTCGACAGTTGTATGCAACTTTTAAGTACTTATGGTGATGTTTCTCTAATAAATGATAAATCTTGAAGCTAACACGCGTATTTTAACCTTTGAAATTGAGAAAATTTATCAATACAAGATTTTTTCAGACCTGCCTAAGACCTTTGCACAGTAGTGTACATACATAACCTTCCGGTAACTTGGTTTGTCAATTATTGTTACCATACCAACATTAGAATTTTCAGGAAATAAGCTTAGGCCTCTGTCAGATACTCTATCCATGTTTCATTTTAAACGTAATTGATTGCAGTACCCTTTATTAAAAACGGAAAATGAAGGCTGCACAAGTGATAAATTTTGTGAAGCTGATCAATTGATTTATACGAAAGACCCGTCCTTCCACATTTAATTGATCATAAATAGCAACGAATTTTGTACAATACGGTACCTCTTGGCTGTACGGGTATCTATCTATCTATCTATCTATCTATCTATCTATCTATCTATCTATCTATCTATCTATCTATCTATCTATCTATCTATCTATCTATCTATCCCGGGTGTCCGAGAATTATCTGTACAATTTTTGGCTCTTATTAAAAGTCAACCATGAAGTGTAGAAATTCCAGTGTTGTCCCATTTTACAGAGAATCCCTAAGTTTTTTTCTGATACCACGTTTTGACAAGTTTTTTAGAAATGTACGCGGGTGACAGACATTGATGATTTAAAAGCAAGAATCACAGCTGCTATTGAGCGAATTGATGTGGATATGCTGCAGCGTACATGGCAACATTTGGAGTATCGATTGGATGTTTTGCGAATCACTAATGGTGCACATATCGAATGTTTGTAACAACGTTACTTTAATAAAAAACTTTGAAAATACAGATTCTAAATAATCTTGTTTAAGAATTTTACGTGTGTTATCAAGAATTTTATTAAAAGATGAAATTGTACAGATAATGTTCGAACACACTGGAATTTCTAAAAAACTTGTCAAAACTTGGTATCAGAAAAAACTTAATGAGATTCTCTGTAAAATGGGACAACACTGGAATTTCTACACTTCATGGTTGACTTTTAATAACAGCCAAAAATTGTACAGATAATTCTCGGACACCCTGTATATATTTTTTTTAATTTAAACGTCCTAACCCCAAAAATTTTCATGCGATGAGAAAACTCAATTTTTTTTAAATTGATTAATATTTAGAGGTCGCTCGAGAGCACTGAAATTTTAGCTACTGCGTACTGTATCATATGGTATTGTCCCAGTTCGTGTTTTATAATTATTTTTATTTTCTTCGTTTAGTTTAGTCTGTATATACTAGGGATTGGGGGTAAAACCAATGGCGGATTAATGGCCTGATAGGCGTGGGGCTGATTGATCCAAATGGGCCTACGGTTACGTTTGTTCATGTTCATTACGTTACATATATGATTCTGATCCTGAGTATGAAAACAGGTCAGTATATTCAACACAGCACATATTCTGTATCAAGTTACAAGTAACTTGAAAAGTCCTATGTTCCTTGGTGGGCCCACGTTGTTTCGTGGGCTTGGGGCTGCAGCCCCATCAGCCCCCTCAATTTGTAAAATATTTCGCATACATTATTTTTTCATCGAAAGGAACGATTCTAGAGGGTAGGAGCATAGAATTTCCAACTTTAAGAAATAAGGAGCACCCTAATATACTGGATATTTGCGCTGGTCATTAAACTATTTGTACCTCTGACTGAGTCAGAGGTACAAATAGTTGTGTATCCTGGTAACATTGTTACGAGAAAGCAATTTAGCTGGCAGAAAGAAAAGGAGACAAAAAATTTACTGAAAAACCTTTACATAAAAAAAAACATTTAAAAGTAAGGGTATAGGGTGATGGGTAAACGGAATTAAAAAAATGTAAGAAGTTTTGCCTTTAAGAGGGGGAGTATTCTGGCAGAAAGGATTTTCTAATTTCTTCAGGTTACAAGAAAAAAATTTGTTTACATGTAGTTTCCATAGTTATTATTGAAAGCTATAAGTATGCCCGAATCAAATTAATTTTAAGCTTATTACAGTATATATTGCTTTGCTTTGGAGTTGCCAGTTATGAGGGTGTACTCCAACTTTTAATACCAGTTTTGAGTCAAATCTAGAGTTTGTTTAATGGAACTTATTAACCATAAATATCAACAATATTAAGAAGCGACAATCTCCAGTTCAAGCTCTAGATGTGTGATAGCAAGGGAAAATAAGTATCAGGATAGAGATAAGAAAGTTTCCTTATAAAACCCAGTATTTTATATAAAATCACCGTTGTTGCTGCCGCCGCTGCCGCCTATAATATGCCTGATGTGGAATATTTCCTTCCTATAACTAAAAGAATAAAGGGGTGTAAATGTTTATGCTGCGCTTTTTCAGTTTTATCAGGTAAGAAATCGTGGAAGTGGAATAGCTCTAAAATTAAAGTATATACATACATGATCTCATTTCCCAAATGAGTTGGGGTGAGAAGGTAGGCATGCTCGGATATATAATATACAGGGTGTCCCATAAGTCCGGCATCATAGGAAAAATAATTATAAAAAAAAGGGAAAACAAAAGCTTTTATTTACAGAACGTGCTCAATATGTCCACCATTGTTTTCAATACACAAATTCAGACGTGATACCCAGTCAGCAAGCACACGGTGAATGATGTCAGGAGTAATGGTGTTACATGCCCCAAAAATGCGCTGCCGCAAATGTTCAACACCTAATTTTTTCTGCGTATACCAGCGCTTTCAAGTGGCTCCAGAAATAAAAATCTAGTGGCGTGAGATCCGGGCTTCTAGCTGGCCATTCCACAGGCCCTCGACTTCCTATCCAATGATCAGGGAATTGTTGGTACAGTTATTCCCTTACTTGGGTGCTGTAATGTGCAGGAGCGCCGTCTTGCTGGAACTATGTTGGGAAATTTCCTTCTTCGTTCAAGACACTGGGAAATGCTTCTTACTTGAGCATACGTAGGTAGGTGCCTCCAGTGACATGTTCATCGAAAAAGAGGGGGCCTATGATGCGATCCTTCCAAATGCCACACCATACCATCACCCGAGATGCACCTTGTTCCTTTGAAGAGGTATACCAGTGAGGGTTGTTTTGAGACCAGTAGCGGATGTTCTGTCTACCTCACCATTTCCATAAAAAACAGTCTCGTCACTGAACAGAATGGTGGACGGGAAATTGGCATCCCGAGCATAAATTATGGTTTGTAGAAATAGAAAAATATTAATTTCTCCTATGATGCCGGACTTATGGGGCACCCTGTAAAAGAGAAGTTAGTGACTAAAGCATACACATTCATTCACACTGGCATCCTGTTGGACCAGCCACCTACACATGGCTGAATTCCACATTTGTGGTGCTTCATGTGCCATGTGTGGTGGTGCTTCCATACTTTGTCAAAAACTTTTATGTCCAAATTCTGAAGAGAATCCTTAATGTAAATCTAGATATTAAACTGGTCTGAGACTTTCCGTATTTCTAAATAATTTATCTTTAATATTTTTATAAAGATCAGTGGTGATTGAAAGTGGAAAATATTGCGCGTAACTGGGTTGTGAAAGTAAATGTTTATGTAGAAACTTAAATTCTCTGCAGGGTGAGAGAATAAAAATTTGGTAGACATCATCATCATCATCATCATCATCATCATTATTATTGTGCCAGTATTATATAGTTAAATTTTTACTTTCATAATGATGCAAATAGATGTTAGTTACTTGCATTTTAAAGCAAAATTTGCCAATCTTACCATTTAAATGACTGGTTATTGTTCACCCATTGAAGGGTAAGGCTTTCGTTGTAAACGTTCAAGAAAAATGCCTGAAATTAGAAGGGTAAAGGTAACATCCATGTCCCATATACCTCAATGAAGTTGGGGGCTAGGGGCCCGAGCCTGGGCTACCTTAGCCAAAGTCAATTTAAACCCACGACTTAGCGGAGACAGCATTGCTGGGTGCCGCCGTAACTGATCGAGCCACGAGACATTAAATTAGAAAGGTACCATTCTAATTGTTGCGTGTTTGTAGAGTAACTAAAATTTTTTTATACCACATCATATACACGATTAGTAATAAATTATATTGTACATTAAATTAAGTCTTCTGGTGTTACATAGTCCAATATAATATAACGTAACAAGTTGGCTCAGAAGCCCCCTTTTTCATTCATAAATTTCATACTAATATTAGCTCGTAGGTGAATATCCCAATTTACAAAACTGGGAATTTCATTCATGAGGTTTCACCTATTTAATTTTATTTCATTTAACTAAAGTAATTTTCATTCTCACTCTCGAGTAAGCAGAATCGTGTCATTACGGTCCCCAGTTTCTTAGAGGCCTTAATTATAATGGAACTTGTTCTCCCATTATACCATGTTTCATACGTAATGAAAATACAGCAAATTTCCCGTTTCTTAACTTTATAGTAATTTATAGTATTTTCATTTAAAATGAAACCTCATGAATGAGATGGGGTGACTTCATATTTTATTAGACTACACTTACGTGTCGCTGTGTTGTAGTAAAATTCTTCGTAGTAAATACAAATATTTATGAATGAAACTAGATTGTTAAGTGATTATCTATAATTCTGTCAACATTTTCAGGTTTAGAAGAAAGTGAAACGGGACTCTTGTCTAAAGGAGTTCGCGAATTACTCGCTCAGTTGATGAGTTCATTCAACTTGCAAGTAAACGGTTTGACTAGTAGGAACCAAATTTTTTCTGGGTACCACGAGGCATCGAGGTATACTAGCGGGCGACTCACATGACTCCAGGAGTGGGTACATCCTGGGTGAAAAGGTTGTGTGATTGCCGGACAGTCGCCTGGAGCTGCTGCTGCTGCTGCTGATGCTGCTGCTGCTCTGTCTCGTTTTGCTTTTGTAAAGTATTCGGACGGCGAATATATATTAACTCGTACATAAAATGATATTCACCATTTATAATATTTATTTTTTCATCAATTCTTTCACGAGAGCATTCCAATTTAAGTGTTGACAAAGTGAACTTTTTATTTGGTGCCCAGTAAAGGACTGAATAGGTTCGAGTGACCGGCCAAAACTGTGATGTGTATATTATGTGTATAGATAAATTTCGTTTTAGGCTTGTTAAATTATTCTCAAAGATACTACCAAGCCATTTGCAATGTTAGAGTTGTCGTATTGAATGTATAGTCTGAAGATTATAATGGTTTATTATGGTAAAATAATTTTTTAAATAAATTAAAATTTTCGGAATTTTTATTTGTACCTAAAATTTTTTTAAATTGTCGTGATTCTGAAGATTTGTATTGCTTGTATTTTACCATTTGTGTTTGTTGGGTATTCATCATACCAATTAAAGACTAATAAATACTGCTTTATTATTAAAATTATAGTTTTTAAAAGTTTCTGTAGTAAAAGCATAGATATTTTGTCTAACGCCCTAAAGATTTTCTGCTGGGAATGTTATGGAAGTGCATTAATTTTTAGGAACCATCAACATACCTATGAATAGTAGTTAATAGCAGTAGCAAATTTCAAAATCAAAATAGTACTGACGTAGTATATAGTAGTAGTAGTTATAAATTTGTTAATCGTTCTACGATGTTGTTACTTAGATTAATTTATTTTTCAAATACTCTTATATATTTTCAAACATTCGTGTATGTATAAAGTGATGATAATTCTGTGCAAAAACACATTAGGCCTATGGCATCAAAGTTCAAAGCAAATATAAAGCGAGATTAAGTAATTAAAAATAATTCACTGCGATGATTGTAAACGGGTTAGACCGTGCAACCTACAATATCGAAGGCAAATAAATTTAATTTAACCAGAGAAAACTACTTAACAAGGTTCTTTGAAGGCCTCCACAAACACAACTTTTTAACGAAAGACAAAGGGTCTTTGTCATCGACTCTAGGCTTCAAACCTGGCGGAAATTTTCACCAGATCGTCAAGTTGATAGCAATCAACCCATAACCCTATATAGTTTTTTCACAGTATCCTTACCTACGTACATTATAAAAAATTTCATTTCTCACGTTAATTCTGGTGAAAAGGCACACAGTTTTGATGTAAAATACAAAAGGTTATTAATAGAAAAAGTAAAATCTAAAGCTTGCACATTAATTCACAGCAGCGTCTTGGTGGACCAGCACCCACAACATCGCTAAACTCCACACTTGCTCTGTTAAAAATAGGAGCCCCGAACTTACGTACTTCTAATAAACCACCACCATTACAACCTACTTGCAGCCACTTTTCGTGCGTCATTCGGATAAAGTCCACGTTTCTTCACGCAGTTGGGGTACGTCGTAGCCAATGTCGTAGCACCGCTTTCCGTACATCAGCCAAGTTAAGTGACCCTGGGTTGGATAGTAGTTAAATGAGAGAGCGTCCCCTGTATCCACACTATGTACCGACCCGTAGTTTGGATCCCACGTAAAGCTGAAGGTCCCCTCCGTCATGACAATTAGATGTTGCGAAAGGTTAACCCTTTAACGACGGATGGTACCTTAAGGTCGACCAGAAATAATATAAATTGTACTACAATGCCTCGTTTCTATAAATGTTTCTACGTGTTTATATATAGATGTCATTTACTTGTCGGGAAAGGAACCCAAAATGTGTATCATTTCAGTGACTAGTTACTAAAATATTTAGTTTTCAATAACAATAAAACCTATACGTTCTGGTAACAAGAGTGGCCGCATATGCTGCGGACTCGTCCGTAAAGGGTTAAACAACCCAGTCGTTACATTATTTCTTTACCCAGTTATTCACCATGTCCGTCCATCTTAACCTTCCTCTCCCGTTCCGACCTTCCCAAACACTTTTTTTAATTTACACACACCAAAGTGTCGGTAGTAACACCATGTCAATATCTCGCAGCATCTCTACGCAGTCGCTGCTTTCAGCGCACCAGTCTTCTTTGGTTCACTCTCGCTATTAATTTCATCCGCACTCATACCTCTTGTTAGAACACACAACACATCCCAAATACAGTACTTAAGACTACCACCTGCAGTGTTTCACCATTTATCATCACGACAGTCCAAATTTCCTTCATTTTTCATAATCAATAACTTGATCTTACCTACTTTCACTTTCAAGTCATTTCTTCCACACGGCCATAAAAAACACAACCCCTTTTGCTTATACTCACTCTGAGCAAATAACTGGGAACCCTCCTTGCTCATCGTTCGCCAAGTATTCTGTAATATGAATTCGATAAAATAAGAAAATACTGATACATTTAAAAAGAAGGAACGAGGAACTAATGATTCTCTCGTCGAAAACACTGATTACACCGCCCAACAAAAAAAAAGGTTTTTGCTGGTGATTTAATTCTGAGACCTGTTTCTGGATAATATTGATGTGCTGATTTCAAAAATTACCTTAGATTTTGTCCATCACATCAGGTTTTTGTGCAATGCAATATGCCTATTTTGGGTGATCCATGAAGGACACTTATCAAAATTGATGATTTTTGAGACCTGTTAACAGCTGTTTTGCTGTTAAAATTTTATCTGTGGAATACGCAAATCTGTGCATTAAATCTAAAGGTCATGTACAACATATTAAAATCTTGGGTATCTGTGATTTCCCCAGGTGTGAGCGTGACGTCATGATCATGGATTCATTTTTGCTTATTTAAACACTTTTAATCACTTTGTGTCAATATTACCATTGTATATTAAAGTTCACTCCCTGCACAATTGTTTACTTTTCCATGCTGATTGAGTATGTAAAAACTTATTTTTTGAAAAGAAAAAAATTGGGCATAACCCTGCCAAAATGCGATAACTCCGTATTTGATTGCTCGAAAACCTGACGTGATAGGCAAAAACTAAGGTGATTTTTGAAATCAGCACACCAGTTACCTAAAAACAGGTGTTAGAATTAAATCAGCAAAATTGGTGTTAGGCAGTGTTATAGCAGAACTTGAATATTGCTTAGTCTTGACGTCTTGATACGAAAATAAAAAGAAATACATAAATCAATTTTTTTTTTTCAATCGGACTAAATAATATACCTATATAAAATATTTTGTCAAATTGAATTAAGCATTTTTTATTTTCGTATCAAGACGTCAAGACTAAGCAATATTCCAGTTCTGCTAGTCAGTATATATATATATATATATATATATATATATATATATATATATATATATATATATATATATAAAATTATTTCACGAAAGTGACACGTGAAAAATATTTGTTTAATAAAACCACGAAGGGGTGCTCAAGCGCTTTCGTCTAATGACATCCTCAGGATGTTCCTCAGTGTTCCTGAGGATGTCATTAGACGAAAGCGCTTGAGCACCCCTTTGTGTTTCTTTTCCCTTCGTGGTTTTATTCATCATATATATTTATTTATTTATTTATTTTAGGGTAGGTTGATTTTGGAACTGTGATCTTGGACTAGTCTAGATAGAAAGGAATTAATGTATAAAAACCGTTGCACGAACTCATATTTGTGAAAATGGTTGTATTTTTTGAGGATTGTTAATTCTTTTTAAGTTGTAAAATTGCCGAGTTTTACGCGTAAAATCGCGCGCGCGGCATTCGCGCAATGTAAACAAACAAAATATCGGACCTTATTTCATCAAAATAATCGATTAAAATTCGGCTTTTTTAACAAAACGATGCTTGAAACTTATTGTAAATGCATTATAGATGTTTATTAGTGTATTGTATTTTTTAATGATATTTACATATAAAATGTGTATTAAATTAAGTTATTTTATGATGCGTTCATTTAATTGTGTTTATTTTCAGATATTTCATAAAATGGGTAAAAAACGGAAGTCTGCAGTGTTAACTCGAAGTGATAGTGCCAAAAAATTCAGTGGCCAGCCTTCCCCTTTGGATAAAACAGAGCCTCCTTCCCTCCGCCAAGTTATTCAGTACAGTTATTTCCTCCAAAACAGCCACCCGGACTTGAAAGACTATGATATTGCTAAAATGACAGCAAAGGATGTGATTGAGATCTGGCAGGCAGTCAACCCGCGGCTGCCCCTGTATGAGGAATATTATGTAGTGAAATTGGTGGATAAAGTGTGCTTCAAGAAAGCAAAAGAGATAAACAGGAAATCTCTTTCTACAGTCCAGGAGCAGAATCTGGAGGAAAAGCTGGATAAACTTTTTGACATTTCTGCTTGCACCTGTAAGCTACCTGTTCGTCCCTGTGATGACAATGCTGTGAAGTGCAAGAAAGAAAATTGTCAAACACAGCGCATAATCTGCACTTGTCCTTCCAGTAAGAAGGTAATGCTATTATGAAGTCTGATGACTTGGAAGTGAGAGAAGTTGCTCTCAAGAAAATTCTGTCCATCAGGTAAGCATTTATTAATTTAAAAAAATGTGAAAAAAAATTTGATTATGGGGATTTATTTAATAAAAAAAAGCCGAGTTCTATAAATCCCCATAATCGAATTTTTTTTCACATTTCTTATCCCAATTCCCCCCTTCCCCTCTGATAATGGAAATAATTTTTTTTTTAAATCAGCAATTCTGAGACTAATACGGATTAAATCTTAAACTGGAATAAAAAATAAATTAATTATTATTCTTTCAGAAGTGGGAAGCCAGTCAAGAAGAGGCTGAAGAAGATCACAGCCATCAACATTGAAGCTACCCACTGGTCAGAACTAATCAACCTTTCTCAAAGTGGCATCCGTGAACCTTCTCTCACAGAAGACTTTTCTGACCAGGAGCTTCAAGAAGCATTGCTGAATGGCACCAAGCTGGAGCTGCCTGATCTGCCTTCACATTCTCAGTGTTGAAAGGGCCGTGAAGCTGACATCTGAAGCTTCCCATACTGTTTATGGACTCGAATCAAGGCACAAACACATTCTGGCCAAAGCCCTAAGCCGCCAGATGAGGCCTTCCTTTGCTTCTAAGGGCTCTTACAGTGAAAATTATGATCATCTTGGGATCTAAATGTGTCTATTTGACTCTGTACATGTTTTTTTTACTTTTTTTCAATAAAATTGTAACTTTTTTCAGGATTTTTTTAATGAAAATAGCGTTTTTTTCGGCCGAAAATTGCAAAAATGCGATATTTTTCGGTACGATTTTTTGACGATTTCTGAAACGGTTTCCTCAAAAAACGGTTAAAGCTAGGGATCTGAAATTTGTTGTCAGTTATTATCATATTAAGCCCTGAGTATCTCGACTAGTCCAAAGTCGATATCTAAAAAAATGCGGGAAAATCAACCTTATATATATGCGAACCCGGTGGCACTCAGGTATCCCGCTACCACCGCGGGACGGGTCCATAGGTCTCGTAAAGAGGTAATGTTGGAGTTGTGTCTTTGTTGAGAGAGAGTGTGGCAGTGTAAGAGTAGGTGTTCTGTGTCCTCAGGGTGGAGGTGTCAGCTAGGTGGAGTCTGTGTCTGTATTGTTGGAGGGAGGGGTGGTGGCCTGAACGGAGCCTGGCCAGAGTAACTTGTTTTCCTTGGGAGGGTTTGTTCGCTCTGATGGACTACAGGGGGAGTATCGTGAAGGACAGTGTTGTGTGGTTGGTCGAGTAGGTATTTCTGGGTAAATTCTGTGTGGAGATGTTTAGGGGAGGAGGGGGGGTATTGTTCAGTAGCTGCGAATAGTGAGCAGCAGGAGTACGTTTTTTGTTGCGGGGTGGGGGATTGTGTAATGTGAGATGGTGACAGGGGTGGTCTGGGGCCAGTGCTCTGGAGAAGAATTGAGTCCCTGTCATGTTCATGTGGTGTTCGATGGGGAGTATTTTCGTATCTGCATGTAGATGTGGGATGGGTGTGGTTCGGAGGCAGCCAGTAATGCTTCTGAGACCTCTATTTTGTGTGGGAGATGGACGGTGACCAGGCGGGGGCAGCGTAAGTTAGGGTAGTATGTACAAACTGTTTGTATAGGATACTAAGGGATTCCTTCTGCTGACCGAATGTTGTGGAGGTGAGTGTTCTGAGAGCGTTGAGTTTTTTTGTTGCTTTGGAGCAAATGTTTGATATGTGAGGGGAAAAGGACATGTGTGTGTCTAGGGTGAGGCCGAGGATTGTTGGGGTTTTGTTTAGAGGTAGGGGATGTCCCATGAGGGTGACTCTCGGGTGTGCTTGGGATTCGTGGCGGTCTGAGGTTAGGAGGGTGATGGAGGATTTTTGAGGGGATGCTGACATCCTATTATTATTAGTCAGCCAGAGTTCCAGATTGGTAATGTACTGCTGGATCAGGCGTGTGGCGGTGTTACGGTTATGGTGTTGTGCTGTTATGGTCAGGTCATCTGCATAGGAGGAAACGTGGATATGGGGGGAGAGAGGTTGTGGGAGGTCGTGCATGAAAAGGTTGAAGAGGATTGGAGAGAGTATGGAGCCCTGTGGGACGCCATTGTATAGTCTGTAGGTTTTGGATGAGTGTTGTTTGTGTATGACTTTGCCAAGTCGGCCTGCAATGAGATTAGTAAGCCATTTCTTGTCATTGGTGGGGATGTCGAGATCAATAATCTTTTGTGCAAGAATGTGGTGTGGGACAGTGTCGAAAGCTTTGTTGATGTCGATGGCAACAAGGACTGTGCGGGCAGGGGGGGATTGTTGGTTGAAGCCATCTAAGATGTGTTGGGTTAGGTTTGTAAGAAGCGTTGTGGTGGAGTGGGCGGACCTGAAGCCGTGTTGGGTTTGTGAAAATGTAATGTGTGGTTGTATGCGTCTTAATATCAGTTTTTCGAGGACTTTGGAAATGGTTGAGAGAAGGGAGATTGGCCGGTATGAAGCAGGTAGGTTGGGGGGTTTATTGGGTTTCAGTATCGGGATGATGTGTGCCAGCTTCCAGGTAGAGGGTATGACATTGTGAAGCCAGGAGTAATTGAATATGTTTGTGAGGGCTGCAAGAGCAATTGGACCAAGGTGTTTGAGATGTATGTTTGAAATGTGGTCTGGGCCTTCGGCATGAGAGTTTTTAAGGGATTTTATGGCTGCAGCTGTGCCTTGGGGTGTAAATGGATGTGGTTGTTGTGGGTCGGCCGAGAGTTTCCGTATGTTTTTGAGGATTTTTCTGTTATTGGGAACAGTGATTTTGTGGCTAATTTTTGAGTAGTGGTGCATGAGTAGGTTGCAGTGTTTTTGTGGGGATGGAATTTGGTTACGGTTGGAAAGGAGAGCTTCGTGTGTGGGGGGTGGGTTAGTATGTGAAGTGTAGATTTTTTTTAAGTTTTTCCAAAGTTGGGTGCTGTTGGTCTTGTGATTGAGTGTAGTTAAATAGGATATATATAGGATATATATATATATATATATAGATATATATATATATATATATATATATATATATATATATATATATCAGGGCTGGCACGTCGGACCCGGACCTGGACCCGATAGTGAATTAGAAAAAAGACCCGGACCTGAAAGTGAATTTTAAAATTGACCCAGACCCAGACCCGACCCGAAAGTGAAGGACCCGCACAGCCGGGTTTTTAGTTTACAAAATTTGTGTGCGCGCCTTCAAACTGTGTCACTGAGTGCGAAGTTTTATGCGGGTGTGATACAGTTTGAAAAATGTCCTCGCCTCGCGAAAGAGAGAGATTCACCTGGGAAATTGATCCATCAAGATCCCATGAAATGGTGGATGGAAATGGGAGGAGAATTAAAACAGGCAGCCTTGGTAGCATTGTCTACTCCGTGCACACAAGTTAGCGTTGAAAGATTGTTCTCCGCTCTAAGCTTCATTCTGAACCCGCAAAGAAATTCTCTTTCGCAATCATTATTAGACGCAGTATTGTTTTTGCGATCGAACGGTGTTGGGGAATAAAGTCTCAAATAAAATGGTGTAGACTAGTCCTAATAAAAATATTTTGGTTAAGAAGCGCGTATATGTATATATATATATATATATATATATATATATATTATATATATATTATATATATATATATATTATTATATTTATATATATATATATATTTATATTTATTATATATATATATATATATATATATATATATATTATATATATATATATATATATATATATATATATAATTATATATATATATTTATATATATATATATATATATATATTATATATATATATATATGGTGGGCCGAAAGTCTGGATCCATAGGAAAATATTTATTTTAATACATAAATTACAACAAATGGTAAATACTTAAAATGAATATCAACTTTAACTCGTAAATGTGTATCCGTGATACTGTACAGTGGTTCGTACTCCAGTATAAACAACAAATTATAACAAATGCTCAAATTGGCGGCCTCTGACATCGAGACACTTAGGGATGGAATTTATGATTTTTAATAATTCTTCGAATTGACGTTCTCGAGATGCGTGTTTCATTTGATAATCTTCTTGTTGACTTTACTGGACTATTCGTTAAAGTTTCACATACCATTGCGGAGGTATTTTCATCAGTTGCAGTTTTTGGACGACCAGAACGCCGTCGATCATGTACACTTCCTGTTTCTTTGAAACGTTTAAACAACTTGCCAACAGTCGCATGTGTTACTGGATGCTTATCAGGATGATTTCTATTGAATTCGGTAGCAACTTCTCTGTGTGTAGCGCCCTGTCTTGCGTACATGAGCACAAGTTCTACCCGGTCTTCTGTTGTTAGATTCGAAGCCATTTCTGGGCTGAAATAAAAAAAGTCACAGAAATCACAAAATAACACGTGATCTTATTAATAAGCAAACAATCACAGGGAAAAGGAAAAGGAAACACGAAGTCCGAGCGCTTTCGTGATATATTCACATCTTCAAGGAGAAACAGAAAATTTTTCTGTTTCTATTTTCTGTTTCTCCTTGAAGATGTGAATATATCACGAAAGCGCTCGGATTTCGTGTTTCCTTTTCCTTTTCCCTGTGGTTGTTTGCTTATATACATACATATATACATATATATATATATGTGTGTGTGTGTGTGAGTGCATAACTGCATATATGTATATATATGATACACACAGACAGTGCATGGAACAAGGAACTCTT
This sequence comes from Bathynomus jamesi, assembly GCA_023014485.1. Lineage (NCBI taxonomy): Eukaryota > Metazoa > Arthropoda > Malacostraca > Isopoda > Cirolanidae > Bathynomus > Bathynomus jamesi. Next base: position 76,711 of record JAJOZX010001599.1, read on the forward strand.
CTGGGATAATTAAATCCACTATAGTCCGAATAAGTAATGGTAAATGACAAATACCATAGTTTTTCTTTTTCATGACGCTAGCCCGACAGGGGACCATTCTGAGTTCATTCCCATCTTGAAACGGACATGTTATGTGCCTTAAAAAGTGGACGCTCAATTCTGCCAGTTGAGGTTTAAGTTTTGGTTTTTGGCTAAAAATATAATAGTTACCCCTTTTTCTTTGATGTATTCAATCTGACGTGAATGCCGCGAGTCTTTTGCTTATATTGAGGTTCTAAATGTAGCTGGGCTAGGCTGCTTTAAACCCTAGGTCCATGTCCCAAAGCTGGATCCTGTCTGCTTTGCAGATTGCTGGTGAGGGAAGCTATATTTATGGGACCTCTTTGCGAGTGACCACGTCGGGCTAGCATCATGAAAAAGAAAAACTATGGTATTTGTCATTTACCATTACTTATTCGGACTATAGTGGATTTAATTATCCCAGAAGAGTTCCTTTTTCCATGCACTGTCTATGTGTATCATAAAAAACTCAGGGGACCATTCTGAGTTCATTCCCATGTGTGTGGTGTATATATATATATATAATATATATATATATTATATATATATTATATATATATATATATATATATATATAATATATATAATATATATATTATATATATATATATATATATATATATTAGGGTGGTCCAAATCCATAGGGGGAAATTTCAAAATTATCGTAGATAGTCTCCACAAGTGTGGTTTTTGTCCATTTAGTGTCCACATGGTCTGTGCAAAATTGCAGCGTGATTGGTGAATATTTAGAGGTCGCCCCACTCTGAATATATATATTATATAATGTACTTTTTCTTCCGTAGGTCCGATGGCTCAAACTCGATCAATTCCAAAAGTTTGGCTTCTAGGGATGGCAACTGGAACTTTATCCACGTCAAGGCTCCCTACATGCCTTGACGCCCTCCTCTTGGGGCAATACCACACATCAATCAAAAGCAAACCACCTCCGACAGTCTGAACCAGGCATGCCAGAGGGTGATTGAAGTCTGGACCCGAGCGCGGATCCCAACTCAACGGATTGACTCCTGTGTCCGTAAGCTTTCAAAGCTTTTAGACCGCTACAAAACACTCAAGAAGCACAGGACCAGGCAACGTGCCAGCGATAGAATGAATGAAGACATCTTCAAAGCGGACATCCAGGAACTGTTTGACATCGCAACCAGTGATGCCATGAGCACAATCGTCAACGTTGAGGACCGAAATTTCCTGTCCATGCAGCGCAAGGACGTCAATTCTTGCAGCATGGCTGGCATTGATAAGGAAACGACTACACAAGAGGACAGAAAGCGATCCAGAATGGAGAAGGAAGCCAAGAGGAAGGCAAGGCATGAAGCAACACAGAAAGATTTGGAAGAAGCAGGAGTGTCATCAATTGATCTTTCCTCTTCTTCTTCTTCCCTTTTTTCGCAAGACGACGACGACTATAGACCATCGGTTCCGATTCCTTCTTCGTCTGAAGCTCCGGCACCAAAGCGTCCCAAGAACAAGGTTACGAACATTTTCCAATCTCCAGAAGTCATTGGAGCAATGGATCGCACCAATCTCTCTGACCGGAATGCTGTTTTCGTAACTGGATCTGTATTACAGGCCGCGGGGCATGATCTGTCTGGGATGACGTGCTCTCGGAGCTCTATTCATCGCTACAGAGAAAGTGGGCGAGAACAGGCAGCTCGAGAAGACCTAGAATCATTCTCTCTAGAAGACCCTGTCCTTCTCCATTGGGACGGAAAGCTTCTCCCCGGCATTGAAGGGAAGAAGACGAATGTGCATCGGATAGCAATCCTTATAACATTCAATGGACAGGAGAAGCTGCTTGGTGTCCCAAAGATGAAACAAGGAACTGGAGAAGCACAGGCCCAGGCATGCCTTCAAACTATGAAATTATGGAACGTGGAACAGCATGTGAGAGGTCTCGTCTTCGATACCACTGCGTCAAACACGGGTTTACATCGCGGAGCCTGTGTCAGGATTGAAGAAGCATTGGGTCACGAGCTAGTTTGGATCGGTTGTCGACATCATATACTTGAAGTCGTACTTGCTGATGTCTTTGCCTCAATATTTGGCTCAACAGGAAGTCCTGAAACAGGCCTTTTTAAGCGATTTCAAAAGGAATGGCCATCTCTCTCCCACGAAGCATTTGTCTCAGCATCGGACAGCTTGTTCGAGAACCCTCAACTCCAAGAGATGAGAAAAGAGATGCTCACTTACTTACCTAACGCTCTTCAGGCAAGCCAACCTCGTGACGACTACAAGGAGTTCCTTGAACTATCTTTGCTCTTCCTGGGGGGAAAAGACTGGTGGTCAACTCTTTATCCGAGCTCCGGGTCCCATGCACCACGCGAGATGGATGGCGAAGGCGATTTATGCGCTCAAAATCTACCTCTTTCACTATCAATTCAAGCTCACAGCACGCGAAGAACGAAACGTGACTCAGCTGGCTTTATTTGTCAGTCTGATTTACGTCACGTACTGGCATGAAGCGCCAATGGGGACACAAGCTCCTCTCAATGATCTCAAAATGCTGCATCTTCTGGAAAAATATCCACACGGAGGAGCTGCATAAGCGGCGAAGACAGCTCTAAGACGCCACCTGTGGTACTTGTCGGAGCATCTGATTGGACTGGCCTTCTTCGATAATAGGATCGATCCTGATACCAAAAGGAGAATGGTTCAACACCTCCAACATCCCCAAAAGAATGGCTGCCCCCGACGAATCGACATGGCGGAAGCTGGTGTTGAAAATGATGTGGCATCCTTCGTCACGAAAAGGACATTGACCCTCTTTGATGCCTTGAAAGTTGGAGGTAAGGAGGAAGCGCGCCAGTTACTTCAAAAAGATCCACGGGAATGGCCAAATGACAAGAACTACAGGGAACTTAGAGATCGCGCCTTAAAGATGAAAGTCGTCAATGATGCTGCCGAGCGAGGTATTGCTCTCGCACAACGCTACAATGACACTTTGACACAAAACGAGGACCAGAAGCAGTACCTCCTACAACTCGTAGCCGCCCACCGAAAACAGATACCAATACCATCCAAGGCGACTCTGATGCAGAAGAATAATGAAGATACACCCATTATCATGTCCTATTGTCTTACTGTTTTCTTTCATATTCTTTGAGAACTAAAAAAAAATTTAGTTATTCAGTTGTCTATATATTTTCCCAAATTTTCAAAAAGGGGGCAAGTGGGGCGACCCCTAAATATTAACCGAATAACGTGAAACTTTGCACAAATACTGTCCACACCAAGAGGCATAAAACCAACCTTGTGGAGAGAACTTAGTCGATGCTTTAACTTTTTGGACCACCCTAATATATATATATATAAGCAAACAACCACAGGGAAAAGGAAAAAGAAACACGAAATCCGAGCGCTTTCGTGATATATTCACATCTTCAAGGAACAACAAGTAATAGCTATTACTTGTTGTTCCTTGAAGATGTGAATATATCACGAAAGCGCTCGGTTTTCGTGTTTTTTTTCCTTTTCCCTGTGGTTGTTTGCTTATTAATAAGATCACGTGTTATTCTGTGATTTTACTGTGTATATATATATATATATATATATATATATATATATATATATACACACAGGGTGAGTCAAAAGTCTCCATACATAGGCAAAATGGTCATGATAAATAAATGATTATTTATTTTTTATTTTTTTGCAGGTGATGTGCTGAGATGCCTTTGTCCCAAGAAGAGCGTATAGAGATAATTCTTCTGGCAGGATCAGGAAGCTGTCGCAAGGTTGCCGAGGATTTTAACAGGAGACACGCCCCCGGCACGCACATCACACACGACACCGTTGCCAAACTCATTGAAAAGTTCAAGAAGACTGGAAGTGTTGCAGACCAACCGAGAAGTGGCCGTCCACGAACAGCCACCGATGAAGGCACAGCGACCATGGTGCTGGCAGCGTTCGCAAAGAGTCCCCAAAAAAGCACTCGACGGATGTCTGCAGAATGCGGTGTCAGCCGAAGGAGTATCGTCCGCATTATGAAAGAGCACAGATGGCATCCATACAAAATGCAAATGTTGCAGTATCTTAGTGAAGACGACCCGGACAGGCGGCTGGAATTCTGTGAATGGGCAAGAACAAAAGTGGACGAAATCACGGAGTTCTCGGCTGGCATCCTGTTTTCAGATGAAGCCAACTTTTATGTTCATGGAGAGGTTAATCTTCAAAACGTACGTTATTGGAGTGATGACAACCCGCACTGAATGAGTCCCTCAAAGACGCAAGGCGCTGGAAAAGTGATGGTGTGGTGCGGGATATGGGGCAAGACAATTGTTGGCCCTTTTTTCATTGACCCCAATCTGAATGCCGAAATGTATCTAAACATGCTGCAAGACACAGTCATGCCGTCCCTGCTGAACGAGGACGGGGGATTTCCAGCGTACTTTCAGCAAGACGGGGCGCTACCCCATTACGGTATCTGCCTGCGCCAGTGGCTGGATCAGCAGTTTCCGGGTCACTGGATTGGCCGCCATGGTCCCGTGGAGTGGCCTCCGAGGTCCCCAGACCTCACCCCCTTGATTTTTACTTGTGGGGGCACTTGAAGGCCATAGTGTACCAGGTGAAAATACAAAACACGGACCACCTAAAGGAACGCATTCGTGATGCGTGTACACGCATAACACCAGACGTGTTAACGCTCGTTTGCCATGACTGGGAGGAACGCATCCGTATGTGCATTCAGTGTAATGGTGCCCACATAGAGCATATTTTGTGACTTACAAGTGATGGCATAATAAAGTGACCATTTTGCCTATGTATGGAGACTTTTGACTCACCCTGTATATGTTACTCAAAATTGGCGAGCGTTACCGTTACTCGTTACTCTCTTAAAATGACCCCGGCGATACCGATACATCGTTACTTTGAAAATATCTTAAGACGATACCGATACTCGTTACAGTAACGTCGTTACTTTCGTTACTCGTTACTCGTTACTTTGGTAAATTCATATATCATAATTTTATATCGTAATTAGAATATTAAAGCAAGTATAAAAAGTATGTAAAAACAAACGCAACTGTTTTTAAATAAATGGAGGTTTATTTCTGACAGACAATGATAACGACATTTTTGACAAAAAATATTATTTGAATAACAGAAAATTAAACAGAAGTAAACAGAAACATTTCAATAGCAGCTGATGTAAAATAATAAAAAACATTTCCAAAAATATATTCTAGCTGAGAGGTATAGAATTAAATTTTAAATGTAGCTAGGAGCCTAGGGTTTCCTTTTAGCATTACTAATTTTTCGAACGTGTTGTCGGAAAGATTTCCTCTCTTAGGGGCATGAATATGTCCTGCATAGCTGAAGAGACGCTCAACAGGAGCCGAGGAAGGAAGTGGAGTATTGTACTTGAGGAAGAGCTTCTTAATTGAAGGATAGCCATCAAGTGACTGCAGCTGCAGTGCAGTGCTGTCATCATTGAAGTATTTCAACACTTCCATCTCTGATGCTGTGGTGTCTTCTTTCTTGACGTCAGCAGGAGCATGACCATATTCAAAGAAATCGTCGCTACTGCTATAAGCACCATCATCTGTCTTAGCTGGCTCCTCAGGTGATCTGTCACTGTCACTTTCATTTTTAATTGCTGATAGCATGTTTTGCACCATTTTTCTACGTGCCTCATTGTTTGTTCGCTCGCTTATAGTGAGCCACTTGCACTTGAAGTGTGGATTTGTTAATGCAGCAATAATTGCAACATTGGCATCTCTGTCAAGTTCCAGGAATTTCTTGAATCGATTTCTGAATCCACTACTTAATGCTTCTACTAATGGGTGGCTGTATCTCAATGATGATAGAGCAATTCTTTCAAGTTTTTTCTCAACAGCAAAGAGAGTAGGGATAAGACAACCGTAGTAGCAGTTCTGATCTCCTTGAAGGCGATCCAGTGCCACAGCCAAGAGTTTTACCACAGTAGGGTATTCTTCTAGGTACTCAATCTTCGACTCCTTGAATGCGGGCAGCTTTAAAGCACACATAAGTTCATTCAATTTAGCTTTATTACTCAGAAGCAGTACAAGACTGTCATGCAGGCTATTCCACCGCCGCCGAAAGATGTATTTGTACTCTTCACACAAAAAACAGTATGTAACGAGTAACGGAAATTCTCGTTACTTTTGCTAAAATTATTACGGGCGTTACCGTTACATCGTTACATTAGAAATCTTGCTAAGGCGATACCGATACTCGTTACAAAAGTAACGCCCGTTACTTAAGCCGTTACATGTACCGCGGTACTGCCCATCTCTGTATATATGTATGTATATGTATATGTATATATGTAGGTATATGTATATTAGGCCGGGTCGAAATCTAGTCAAAATTATTTTTTTTAGATGGGCACTATGTGGGGTCTATGAAATGATATCCTGACCAACATACTCCAAAAGAAAGTTTATGCTCCCCTCCGTACCACTAGCATACTCCCTCTTATTTTTGGCTCCGCTCCCAAATTAAAAATAGTATCATAAATCAAAATGGAGATCATTTAGAGCATTTGTTTATAGAGATGACCCCCCTTAAAATTGCATAATATACCTCATGTGCAATCTTCAGGCAATTATCCAAGAAATTTCAAATCCTTGAAAAATTGCCGCATCCCCAAAAAGTGTTATCAGTATATAGAAAAGGGTGGCATAAACTTTAGTTTGGAGTACTGATTGCCTAGGAGACCAATTCATAAACCTCATATAGGCCTACTATATTTGTCTGAAAAGAAGACAATTAGTCTATTGTACCATTTATTACACAAAACAGCTTTGAAGTAAAAACAAAATTTAATTTAAAAATTACCTTCACAATTCACTAATTACTTGTGGTTGTGCCTTGGCCCCATTGGCTTTTCCATTCAAACTGTGGCAGTCTTTTTCTTGATTCCAGTTGATTGAGGATAAATTTGTGCCGATTGCCGTAGCCAATCCTTTGTTCTGATGCTTTTGTCACTAAGTTCACCGCACTTTCCACGCTTTTACTGTGGCATGAAAAGGCAGCAATTTTCAAGGGTTCTGTTCTTGTATGCAGTAGCTCTTCATTGCTGAAATTCCTTATCAAAGGTGGAGGATTGATAGCTTCCTTTCTCCAGTCAATCATCTCATAGTAGTCTTTGGAATCGAAATTTAGAGATTTAGGAAGCTCAAAATTTCGTGTGCCACTGAAACGTGTCCGACTGAGAAGTATCTTCTGAAGAGCATCTTCTCTGACATGTTGTCTGCTATCAGTAAGCATTGACAGTAGGATAGCTTCGGGACTGGCAAAATAGGCATTATTACGGAACACCGGTTCCATAATAATGCGATGTTTTTCCTCCAATCCTCGCATCAAGACAATCAAATGAAAAAAATTCCGTGCTCCGTCAGTAGTTTTAGGATGGGATTTGATATGAAACCATCCAGGAGCATATGATTTCATGACGATGGTTACCAGTTCTTTCAGATTTTGTTCGGGATGCAAAGTCGATACATATAAACGAAGAATCCGGTTTGCTCGGGTAATCCAGCGAGCATGATGAATGGCACCTGGAGACCTGCGGGGACTTTCAGATACCCATCCAGATTGCACTGCTAGGCACATATTATAGAGATACTTTTGATCACTGCTCAACTCTTTCACGACATTCGGTGGTATATCTTAGACGTTGTCCTGAACTGGTGAAAATGCCACTAAGTCTGAAATGGTTAAATCACATTTCACAATTTGGCTCCAATTGAACCTTTAAAGGTATTTGGCCCTGATGTTTTTCCGTCTATGGTTTCAAATATGTGTCTGAAGGGGAGTTCATTCATGTGTAAAAGACACACGAGCCATTGAACTGATCTATGCAAAAAAATTTCAATCAATTTTATGGTACCAGCAATTCTACCAGTATTGACAGCAGTACCGTCGCATAGCAGAGCATTGAGAGTGTCGATGTTCACTGAATCAATTAAGAACGTTATAATTTCATCAGCTATACACCGAGCATTTCCTGCGTCAGGGCAGAGATGGTCTACATAGATACCTCCAGGGTCTTTGATCAGCACATAATGTTGTTCTTTCTCTTTTCCATGCTTGGTTAACGTATCATCCTTTCTTCCATCAAACCCTATACATTCAGTATTCACATTTTCACATCTAGATCTAACAATATTTTTCTTGCCTACACGAATTCTCTCTCTCTCTATTTTCTTCCTATCAAGCATGTTAGATTGATCGATTATTCCCATATCTTTCAATGCAGCATTAACAATAGCTGCTGTAGCTCTCGAACTCACACGGTAACGGTCTGCCACCAATGGTAATTCATTGTATGAATACCTATTTTGATCATTTTCAATCAATTCCACATCGGGCACGAATTCTAGCTCATTGTCACTGTTTTCTATATCTTCGTTAAAGTCATCTACTGAAGAAGATGGTACAACTTCCATAGCCTCTGCCATTTCCACTTGTGACCTTTGTTGCCTCTCTTGTTCTTCTCTTGCTCTTGAGAGGGATCGTCTCTGGACAGCGGCAGCTTCACGATCAAATGGCACTAATTGATTTATTCTTTGCTTTTGGCCTACAAATGACTCCCACTCTACCATTGGGATTTTTACCTCGCATCGACAAAACGGCCTTTCTATTCCTTTATCATAACATTTGCAAGTACAAATGTCAAACATTTCATCATATGAAGCAAGTTTTTTAGCAAAATTTTCATTCCTTTGACGTAGAGGAACCTTGTTCAAGGAAAGAGCTGATCTGATTAATCTTTCTATTGCAGAAGAAATAGATCTTTCTTGAATGACAGGTAAAGAGAACATGGCCCAAATATCTTGAAGATCTTTGGTAACTATATTGTAGCAATCGTTCGCAGTTGCTGATCCCCTTGACTTGATTTTTTCTCTTTTGAATGAAGAAATAGTGTCTGACAACGTCTGCCTTTGTAGGAATCATTGATCGGCGGAATTCAGTGGCAAAACCAAAAGCTGCATTCGAAGATTTGTTTCTGGTTGACATTTTTTCAACCTTTTCAAAAAATTAAAAATCCAGTTTTTATAGAATCATGCATGGATCATAAGTAAATCTAAAGAGCATAAATTCTTATAATTCCTGTAAAAATATATGATAATTAGAACATGAAATTTATTGGTATTGAATTTGAAATTCAACACACAGCTTAGTAAATTGATTACACATAAACGATGTTTATGTGTAATCAGTGATGGGCATCGATACATGAAAATCGCTAAAGGGATACCGATACATCGATACATGAAGAACGTCTTAGGCGATACCGATACGCCGATACTTTCTAGATGTCTTAAGCGATACCGATACCGATACATGTATCGCCGGTACATTTTTATAATTATTCATTTAATATGTAGGTATTAGATATTATTGTTTATACTAGTAATTTGTACGCACTGTAAGTAAAATCAACGACATTTTAATGGGTTTTATAGATGTAAATAAAAACAATTGTTTTATTTAATGAAAGTATGTTTTAATTTTGTAGGATACATGAATGACTGAAAATATTAACTAAGAATTAAAAGTAATTACTATTACCCTTCAAAAATACCAGCTGGCTAAACATCTGGTCAGACAGTCTATTCCTCTTTGGAGCGTGAATGTGACCAGCCAAACTAAACAACCGTTCTACAGGAGCAGAGGATGGTAGTGGTGTGTTATACTTCAGGAAGACCCGTAGAATTCCTGGGTACTGCCTCAGAGATTGGAGAGAATGACTTCCGTCACCCAGATACTGTAAAACTTCCATCTCAGTGGAATCTTGGGTTGCAGAGACATTAGTGGAAGCAGACTCATAACAGAAGAAATCATCTGCACTTCCGTCAGATGCAGCATCACTTAGTTGTTGCTGGGGGGTCTGCTCGCTGAGGCTCTTAACAGCATTAACCAACATTTCTTGAACCTTCTTTTTGACAATGTTAGTATTAAATTTGCCTTTTATTGTCATCCACTTTAACTTGAACAGAGGATTTGAAGACGATGCCAGTATTGCTGCTTTACACTCATGCGACGCATCAAGGCACAGAAACTTTTCAAACCGCTTAGTGAACCCTACTGTGACTGCATTGAGAAGTGGCTGACAATGACGCAATGCCTCCGAATTCAAATGCTCTAGCTTCTTCTCTACAGCTAACAATGTCGGAAGCAGGCAACCGTAAAAACATTCTTTGTCGGACTGCAACCTATCAAGTGCTGTTGCAATGGGTTGTAGTACGGTTAAGTATTCCTGGAGAAAATCAAGCTCATTTTCACGAAATGTTGGCAGTCCTAGTTGTTTCATTGTTTCATTGTTTCATTTAGGACACTTTTATGCTTCAACAGAATTGATGAGCGTTTCTATATTATATGAGCGTTTCTATATTATGAGCGTTTCTATATTATGGTTAATTAATCTCAATAACACAAGTACAAACGTGTTTAAACGTTGCGCCGTGCTGTGTGACGTGACCAGTAGAGTAGTACTGTCATTAAATAAATATTTAATAATATTATTATTTATGTATATTCATAAATATAACTCAGTAGTGTCATATTATAACATCTATTTAAATATTTAAAAATTCTTATTAATGTATCGATGTATCTAAGTATCGATTTTTGTCGATACATTTAAGAAAATTGACCTTAGCGATACCGATAAATCGATACTTTTGTCAAGTAGCTAAAGCGATACCGATACCGATACAAAAGTATCGATCGATACATGTATCTAGATACTGCCCATCACTGTGTGTAATCAATTTTCTGATATAGCAAATATTTTGAGAAAATACGCGTGGTGAAAATTTTGAGAAATCCAAATTTTTGAGGTAATTGCTTGAAAATTGCACACGAGATATATTATGCAATTTTAGGGGGGGGGGGGGGGGTCATCTCTATGAGAAGATGCTCTAAATGGTCTCCATTTTCATTCATGAGACTATTTTCATTTTTGGGGCGGAGCCAAAAATAGGAGGGAGTATGCTAGTGGTACGGGGGGGAGCATAAACTTTCTTTTGGAGTATGTTGGTCAGGACCCCAATTCATAAGCCCCACATAGTGCCCGATCTGCCCCCAGAAATTCGACCCGGCCTAAATTGTATATGTATATAATGTTTCAGACCAACAAAGACCCTAGGATCCACTCATGGTTGGTCTAACTAACTGTGTTTGTAATTGTGTATTGTGCATGTCCTCCGTGGTGGCAGAGGGGACCTACAATTTTACGTGGGTTCCGAACCACAAAGCCTTAATTTTACTACCTTAAACTATACCCAATCTATCAACAATTAGGGTTATGACTTTTTAATTTTTTGTCATAAATATTGTTTCCTGTATCATCAATCGATGAACTTTTGCTTGAAAACAATAAAAAAGGGCCTAATTCTTCAGAATTAAAAAAAATGTCACCCCGAAAGCAAATATAGTATATTAGTATATTCGAGACAGCTGCATTGCACCATTCTAGATTGGTTACCTAGTATTTTCTTGAATATTCCGGAATATACCGAAAAGCACTAAATACTCTGGAAAATCACTGGAACAGAGACCCATCTGCAATAGCTATACCAAGGAGCAACCAATGTGCGGAACGTGCCATTAAGGTGATGCAAGAACTTTACGTAAACTGTAAAATAAAGACAACCTTAATCACAGGTTTATTTTAAGCAATAAGTAAAACAATTAAAACAATAATAGAGTAAATGTATAATATTGTATTTGTATAATTAATATGTATTGTATAGGTATAATGTTGTATAATATAATATTGTTTATGTATAATAATTGTGAAATAAACATGCAAATTTCTATTTATTATTTTATTAATTTTTTATTTTTTATTTTGGGGTGAAGTTTTTTCAAAATATATCGAAAAAACTGTTATTTTCATTGTCAGGGGGCAAAAGTTCATCGATTTATGATACAGGAACATGAGGTTATAAAAATGTCATAACCCTAATCAACATATGCGTTTAATCGATTTTTGAACATGTTTATAGACGTGCTACTAATTACTTCTACCGGCAAACTATTCCAGCTATGCGTAAAGAAGTTTTTGGCAACTGCTGTCTCGAACCTTCTACTTGTCAACTTACACCGTTATTTCTAGTCCTATTATACTGAGATATTTCGAAAAAGCTATCTCTCTCTACGTTATCGAACCCATTCATAATTTTGAAAATCTGGATTAGATCACCCCTTAGCCTCCTAGTCTCGAGTGTAGTCAATTTTAACTCTTTAAGCCTATCCTCGTACGACTTCGACCTAAGCGACTGAATCATCTTAGTTGCTCGTCTTTGAATTCTTTCGAGTTTGTCTATATCTTTTCGCATATGCGGATTCAAAATTGGATCGCGTACTCCAAATGAGGTCAAACTAATGATTTATAAAGAGGAACTGTAATATAGCGCGATTTGTACTCAGAATTCCGAGCTACAAAACCTAACACTTTGTTCGCTTTATTGACCGCTGCTGTGCTTTGTTTCACTACTTTTAAATCACCAGTGACTATAACTCCTAAATCTTTTTCCTGCTCTACGCTTGCTAACTCCTTCCCTGACATACTATACGCAAAATTACCGTTGCGCGAACCTATATGTAAAATTTTGGACTTATCGACGTTAAATCTCATTTGCCATGTGACTGACAAATCAACGATTTTATTCAGATCTTCCTGGATTTTACCTGTATCTTCGTCATTAATCGCCCTACCACCCAGCTTCCTGTCATCCGCAAACTTTGACACTGTACTGACTAGGCCGACATCTAAATCATTAATATATATAAGAAAAAGCAAGGGGCCTAATACAGAACCCTTAGGAACGCCGCTCGCAACATTAGCCCATCACGATTCCGCTCCATCAACGACCACCCTCTGTTTCCTACCTCGCAACCACTCTTCTATCCAACTTATTACTACACCCCTGATTACATGAGCCTTAGTTTTTTCAGTGAGTCTTTTGTGCGGTACGGTGTCAAACGCTTTTTGAAAATCTAAATTTACTTCTTTTCAGTTTTCTTTGGTAGAAGAACGGCTTGAATGTTGGGGAGCACACCTCCCTGAGCGATGGTGACCCCTGAGAGGAGTTTGTTTAACTCTTCATCGTTGCGGATTGCGTGCTGTAGCTGACGTGGAATAATATGAGTCTTCTTGTTATCTCGAGCGGCGTTTCCAGCCAATTCGAGAACTTCAGCAGTTAAATATTCCATAACTGCAGCGAGGTATATATATGTATATTTATATATGTATGTATATGTGTATATGTATGTATATAAGGGGTTCCAAAAACCTTAGCCCCCCCCCCCCCCCCCCCCATTTGCAGCTTACATGTTACTTATATCGAAATAGTTTTTAGTGATTATAAAAATATATAAAATTCTTTATTTATTGCAGGTATTAAAATTACTCTATCTGATAAGTGATAATATAATGGCTTCTCAATTAATTGGTGATTCAGAGAGGCAACGTGTGATAGATCGCATACGAGCAATAACATTTCGGGAAGCTCGTGATGCTGGAGCCACCTTTATAACACGTTCATGGGTTGCCAAAAAGTTGCGAAGAAGTGAGGACTTCGTCAAAAGAAATTGGAATAAAACTTTGGATGAATGTGAAATGGATACAACCAAATCTGGGCACCCAAATTTGCCACTCTCTCAGGAAACAAGGAAATCATTGAAAGCGGTACGCGTAAGCGGAAAAACAGCTGTGCTAAACTTTCTAGAGAGATCGAAGTGTTGAGAGGAAAGATCGTTAGTGGTGAGATCATTCGACTGTACCGTCATAGGCAAGGTTTAAAGCCTTGGTATGAACTTCCAAAGCCAGAAAACTCAACTTAACATCGATGACAGAATGTGGTTTGCCCATTATCTTGAAGATTGGGATGTGGATGATTTCATGCATTTAGCTGTCTCCGATGAATTTTTTGTTTACGTAACACGTCGGCCTAACTACCAAAATGATCGAGTGTGGGCCACAACACCAGATGAAATCGATGACAATGAACATTATCCCGAATTATTAAAAAGTCCAGACTGTGTTAGTGTGTTTGTTTTGTTCACTGCAAAGAAGCTCATGTGGGTGCTGAAGCCAAAGGGTCAGAGTTGGGATAGACATAGGCTGACCATACGTACCGTTTTGAACGGGACAGTACCGTTTTGTATGGGTTTTTGTATGGGTTCTGTCACTGAAGAATAATTGTAAGCTCAATATGTTTATGTACTTACTTTTTCATGAATACAGAATATTACATAACCCCCGTCCCGTTTTTGTCTCAAGGAAATATGGTCAGCCTAGATAGACAGTATTTTCGTGATATTATTCTATCCCAGCATGTCATTCCTTTTCTAAGAAACCCAAACAATGTTATGGATGTCGATCAGGTCACACTTCTGCACGATAAGGCCCCCTGCTTTAAGGTATTAGCCACTCAACAGTTGTTGCGGACCCAAGAGATCGATTTCTTTGGAAATGAAGAATGGCCAGGAAATTCTCCTGACCTGAACGTCTGTGAACACATTGGATCAGTTATAAAGGACAAGGTTGAATGTCTCTTGTTTCAAGAACCTGCAGCAAATCGATTTTCGAACGATACAATGACGCAACACATTGAAACTGTTTTAGCAAATTTGCATAACGATCAAGATCTATTCACGTCACTTTTGGCAAGCTACCCAAAGCGAATTTAGGCTGTCTTGGAAGCCAATGGCGGGAACACCAAGTTTTAATTGTTTCTCATTAAATGCAGGATTAAATTCTCTTTTGTAAGGTATGTTTAGTTTTACTGTACCTCTAATGGTTTAGGCCATGGGCGGGGGGGCTAAGGTATGTATGTATGTATGTATATATGTATGTATGTGTGTATATATATATATATATATATATATATATATATATATATATATATATATTTATAACTGCAAACACGCAATATAATTAACGTAAAGAACGACGCTTTGTATAGGAGAATATTTCGCGCAAGACGAGAGCGAAAGAACGAAACAAATGAAAAAATGAGGTAACCACCCTGGAATCGAACCCGGGATCTTCCGATTGCCGGTCAGATATGATAAGCATTACACCACGGGCCTCACCCAATCAAATGTCGTAATTCCTCTACATGCGCGCAGAAACCAATGCCCGAAAGGGGCACCCCTCGCATGCCGTAACATTATATACATTATAACTGCAAACACGCAGTATAATTAACGTAAAGAACGACGCTTTGTATAGGAGAATATTCCGCGCAAGACGAGAGCGAAAGAACGAAACAAATGAAAAAATGAGGTAACCACCCGGGAATCGAACCCGGGATCTTCCGATTGCCGGTCAGATATGATAACCATTACACCACGGGCCTCACCCAATCAAATGTCGTAATTCCTCTACATGCGCGCAGAAACCAATGCCCCAAAGGGGCACCTCCCCCATGCCGTAACATTATATACATTATAACTGCAAACACGCAGTATAATTAACGTTTCGTTCTTTCACTCTCGTCTTGCGCGGAATATTCTCCTATACAAAGCGTCGTTCTTTACGTTGATATATATATATATATGTATTATGTATGTATATATATGTATTACGTATGTATTGTGTATGTATATATTATATATGTGTGTGTATGTATATAATATATGTGTGTGTGTGTATATATATATATATATTATATATATATATATGTGTGTTGTGTGTATGTATGTATATATATATATATATATATATATATATGAAAATTATTTCACGAAAGTAACACGTGAAAAATATTTATGATGAATAAAACCACGAAGGAAGGAAACACAAAATGGTGCTCAAGCGCTTTCGTCTAATGACATCCTCAGGAACACTGAAGTACATAAAAGGTTACAGCCTATATATAGGTTACAGAAGAAGAAAAAAGAAAAATAAATACATACATGCACACACACACACACACATATATATATATACATACATATCTATATATACAAATACATACATATATATATGCAATAAACAGAGAAGTAAAAATAAAAATAAAAAATTAAAACCTTAAGGATTACCAGTGAGGCGTACAGATTTGTAAGGAAAAATATCGATTTTTAGCACAAGATCAAATGGATTATAAAAATACAAATTTAACTGGAACTCTGCCCGGGTTTTAACACACTGCTGCCTATGGTCAGGTTTCGATATATATAAAAAAAATAAATGCAAATTAAAGTTAATAAAGTAGCAGACAAGTTTACCGAAGATTTAATGTTTTACCCTTCTTATCTAAATCTGTTTTAAAGGAATTCAAAATAACAGGATCGAGTTGAAAAAGACCTTTGCTTATGTTGAAGTTATTTGAAAGTTGGATAATGGCAGACTCAAGAATATTTCTATTAACAATGTTGCTTGAATGGAATAAAACTGAAGCATTATTCCAATCAATACAGTGGGCTAACTCTGACAAATGGACAAAAAGGGCACTGGACAACTGTCCTGTTCTAACGGAATATTGATGCTGTTTTATACGTGTGTGCAAATCCTTTCCCGTCTGACCTATGTAAAAGGAATCACATTGTTTACAGCCAATTTTATAGATAATGCCTGAATTATTGGTAGGGCTATTTTTTATTATGATATTTTTCACAATATTGTTATATGAAAATACTACATTAATATCCAAAAGTTTAAGTACATTAGCAATGCCTAAAAAGCCCGGGAAAAATGGAAGTACTAAAAATATTTTTTGACAAAGTACGAGTGTTAATATTGACACGATAGAAAGTTCGTTTTGCCTTGTTGAGACAAGATTCCATAAACGCAGATGGATAACACAAATCACTTCCAATACCGTTGATTTTTTCCAATTCGGCATCGATGTATTCCGGACTGGCGATCCTAAGGGCGCGGAGAAACATTGATGAAAATATGGCCTTCTTAGTGGGGGTATCATGTCCCGAGTAAAAGTGTACGAAGGACAAATTGTTTGTCGTTTTCCGATAGATACTAAACTTAAAACCTGGGCTTTCCCTATGTACACGCACATACTTTGTCAAAAAATATTTTAGTACTTCCATTTTTCCCGGGCTTTTTAGGCATTGCTAATGTACTTAAACTTTTGGATATTAATGTAGTATTTTCATATAACAATATTGTGAAAAATATCATAATAAAAAATAGCCCTACCAATAATTCAGGCATTATCTATAAAATTGGCTGTAAACAATGTGATTCCTTTTACATAGGTCAGACGGGAAAGGATTTGCACACACGTATAAAACAGCATCAGTATTCCGTTAGAACAGGACAGTTGTCCAGTGCCCTTTTTGTCCATTTGTCAGAGTTAGCCCACTGTATTGATTGGAATAATGCTTCAGTTTTATTCCATTCAAGCAACATTGTTAATAGAAATATTCTTGAGTCTGCCATTATCCAACTTTCAAATAACTTCAACATAAGCAAAGGTCTTTTTCAACTCGATCCTGTTATTTTGAATTCCTTTAAAACAGATTTAGATAAGAAGGGTAAAACATTAAATCTTTGGTAAACTTGTCTGCTACTTTATTAACTTTTAATTTGCATTTTATTTTTTTATATATATCGAAACCTGACCATAGGCAGCAGTGTGTTAAAACCCGGGCAGAGTTCCAGTATAAATTTGTATTTTTATAATCCATTTGATCTTGTGCTAAAAATCGATATTTTTCCTTACAAATCTGTACGCCTCACTGGTAATCCTTTAAGGTTTTAATTTTTTATTTTTTATTTTTACTTCTCTGTTTATTGCATATATATATATATGTATGTATGTATGTATGTATTTGTATATATAGATATGTATGTATATATATATATATATGTGTGTGTGTGTGTATGTATGTTATTTATTTTTTCTTTTTTTTTTCTTTCTGTAACCTATATATAGGCTGTAACCTTTTTATGTACTTCAGTGTTCCTGAGGATGTCATTAGACGAAAGCGCTTGAGCACCATTTTGTGTTTCCTTTCCTTCGTGGTTTTATTCATCGTATATATATATATATATATATATATATATATATATATATATATATATATATATATATATATATATATATATGTGTATGTATATATATATTATATATGTGTATATATATATATATATATATATATATATATATATTATATATGTGTATATATGTATATATATAATAATGTTATAATGTTTCAGACCAACAAAGACCCTAGGATCCACTCATGGCTGGTCTACCTAACTGTGGTCGTAATTGTGTATTGTGTATGTCCTCCGTGGTGGCAGAGGGGACCTACAATTTTACGTTGGTTCCGAACCACAAGAACATAAGAAATTTATGTAACAACTGCCTGTACATTCGCAACGACCAATTTTTGCAAAACTAAATAATTATCAATTAAAAACTAATTAATTATTATCGATTTAAAACTAAAGATAGAATCTCTGGATCCAGAGGATCAAGTCATAATAGACTACTATCCACAAATATGTTACACAATTATATATATATATATATATATATATATAGATATATATATATATATATATATCATAAAGAACGACGCTTGTATAGGAGATATTCCGCGCAAGACGAGAGAGAAAGAAGCCTCTCGTCTTGCGCGGAATATCTCCTATACAAGCGTCGTTCTTTACGTTATTTATACTGCGTGTTCTTTGCAGTTGAATGTGTGTGTGTGTATATATATATATACATATATATATATATATATTATATGGGAATGAACTCAGAATGGTTCCCTGAGGTTTTTTATGATACACACAGACCGTGCATGGAACAAGGAACTCTTCTACGATAATTAAATCCGCTATAGTCCGAATAAGTAATGGTAAATGACAAATATCATACTATAGTTTTTCTTTTTCATGATGCTAGCCCAACGTGGGCAACCGGTCACTCGCAAAGAGGTCCCAAAAATATAGCTTCCCTCACCAGCTATCTGCAAAACCGATAGGATCCAGCTTTGGGACAGGATCTAGGGTTTAAAGCAGCCTAGCCCAGCTACATTTAGAACATTCAGACTCGTTGCCTTCACGTCAGATTGAATACATCAAAGAAAAAGGGGTAACTATTATATTTTTAGCCAAAAACCAAAACTTAAACCTCCGAGAAGAATTCCTTGTTCCATGCACGGTCTGTGTGTATCATAAAAAACCTCAGGGAACCATTCTGAGTTCATTCCCATCTTGAAACGGACATGTTATGTGCCTTAAAAAGTGGACGCTCAATTCTGCCAGTTGAGGTTTAAGTTTTGTTTTTTGGCTAAAAATATAATAGTTACCCCTTTTTTGTTGATGTATTCAATCTAACGTGAAGGCAGCGAGTCTTTTGCTTATATTGAGGTTCTAAATGTAGCTGGGCTAGGCTGCTTTAAACCCTAGATCCATGTCCCAAAGCTGGATCCTGTCTGCTTTGCAGATAGCTGGTGAGGGAAACTATATTTATGGGACCTCTTTGCGAGTGACCCGATGCCCACGTCGGGCTAGCATCATGAAAAAGAAAAACTATGGTATTTGTCATTTACTATTACTTATTCGGACTATAGCGGATTTAATTATCCTACAAGAGTTCCTTGTTCCATGCACGGTCTGTGTGTATCATATTTTATATATATATATATATATATATATATATATATATATATATATATATATATATATATATCGTAAAGAACGACGCTTGTATAGGAGAACATTCCGCGCAAGATGAGAAGAGAGAACGAACAAATGAAAAATGAGGTAACCACCCGGGAATCGAACCCGGGATCTTCCGAGTGCCGGTCAGATATGATAACCATTACACCACGGGCCTCACTCGAACAAATGCCGAAATTCTTCTACATACGCGCAGAAACCAATGCCCCAAGGGGGCACCTCCCGCATGCCGTATCTATATATATACATTTCAACTGCAAAGAACACGCAGTATAAATAACGTAAAGAACGACGCTTGTATAGGAGAACAATCCACGCAAGATGAGAAGAGAGAACGAACAAATGAAAAATGAGGTAACCACCCGGGAATCGAACCCGGGATCTTCCGATTGCCGGTCAGATATGATAACCATTACACCACGGGCCTCACTCGAACAAATGCCGTAATTCTTCTACATACGCGCAGAAACCAATGCCCCAAGGGGGCACCTCCCGCATGCCGTATCTATATATACATTTCAACTGCAAAGAACACGCAGTATAAATAACGTAAAGAACGACGCTTGTATAGGAGAACATTCCGCGCAAGATGAGAAGAGAGAACGAACAAATGAAAAATGAGGTAACCACCCGGGAATCGAATCCGGGATCTTCCGATTGCCGGTCAGATATGATAACCATTACACCACGGGCCTCACTCGAACAAATGCCGTAATTCTTCTACATACGCGCAGAAACCAATGCCCCAAGGGGGCACCTCCCGCATGCCGTATCTATATATATGTAAAAAGTGAACAATGAACAATTCCTACACCATCATTATATGGATTCATTGTCTTTATGCAGAACTTATGTTCGTATAGTTTTATGTTCGAATGTCCATTTTTACATAAGAAACCAAAATCGCATAAGCGAGTTTTTGATAGAATTTCGATTTGTACGTCTTTATTCATTCCTGTATTTTTCTAATCCATCTTTTCTAATAATGACTTATACACTATGACGTCACAAAATAACTTTGTTCTCTTTACGTTTCCCATACTTTGTACACTGAATCACGTTCTTAGTATTTGGACATCTTCCGTATTCAATGTATGGTAAATTCTTTAGTAATAATGTTGTGGTGTTATGTAGTATAAATATCATTATTCAACCATACTCATTCTTGCATTCATGTTCTTTCTTGACCGCTATCCTTTATTAATTTTATTACTTATTCATTCATCTACCTATTGTCTACTTATGCCCTATCAACTTATCAGTCTATGTTTACTCGTGTCTATATTACGCACACAACCTATTGGGTGACGAATGATATGTGTACACTACTGTGTGCAGTCGTACATGTCTATTGACTTTGTATTATATTTAACATCTTAATTGTTTATTAATGTGAGGCACTGAAAAAAAAAAAAAAGTTATAGTAACTTTAATTGTAATTAGCTGTAATACTTTAATTTAATATAACGTAATGTACTTTAATGAAGCTGTAATTAATAATAACTTGTAATGTACTTCATTGAAACTGTAATTAAATGTAATGATTTAATTTTTAATGTAAGAATGTACTTTAATAGAACTGTAATTAAACAATAAGTAAATGTGAAGTAATCCATAATTGTAATCGTAATTGTAATGAACCAAAATTAATACGTACTCAGTCGTGTACTTAATTTGTACTTATATGTACTTTTACGAAATGATATCGCCTTCATAAATGTAGACTCGGCGAAAAATACAAATTAGTTTTTGTTATTTTATTTTTATTTTTTTTAAATTTTTATTTTGCAATCTCTTAAAACATTTGATCATGTGTTTAAAAAGGGGGGAAATTTAACCTTCAACTGTCCTCCCCCAGAACATTTAAGCTATATTATACATGTATTTGTAAAAATTAAGGCACTTCTCCTTCTTCATTGCACTTCTTCATTAGACTTCAGATTAGCATTTCCTTAGGACTCCTTTGTTAGCAGCCTCGCTGCGGGGAGGGGCCAGAGGCCCCTTGCCTTCTTAATATTTTTAGATTCCGGCCTGAGCCATGGTCGAAAGAGGTCGAACCTCTACCCCTGTAAATTCAGAGCAGTACCTGTATATTTTTAAGAAGTAAACCAAAGTAAAAGAAGTTTTTATTTTTCCCTTCGAGCCGTGCTCTCTTCAGAACTTAGTCAGAAAAGTCGATAATTTTAGTATAAGAGAAAGTATCAGAGTATTATAGCAAGAGAAGAATTAATAATTCTCGACCCATAAGCGAGAGAAAGAGACAACCCAAGCACCATAGAAGATATTGGCATAACAGTCTGGCGAGTCTGTAGCCAAGAGTTTAACAGAGTGGCGACCGAAAAGAATTAGAATGTTATAGAAGAAATATCCGTTGCAGCCTCCTAACCAGAACCCCCCGTCGAATCCGAACCGACTCAGGGCCATAGACGGAGGGGTTAACATATACATTTCAACTGCAAAGAACACGCAGTATAAATAACGTAAAGAACGAGGCTTGTATAGGAGAACATTCCGCGCAAGATGAGAAGAGGCCCGTGGTGTAATGGCTATCATATCTGACCGGCAATCGGAAGATCCCGGGTTCGATTCCCGGGTGGTTACCTCATTTTTCATTTGTTCGTTCTTCTCATCTTGCGCGGAATGTTCTCCTATACAAGCGTCGTTCTTTACGTTATTTACTGCGTGTTCTTTGCAGTTGAAATGTATATATAGATACGGCATGCGGGAGGTGCCCCCTTGGGTCATTGGTTTCTGCGCGTATGTAGAAGAATTACGGCATTTGTTCGAGTGAGGCCCGTGGTGTAATGGTTATCATATCTGACCGGCAATCGGAAGATCCCGGGTTCGATTCCCGGGTGGTTACCTCATTTTTCATTTGTTCGTTCTCTCTTCTCATCTTGCGCGGAATGTTCTCCTATACAAGCGTCGTTCTTTACGTTATTTATACTGCGTGTTCTTTGCAGTTGAAATGTATATATATATATTAGTGATATAGCGGATGTCATTTTTTTCACATCCGCGGATGCGGATGAGGATGTTTGATTTCAACATCCGCGGATGCGGATGCGGATGCGGATGTCTACATTTTCGTTATTTTTTAGGATATATTCGAAATTTGTTGTGTTTAACGTATATAATAAGTTATTATATAGAGAGAGCTGTAGCTATAATGTAGTATAATTGATTAATTGTACAATAATTGCTGTACTTTTCTCTGAACATATAAAATAATATCAAGCATCTAACTAATATAGAAATCAATTAGTGAATTCGTCTGCAAATAAATTCGTTATATTTTGTTGAGTTTCAGCCACAATTAGAAACCATAATTGTGTTACCAGGATGCGGGACGTGAACCTAACTCAAATGCACCCCACCGACCTTTTTCCCCAACCTCCACCCTTATAGAAAGAGATCTTTAATTAGCTTGATAACTATTTATATTAAGTTTAAAGTTTTATTAGGCATATTTATAAATGAGTAATTAAAATAAAGTAAACTAAGATGTTCATCGTTTAATGTTCAAACTTAATTATAGGAAGGTTATGCTTAAGGAACATTAATTTTTCTGCCTTTTCTGCTGCCAGTCTGTTTCTCTTTTCATCATATATTAATCCAGCACTGCTAAATAATCTCTCGCTTGGTACGTTTGTTGGAGGACAGGCTAAATGTTTCCTTGCAAGTTTACTCAAGTATGGATAGATATTCTGCGTATTTTTCCACCAACTAATAGGATTATCACATGCAGCCAGGCGTTTTTCTTGGTGATAGCTCTCGATCATTTTTACTACATCTTTTGACATCGCGTAGGTCTCGTCATTGCTGCTTGACTCAAGAAACTGAGAGACAGATTCTGTGATAGATTTGCTTGTTGAAGGTGTTGGTTCTGTCACTGAAACTTTTATTCTTTTGGTGGGTGGCGAAGCGACAGATTCAAGAGATTGAAGCTAGTTCATTGTGCGCAAAACTGATGCAAGCGACAAGACGAGAGGCTGTTCTTGTATGAAGTTACTCTCTTGCAACCTACTTAGATCCACGTTACAAAGCTAAGTTATTTTCACCTAGTACATTAGAACGAGTTAAATCATCACTTGGCAACTGCTTTGCCAAGTGATGATTTAACTCGTTCTAATGTACTAGGTGAAAATAACTTAGCTTTGTAACGTGGATCTAAGTAGGTTGCAAGAGAGTAACTTCATACAAGAACAGCCTCTCGTCTTGTCGCTTGCATCACTTTTGCGCACAATGAACTAGTTCTATTAATATAGTAGAATTTGATCATTTCCGCTTATTAATGACATTTTATCTCAACGGTCCACATCCGCACGACATCCGCAGTCCAAAGTGCGGATGCGGATGCGAGAAAATGTGCGGATGTTCCGCGGATGCGGATGCGGATGTGACCTACATCACTAATAATTATATATATATATATGGGAATGAACTCAGAATGGTTCCCTGAGTTTTTTTATGATACACACAGACAGTGCATGGAACAAGGAACTCTTCTGGGATAATTAAATCCACTATAGTCCGAATAAGTAATGATAAATGACAAATACCATAGTTTTTCTTTTTCATGATGCTAGCCCGACGTGGGCAACGGGTCACTCGCAAAGAGGTCCCATAAATATAGGTTCCCTCACCAGCTATCTGCAAAGCTGGTGAGGGAAGCTATATTTATGGGACCTCTTTGCGAGTGACCCGTTGCCCACGTCGGGCTAGCATCATGAAAACGAAAAACTATGGTATTTGTCATTTATCATTACTTATTCGGATTATAGTGGATTTAATTATCCCAGAAGAGTTCCTTGTTCCATGCACTGTCTGTGTGTATCATATATATATATATATATGTGTGTGTGTGTGTACAGGTATATATATATTACTTTTGTTACTTTTGTTGAGTTTGAACGACGGTAATCACCTGCGGTCGACCCTTCTGCAGCATCCCGCCTCATTTGCGGGACTTGGTGAAGGAGGGTATTGCTCTCTGATCTCCTCCTGCCCTCATAGCCAGCCACGCATGGCTGGTCAGGGACTTTACACAAGAATCTGTCCAGCTGGTTCTTGAAGTAATTCAGGTCGGTGTGCTGGAGATTCCTCACTTCTTTTGGAAGGACATTGAAAAGCTTTGGGCCCCGTATTCTGAGTATTTTCCATCCTCTTTTTCATGGCCCCTTGTCCCACCGCAGCTGGGACCGTACAAAATCTGCCTCTTCTCTCATTCCAGTTTGTTTCTATTTCATTTCTGAGGTTAGGGACAGAGCCCTCAAGTATTTTCCATATGTATATTATTGTGTACCGCTCGCGCCTTCTTTCAAGAGAGTAAAGTTCCAGGGATTGTAGTCGAGACCAGTAGTCTTCACCTTCCGTTTCCTCTATCTTAGACATAAAAGTCCTTTGTATAGCTTCAATGCTCGCAATGTCTCTTTTTCTGTGTAGGCTTGTGAGTGCTGAGCAACACTCAGTTATTGGTAGGACTAGACTCTTCCATAATTTAAGCATGATGTTTGCTTTTCTGCTGCGGAAGCTCCTCCAGATGATTCCCATTATTTTTCTAGCCGTTGAGATTTTGATTTTACAGTGCTCTCTGAATTCTGCATCCGACGACATTATTACAGGCATACCTCGCTTTACGACGCCTCGTTTTACGACGCCTCGTTTTACGAATCCCCGGGTTTACGAATTTTATTTTACACTAAATAAAAAATTAAATAAACAAATTTAAAAGGTAAAAATAATTATCTCACGCAAGTATATACATTATACAATGCGTAATGTGGTAATCGCTTCAGAAGCATCGTGCGTGCGTTTGTTCGCTCTGGCGCGTTCACGCACCTTGGTGTCTGGGAATGCATCAGTTTATATGTCTGCTTCGTCGATGATTTTGATGGCTTTGAACCAATGGCAGACATACAAAATGAGAAAACAGAAATTGTAACGATCACTAATAAATTGAATCTCGATTTTTCAGAAGATAATGTAGAAGAATTGCTTGAATCACATGGTGAAGAACTATCAAACGAAGATCTTATTGCCATGCAAGATCAGGTAACGCCTTTTCTTGCGATTTTTATATAATTTTATATGTAAAATTTTGTTCTGAAAACGTAACCCTTGATTATAACATTAAGTCCATGAGAAATAATGCTCTGCTTTACGAAGTTTCGCTTTACGGACGCTCTCTAGGAACGAATTAATTCGTAAACCGAGGCATGCCTGTACTCCAAGATCCCTGACTTGTGGATTTGGTGTTATCTGTTTGGCTTGCGGAGTTTTGTACCCTTTTTTCTGTAGCTCTTTGTTATTACCATATCTTAGAAGTTGGAATTTTTCTTCGTTGAACTTCATATTGTTGTCTTCTGCCCAGGGGCGCATTTGCAGTGTGCGGGGCCTTGGGCAAACTATTTCTCGGGATGTATTATTTTAATGTTAATGAATGACAATATTTTGTAATGCACATAACAGATATATTTTTTAACACTCACAAAACACACATGCGGAAGCGATTCGGCTTATTAATGTGATATTAAAGACTATAATTTAACTATGTACACATACAGTGTATACAGCTACACTAGTAGGCTACACAGTTGTAATGCACTTAATAAACATCTGCACAGTTATTGTAATGCACTTAATAAACAGCTACACAGTTGTAATGCACTTAATAAACAGCTAAACTGTACAGCTTACTGTACTGTAGATAGAGTGTAGATTTGTAATGAATATTACATAGGACGCTCCCTGGCTTTTTGTTTGGAAAACTGCGTGATTGTGTCCTCGAAACTCACCGACTGCAACACCTCATGCTCTATACTCAACAGCGCCAGGGACGAAAGGCGCTCCTGGCCCATTGTGGAGCGAAGGTAATTTTTGATCAGTTTGAGTTTCGAGAATGAACGTTCACCAGAACAGTTCGTGACAAACATACACAGGTATATTCTCATTGCTATTTCCATGTTTGGAAATGTTCCTTTCAGTTCGTTTGTGTTCATATGCCGATAAAATCTGTTGCACATGTCTTCACGTTCCGTCTGGGATTCTGTTTCACTTTCGGTGAGTTTCATTGGGGCAGCGAACTGCACAACTTCTGTTACCAGCTCTTTCTCCAGATCAGCCGGATAGCATTCTACTAGATGTTCAGCTGACCGTCGAAGACTGTCGATGCCCAGGACTAGAAGGAAATACAAAAATCCAAATCTTTTCTGCAGGACAGCGTACGCTTCTAGACGAGTGTTCAGAGTGGTACACAGTTTATCAACTATCGGTAGAAATGCAGTGGTCCGAAATGAATCTCTTGGTGTCAGGTTCGTATCTTCGGCAGTTCCGATTTTGTCATGATGGCGCTTTCTCTTCTCGTGAGTCGATTCCTTGTATACTCGATGACCACACTTTCCGATGCCCTGGTCCTCGAATTCGTCAAATCTTGATCTGAGATCTTCAACAAATTGCAGTAGTGATTTCAGCAAGAGGGTGGCTAAGTCTAACGACATTCCTTGTTTTTGCAGAGATGCATTCATTTTTTGAAATCGTTCGAGAATAGTGCTCCATAAAACCAATAAAATGGCTGTTTCGAGTTGTTGAAGCTGTTTAGACAATCCCCTGGCTTCGATCCTGGCTTTCGCAGTTTGGCTGGTATCTGCTGCTAGCTCATCCAGTACCACGATATTCTCGGCGTAGCCTTCGGTTAAAGATTGGACGGCATCTGATCTGGCTGACCAGCGGGTATCGGAGAGACCTTTGTCGACCTTTAGTTTCTCACTACGGGAACTACTATCGAGAACCTCTACATGTCGACGCCATCGGTATGTCGAGGAGACGAGAAACGTGTAGACATTCTGAATGAGCATAAATAATTCAAGGCTGCTGTGCAACTGTCCACTGCTGATTTACCCACAAGATTTAGTGAGTGGCACATGCATGGCACAAACTCAGCATACGGAGATTTTGACTTGATGTGGCTCTTTACGCCGTTGTATTTCCCTGCCATATTGCTTGCGTTATCATAAGACTGTCCTCTGCAGTCTCCAATTCGAATGCCATGCGTCTCCAGAAAGTTGAGGACCACGTCGGCAATTCCTTTCCCTGTATGTGTGTTCATAGTATGAACTGTAGAAATCGCTCGACGGACTCAGACTCAACCACATATCGGACGGTGAAGCACAGTTGATCGGTGTGGGAAACATCAGGCGTAGAGTCGACGGATTGAGAGTAGTATTTTGACTGCTGGATTTCTCAGATAATCGTCTGAAGTACTTTATCGGCCATCAACAGTATGAGTTCCTCGCAAATGAAATGAGAGAGATACGAAGTGTGTCCGCTACCTTTGTTGGCATGCTCGCTTATATACGCAGCTAGAAAACTGTCATACTTACTTAAAACGTCAAAAATTCCGTAATAGTTGCCGTTGTTTGGTGAACCGAAACGGGAGTCGTGTCCACGAATTGCTAGTCCTCGTGACGTGATATACTTGATAACGTCGACACAGCGCCGCAAAACTTCCTTCCAGTAGTTGCACTCCTTTCCAAACTGGCTCACCAGTTTCGAATCAACACGGCCGGAGACAGACTTTCTAACCAACAAATATCTCATCGACTCCATATGTTGCTCACATTTTCCGTGTGCTTCGACCGATTGTCTACCATGCTTCCAGTCGTTGAACCCGATTGTGAGCTTGCTGTCCGCCCTCGACATTAATTTACAGACAAAACAGTAAACACAGCCTGTGGACTCAGAATAGCACAGCCATGACACCTCAATCCTCTCATTCGTCAGGCTATGTTTCTTAACAAATAATGTCTTCGTACATCGGCGTGTTGTACCACTTTCACTAGTTGAAGAGTTATTGAAGTCGCTGTCATAATTTCGGCAATCTGATGTTCCCCGCTCTATCCAGAACTCTCTAAAGTCATCGGTCAGCACTTGTGGCCACAAACCAATGTCATTAATTGCATGTCCTGAAGCTGGTGGGCCTGCTGAACGCACTGACGTAGACAGGTCTTCTGAAGACGCAGCTGCTGATGTAGCGGAGGCAACTGGTGAGCCTGCTGAAGGGGTTGACGTAGACTAGTCTCCTAAAAATGCAGCTGCTGAAGTAGTGGAGGCAGCTGCTGGGCTTGCTGAACGCACTGACGTAGACGCGTCTTCTGAAAATGCAGCTGCTGAAGTAGCGGAGGCAGCTGGTGGGCCTGCTGAAGGGGCTGACTTAGTTGCTGATGATTTAATCCAATTAGTCAGTTTCGGCACCGTCGCAAGAAACTCTTCTCTGCGCTTCTTATCCTTACGCTTTTCACTACCGGGTTTATATTTCCTCCTTCGATCCCGGTTACGGCTTGTTTCCATGTTGTACGTATTACAATGCCAACAATAAGAACATAAATCATGAATCTGCAACAGAAACAACAAGAAGTAAGTTAGTAACAACATTAGAAATGAGTAACACTAACAAGAACAACAAATTAAACACCATCAAAGCGGATATTAGAATGCCTGATGCCATCCCGCCTGCCGGAAAAAGTAAAACTCGTCGCAGATGGCAAATACGTGACGTTTAATTTTTTTCAATTGAAATTTGCGGGGCCCATTGGGCGCGGGACCTTGGACATTTGCCCGGTGCGCTACCCCCTAAATGCGGCCCTGCTTCCAGTGATGGGCAGTATCTAGATACCTGTATCGCCGATACGTATCGATCGATACTTTTGTATCGGTATCGCTTTAGCTACTTGACAAAAGTATCGATTTATCGGTATCGCTAATGTCAATTTTCTTAAATGTATCGAAAAAAATCGATACTTCGATACATCGATACATTAATAAGAATTTTTAAATATTTAAATAGATGTTATAATATGACACTGCTGAGATGGAAGTTTTACAGTATCTGGGTGACGGAAGTCATTCTCTCCAATCTCTGAGGCAGTACCCAGGAATTCTACGGGTCTTCCTGAAGTATAACACACCACTACCATCCTCTGCTCCTGTAGAACGGTTGTTTAGTTTGGCTGGTCACATTCACGCTCCAAAAAGGAATAGACTGCCTGACCAGATGTTCAGCCAGCTGGTATTTTTGAAGGGTAATAGTAATTACTTTTAATTGTTAGTGTAATATTTTCAGTCATTCATGTATCCTACAAAATTAAAACATACTTTCATTAAATAAAGCAATTGTTTTTATTTACATCTATAAAACCCATTAAAATGTCGTTGATTTTACTTACAGTGCGTACAAATTACTAGTATAAACAATAATATCTAATACCTACATATTAAATGAATAATTATAAAAATGTATCGGCGATGCATGTATCGGTATCAGTATCGCTTAAGACATCTAGAAAGTATCGGCGTATCGGTATCGCCTAAGACGTTCTTCATGTATCGATGTATCGGTATCGCTTTAGTGATTTTCATGTATCGATGCCCATCACTGCCTGCTTCTGCCCACTGGAATAATGTTTCAATGTCGTTTTGTAATTTTCTTATGTCATCTTCGTCCAATATTTCCTTACATATCTTTGTGTCATCTGCGAAGCATGATACAATACTGTCCTTAATATCTGCATCAATATCTGCAATCATTATTATGAACAGCAAGGGAGCTAATACTGTCCCTTGTGGGACAGAGCACACGACTTCCGAGACTTCCGATTTAACCCTTTAAGGACTGAAGGTACAAATTGCTAACGTTTCAAATACAAGCATTCATAACTTAACCCTACAAAAAATTGAGGGCTTAAAGGGTTAACTCTGTTTACCACCACTCTTTGCGTTCTCTGCGTCAAGAAATTAAATATCCACCTTCCTATCTTTCCAGTAATTCCTGTATCCTTAAGTTTGTGTGCTATGATTCCATGGTCACATTTATCGAAGGCTTTAGCAAAGTCAGTATATATTACATCAATGTTTTGTCCTCGACACAATGTTCCTAATATTTTCTCCTGGTGGTCTAGTAGCTGTGACAGGCATGATCTACCTGCCCTGAAGCCATGTTGATTTGGGTTGTATAAGTCTTTTTCTTGTAGGTAGTAGGTAGTTTTGCCTCTAATTATGCGTTCATGCTTATATGCGTTTATATATATATTATATATATAAACGCATATAAGCATGAACGCATAATTAGAGGCAAAACTACCTACTACCTACAAGAAAAAGACTTATACAACCCACACTACTTATATATATATATATATATAATATATATATATATATATATATATATATATATATATATATATATAAGTAGTGTGGGCGCAAAATGGACGAGTGCAAGAAAGTTGCAACGGTGCAATGAGATAATGGGCAATGTTGCAAATGGGTTATGCAACAAGGGGATGGGGGTTTATGCACCAACTCAATGTTGCAAAGGGGGGTAGGGTAATGCAACAACTCAATGTTGCCAAATGGGAGAGGGGAGGGAGCTTCGGAGGGAGAAGGGAGGATTACCTCCCCCAAAGGGGTAGCCTTAACCTAAGAGAGGAAGAGAAAGGAAAGACGGAGGAGGTCTTTGGGGGAGAAGGTGGGATGTCCTCACCCCACCCAAAGGAAACCTAACCTAAGTCTTAACTTAAGAAGGAAGGAGAGAGAGTTCTTTATTCCACCGGAGTCCGCAGCATTATGAGCGTCCAGGGGCCAAGCAGGTGTTATATAGAGGATCGTGAGTTGCCGGATATCATTTATTTATATATGGAGGGGGTTACCAGATACCACCATTTATTTTAATTGTTCAGGTATACCTTATTAGGGTGAGTTGCTAGATACC
This sequence comes from Bathynomus jamesi, assembly GCA_023014485.1. Taxonomy (NCBI): domain Eukaryota; kingdom Metazoa; phylum Arthropoda; class Malacostraca; order Isopoda; family Cirolanidae; genus Bathynomus; species Bathynomus jamesi. The sequence continues at coordinate 108,192 of JAJOZX010001599.1, forward strand.
ACCATTTATTTTATTTACACGAGTTGCCAAATAGTGTTTTTATTTATATGAAGGGATTACCAGATACCAGCATTTATTTTAATTATGTTGAGATGTATCTTATTAGGTTGAGTTGGCAGATACCACCATTTATCTTAATTCACACGAGTTGCCAAATAATGTTTTTATGTATTAAAAGCAAGAGCGACTTTCTCCTTAAAGTTATTCAACAAGAGAGCTCATTATTAAAACGAAACCCAATATGAACAATAAAAGAAATACATTTAAGCCGAAATAAATAAAACACCATTACATCATTCTGTTTAGTCAGACGATTTATTGGAAATATATAGAAGATAAATATGCACTCCTATACATACGATGGAATGATCAAAAAATAAAATAAAAAAATATAAGAAATACGAAACGTATAATCATCAAAATAAAAGTTCAGGCGAAATATATACACAAAATTGTATTAAAGGCAAGATTGACTTTTCCTTAATTTTGTTGAGCAAGAAAACTAATTATTTAAACGATACCCAATATTAACAATAAAAGAAATACACTAGACAATTGGCTTAGCAAAAAGAAATCGTTCATCTTAATATTCATTATAATTAAATTTCAGAGAAATTAAAGTAATTGATAAAAGAATTAAATGATAAGTCTATATATACTTTCATATTAAACAGTCAATTTTAACAAACTTCCCGTTCTTTGTTCAGTTTCCCTAATTTTAGCCAACTCCCCATATGAAAGCATGCAAGCAAGCATCCCTCACCATGCATTTTTCTTACTATTTGTAACATGAATAAAATAAAAATTTAGTGATGGACTCCGTACCGTGTTACGGATTTCTTGTCTAAACTGTAGGTCTAAGGTGGTTCAAAAACAATGCTACTTGACATCTTGTACTTTATAACGGCTGCCTTTAGCATATAAAAACACATGTCAGTACAGTGATTTACTCTAAAGCCAAACCGAAAAAGTCTATTTACTTTTGTCAAACCTATGTATATAAGATACGGTTCTCAATTTTCGTACAATTTTTCCATCTTTATATAAATTTCTCAAATCGAAAGGATGAATATTTACACATTTATATTAAATTTCCCATATGAAAACAGGTTTAATAATATGCATTAGATATACTAAACTGAATAATAAATTTGATAATAAACAATTTTAAATATTCTATAAAAATAATATTCATTTTACCTATAAGTCGAAAGACAAGGAAGGGATACGTTATATATATATACGCATAAAACTCAAAGTTGACCAAAAGGCGAGAATGGAATGTGGGTCAAACCACATCTTGACTGAAAAATGGTTTTCGTCTCTCTTCACTCGAAATATTGTTTGCGGCATTGTTATTATCATATTGAAGTTAAAACAACATATATACAGTAGCGGATTATAATGGGGGCAAAGGGGGCATTTGCCCCCGGCCCCAGATGCTGACCGGCCCCAAGATGCTAACCGACCCCAAGAAACTATGTAAACGCTATAATCTCCCGTTGAAATAATTGTTCGACCGTGAGGAAGAAAAAAAAATTCTGGATTCCGCTTCTACAAAACCTAGTTTAATATCCCATTTATGTGAACAAAGTATACATTTTCTGTAATCACATCTTTGTTTTTGTTTCGTTTTCTGTTGATCGATCCCAGTCAGCTGATCACATCACTCATGTATGATGTATCAGGTAAAGAATTGTGTTTTTCTAGTGTTTTTCTAGTGACACCGGGCCGAAAATATTCATTGGCCCCGGCCCTAACAATGTTAATCCGGCCCTGCACAAATACGTTCATAAGCATCACGTGATTGTTTTCCAATAGACTAAATTAGCCTTTAATTAAGTAATAAGTTACCTTATCATATTCCCAATGCACAGTATATATATATATATATGCTGCAAACCCACAAGGAAAAAGAAAAACGATTCCAAGGCCTTTCGTGTATTCAAAGCTACACCTCGTCAGGGAATGAAGATAAAAGGCGAGATGCCCATAAATATGTACAACGTACAGGAAAAACAAAACAATTAACACATACTTAACAAGGGTTAATGAGAGGCAAAAGAAATTTTAACATGATATCGTCAATTTTATACGTCCCCGCACTGTTATTGAAATTGTTTTTAAAATTAATAAATGCACATTCTAGAATATTTCTTTCTATTATATCTCTGTTTTTAACAAGCGCCTTAGAACTATCCCACTTGATGCTATGGTTACATCTATACATATGGTTAAATAAAGCATTGGAATTATTAGCTGTTCTACAAGCATATTTATGCTGTTTTACCCTAATATCTAACGTTTTACCGGTTTGGCCTATATATACTGAGTTACATTGTGTACATCCGATCGAATACACACAACCCACAACATTATCAGGGCTATTCTTTATTAAGCGTGATTTAACAGTATTATTATACTTAAAGATTACATTAATGCCAATTGCTTTAAGTACAGTTGGAAGGTATTGAAAATTAACATGGTAAGGTAGACTAAGGATATTTTTACGCTGAAATTCCTTTACAATTACATTATTATAATACCTATTCTTGGCTTTCTTAAGACAGTTATCTAAAAATGAAATAGGATAACATAATTTCGTACCAATATTCATGATACTGCATAACTCGGAATCTAAAAATTCAGGACTGACAACTCTCAATGCTCGAAGAAAAATAGCAGAGAAAATAGAGGATTTAATCGAAGGACGATGGTCAGAATAAAAATGCACATAAGAGTTATTATTAGTAGGCTTACGGTAGACTTCATATTTGAACTGATTAGAGCATCTCCAAATTTTTAGATCAAGAAAAGATAGGCTTCCATCATTTTCTTTTTCAACTGTAAACTTAATAGATGGGACTAAATTGTTGAGCCTACCAAGAAATAAGTCCACATCCAAATTATTAGGCCAAAGGCATAAAATATCATCTATATACCTGTACCAAACCAGGTTAAAATTAACAATCATAGGCAAAATTCTACTTTCAAAAAATTCCATATATAAATTAACTAGTACAGGTGAAAGGGGATTTCCCATAGCCAATCCAAACGACATAGCATAAAACTTATTTTCAAACTGAAATTTACAATCTTTGACACAAAGTTTAATTAACTCAATAAGAGTGTTGTGTTGAACAGGGAAAGAATATTCAGAGATCTTATCTTTTAAAAAATCAACTAGACTTCAATACGAAATGTGCGTTAGGCTTTGGGTTAGGTTTCTCAGTCCCAAAAAAGCCCAGCAGTTTACTGATTGCTAAGTCTTTTATTAATTTTGAAAAACATAGTAATATTTCCGAAAGTGAGGTGACTTTAGAATTAGACTTTAGAGGTGACGTTAAGAATTAGGCATTTCCTTAAGATAATATTGGTATGTCTACGATATTCGATCCCTGTACCTTTGTTCCTTCCACAATGATCTCACGAAGATGGAAATCCAATCTATTACTTCCATGCTGGACGCAACATCTTCTTAGTTTATACCTTTGGTGTGAAAATTAAAAATTTCGAATTGGCTTCTTTCTGTTCGTGTTCTTTCCTTACTTCTTGCTTTTATCGTAAAACTTTGAAATCGTAGTATCAAAATTATTGAGTTTTTGTAAGTTTAACCCTTAAACTCTACCCGGGGTACTATTGTGCCCCAGTACCCCCGGAATTCCTGGCGTAACTTTTATAATGGGATATCTCGCGCTTATTCTTTCTCCTAGAAATTAACAGGTGGTAAGATATTAATAAATTCATTCATTTGAATTATCTGTCCTAAACTCCGCCCCCTGTATGATCGGTCACGTGACTCCTGCTACTACCTGGGCATATCTCTACCCCTGCGTGCTCAGTTGAGCGGTGCAAGCCGTGGAACTCAGACGTGTATTTGAAGAAATCTCACGTAGACGAAAAATAGTGATGGCTACCTTTAATATTGCGTACTCGAGTTTTACGAAGTGATATTCGGTAAAGTGTGAAGATGTGAACACTGAAAGACCCATATTCTACCATCCTTTGATGCTTTTAAGGCTACATTGAACCGTGCGAAAGAACAAGAGGTACAAATACTCTACGACTAATCTGGCGAGAGCATTGCAGGATTTCGTGGTACAAGTGATGTATTGAACTATGTTGTAGGACTAAACTTTATAAAAGCTTACATATACCGTGAAGTAGAAGAAACAACACGTGCAGAAGAGAAGCAACGGATATGGTTAGTGAGTCTTGTTGATGAGTGGTGCGACAAGCGAAATTATGTCATGTTGCATCATACCGAGCACTCGAACCTTGCGACTGAGAATGTAAATCTTGTCATCATGGAGAATCTTAAGTATTTTTACCACTACATTAATATATATCATGACGAGGTTTGTAGTGAGATTGTGGCTAAACGTCTGCGTAAGTATTTAATAGAATTTAGAGACGAGTATCGTTTGCTAGGCAAAAAAGACAAATATGGGCACATGTTTCTCTCAAATAGTGTGCCGGAGTGTGAATAAAATGTGTTTAGTTCGTGAAAATGCACGAAAATGTCTGGTTGGTTGGTAGATAAATGGGCATCCTATTGTTTTCGCTGGAAACTCGGAGGCTGCGCGGTCAATTCATCGAGGTTTTCAAGTTCTTACACGGGTTCAACGATGTCGATTTTAGAAGCATGTTTAGTTTAAATGATAACTCGCAACAATGGTATAATTTATACAATGCATACCATCACTATGTTAATGTAATTTATTTGTATAAATTTATTTATGACAAATCATTTACATATAAGAACAGAAAATAGTATAGAAGGGTCACAGAAATAACGTATTGCGTACGATAGTTACGTTTAGTTAAAAATTATTAGCATATCTTCAGCCACAAATCTGTCTCTTATGCATAAAATGTACTCGTATAACTGCTGCACATACATATATACGTACATACATACGTACGTACATAAAAAAATAATTTGCACAAATCCAAAAGTTAATTCACTAACCGTGGTTGGGTTACAAACTTCAACCCAGTTGTGTCGTAATCAAAGTAACCATTAGGTTTGGTTGTCATATAATTCATATTTGGTTGTTGTAACCGGATGTATACGACGTTGCGTCGTCAGTGCATTCTGTCGATTGATTGATGTGCTGTTTAACTCCTTTCGCAATATCTAAGGTCATTTGACGAAGGGGATCTACAGTTTTACGTGGCACCCGTACCACGGGTCACTACATCATCTGGGCGCAGAGAACGGCCTCCCATCACGAGATAGTCCAAGGAGAGATGAAAGAATGCGTTGTAGAAAAACATTGTACGAAATTGAGGGAAGATATATGCTTACATTAGGTTATTTTAAATGAGTCTAGAGTTCCATTGGTGCGTTTTATTTTCCACCAACTGTGTACACGAGATAAGTGTACGCATGGTGTGAATGAACTCTGAAGCTGTTCTTTTTTCATTACACTTTTGCATAAAGCTTCTTTCACAACAATTTTGGAGAGTTTCTGTATTAGTTGCCGGACACAATGTGGAAAGTGTACATGAAAGATAGGGAGTTACAAGGACAAGAAGTACCTCAATAAGTAATGCATCCCATACCGAGGATGTATCAGTGGTTACGGTTCCATGAAAAAAAATTCATACACCGCAAATAGTGTGCAAGGTTCGGCTTATCCATTTTCTTGAACTGAACCGCAGAGGAACTGTTCTCCTCTTCTGAAGGTAGCCTGTTGCACGCGCCACAGAACTTATAGGTAAAGTAAATACCACAGAGAAAGAGATCGGGTTATATTAAGAGGCGGAAACAAGGAGATTGTGCTCTCTCTGTACAATTCCTTGATTCCCTGGAGTATGCTGTGCAGTTCTGGTCATTCGTAACACCGATATAACGGGCCCACGCTTTGGACGTCCTGATTGGTCGACCAATGGTGTCTTTATCTTCTCTCCGTAGGTTTAATGCTGACATTGTGTATTGGCACTTGCAAATCTCTACCACGACAATATTTGCATTTGCGCCCATACTTTTTTCGGTTTTCCCATTTTAGAACCCACCCCTTTATGCAATATCCTTCGCAACATTGATCAACCATCTCTATCACAACAATATTTTACATTATTATTTTTTGCGGTCATACTAATTGAGCCTCAATTTCCCCAGTTGGGATAGAGAGCTGGATAACTGCAGCGGATGCATGTCGTTATAGGAATATCTTCCTCAGAGCCGCTCAGCTCAGTACCACAGGAAACAGAATTTGCGCTGCTACTGTTCATAATCCTGACATTACCAGAGACCGCACAGTAACATCCGATGACACAAAGCTCATTAGAAAATAAGAAATCTAGAAGATCTCCACAAACAGAATGTTTTTTTTGCATTATTATGTTTTGCAGTCACACTATTCTCAGCTTTCCCAAGATTCCTGCCTTATGGATTTGTTTATATATATATATATATATATATATATGTGTGGGTGTGGGTTAATTGCCACGATGGTTTCAAATATTTGCAAAATATATGTTTGCGGTCATACTATTCGACCCTCAACTTTGATTAATGTATTCGGTTTGACTTTCTACTTGCCAATTCTTGCGTACATGTGTGATTAAATAACTCATGAAAATGAATGAATGCTTGGGTTGGTAGATAAATGGGCGCCCTAGGTATACTAATGGATTAGACGCTGGGTGCTGGTTGAGAGATCGAGTCCGGACGATGACATTGTTCTGAAAATTAATGCTATGAATATTATATCCATATAGAATAAACAAAACTTTCTTCTGTGTGTGTGTGTGTGCGTCTTCAGTTTTTAGATTCTCTCTCTCTCTCTCTCTCTATATATATATATAATATATATATATGTTGCATTGGGAATATGATAAGGAAATTTATTACTTAATCAAAGGCGAATTTAATCTATTGGAAAACAATCACGTGATGCTTATAAACGTATTTATGTTGTTTGAACTTCATATGATAATAACAATGCCGCAAACAATATTTCGAGTGAAGAGAGACGAAAACCATTTTTCAGTCAAGATGTGGTTTGACCCACATTCCATTCTCGCCTTTTGGCCAACTTTGAGTTTTATGCATATATATATAACGTATCCCTTCCTTGTCTTTCGACTTTTTGGTAAAATGAATATTATTTTTATAGAATATTTAAAATTGTTTATTATCAAATTTATTATTCAGTTTAGTATATCTAATGCATATTATTAAACCTGTTTTCATATGGGAAATTTAATATAAATGTGTAAATATTCATCCTTTCGATTTGAGAAATTTATATAAAGATGGATGAAAAATTGTACGAAAAATGAGAACCGTATCTTATATACACAGGTTTGACAAAAGTAAATAGACTTTATCGGTTTGGCTTTAGAGTAAATCACTGTACTGACATGTGCTTTTATATGCTAAAGGTAGCCGTTCTAAAGTACAAGATGTCAAGTAGCAGTGTTTTTGAACCACCTTAGACCTAAAGTTTAGATGAGAAATCCGTAACATGGTACGGAATCCATCACTAAATTTTTATTTTATTCATGTTGCAAATAGTAAGAAAAATGCATGGTGAGGGATGCTTGCTTGCATGCTTTCATATGGGGAGTTGGCTAAAAGAACGGGAAGTTTGTTAATATTGATTGTTTAATATAAAAGTATATATAGACTTCTCATTTAATTCTTTTATCAATTACTTTAATTTCTCTAAAATTTAATTATAATGAATATTAAGATGAACGATTTCTTTTTGCTAATCCAAATGTCTAGTGTATTTCTTTTATTGTTAATATTGCGTATCGTTTAAATAATTAGTTCTCTTGCTCAACAAAATTAAGGAGAAAGTCAATCTTGCCTTTAATACAATTTTGTGTATATATTTCGCCTGAACTATTATTTTGATGATTATACGTTTCGTATTTCTTATATTATTTTTTATTTTATTTTTTGATCATTCCGTCGTATGTATAGGAGTGTATATTTATCTTCTATATATTTCCAATAAATCGTCTGAATAAACAGTGATGTAATGGTGTTTTATTTATTTCGGTTTAAATGTATTTCTTTTGTTAATATTGGGTTTCGTTTTAATAATTAGCTTTCTTTTTGAATAACTTTAAGGAGAAAGTCGCTCTTGCTTTTAATACATAAAAACATTATTTGGCAACTCGTGTAAATTAAGATAAATGGTGGTATCTGCCAACTCAACCTAATAAGATACATCTCAACATAATTAAAATAAATGCTGGTATATGGTAATCCCTTCATATAAATAAGAAGACTATTTGGCAACTCGTGTAAATAAAATGAATGGTGGTATCTAGCAACTCACCCTAATAAGGTATACCTGAACAATTAAAATAAATGGTAGTATCTGGTAACCCCCTCCATATATAAATAAGTGGTATCTGGCACCTTCACGATCCTCTATAAACACCTTCTTGGCATCCGCATCCGCACTTCTGACTGCGGATGTTATGCGGATATTACCTGTAATAAATTATGCAATTTACAATTAAATTAGCTTACAAGGTAGCTTATAAGGCCCAGTCATGCACATTTCATGTAAAGTATTAATTAATTATTAATGAACAAACAAATATATAAACCTCAAAATATAAATACCTGGTAACATTGAAAATTGAATGAAACGTGTTTCATTGAATTTTCTGTGGCTGAAACTTTTCAGAAATTTATTATTTTTATCATAATGAAAACATTAATATTAATTTTAATTCTTATGCATTGCCTGCTATAATAGTAGTATCATGAAATTTGAAAAATTGTTATATATTCATAATTCTATATTATATTGATAAATTAACTAAATATTCGCATCATCATCCGCGGATATTGAAATTAAAGATCCGCATCCGCATATGTTGAAAAACTAACATCTGGTCCATCACTAATATATATATATATATATATATATATATATATATATCAAAGCTATTGACTTCTCCTTAGGGAAACGGAGCTTACAGATGAAAAGAAGGACCAACACAACGGCAAACATTTTCGTTTATTTTTTGTACTTCAGACGTTTCGACAAACCTTTTGTCATCATCAGTGAATTGTCTTAAAACCTTAAAACAAAAATAAAAGTAATGAAAAGTACATCAATACAAAATTAAAATCTAAAATTAAAACCTTAAAACAAAAATAAATGAAAATTACATCAATACAAAATTAAAATCATTAAAATTACATCACTACAAAAAATTAAAATCATTAAAATTAAATTACTTCAACTGGTAAATACACAATGTTTACATCAACCTCCATACTTGGCAAAAACTAAGAGAAAACTGTATGTTCAGTAAATTAGAAGGTATGATATGTCTATGAAAATCGGTTGGTTAGTTAAAAGAGCTGTAATTTGTAAGATGAACTATTATTGTTAATGGAGGGTTTGTTTCTATAGATGTACAAAGATTCTAAAATTCAATTCGGAGTTCTGTGAGGTTATTGGATCTCGTTAGGATTTCGAACTGAGTTTTGTGAAGGGGATGGTTGTTTTCATGACTATGGTTTCTAATTGCGGATTGTGGTGGGCTACTGAGGGGACGGTTGGTACGGACTGATAAGCCCAAATGTTGAGAAAGGCGTACCTCCAGTTGGAGTTGAGTACTGCCAATATACGCAGCCTTACAGCTGTCGCACGTCTATTTGTAAACAACATTAGGGCATACAGTTTTGGGGAATTTGTCTTTGAACTTTAAAAAATTTGATAATTTAAGTGGGTTGACGAAGGCGAATCTAAAATTTATTTGGAGATAACTAGACTTGAACAGTTTGGACAATTCACCTCGAATACGCAATGATAAATAACCATAAAAAGGTAATTTAATATATCTGGTTTCTTTTTGTACTGTAGTTATGGGGAGTTTAGTATTAAAAGTGTTGTTTAAAAATTTCTTTAATTGGTTATCAAAAAGATTAGAAGGGTAGTAATTATTAATAAAGTACTGTCTTAAAAATTTAAATTCTTCGTTTAATGAAAAGTAATCTGAACAAATACGGTAACTTCTTGTTAATAATGTTACTATAGCACTAATCTTATATTTATAAAACATACAACTTAAATAATTGGTTCCCAAGCCAGTAAAAGTTCGTTTTCTAAATAGTGAGGTCTGGAACTTCTTATTAGCCCGTTTAACTAGAACATCCAGGAAAGGTAAACTATTATTTGTTTCGTTTTCACATGTGTACTTAATATTACTATGTTGTTTATTAAGATAATGAAGAAAAAGTTTTACGTGTGAAGGATGTTTAAATATCCACGTATCTTCTGTAATATATGGGTTTAAAACTACTAGGACAACTTTTCAACCAAATTTCTTCGTAATGGCAAATAAATGCATTTGCTAGTGTTGGGCTCAACGGGGAACCCATAGCTACCCCATCAATTTGGCTGTAAAGGTTGCTATTTTAATTTTCTGTAGTGATGTAATTTTAATTATTTTAATTTTGTATTGATGTAATTTTCATTTATTTTTGTTTTAAGGTTTTAATTTTAATGATTTTAATTTTGTTTGATGTAATTTTCATTACTTTTATTTTTGTTTTAAGGTTTTAAGACTTAATTCACTGATGATGACAAAAGGTTTGTCGAAACGTCTGAAGTACAAAAAATAAACGAAAATGTTTGCCGTTGTGTTGGTCCTTCTTTTCATATACTATATATATATATATATATATATAATATATATATATATATATATATATGTATTATATAATATATATATGTATATGTGAAAATGAACAATGAATAATCAATATTCATTTTTACATGAGAAACCAAAATCGCCTGAGCGAGTTTGGATAGAATTTCGATTTTTACTTTCTATTTTTTTTCAGTGTCACAACCATGCGACCTACCATTTCTATGGTTTAGTCGTATCCATATTTCCATTTTTCATTTATTAGAGAATTTATTATAATTAATTATGGTTGTCTTGCATCTAACCCTCATCCCTAAATCTTATTAGATTATGCATACACACTGCATATAACAGGATTGGAACCCGTAGTTATACTTCTTAGTCCTTAATACCCATTCTTTGTCTCTAATTCGTTTCTTTTAAATCCCCCCAATAGTGACTTACACTGTACGTATGACATAATTTGAAGAACTATAACGTCATGAAGTAACTTAATTCCCTTCACATTTTCCATACCTTGAATACTGAATCACGTATTTAGTATGTAAATATCTTTCATATTCAATGTATGGTAAATTCTTTAACAATAATAATAAAAACTTCATTCACTATAAGTCATTATTCATATGTTGTGGCCTGTCTGGTATGATGTAATATAACTATTACTCGACCATATTCACCCATACGTCCATATCTTATCTTGACCATTATCCTACAGTATATCAATTTTATTAAATATTCATTTTACTCGTGTCAGTCTATGAAATGTGTACAAAACTTTATGCATCCGTACCTGTTCGTTCAAAGTCGTGCAAATACGTTCGCATGTATTATTATTATTTTTTTTTTTTTTAAATTATTTCACCTCGTGCAATGAACTCGAAAATGCTTATGCAAGTGTACGCAACTCGATGATCACAACATAAATTAACATCTGAAGACGTAAAGCTCCTCTCGCTCTAATTCCAATTTATAACACATTATCATGTGTTATGTTATATCGTGTGTGTCACGTTGTATATACCGTATGTGCCCATGTACTTTGTGTTGCACTAATAACCATATATAAATATAAAAACACTGTAAGAATTGTAAGTGACTAATGTACTAATAATGTAATTGATGTACCGTATTTTAATGAAACTGTAATTAATGATAATAATTTATAATGTAATTAATCTACTTTGAGTAACGAAATAATTTAATATAAAGTAATTAATGTATTTTAATAACGATAATTAACGATAATAAGCGAATGTGAATTGGTAATTGTAATCATAATTGTAATAAACCAAAATTAGAACGTACTCAGTGATGTACTTAAATTGTACTCATGTACTACTCCGAAATTATGTCGCCCTTTAGAAATGTATAATCGGCGAAAATACGATTATTTTTTATTCATTTTTTAAAAATTTTTATTTGGAATCTTTCAAATATCTGATGATGTGTTTAAAGGGGGGGAACTTAACCTTCAACTGCACTCCCCAACATTTAGACTTATATGATACTTGTATCTGTAAATTAAGAGACACTCCCTTGTTAGCAGCCTCTCAGCGAGGAGGGGGCAGAGGCCCCTTGCCTCATTAATATTTTTAGATTCCGGCCTGAGCCATGGTCGAAAGAGGTCGAACCTCTACCCCTGTAAATTCAGAGCTCTACCTGTACATTTTTAGAAGTAAATTTCAGTGAGAGAAACTTTTTATTTTTCCCCGTCGACTTCGAGAATACCCAAGACTATAGAAAGAAGAATTAACAAGTTGCGACCCTGGCAGGGTGAGAGAAAAATTAGAATATTATAGCAGAAAAGTATCGCGAGAAATATCCGTTGCTGCCTCCTAACTAGAACCCCCGTCGACTCCGAACCAACCCAGGCCACAGACGGACGGGTTGACAAAAAGTGGCGACCCTATAGCCAGGATTTTAAGAGGATTTTAACAAGTGGCCACTCTTTGGCCAGGATAGAAATTACCCTGCCTCAGGATAACAAAACTAACGACCCCTGCATCAGGATTCTTCCAGTCTTTCAGACCCTTGAAATAGAACAACTGACGACCCCTGCATTAGGATTCTTCCAGTCTTCCAGACCCTGGAAATAGAACAACTGTAGATGCCCATTCTTCATCCAGGAACAAGTAGCCAGCAAGACACGTCTTCAGGACTCGTCTCTAAGGATTTCGCCGTAGAAATTTTGTTAAGTATATAGTAGTTTTTTGTTTTAAGTAATTTGTAAACAGTTGAGAAGACAGCATTATTAACAGTTAACTAATATTAAGTTAGAATGAACAAGAAACACAGTAAACATTTCAGACACCAGTGATACATTTTTTTATTGAAACAGTTAATTTTCACAGAAGTTAAATGTCACAGAGTTATTTTCAGAGAGTTATTTTCACTATTATAGTTAGTATAGAATAATTTTATTTTATGTACCGAACATAATATTACTGTACCTTCGCGTACATTCGAGTGAAATGTGTTATATTTCGTATTTTTGTTTACAATTTTTCTCAAATTATTGAATTGAATTGACTTGCAAATTAAGAAAGAGAGAGTTTATAGAGAGTTTATAGAGTTGTAGAGATACTTGAAGCAGTTTCAAGTTCCAGTTTCAGTTTTCAGTTTCAGTTGGTTGCATCCAAGAGGGACAACCAAACTCCAGAGAGTTATAGAGATACTTGAAGTAGTTTCTAGTCAGTTTTAGTTGCAAATCCGTTGCAAATCAGTTCCCAGTCAGTTTTAATTGCAAATAAGTTGCAAATCAGTTTTCAGACAGTTTCAGTTGGTTGTATCCAAGAGGGACAACCAAACCCCAGAGATTAATAGTCTCCACTTGATAGCAGTTCAAGTGCAAGTCAGTTTCAGTATCAGTAGACTCCACTGATAGCAGTTCAGTGCAGTCTATTTCAGTTAGTTTCAGTTAGTTGGTTGCTTCCAAGAGGAACAACCAAACCCAGAGAATAATAGACTCCACTTGATAGAGTTCAAGTGCAGTCAATTTCAGTCAGTTCAGTTTCAAGATACTTGATAGAGTTCAAGTCAGAAGTTTCAGTTTCTAGTTGCAAGTCAGATTCAAGTTGTTAGTCAGCTCCAAGTTAGTCAGCTCCAAGTTAATCAGTTCCAAGTTAATCAGTTTCAAGTTAATCAGTTTCAAGTAGTTCGAAGTTTCAGTCAGTTTTGAAGTCAGTTTCAGTCAGTTTTGAAGTCAGTTTGTTTTACTTGAAGTCAGTTTTATTTGAAGTTAGTTTCAAGTCTCAGTTTTCAAGTCCAAAGTCAGTTTTCAAGTCCCAAGTCGTTTCAATGCAGTCAATTGAATTCAACTTTTTTTGTTGTTAAGAGAATGTCATTTAAGAAAATTTAATTTAAGAGAATTTAATTCAACCTTTCTTTTTCTTATAAGAGAAAATTAAATTCAACCTGAATTGACCGGTTTGTCTTTAGTTCAACCTTCGTTTTTTTTGTTGTAAGAAGGAAATTGACCGATTTGTCTCCTTTTTGCATCCAGTAATTGCGTATATAAATATATACGTGAAATTATATATTTTCTTGTGTAACAAAAACAGATTTACAATTGTTTATAATGATTTTGATAATTATTGTAATGTATATGTGATGATAATAGTTGTGTAATAATTAATCGATCATGTCCCAATGACCTCCTTTTTAAATTACTATCCTGAGGAACATGCCGTCCCTCCGTTTGTTTTACCTCCTTTAAATTTTGTCCTAAATCGTGTGATAATGATTCCCCCAAATATAGTACTCCAAACTTTGTTTGTTTTCTTTTATTTTATTTTAACACCCAAACCCCAGTTGAACCGTGTCAACCAGAGAAGTGGTTCAACCATGGTTAATTCTTCTTTGGCTCCAGTCAAACGACAGTTTAACCAAAGTTGTTTTTCATATTTTTTTAAGAGTATGGACCCTATAAACTCATGTTAGTTCATTATAGTTTATAATGGATTTCTATTTTCAATTTGTTTATTTATTTATTTTTTTTATTCGATTAATATTAAGTAATTGTCGTTAAATTATTATATAACTTTGTTAATTCGTTAACCTCCCGAATCCTTACACACACACACACACACACACACACACACACACACACACACCAATGTATGCCTACTATATATACTATATATACAAACCTTATGCTAAAATCATTGGATATCACAATAAACTATTTCACTGCGTGGAAGTGCTAACTATGCTATTTAATCTTAATCATTTTTGCTTACAATATATAAATTTTTGCTCATGCATTTATTCAGTTAATTTAACAACCCTCTAAGCTAATCTGTCCCTCAAAATTATAAACTACACACTTAACCACAGATCTATACATCATCCATTACGTAATTCCATTTTCACCTACACTAGTCAATAAAATTAGTTTATTAACTGTACGATCATGATAACTAAATATTTGTAAAATTTAATAATATTGTTTGTCTAAATTAACGTATTAATCATTTTATTCTGTAAAAAATTAAAGTATTAATCTTTTAATTTTTATATTTTATAATAACTCTCTAAGCAAGTGTCATGTTAAAGATTTGATTACTGTTCATTGTAAATCAACCATCCGAACTCACTTCTTCTGTATAAAATTTGTATTGTAAAGAAAAATTCATCATCAAATTTGAATTCGTTAGGATGTTATCTTCTTGTTATTGTATTGTATTAATTGTATTATATTATTGTATTAATATCATTTTAGAGGGGAGAGCCCTGTAAAAATGAACAATGAATAATCAATATTAATTTTTACATGAGAAACCAAAATCGCCTGAGCGAGTTCGAATAGAATTTCGATTTTTGCTTTCTATTTTTTTTCAGTGTCACAACCATGCGACCTACCATTTCTATGGTTTAGTCGTATCCATATTTCCATTTTTCATTTGTTAGAGAATTTATTATAATTAATTATGGTTGTCTTGCATCTAACCCTCATCCCTAAATTTTATTAGATTATGCATACACACTGCATATAACAGGATTGGGACCCGTAGTTGTACTTCTTAGTCCTTAATACCCACTCTTTGTCTCTAATTCGTTTCTTTTAAATCCCCCAATAATGACTTACACTGTACGTATGACATAATTTGAATAACTATAACGTCATGAAGTAACTTAATTCCCTTCACATTTTCCATACCTTGAATACTGAATCACGTATTTAGTATGTAAATATCTTTCATATTCAATGTATGGTAAATTCTTTAACAATAATAATAAAAACTTCATTCACTATAAGTCATTATTCATATGTTGTGGCCTGTCTGGTATGATGTAATATAACTATTACTCGACCATATTCACCCATACGTCCATATCTTATCTTGACCATTATCCTACAGTATATCAATTTTATTAAATATTCATTTTACTCGTGTCAGTCTATGAAATGTGTACAAAACTTTATGCATCCGTACCTGTTCGTTCAAAGTCGTGCAAATACGTTCGCATGTATTATTATTTTATTTTTTTATTTTTAATTATTTCACCTCGTGCAATGAACTCGAAAATGCTTATGCAAGTGAGAGAAAAATTAGATTATAGAAGAAAAGTATTGCGTTTAATATCCGTTGCTGCCTCCCAACCAGAACCCCCGTCGACTCCGAACCAATCCAGGCCACAGACGGAAGGATTAACATATATATATATATGGATATATGGCATTGCCTGCCATATATATATATATATATATATATATATATATATTAGTGGTGGAACGGATATCCGTATCATTTTTAACATCCGCACTTCTGACAGCGGATGTTATGCGGATATTACCTCTAATAAATTATGCAATTTACAATTAAATTAGCTCATAAAGTAGCTTATAAGGCCCAGTCATGCACATTTCATGTAAATTATGAATTATACAATTATTAATAAACAAACAAATATATAAACCTCAAAATATAAATACCTGGTAACAGAAAATTGAATGAAACTTCTTTCATTCAATTTTCTCTGGCTGAAACTCTTGAGAAAGTTATTATTTTTATCATAATGAAAACATTAATATTAATTTTAATTCTTATGCACTGCCTGCCATAATAGTAATATCACGAAATTTGAAAAATTATATCATATATTCATAATTCTATATTATATTGATAGATTAACTAAATATCCGCATCCGCGGATATTGAAATTAAAGATACGCATCCGCGGATGTTGAAAAACTGACATCCGGTCCACCACTAATATATATATATATATATATATATATATATATATATATATATATATATATATGTTAATGTTATAATGTTTCAGACCAACAAAGACCCTAGGATCCACTCATGGCTGGTCTACCTGTGTTCGTAATTGTGTATTGTGCATGTCCTCCATTGTGGCGGAGGGGACTTACAATTTTACGTGGGTTCCGAACCACAAAGAGCATAAGAACATAAAAATTTTTTATAGTGGGCACACTAGGGGCCACTTCGGCCCATCGAGGCGGCTCCACTATGTAAAAACTGCCTGTACATTGGCAACAACCAATTTTACAAAACTAACTAATTATCAATTTAAAACTAATTAATTATCAATTTAAAACTAAAGATAGAATCTCTGGATGCAGAGGATCAAGTCATAATAGGCTACTATCTACAAATATGTTACACTCTATATCTTTTTATAACCGACATGCAAATATATCAGATCCAAAGAATCCAATCAATTTCATTACGGTATCCATCAATACCAGTACCTTGCTAACCAAAACTAAGTCACGGTCCATATCAATTGCGGACCAAGTTACAATTTACAACCATATACATTACAATATATATACTTAGGAGGAAAAGTGTAGGTGTGGCTGTAAAGACTGTACAGTAATGTAGAAATGTGTGTGCACCCATTTTGGGTCTTCCATTTGAAGGTGTTTGTGGGGCAAGTGAAGCTCATGAGTTTTTAAATACCTCACAGTACTATGGGGGGCACCGCTCGGCAGATGAATCTCTTTAAATGGGTTGTGTAAGGACAGAGAGTATCCCCTAACCCAAGATGCTGCCTCCCTATATCCCACAACAGTTGTAAAACTGTTTTCTTAATTTGTTCTAAATCTTGGCTTAAATAATTTTATCCTATGACCTCTAGTCTGGTTATTGTGATCTTTAATGAAAAGAGAATCAAAATCTATCTCATCCAACCCTTAATTTTACTACCTTAAACTATACCCAATCTATCAACATATGCGTTGAATCGATTTTTAAACATGTTTATAGACGTGCTACTAATTACTTCTACCAGCAAACTATTCCAGCTATTTACTATTCTATGCGTAAAAAAGTTTTTGGCAACTGCTGTCTCGAACCTTCTACTTGTCAACTTACACCCGTTATTTCTAGTCTTATTATATTGAGATATTTTTAAAAAGCTATCTCTATCTACGTTATCGAACCCATTCATAATTTTGAAAACCTGGATTAGATCACCCCTTAGCCTCCTAGTCTCGAGTGTAGTCAATTTTAACTCTTTAAGCCTATCCTCGTACGACTTCGACCTAAGCGACGGAATCATCTTAGTTGCTCGTCTTTGAACGCTTTCGATTTTGTCTATATCTTTGCGCATATGCGGATTCCAAAATTGGGTCGCGTACTCCAAATGGGGTCTAACTAATGATTTACTGTATAAAGAGGAACTATAATATCGCGCGATTTGTACTCAAAATTTCGAGCTATAAAACCTAACACTTTGTTCGCTTTATTGACCGCTGCTGTACTTTGGTTCGCTACTTTTAAATCACCAGTGACTATAACTTCTAAATCATTTTCCTGCTCTAGGTTTATCAACTCTTTCGCTGACATACTATACGCAAAATTACCGTTACGCGAACCTATATGTAAAATTTTGGACTTATCGACGTTAAATCTCATTTGCCATGTGACTGACCAATCAACGATTTTACTCAGATCTTCCTGGATTTTACCTCTCTTCGTCATTAATCGCCCTACCACCCAAATTCGTGTCATCCGCAAACTTTGAAACTGTACTGACTAGGCTGACATCTAAATCGTTAATATATATAAGAAAAAGCAAGGGGCCTAATACAGAACCCTGAGGAACGCCGCTCGCTACATTAGCCCAACACGACTCCACTCCATCAACGCCCAACCTCTCTTTCCTACCACGCAACCACTCTTCTATCCAATTTATTACTACATCCCTGATTCCATGAGCCTTAGTTTTCTCAATGAGTCTTTTGTGCGGTACGGTGTCAAACGCTTTCTGAAAATCTAAATACACTACATCAACCGCCAGATGAATGTCGTAAACATCAACCACGCTTTGAAAAAATTCTAAAGGATTAGTTAAGCAAGATTTGTCTCGCCTAAAACCGTGCTGCGTATTTCTAACTAAGTTATGCAATTCTAAATGTTCGACTATACGATCCCTAATTATTGATTCCAGTAGTTTATCTACAACAGACGTTAAACTGATTGGCCCAGGTGATTTACGCGTTTTCATTTTATCAATATAGCGCATTACCTCCCCTTCACTAACCACAATATTATTCAAAATAAAGAATTCGTTTAGCCAGGTAGCCATTTCCTTGTTTTCAGAAACTAGATCTCCGTTAACATTTTTCAACGGCCCCAAGACACTTTTCACTGGATTTCTATTGTTGACATATTGAAAGAGTCGCTTGGGGTTTTCTTTACCGTCACGAGCTATGGAGATTTCAAATTCGCGCTTCGACTTTTTTATTACAATTTTCGCTTCACGCCTTAGAGATATGTAGTTGTTTCGTAACCACAAATTGTCTTTATCGCACTTATGTAGCCTAAGTCCTATCTCTACTCTTTATAATGTCTGCTACTCTAGAAGTAAACCACAAGGGCTTGTTATTTACTTTCGCACGCTTAATTTTGTACGGTACACATTCCTCATTTATAGTCCTAAATACTGTTTCAAACGATTCCCACATTAGTTTTGCGTTGGAGTTCCCCATTACGTTTTCCCAATTGACGTGTGACAATTTATTTCGAAATTTATAAAAGTCTGCGTGCTGGAAGTTGGGTAATTTTAGTCGAGTTAGCTGGTTTCGAGTGACTTACTGAGAGGACAAATCTACCATTTTGTGATCGCTATTGCTTAACGGTTCTATTACTTGAAGATCAGTGATTAGCCTATCATCCGTAGTTATTACTAAATCTAAAATACTGTCCAACTTCGTAGGTAGAATAAGAAAGCTATCCTCGAGAAAATTACCTAAACGATTACCTTCCGCGTCTCCCTGCATTGTATCGTAATTCACGTTGGCACAATTAAAGTCACCCATAACTAAAGCCTGCTCATTACCTATTATTCTCTTTAGTTCACGATATAACGCTTCGTCCGTATCAGCTATTTGATTAGGGGGCCTATATATAACCGCAACAAGAAGTTTGAAATCGTTCAATTTAAGTTTTGCTATTGTCGAATCTATTGGTTCTGGAATTGTGTGCTTTACTTCTATAACCTTCGCAATATTATCTTTGATATACAACATAACACCGCCTCCTCGCCTACCTATTCTGTTTTTAATAAAAAGTCCATAGCCTTTAATTTGAAACTCCCCTACAAAGTCACGTGTTTCAATGCTAAGCCACGATTCATTTATCGCAATTACATCATAGTCTTTACAAGCAATTAAAGAAAAAAATTATTTTATTTTATTTCGTAAGCTACGAGCATTTAAGGATAGAACCTTCAAATTATTTGTAATTGCGACACCTTCGCGAGCGCAGGAGAAATTTGTGGAATTTACGCTGAGACCGTTCGAGTTACGGCAACCTGAAAAGAAGAGACAGTATTATGAAATAGTCTTCCTAAACGCGCAGCTCCAACGTCATTAAGATGAAGTCCATCTCCGAGGAACAAGTCCCTCCTGCCGTAGAAACTGTTCCAAAAATTCGCAAAATGCACTCCTTCCTGTTGGCAAAGAGACTTTAGGTTATTGTTAATATAGGTCGCCTTGCTGTAGAAATCGTTACGTTGGAGAATTCGAGGAAGTATACCTGTTAAAACAATGTTATTAGTTTTTTCCTTTAATCGCTCCAGTAAGTCTCTGTACCTAGCCAGCAGTTCTTCCGATTTAGAATTTAAAACGTTATTAGTACCGACATGAATAACATACGTTGTGTCCTCGGCGGTACCGTCTGTAAAATGGTCAACACTATTAGTTATATCCTCCACCCTTGCACCAGGGTAGCAACGGCGCCTACGACGAGGGTTTCTCCCACAGAATTCCTCGAGCTGCCCTCGAACAATGGAATCGCCAACGAGTCGTATTTCCGGTTCATCAGCATCTTCGAAACCTAAAACAGAAAACTTATTGTTTGTTATTACTGGTGGACAAGTCTTAGGTTTTCTCAATGGTGCTCCATTACGCACTCGAACGAAGGGTTGGGAACTAAGGAAGAGAGAGGGCTATTAGTACTATTTATATTATTAGTAAAATCTGAGGCAGGAGGGGTCGTAACTGGAGTCTCAAGGGATTCTAATTTTGCCGTCAGGAGCATCACGTTTTCTTCAAGCCTCACTCTGGCCTCCCTCTCACGTTCTAACTCGTTCTTCAGGACTTCCATACTTGAGCACCACCTGCAAACTAACTGCTCATTATTATTAGCCATTGTAAACGCGTAAGCGGCAAATTTCCCTTCACTGCGACTGCAAGTACTTGACGGGGGTGCCATGCTTTTAATTAGTTAAAAAACAAACAAAACAAAAACAAAAATAAAACGAGCGTTTGGAAATTAATAAATTACAACGTAGGTCTACCGCGTGCTTATTGTGCCGTCACCTGCCCAAACCCGCAAAAATGTTCTTGAAATGCAGAAACAGGTTCTTGTAACAAATTTATACTAAATGAATATATAATTAAGCTACCGACGAAAGATCTGTAAAAGAAAGAGTATTAATAATACTTATCTGATCGCGATTCGACCGACTTTTTTCCTTTTTTTCCCACGGTGTGTGACCACACTTTATCTGATCTCCCGAAGGAAGGGAAAATGAACCTTATTTTCTGATAGATTTGAAAAACAAACAAGGGAAAATGAACTTCGTTTACTGATAGATTTGAAAAACAAACAAGGCAAGCCACTTGCACTAGCCTTGGATTAATCAAATAATATAGTACTGAATAAAGTCAATAAATGAAATATATTCGTTAATGAATGATTAGTAACACGAAGTAATTTAGTTAAGAATGCACCAAACACTATTTTTTTTTAAAAGACACCTCAACGAAAACCACTTATTCATAACATTGGACACTCGATAAAACACGTCTGTTCACAAGGAAAGACTGATCAGTGTATATACACGTGTGTGTATATATATATATATATATATATATATATATATATATATATTTAAAGATTTAAAGGAGGTAAATTGGGAATTGTTACGACACAAGAAGACTCCACAAGAAATACTATGTGTAATAGAGACGGAAACCAAACCTATAATACTGAAACATATTCCAGAGAGACAGGAAAGAAAACGTAGCAAGCTCGAGAGGAAAATCAGGACTCTATTCAGGCAAGGAAGACAAACCGTAAAACATCTCCACAGATGCAGAACTGATGCAGAGACTCAAACTAGAAAGGAAACTTGGCGAAATAGAAATGGACCGAAAGCAAACATTCATACATAAGACAAACGAGGAGGAAAACAAGGTAGTAGAAAACAAAAAATAACCCAAAATACTTCTACACTTTTGCGAAAAGGAAAATGCAGTGTAAGGAGAGTATTAACGCTAGGGCCAGATACATGTAGTGCTACATTTCTGAAGAAATGCAAAGAGAGTATTGCAAAACCGCTATACTTACTATGGAGGAAATCACTGGACACAGGACAAATTCCACTCCCCTTAAAGAACGCGAACATTGCCCCCCTATTTAAAGGTGGTAACAGAGCAATACCCAAAAATTATCGGCCAGTGGCTCTCACCTCACACCTTATAAAGTGTTTTGAACGCATAATTAGAGGCAAAACTACCTACTACCTACAAGAAAAAGACTTATACAACCCAAATCAACATGGCTTCAGGGCGGGTAGATCATGCCTGTCACAGCTACTAGACCACCAGGAGAAAATATTAGGAACATTGTGTCGAGGACAAAACATTGATGTAATTAATATATACTGACTTTGCTAAAGCCTTCGATAAATGTAACCATGGAATCATAGCACACAAACTTAAGGATACAGGAATTACTGGAAAGATAGGAAGGTGGATATTTAATTTCTTGACGCAAAGAACGCAAAGAGTGGTGGTAAACGGAGTTAAATCGGAAGTCTCGGAAGTCGTGAGCTCTGTCCCACAAGGGACAGTATTAGCTCCCTTACTGTTCACAATAATGATTGCAGATATTGATGCAGATATTAAGGACAGTATTGTATCATGCTTCGCAGATGACACAAAAGTATGTAAGGAAATATTGAACGAAGATGACATAAGAAAATTACAAAACGACATTGAAACATTATTCCAGTGGGCAGAAGACAACAATATGAAGTTCAACGAAGAAAAATTCCAACTTCTAAGATATGGTAATAACAAAGAGATACAGAAAAAAGGGTACAAAACTCCGCAAGCCAAACAGATAACATCAAATCCACAAGTCAGGGATCTTGGAGTAATAATGTCGTCGGATGCAGAATTCAGAGAGCACTATAAAATCAAAATCTCAACGACTAGAAAAATAATGGGAATCATCTGGAGGAGCTTCCGCAGCAGAAAAGCAAACATCATGCTCAAATTATGGAAGAGTCTAGTCCTACCAATAATTAAGTATTGCTCAGTACTCACAAGCCCACACAGAAAAAGAGACATTGCGAGCATTGAAGCTATATAAAGGACTTTTACGTCTAAGATAGAGGAAGCGGACGGTGAAGACTACTGGTCTCAACTACAGTCCCTGGAACTCTACTCACTTGAAAGAAGGCGCGAGCGGTACACAATAATATACATATGGAAAATACTTGAGGGCTCTGTCCCTAACCTCAGAAATGAAATAGAAACAAACTGGAATGAGAGAAGAGGCAGATTTTGTACGGTCCCAGCTGCGGTGGGACAAGGAGCCATGAAAACGAGGATGGAAAATACCCTCAGAATACGGGGCCCAAAGCTTTTCAATGTCCTTCCAAAAGAAGTGAGGAATCTCCAGCACACCGACCTGAATTACTTCAAGAACCAGCTGGACAGATTCTTGTGTAAAGTCCCTGACCAGCCATGCGTGGCTGGCTACGAGGGCAGGAGGAGATCAGAGAGTAATTCCCTCCTTCACCAAGTCCCGCAAATGAGGCGGGATGCTGCAGAGGAGTCGACTGCAGGTCGATTCTGAACCGTCATTCAAACTCAACAAAAGTAACCAAAGTAATATACAGGGCTATTTAAATTGATTCATCCGATTTCAACTGAGAATACTTCCGTACCTATCAACCGTGCATCAACTGGGCATACACCACATGAAAGAGGAAATCTCCTAGTTTTACAAGATCACCGCGAGAGGGCTCCAAAGTCACGTCGTGGCCTAGCCTAGCAACAAACAGTCAGTGTGAAAATGGCGTGGGCCCCATGACTTGGTGCTCCACAGCTGGCCCCCTAGGTCGCCGGATCTTACACCGTGCGACTTCTTCCTTTGGGGGTACGTTAAGGATACTGTGTACGTGCCACCGTTGCCCACATCTTTGGATGAGCTCCGAACTCGCATTGTTACTGCCGTAGAGTCAGTGACAACGGACATGCTGGAGCGAGTATGGGAGGAATTCGACTATCGTGTCGACGTTGCTCGTGTAACTAGGGGAAGTCACATAGAGCATTTATGAGGTGAGAGACAAAATTTGGACAGTTTTTCTTTTGGTTGATGTATCACAAATCACTCTGTATTTGTAACATTAAAAAATATTCTCATTTGAAATCAGGTGAATCAATTTGAATAGCCCTGTATATATATATATATATATATATATATATATAATATATATATATATATATATATAACGTAAAGAACGACGCTTGTATAGAAGAACGTTCCGCCCAAGATGAGGAGAAAGAACGAACAAATGAAAAATGAGGTAACCACCCGGGAATCGAACCCGGGATCTTCCGATTGCCGGTCAGATATGCTAACCAGTACACCATGGGCCTCGCTTAATCAGAAGTAATTCTCCTGCACACGAGCAGAAACCTCATTTTTTCATTTGTTCGTTCTTTCTCCTCATCTTGTGCGGAACGTTCTTCTATACAAGCGTCGTTCTTTACGTTAATTATACTGTGTGTTTGCAGTTAAAATGTATATATGTGCGACATGCGGGAGGTGCCCCCTCAGGGCATTGGTTTCTGCTCGTATGTAGGAGAATTACGACTTCTGATTAAGCTAGGCCCATGGTGTAGTGGTTAGCATATCTGACCGGCAATCGGAAGATCCCGGGTTCGATTCCCGGGTGGTTACCTCATTTTTCATTTGTTCGTTCTTTTTCCTCATCTTGTGCGGAACGTTCTTCTATACAAGCGTCGTTCTTTATGTTAATTATACTGTGTGTTGTTTGCAGTTAAAAAAAAAAAAAAAATATATATATGTTAACCCCCTCCTTTTATGGCCCTGAGTCGGTTCGGATCGACGGGGGTTCTGGTTGGGAGGAAGGAACGGATATTTCTCGCGATGGTTTTCTTCTATAATATTCTAATTTCTTTCTCTCGCTATAGGGTCGACAGTTGTTAATTCTTCTCTTTCTATAATACTCTGATACTTTCTCTTGGTACTAAACTTATCGACTTTACTGACTAAATTCCTGAAGAGAACAAGGCTCGAAGGAAAAGATAAAAAAACTTTCTTTCACTGTAATTTACTTCTAAAAATGTACAGGTAGTGCTCTGAATTTACAGGGGTAGAGGTTCAACCTCTTTCGACCATGGCTCAGGCCGGAATCTAAAAATTTAAGGAGGCAAGGGGCCTCTGCCCCCTCCTCGCAGCGAGGCTGCTAACAAGGGAGTGTTAATCGAAGTAATCGAAGTGAAGTAATGAAGTGAAGTTAATTTTACAATTACATATATCATATAAGTCTAAATGTTGGGGGAATGCAGTTGAAGGTTAAGTTCCCCCCTTTAAACACATGATCAGATGTTTGAAAGATTCCAAATAAAATTTAAAAATAAAAATAAAAACTAATCGTATTTTCGCCGAGTATGCATTTCTGAAGGCGATATAATTTCGTAGTAGTACATCAGTACAATCTAAGTACATCATTGAGTACGTTGTAATTCTGGTTCATTACAATTACGATTACAATTACCAATTAATTCATATTCACTTAGTATCGTTTAATTACACTTCCATTTAAAGTACATTACATTAAATTATTACATTTAATTACAATTTTATTAAAGTACATTACGTCGTTTACAATTCGTACAGTGTTTTTATATTTACATATGGTTATTATATATGGATATTATATATGGTTATTATATATGGTTATTATATATGGTTATTATGTATGGTTATTAGTACAACACAAAGTACATGGGCACATACGGTATGTATTTATATACAACATAGTATGTTATGTTAGGTTATAATATGTTATAAATTTGAATCAGAGCGAGAGGAGATTTTTATCTTAGAAGCGTTCGCTTCTGCCGTAGTTAGCGGAATTTAATCACTTGCCTGAGCGTTTTCAAGTTCATTGCAGGAGGTGAAATAATAAAAAATAAAAAATAAAAAGAATACACGTGAACGTATGTACATGTACGTAACTATGTACGTAATCATGATCATTAAGGGACAAGTAAGAATGCACAAAGTATTGTACACATATGGGTAGTCATACAACAGGTTGACAATGATAGACAATAGGTAGCTGAATGAATGAGTAATAAAATTAACAAAAGATAAAGGTCAAGAAAGGACATGGATGTACGAATGAACAACGTATAAATAATGGGAGGATTTAAAAGGAATGAATTAGAGAAAAAGAGTGGTAATAAAGACTAAGTACACTACGGGTTCCAATCCTGTTATGTGCAATGTGCATGCAAAATCTAGGGACGAGGGTGAGATGCAAGACAACCACAATCAACTATAACAAATTCTATAACAAATAAAAATGGAAATATGGACACCACTAAACCATAGAAATGGTAGATCGTAGGGTTGTGACACAAAAATAGAAAGCAACAAATAAATTTTTTATCCAAAATCGCATCACGCGACTTTGGCTCCTCATGTAAAAATGAATAGGGATTATTCATTGTTCATTTATATATATATATATATATATGCACTAAAATCACAAAATAACACGTGACCTTATTAATAAGCAAACCCACAAGGAAAAGGAAACACAAAGTCCGAGCGCTTTCGTGATATATTCACATTATCAAGGAAGAACAGAAAATAGACGGAGATTGGTAAGCTTTGATGTTACCGCTTTATTTACAAGAGTCCCGGTGGAGGATCTTTTAGTGTTTCTTTCGGAAGAATTGGTTAAGCATAATTTGCCTTTACCTGTGGCCACAATTATAGAATTAATTAAGCTGTGCATAGTAGACTCAAAATTTGTGTTCAATAATGAATATTTTAGACAGAAATTTGGTATGGCGATGGGAAACCCTCTCTCCCCCATTTTGAGTAACTTATATATGGAGTTTTTTGAAAGTAAGTTATTAAGGAAGATTCTGCCAAATTATGTTCCATGGTTTAGATATGTAGATGATGTTCTTTGTCTTTGGCCAGTGACTTTAAATCTCAATGAATTCGTACCCAAACTTAATAATTTAATTCCCTCTATCAATTTTACAGTTGAAATAGAAAAAGATTCTTCGATCCCTTTTTTAGATGTTTTAATATATAGGTCTGGAAAAAAGTTTAAGTACAATATTTACAGAAAACCCACTAATAATTGTTCCTATATACATTATTATTCTGATCACCACATTAATGTAAAACGATCCGTTCTTTCTACTTTGTTTCTAAGAGGCCTACGAATTTGTAGCCCTGAGTTTATTGACGATGAAATTAGTAAAATATACAAAATTGCTTTTGATTTAAAATACCCAAAGAACTGCATAGATAAGTCCTTAAAAATGGCAAAGAAAACCTTCTACGAAGTAAAGGATAAGATTCCTTATAACACAAAAAATGTTTTAGTGTTACCATTCAGAGAAAATTTCCTTGAGCTGCCGAATCTGCTGAGGACTTTTAACGTAAATATTGCGTTCAAAAATTTAGATGTAATTAAGAATTCATTGATTAAGAACTCCCCTTTAAGTGAACATGGTTGTGTATATAAAATCCCTTGCACAATATGTAATAAATTTTATATTGGCCAAACTGGGAAGACCCTGGAGTTACGTATTAAACAGCATCAATACAGTATAAGAAGTGGCCAGGAATCTAACGACATTTTCATTCACGTAAGAGATTCTAATCATCCCATTGATTGGAAAAATGCTTCCAAATTAAGGTTTAGTAAATCTATTGTTAGCAGAAATATATTGGAATCAAGTGTGATCAACAATAATGCGGATTTGGTCCTTAATATTAGCCCTGGGTTGTACAAATTAGATTCGTACATTGTCAGTAAGCTGGCGATGGGCCTACTGTTTTCTTAACTGCATTTTTTGCCTCTTAATGGTTTGCCCTGGTTAAATAAATAAATATTATTGTAAGAACTGTTAACATTCTTATGTGTCTATTTTAATTGTAATATTTCTTTCGTGTATAATCTTTTGTTGCTGGGTGGTTTATTGGATTTTTGAAGTGGGTTGCTGTTGGGAAAACAATTTTTTTTCCAGATTGTTTGTGGAAATTTTGTAATAATCTGTAAGACGATGGCAACTTTCCCTTTGTTTTCATTAATTTCGGGCCTCTTAATTTTTCCTACTTCAATTAAATATTAGTGTTAATAACCATTATAATAATTTTTTTTTTGGTTTTCTGTACTGGTGTTTTGTCTAATTTCATCTGTATAGTAATTAAGCAGCCTACAGATTATGTTTTCTATTTGTTATCTACGTTATCTATTTGTTTTTCATTAAATTCTTGCCAATTAATTGCCTGTTTTAATTAAATATTAGTGTTAATAACCACTATAATAATTTTTGTTCTCTGTATTGGTTTTCTTTTTGTCTAATTTCATCTATACAGTATATATTTTTTATATTCAGTAATTTAGCTGCCTACAGATTATGTTATCAATTGAAAAAATCTTTAGAGGGCTTTAAGGCCTTTAATTTGAGGTGCCAATTGTGAATTTTTTGCTTGTCTATTTAACTCATGTACTTTGTAATCTCCGTCTATTTTCTGTTCTTCCTTGATAATGTGAATATATCACGAAAGCGCTCGGACTTTGTGTTTCCTTTTCCTTGTGGTTGTTTGCTTATATATATATATATATATATATATATATATATATATATATATATATAATATATATATATATATATATATATATATGGTGATCCAGAGAAATGGGACCCAAAAGAAACCCCTGTAACTCTTAAAGTATAAGTCCTTTTATAAAATCATACGCATCATTCGAAAGAGGATAGTTACAAGTTTGTACAGGATTGTATAGGTTTTGACAATACAAGACAAGATAAGATACAAAATAAAAGTGTTAGTTAAAACTAACCCTTCAAGATGACTGCATGGACTGTGGAACAGCTGCGTTTCATAACTGAGCAATATTATGAGCATGGAAGAAGTGTAGTTTCAGCTCAAAGATCTTTCAAGACAAATTTTCAGATGTCAAAATCACCTTCTAAGAAAGTAATCCGTCGGTGTCAGAAATTTTTCCCTAACTGGCAGCATTGGAAAAAGAAAACCAACTGGAAGAGTGCGCACAGCAAGGATAGACGAGATCATTAACAGAACTCATGAAATTGTACAGGATAATCCTAACATAAGCATCAGACGTGCTTCTCAGCTGTTAGGAGTTGGATATGGAACAACACACCGTATATTCAAGCAAAATTTAATGCTCTTTCCATATAAAATTCAAACAGTGCAACAACTAAACGATGGAGATTTCGCACGAAGACGACAATTCTGTCAATGGATCCAACAGAAGGTAAATGACACCACCAATTTTCTAGCAACTTTGATTATGTCAGACGAAGCCCATTTTCACTTGAATGGAACTGTAAACAAACAAAATTGTCGTTTCTGGGCAACAGAAAATCCATTGAATATTACCGAAGTCCCGTTGCATAGTCAGCGTGTAACTGTTTGGTGTGGTCTTACTGCATCTCAGATCATAGGGCCGTACTTTTTCGAGGATTCCACCGGAAACACGGTCACTGTAAATGGTGATCGCTAAAAAATGTTGACCGATTTCCTTATTCCTAAATTAAGAGATCTTTGTCTAGAAAACCACTGGTTCCAACAAGACGGAGCTACCTGCCATACCACGAGGAACTGCATGGCAGTTTTGCGTCAAACGTTTCCAGGCGAGTTAATCTCAAGATTTGGAGACGTTGAATGGCCCGCAAGGTCTCCGGATTTTTCTCCCTTAGATTATTATCTCTGGGGATATTTAAAGAGTAGGGTCTACAGAAATAACCCAACGACCTTGCAAGAATTGAAGGCCGTCATCATAAATGAGATACAGGCCATACCACCGCACACTCTTGCAAAAGTGATGCAGAACTTACAAGCGAGAACACTGGAATGCTTGGCAACTAATGGAGCACATTTGAAAGGAGTCATTTTTAAAAAATAAATATTTCATAATAAACTTGTAACTCTACTCTTTCGAATGATATATAGTTTTTATGAAAGGAATTAAATATTAAGAATATTTGGCTTTTTTTTATGGGTCCCATTTATCTGGATCACCCAGTATATATATATATATATATATATATATATATATATATATACAGGGTGTCCCGTAAGTCTGGACCCATAGGGAAAAATAATAAAATTACAAAATAGTCCAAAAATTTATTACATAATCTGTTCAAAGTGTCCGCCGTTGTGTCGCACACATAGTTGAAGACGCAATCTCCACTGCGACAGCACTTTCTGAATCACAGTCGCAGAAATTTCTTGACACGCCTCCACAATGCGTGCTTTAAGGTGGAAAATGTTCTGAAGTTTGACCTCGTACACTTTGGCTTTCAAGTGGCCCCACAAATAAAAATCATAATAAAAAATAATAAAAAAATAATAATAAAATAATAATAATAGCATAATAAAAATATATATTATAAATCCCTATGGGTCCAGACTTACGGGACACCCTGTATATATATATATATATATATATATATATATATATATATATATATATATATATCATATATGTATATATACAAGGGTTAGACAAAATAATATGAACACCCGCCGATTTCACCGGTTATCTTTACGGACTGCTCAGACACAAAGTAAACTGTCAAATGACTGGCAAACCTATTTAAATGCGTAACAGAGAGTGTATACGTCATGTTATAACCCTCACGTTGTTTTTACATATCTGAGTGAATTATGAATTAGCAGTTATGAAAGACCTGTCAGACTTCCAAAGAGGGCAAATTGTCGGAGCGCGGATGGCTGGTGCATCGGTGACGAAAACCGCTCAGATGTTCAATGTATCCAGAGGAACTGTCTCTATGGTCATGTCTGCATACCAAA
Source organism: Bathynomus jamesi (assembly GCA_023014485.1). Classification (NCBI taxonomy): domain Eukaryota; kingdom Metazoa; phylum Arthropoda; class Malacostraca; order Isopoda; family Cirolanidae; genus Bathynomus; species Bathynomus jamesi. The sequence goes on from JAJOZX010001599.1 coordinate 139,481, forward strand.
ACCATGGAAAGACAAGCACCGACAAATGCAATAGTGGACGCAAGAAGCTGTGTGATCGAGACCGCCGGGTGCGAAAGCGCATTGTGACAAAGAACCATAAGACCACAGCTCCAAAAGTGACTGCAGAGCTTAACCAGCATCTTGCAAGCCCAGTATCGACCAGAACTGTACGTCGCGAGCTCCATGGAGCTGGATACCATGGGAGGGCTGCAATTGCCAAACCCTTCCTTTCGCGCATCAACATTGAGCGACACAGAAAATGGTGTAATGACCATAAGAATTAGTCAATGGACCGGTGGAAGAATGTAGTCTACTCCGACGAATCCTCCTTTACGCTATTTCCATGTTCCGGTCGAGTTTACGTCTGGAGACAGCCTAAAGATGCTTATGACCCCGACTGCCTGACCCCAACCGTTAAGCATGGAGGCGGATCTGTAATGGTTTGGGCAGCAATATCGTGGAATACTCTTGGCCCAGCTGTAGTACTGCATGGTAGGGTTAACGCCCAGGTCTATCTGTCAATATTGGCTGACCAGGTCTATCCCATGGTCCAAACGCTGTTTCCCAATGGCGGCGCCGTCTTCCAGGATGATACTGCACCAATCCACACCGCTGGGGTCGTTAAAAACTGGTTTGAAGAGCATGTTAGTGAAGTAGAACGCTTGGATTGGCCTCCACAATCCCCGGATCTTAACATTATCGAGCATCTGTGGTGTCAGTTGGAGCAGCAGGTCAGAAGCCGATTCCCACCGCCGGCGTCTTTGGAGGAACTGGAGCAGGGTTTGCTCGAAGAATGGCTCAGGATTCCTCTAGCCACTGTCCAAAAGCTGTATGAATCAATTCCCCGACGCATCGCAGCTGTTATTGCCGCTAAAGGAGGACCAACTCCATATTAAGAATAAAAACCGCCATTTATCAAGGTGTTCATATTATTTTGTCCAACCCTTGTGTGTGTATATATATATATATATATATATATATATATTATTTATATATATGTCTCTGTTGGTCTGAAACATTATAACATATATATATATATATATATATATATATATATATATATGTGTGTGTGTGTGTATATATGTTATAATGTTATAATGTTTCAGACCAACAAAGACCCTAGGATCCATTCATGGCTGGTCTACCTAACTGTGGTCGTAATTGTGTATTGTGCATGTCCTCCATGGTGGCGGAGGGGACCTACAATTTTACGTGGGTTCCGAACCACAAAGCCTTAATTTTACTACCTTAAACTATGTCCAATCTGTCAACATATGCGTCTAATCGATTTTTAAACATGTTTATAGACGTGCTACTAATTACTTCTACCGGCAAACTATTCCAGTTATTTACTATTCTATGCGTAAAAAGGTTTTTGGCAACTGCTGTCTCGAACCTTCTACTTGTCAACTTACACCCGTTATTTCTAGTCCTATTATATTGAGATATTTCGAAAAAGTTATCTCTATCTACGTTATCGAACCCATTCATAATTTTGAAAATCTGGATTAGATCACCCCTTAGCCTCCTAGTCTCGAGTGTAGTCAATTTTAACTCCTTAAGCCTATCCTCGTACGACTTCGACCTAAGCGACGGAATCATCTTAGTTGCTCTTCTTTGAACTCTTTCGATTTTGTCTATATGTTTTCGCATATGCGGATTCCAAAATTGGATGAGGTCTAACTAATGATTTATAAAGAGGAACAATAATACCTAACACTTTGTTCACTTTATTGACCGCTGCTGTACTTTGTTTCGCTACTTTTAAATCACCAGTGACTATAACTCCTAAATCTTTTTCCTACTCTACGCTTGCTAACTCCTTCCGTGACATACTATACGCAAAATTACGGTTACGCGAACCTATGATATATGTAAAATTTTGCACTTATCGACGTTAAATCTCATTTGCCATGTGACTGACCAATCAATGATTTTATTCAGATCTTCCTGGATTTTACCTCTCTCTTCGTCATTAATCGCCCTACCACCCAGCTTCGTGTCATCCGCAAACTTTGAAACTGTACTGACTAGGCCGACATCTAAATCGTTAATATATATAAGAAAAAGCAAGGGGCCCAATACAGAACCCTGAGGAACGCCGCTCGCTACATTAGCCCAACACAACTCCGCTCCATCAACAACCACCCTCTCTTTCCTACCTCGCAACCACTCTTCTATCCATTTTATTACTACACCCCTGATTCCATGAGCCTTAGTTTTCTCAATAAGTCTTTTGTGCGGTACGGTGTCAAACGCTTTTTGAAAATCTAAATACACTACATCAACCGCCCGATGACTATCGTAAACGTCAACCACGCTTTGAAAAAATTCTAAAAGATTAGTTAAGCAAGATTTGTTTCGCCTAAAACCGTGCTGCGTATTTCTAATCAAGTTATGCAATTCTAAGTGTTCGACTATACGATCCCTAATTATTGATTCCAGTAGCTTACCTACAACAGACGTTAAACTGATTGGCCTATAATTTCCCGCCGCAGCGTTATCGCCTTTCTTAAAGATAGGTGTTACGTTTGCTAACTTGAAATTATCTGGTACGCACCCCTCAGAAATAGACGCATTAAAAATCGTTGTTAGCGGCACAACAATGCTATCTTTTAATTCTTTTAGTTGCATGGGATATATGGAATCTGGCTCCGGTGATTTACACATTTTCATTTCATCAATATAGCGCATTACCTCCCCTTCACTAACCACAATGTTATCCAAAATATTACCATTATCAAAAAGCATTATGTCTATGACCGTAGGGATATTCGTTACATCTTCTATAGTAAAAACCGACGTAAAAAATTCGTTTAGCAAGGTAGCCATTTCCTTGTTTTCAGAAACTAGATCTCCGTTAACATTTTTCAACGGCCCCAAGACACTTTTTACTGGATTTCTATTGTTGACGTATTGAAAGAATCGTTTGGGGTTTTCTTTACCGTCACGAGCTATGGAGATTTCAATTATCGCACTTGTGTAGCCTATAAGCCCTATCTCTCCTCTTTATATATATATATATATATATATATATATATATATATATATATATATATTTTGTGTGTGTGTGTGTGTTTGTACACCACACACACACATATATATATATATATATATATATATATATATATATATATATATATATATATATATGCTGCAAACCCACAAGGAAAAAGAAAAAACGATTCCAAGGCCTTTCGTGTATTCAAAGCTACACCTCGTCAGGGAATGAAGATAAAAGGCGAGATGCCCGTAAATATATACAACGTACAGGAAAAACAAAACAATTAGCACATACTTAACAAGGGTTAATGAGAGGCAAAAGAAATTTTAACATGATATCGTCAATTTTATACGTCCCCGCACTGTTATTGAAATTGTTTTTAAAATGAATAAATGCACATTCTAGAATATTTCTTTCTATTATATCTCTGTTTTTAACAAGCGCTTTAGAACTATCCCACTTGATGCGGGGACGTATCTTGGCTTCATCTTGTCCTTTCATGAAGAGTAGATCGAATATCTTCAAAGACCGGCTCATGATGTACGACGCCAATGAAGAACGATGATCGAACATAGTCCCGTCCAGACGTCTCAAGAGTTTTTGGTTTGAGGGACGTAAGAAGTTGTCAACCATAGCTGCTTTGGTGATCTCGTCGACGTGATCGTCGAAGAGGGCGAGAGGCGCGAATGCTCAGAGAAGTACCACAAATGGCGATAGAAGGCCTTAACAGCCGCCTCCCTGATGGCACGGTCAGGATATTCATGGAGGAGAGCAATTAGGTTTAAGTCGTTGAGGGGGGCCCTCTCTGGGAGAGGGGCCTCGTGCCAGTAGCGAGCGTAAATAAGAGAAACGAAGAGGCAAATCTTTGTGACGCCAGCTGTCTCGTGGGCCGTCAACTTAATCTGGCTCCTGAAAAGGAAGATCTTCAGCGATTATATTGCCTTAGCCATCCACCGCGCGTTGTGCATAGCGCCTGGCGCACGAAAGGACGGTTCTCCGTCGGAGGATCCCCCTAGGAATATATGACAGAGCTGAAGCAACTCTCCATAGTCACCCCGTGGGAGCTGGCTCTTGACAGCCTCCGAATAAAATGACATAATCTCCTCTCGTAGGCCATCCGGCATGCCAACGAAGAGCTCGTCTCCAGCAGAACGGAAATCAACTATATTAATTTCAGGCCCACCGGTTGGTGTCAGGGCGACAGAAAATACGGCCGACAACATTACCTCGAACACGTGATGACGGCACGCGATCCAGATAAGCTCCTTGTCCAGAGCCTTCTCAATTAGGGTGCACGCGCCCATATTCAGCCCAGTATTGGTTGCCGTCGTGTCGAAGACTAGTCCCTGGATCATGGGTTTGAGGTTCCATTCCTCCAGCGTTTGGACACATGAATTGCACTTCTCCTCTCCAGTGCCGAGGCCGATCTTAGGGACGGCAAGAAGTTGCTCTGTTTCACCACCAGTCACCATGATGGCGACGCGATCCACAAGCTTTTTATTGCCGGCGATATCTGGAAGCAGTTTACCGTCCCAGTGGAGAAGCAGTGGGCTGTCCGGCGAGAAAACAGCCTGTTGAGCAGTTGCTACCGCCTCACGAGTGGTGACCCGCGCTCGCTGAATGGTGTTCCGGAATAGCGCCACAAACTCCAGGCCATGACCGAGCGCTTGCGTGACGGCTCCTACGACGAACATGGCAGCGGGTCAGGGAGTTTCACTCGGTCGAGCGCGGCGGCTACTTCCTTGGTCACAATGGTCTGCTTCGATTTCTTATTCCTTGGCTGATCTTGACTGGATTTTGACGGAGCTTGGAAATCATCTTCGGACTCCGTCGATGTGGAGGAGCTACAGATGTCAGCAATGGCGAAACTAGACGGAACAGCCGTATTCGCCTGTTGGGCGCTCAACATGCTTTTTTCCTTTCGAGCACTGGCCTGATCACTCCTGAGGCGCTTGCGAGTCTCCTTTTTCGTCAAGGTCTTGTCGATCCCGGACATACTCGCGCTCGAGGGATCCTGCTGTTGCATCGGCAGGAACTGTTTGTCTTCTTCGTCCGTCATAATACTGAGGGCGTCTTTTCGTGAGATGTCAAATAGTTTGGTGAGATTCTCCTTGAATTTTCTTTCCTTGATTCAGCACCCGTCTTTCGGTTTCAATCGGTTTTCTTCAACCCACAATATTCTTCATAGAGCTTCCGAAGCTTGCGCACGCCGGAGTCCACCCGCTGGGTCGGAATTCGTGCCTTGTCCCAGATTGTCAGCACTCTGTCTATGGTGGCCTTAACACTGTCACCGATTGTGGATCCCTTCTGGTGGTGAAACATGAAGTTCCTGAGAATAGCCCCGTTTGTTGGCAGGCCAGATCCCAAGATGTCCGGGTCCGGCTTACCCAGGAGCCAAACTTTCGGACTGCTCCTTGTCGTTGTCATGGTCTTGGCCTGTGGAATGGAAGATAAAATGGAAATTAGAGTTAAAGAATCTATACATATGTTTTATGTAGAATATTATTAAAACAAACAATTTTAACAATTTTAATAAACATTTATAAATTTTAAATTTTTTTTAATTTTTAACAATTTTAATAAACTTTTATAAATTTAATTTTTTTTTAATTTTTAACAATTTTAATAAACAATTCATCGTTCCAAATTGCTTATCAAGGTCAGTGCAGTAAATGAATGACTGAAAAACTAAGCATAGTGTCCGCCACTCACTGGTGAAAAGTTTAACTTGCCTTATTGGTGCGATTCACTGCGCGGCGTAACCCAGATGGCAGGAACACAACAAAAACACGTCTACACCTGCCAAGACTTGGCGACCAACTGAGCTAGTGGGAAGAGTGCATTGCTATCATATAGTGATTCTTTGGATATAGGTTTACAGTCTACAGTGGCGTTGCTCGGCAAATATTTATTGTAGAACATAATGGTGACCCAAAATTACTGAAATTATGGAATTTAGATATTTTTACCTTGAGGTCGCGACCTCTAAATATTGGCCGATCTTACTGATTTTTTGCATGAAGGCTTTTTTGTGATATGGAGCAGGAATAGCCTTGTGGAGAAGAGCAAATCAAACTTTTATTTTTCAGTTAACTTTTGGGCCACCCTAAATATATATATATATACATGGGCGCCCGCAGGATTTTTTCCAAGGGGGGGCAAAATTTAATGTATTAATAGGTAGGGACCGGAGCAAGCAAAAAACTTTTGACCCCTTAGGAACCAGCAGGTTAATTCTAAGCAAGTTTAGTGTTGCATTTTCTGTAATGGAAAATGCAAATATATATTGTATATACATACAATGCACATGATAACAATCATTTATTTTATTTATAACAGAAATATGATAGAATGAAGAAAAAAGCACACTGAAGTAAATGTTGTACCTAATTTGAAAACGGTGTTTCGAGCATCACCTACACTACTCATTTGAATAGGAATTGTAGTCGTCTGCGGTCACTACCAAAATTATGAACAACCTTTTCCATAAAATCAGTTTTGTTGGAGTTGATTTTCTCCCGGTGTACACTGAGCATACATAACCCAGAGAGTCGCTCATCAGACATAGTAGACCTCAGCCATGTTTTAACTCGCCGAAGTGTACTGAAGGATCTTTCGACTGTGCATGTGTAAGGATCAAAAACAATGGCTGCCACGCACTGCATGCAGCCAGGTGCTTGAGTTGGCGCTGCCAACTTGGCGGGATAATTTTAAGGGGGGACTTCTGAACAAATAAAAAGGTAGCAACCTTTTATCATGCACACAAATAAAAATTTTCACCCCTTTAGGAGGCAGTTCGATACTTTTCAGCAAGTTTAGGATATAAATATTTTCTTAGAAAATATTTAATATATTTTCTTGGCATTTCCAGGGGGAGGCAAGCGCCCCCCCTTGCCCCTACCTGCGGGCGCCCATGTATATATATATATATGTGTGTGTGTGTGTGTGTGTATATATATATATATATACAGGGTGGGCCGAAAGTCTGGATCCATAGGAAAATATTTATTTTAATACATAAATTACAACAAATGGTAAATACTTAAAATGAATATCAACTTTAACTCGAAAATGCGTATCCGTGATACTGTACAGTGGTTCGTACTCCAGTATAAACAACAAATTATAACAAATGCTCCTGTTTCTTTGGAACGCTTAAACAACTTGCCAACAGTCGCATGTGTTACTGGATGCTTATCAGGATGATTTCTATTGAATTCGGTAGCAACTTCTCTGTGTGTAGCGCCCTGTCTTGCGTACATGAGCACAAGTTCTACCCGGTCTTCTGTTGTTAGATTCGAAGCCATTTCTGGGCTGAAATAAAAAAAGTATTTGAGTATTTATACTGGAGTACGAACTACTGTACAGTATCACGGATATGCATTTACGAGTTAAAGTTGATATTCATTTTAAGTATTCACCATTTGTTGTAATTTATGTATTAAAATAAATATTTTCCTATGGATCCAGACTTTCGGCCCACCCTGTATATATATATATATATATATATATATATATATATATATATTATAAACCTTTCGTTAGCTTCCGCCCGAATTGTTCATTCTGACAAAGGTCAAGCTTTTCACTCCACCTTAGAACTACAGTTTAACGTGGAATCCGAACCACGCCACATCAGCATCCCAGCATCTTAACCACTAGGCCACCTAGGGTACCCATTTATCTACCAACCACTTTCTTTATTGTGTGGAAGGATGAACAGCTGAGTTTTGCTGCGCGCCGGCTGCCGTCGGGTCTCGAACCCGGGGTCGATGGATTCATAGTCAGCGACGCTAACCACTACACCACCGAGGCGCATATATATATATATATATATATATATATATGCAGTAAAATCACAAAATAACACGTGATCTTATTAATAAGCAAACAACCACAGGGAAAATGGAAAAAAGAAACACGAATTCCGAGCGCTTTCGTGATATATTCACATTTTCAAGGACAAGAGAGAAATATTTCTCTCTTGTCCTTGAAAATGTGAATATATCACGAAAGCGCTCGGAATTCGTGTTTCTTTTTTCCTTTTTCCCTGTGGTTGTTTGCTTATATATATATATATATGTATATATTATATATATATATATATATATATATATATAATATATATTTTTATATTTATATGTGTGTATATATGTAAAAATGAACAATGAATAACTCCTACATCCATATAAGCCTTATATTCTTATTCATATATTCATTTTGACATATCAAGTCCAAAATCGTAGGATACGAGTTTGGATACATTTTTTATTTGCTTTCTATTTTTTAATTGGTGAATTATTTCCTTGTAAACTATTTAATCATTTTGTATAAAACCCAAAGTCATATAACGCTGACACAAGTTTGGATACATTTTTGATTTGCTTTCTATTTTATAAATGGTTAACTATTTCTGTTTAAACAACTTAAGCATTTTCGTAGACTTAGCTTAAAAATGTAATCTTGTTCATTTTCTGTATACATTCTCTCTTCGTTGTAAAAGATGAGGTCATGTCCTGCTTAACGTTTAATTTTTAATCTTAAGCCTTTAATTTTCGCCATGTGCCTGTTTGTTTGTAATTCGTGATGGGAAAGTATATTTCAATTCCATTTTTAGTTAACTCGGCAGATCATGATAACATCAGATCTGTCAATATACGTTTAAATAAAATATGGCTTCCTCTTGCTCAACAGTTTACCTATTGCTTCAGCAAAAGATATTTGTTTTTTCTTTAAATGTTTTTTAAAGTAAATTAGTCTTTTGAAAAAACCAACACAAAAACTGAGGGTTACCTGTAACATTTTTAGCAGTAAAATATGGTAAGAAATATCTTTGTCTTCTCCTTCGAGCCTTGCCCTCCTCAAAGAACTTAGTCTTAAATAGAGAAAAATAATTTCCCGATACGTTATAAGCAGAATCGGGAACCTTCAGAGATCTTAGTCGTAAATAGAGAAAATATAATTTTCCTATACGTTATACGGTTATAAGAAGAAATCGGAGAGTAGTACAGAAGAAAACTACTGCGATTCCCTATACGGTATCAGCTACTCCAGAGTAACAAATCCGTTGCTGCCACCCAACCAGAACCCTAGTCAACTTCGAACCGACCAAGGCCATAGACGGAGGGGTTAACAACTGGCGATTTCGCATCAGGATTCTTCCAGTCTTCCAAACCCTGGAACTCGAACCAACACTCAGTTGACCGGCGTGTCACGACTCCAAGTTCTCCACGCCCATTCTTCATCCAGGAACAAGTGGCCAGCAAGACATGTCTTCAGGACACGTCTCCAAGGATCCTTTTTTCAAATTTTTGAGAAGTCACTATTATTAACAGTTAATAATTAGTATCAAGCTAGAATTGACAAAAAACCCAGTGAACAGTCCATATACCAGTGATACATTTCTTTTTATTGAAACCGAGTTATTTTCACTATTATAGTTAGTATAGAATAATTTTATTTCACGTGCCAATCATAATATTACCATACATTCACGTACATTCGAATGAAATTTTGTTTACATTTTGTTTATTATTTATTTTTTTTGACATTCTCCTTTTTTATTTTTTTTTGTAGTTAGACAAACTGTTGTTCATTTATTTATTAATGTATTTCTTAGATAGGGTAGTTAGGAAAGCCGCTCAAGTGATCATTTCATAGATTAAGATCGGTCAAGCAAACCAAATTAGACTACATTAACAGTACCTTCACATATGAGCGATTCAGACGGTGCGCTTTCTGACATTGAAAATCCCCCTACACCCATTTTTCCACCTACCCCCCCGCCCTTCAAACATATTTCCAAACACACAAACTTCTGATCAAGCACAAGCCAACATGGCTCAAACCGCTGCCCCAGCATACATTAACTTAGGTAGACTTGTAAACCTTCCCCATACTGTTCTAATTTTTAAGGGAACCAAAGATAATAACTTTGTTGAACCACGCGTAAGACCTTGGATTGAGTGTCTAGAACAGCATTTCTTACGCGAAAACATCACAGATGATGATATAAAGATTAGGGAAGCTAAAAGGTTTATTGACCCTAAAGAGGGGAATGTTCATGATACAGTTACCTACGTCCCATCCATTAGCGAAGCTACAACGTGGGACAATTTTAAACAAAATTTATTAGAATTTTTTAAAGAAATAACACTTGCACAACCCTTAGCCACGTTAGAAGCTGTCTTCCAAGCTAAGTGGAAGAAAGAAGAACATGAAGATTTAAGTAATTTTATTACACGCACACATAAACTCGTAGGAGAAGCCCTCCGAGCCACAGAAAATGCATGTGACATTACATTCACATCAAAACAAAAAACTAATAGTAGCAGCAGCCATTTACCAAAACTTACCCGTAGCACCTCAAAAGAAATTTCAAGAGTGTCTAAATATTGACAAACCAGTAAGTGTAGCCCTAAATAAAACAAGGAAACATTACCCAGACTTAGCGAGCCAGAGCTACCGGAAGGGTAGAGAGACCCCCATACACTACATTCAGCAACAACAACAACAACAACCCTATAAATCTAGGTCGATGCAGGGAACACCACCTCAGAAACAAGCCCCACAAACCCAGAATGCACGCCCTCCTCCTCAGTGTTTTAATTGCGATAGTTTTGGGCACATGATGAGTCAATGCAATTATCCCCCCTATTACTCCCACTGTCATGAACATGGTCATCGCCGTGGCGACCGACAAAAATGTGCTGATAAAGCCCCTGTAGGGTACAGGCCCCACTTCCAGAGATCAAATCACCAACGTTTCCAAGAGCCCTCCAATTCGCAGAAACCAGTTAGTTCCAAGCCTCCACAGAACCACCCACCAAACAGAACACGACCACAAGGTCAACCACACTATTACCCAATGTCCAGACCCCAATATAATGAGCAAGGTCGGATGGTTCGGTACGTAAAAGTACCCGTTGAAGAATCAGTCTTCCCAGAGTACACTTTTCAAGAAGACCCTGCAGTGTATGGTGATCCCGTAGCATATGACTCAGATCCTCCCATAGAAGTCAATTCAAGTTCTTTTTTAGATCCCACTTCGGAGGCAGCAGTTCAGCCTCCTCCCCCCTAAATAGCCGTAATAAACCCAAATACACACATGAACTACCCATCAGGATAATAGGTGCGAACCTACTAGATTTAATAATAAATTGCAGCGCAGAAAACCGAGATTTAACCGCTCTTCTAGATACAGGAGCACATGCGACGTTGATTAAGAAACAATGTGCAGATGAGTTACTGGAGAGTACAGATTATAAATATGAAATTAAGGCACCTTCCTGCCAACTCAGAGGAGTTACAGGCACACCCATGCCTACATATGGAGAAATTGAATTATATTTAGAAGTTGGTAACGCGGTATATCCGGCAAAATGCTGTATTGTGGACGCAGTCGCCACCTTTCAGACAGATATTTTATTAGGTATGGATTTCTTTAACTAGAATCAATGGGAAATTTACCCAGCCGGAAAATTAGTTAAGTGTAGAAATAGGATACACCCTCTTTATGAGAATAATAGACAGTTTAATGCTAAGAGAATCAGTTTAGTTTGGGTTTCCGAAAGAAATAGGAAACCCACTCCAGTTTATAGCAGTTCAAGTCAGTCGGTTGCATCCAGAGGGACAACCGCCCCAGAAATCAGCCCCCAGAGTAATCAGTTCCAGTTGTTGAATCCAGTAGGATCAACACAGTCAGTTTCCAGTCAGTCAGTTTCCAGTCAGTCAGTTTCCAGTCAGTCAGTTTCCAGTCAGCCAGTTTCCAGCCAGCCAGTTTCCAGTCAGCCAGTTTCATTTAACTCAGAAGTTGAGATTCGAAATCCAACTGAAACGATTTTTCAGCCAATAAAGAAAAATTTTAATCACCGAACCAGAGTCAGATTCACAATTTTTCATATGCCCTATAGAGCATATAACTAGCACCTTATGAGAAGATTTGTTTCCTAGCAAGAGTAGTAAACGGTCAAGGAAAACTATTAGAGTCAGATCATACTCTTATTACCGAGAAAAGTAATTTCAAGAGAGATGTTCTTATTGCCCAAGTTCTGTCATAATCAGAATTCAGCTATCCCTGTTGTTTGTTTAAGACTTTAAACAAAGGAAAAAACCTATTGAATTAACTTCAAATCATAGAATAGGAACTGTTTCCACAGTAGAAATAAATTAAGATTTCCCCACCGGTACTATAAATCGTGTTTCCAGTTCCTTAGAGTTAAACCCTTCAGCATTAAAAGAAGAATATAAGAAATGTCTGGAGCACTCCCTTCAGGAGTCACCAGCCTTACAGGATCCCAAACTAATGGAATCACTTCTCGATTTCCTGATAAGAAATAGAGATGTGATTGCCCTAAAAGGAGAGCCTCTGGGCCGAACTAATTTGATCCCTTTCGGAATCAAGCTGGAACGCAATTCCAAACCCATCTTCATTCCTCCCTATAGGGTTCCACATTCCCAATTAGTCACTATTGAGGAACACATCAAGGACATGTTGGAGCAGGATGTCATTCAGCCTTCAGCTAGTCCCTGGTCCGCTCCTATGATTCTTGTCTCCAAAAAGGACGGAACATCTCGCCCTTGTATAGATTTTAGACGCCTAAACCACATTACCATCCCAGACCGTTTCCCTATTCCAAACATGCAGGAAACAATTCTGAACGTAGGGAGAGCTAACTTCTTTTCATCCCTCGATTTAGCATCCGGTTATTGGCAAATGGAGGTCAGTCCCGAATCTCGGGCATTGACTGCTTTCTCCACTAACCGAGGCCATTACGAATTCCAGGTTTTACCTTTCGGAGTCCGAAATGGGCCTGCTAATTTCTCTAGGTTGATGAATATAGTCCTTTCCGACCTATTAGGTGTCGAAGCTCTCGTCTATCTTGACGATATTATCGTTTATAGTTCGGATATAAAAACACTTTCAACGTCTTCAGAATGTGCTATCACGCTTGAGAAAAGCACACCTTAAACTGAAACTTGCAAAGTGCAACTTTTTACAGGAATCCCTGATATACTTAGGATTTTTACCATCACCCACTGGAATTAAATCTGATCCAGCCAAACTTGAAGCACTGGAAAGGTACCCTGTACCTAAAACCATCGATGACGCTCGTGCATTTATTGGATTTGTCGGATTCTATCGAAATTTTATCCCCCAGTTTTCAAACATTGCTAAATCCATTACCAATTTGTTCCAGAAAAACGCTAAATTTAACTGGGAATCTGATCACCAACATTCCTTTGAAACTTTAATCGGTAAACTAACCTGTCATCCCATCCTCCAATATCCCGATTACACCAAACCCTTTGTCATAGCCACAGATGCTTCCTCCTATCGACTAGGAGCCGTCGTATTACAGGACGTAGATGGTGTGGAATTACCCATTGCTTATGCCAGTCAGCTTCTCTCTGCACCTCAACGGAATTACTCCACTACGGACCGAGAGGCCCTCGCGGTATATTGGGCTTTGAAAAAATTCCGAAATATCGTCTATGGCTACGATGTAACCATCAAAACTGACCATAAGTCACTCACGTATCTCTTCAAGGACAAGCTACTTGAAGGATGGTTGAGTAGATGGGCTCTGTTGATTCAGGACTTTGCGGCAAAAATCGCATACAAACCAGGAAAACTTCAAGTTATTCCAGACGGATTGTCGAGACTCAAGCCCGACACCCAAGTGAATAAGATAGAAACCCTTCCTGTGTTCGACTACGAATGTCTGCAATACTCCCAACAACAGGACCAACACACCCAGAACCTTCGGACTCGCCTGGAGCAAAAGGAACCATCGAAGGTAAAAGAACAGTACAACCTAAAGAATGGGCTCGTACATTTTAGGAACGAAGATTGAAACGACCTCTTGGAAATACCAAAGGATCTCGTAAATATAGCCATTGGACTTTGTCACGACTCACCTTTGTATGGCCACATGGGGCCGGATCGCGCCATCAAGAGTCTTTTGGAGCGATACCATTTTTCCGAAATGAACAAAAAGGTACACGAATACATCGCTGAATGCCCGTCTTGTTTAAAACATAAAGGAAACGTACCGTCCACAGCTCCCATGCATCAATATCCAGTATGCCAACGGCCCTGGCAAAGAACTGGAATGGACATACTGGGACCATTCCCCAAAATATCAAAGGGAAACCAGTACATCATTGTGTTTACGGACCACTTCTCGTGTTACAGCGAAGTATCATAGTTGCAATTCCAAATCAGACCTCGGAAACAGTGGCAAGAGCCCTAGTGGAACGCGTCATCCAAAACCATACTACTCCTTCCATCCTAATTTCGGATAACGCCCTTAGTTTCACTTCCAAACTGTTCGAGTCACTCTGTAACATGTGTAGAATTAAAAACACACACATTGTAGCATACCATCCGCAGGCAAACGCCTTAGTGGAAAGGCACAATCGAAAGATCTTAGAAGCCCTTCGCCACGTTGTCGATGCATCCTCCCGTACATGGGATGATTCTCTCCCCATGGTGCAAACAGCCATCAACAACGGCTATAACATGTCTATCGGGGACACTCCTCATTTCGTCCTATATCACTACGAAAAGCGGCTACCTTTTGATTTGCCCCACCAAATCGACCCGGCAGTTCTAACATCTTCCGAGATGGCAGAAGCAAATCAGCAACTAGCTGAACGATCTTTCAAAGTTTTTGACATAATCCGCTATGCCCTAGAGTCCAGGGGTGGGCAACCATTTCTTCAATTTAGCCACAGGTGTGGCGAATGAAAGTAAAATTCGCCACACCGTGCATAAGTTGAGAAAATACGCTGATAAATCGAAATATAAAATGAAAAACTGTTTAAACAGGTTTATTCAAAACATGTACATTTTGACTACTCACAACCTCTTTATACACAAATGATGAAAAAAATGAAAAAATTTAATACGAAATTTCACAATGATTTTGTTTGAGAAGTCTCAAAAATGTTGGCTGAATATTTGAACTCAATGTAGTTTCTTCAAACTGTCTGTCTTATTTTCACTGAAAACTTTTTTGCATAGAAGGCACACCGGCTTTTCATTTACTTGCATCACTATAAATTCCAGCTCACAGCTTTTTTGAAATTCTCGTGTCACATTTTTTCATTCGCCCGTCTTTCCCCTTTTAACACTAACTTCCAAATCAATGAGTTTGTCTACGTTACTTAGCTCGGCATTATCATCTGCTGGTTCACCTTGTTTTCAAATAATCCACTTATCCATCATTACGATGAAAATGTTGAAATTAATTATAACAATACAGAAAATACTTTGTTAACGACTGGGGCAGAGGAAAATGTAAAAATAACACTCGAAACAGAAGCAACCACACCTACAGTCACGGTCGGGCCCTGACTGAATCAAATAGTGGCGGAGAGTATCAGCTGGTAGCATTGCGTCAATGAGTCAGTCTGAGAATGGAATAGAAAATGTTAAATTGCAACCTCAAATTCGCCACTCTCACAAGGCCAATTCGCCATTTGTGGCGATTGGCGACAGGGTTGCTCACCCCTGCGGCCTAGACCAACGAAACCAACAGATGGAGCAAGAGCAACACAGGCGTCATCCCCGTCAACGGACTATAATCGTCGGTATGCGATGTTATCTAAAGAGTGTGAAACCGTCAAGTGCTCATCGCAAATTATACCCAAAATGGGATGGCCCATATAGGATTATGAAAAACCTCGGAAAGAACCGTTACGAAATCCTCGACCTCCGGGATCATTCCAAACTAAAGATCATTCACGCTGATAATTTGAAGATAGCTGCCGAACAACACCTTCCCAAGAAACATCTGCCAGGCATTCGAGCCGCCTATCCTTCGAAAGATCAAGGTATTAACAAATCCAGCAGGGATAAAAAAACTGAAGTAGGCACCGCGGGAACCACTAACCGTGACGAAGGTTGGTACCTCGTAATACCACCAGTACTCGAGCCAATCTCTGAGCAAGAAGAAGTCCCAGAACCGAGAGTCCCATCGGAACTAGACGCTGGAGAAACCCCTTCTAGAGGATCACTCAGTGGAACTCCTCCATCTCCTCCAACTCCACCATCTCCTCCGTCACCACCCTCACCGATTGATGATCGACGCACGGACCCTACATACCGGCCGCAAATGCATCATTCACGTGAACTAGAACCTTCACATAAAAAAAAGAACGCGCTCAGAATCCGAGCTTAACAGTCGACCTCCACTACCACCTAAGCGAGGCCGACCACTCCGCCCACAAACACTAACATCTACACGACCACGAACATCTACACAACCACCAACAGCCCCGTATTATTTAAGACGTAGATATGAATAAAATTGTTCACCTTATAATATTGAGATTACAATTAACAATTCGTACCCTTTTCTGTCGGAAACTAAATTCAAACCTACTATAAAAATCTTGAATTCTGCCACTAAACCGGTGACCATCCTACCCGGACTTCATGCCCCCCTAAATGGAATGATCAGTTGAGTAGTTTTTAAATTTTTTTTTCATATGATAACCAGAATAACCTTTTACAAATACTATAACTAGTAACAATTATTTACCAACATCTGCCGTCAGTATTACCATTGTGTGTGCTATTATTCTCAGTATATTTCTAGTGAAAAGACTATTCTCGCAACTTATGTTGTGTATATAAATCTGTATTATAAAAACCATTAGCTATCATCTAGTTAGAATTAGTTAGGGTGTTATATTATTGTATTATTATCAGTCTAGAGGGAAGAGCCCTGTAAAAATGAACAATGAATAACTCCTACATCCATATAAGCCTTATATTCTTATTCATATATTCATTTTGACATATCAAGTCCAAAATCGTAGGATACGAGTTTGGATAAAATTTTGATTTGCTTTCTATTTTTTAAATGGTGAATTATTTCCTTGCAAACTATTTAATCATTTTGTATAAAACCCAAAGTCATATAACGCTGACACAAGTTTGGATACATTTTTGATTTGCTTTCTATTTTATAAATGGTTAACTATTTCTGTTTAAACAACTTAAGCATTTTCGTAGACTTAGCTTAATGATGTAATCTTGTTCATTTTCTGTATACATTCTCTCTTCGTTGTAAAAGATGAGGTCATGTCCTGCTTAACGTTTAATTTTTAATCTTAAGCCTTTAATTTTCGCCATGTGCCTGTTTGTAATTCGTGATGGGAAAGTATATTTCAATTCCATTTTTAGTTAACTCGGCATATCATGATAACATCAGATCTGTCAATATACGTTTAAATAAAATATGGCTTCCTCTTGCTCAACAGTTTACCCATTGCTTCAGCAAAAGATTTTTTTTTTTTCTTTAAATGTTTTGTAAAGTAAATCAGCCTATTGAAAAAACCAACACAAAAACAGATCAGCATTAAATAATAATGACGTCAGAAGGAAGTTTAGTATAAAAGCCCATAAAATTTCTCCAATGTTCATTCTGACTAGACTGAGCGTTACCTGTAACATTTTTAGCAGTAAAATATGGTAAGAAATATCTTTGTCTTCTCCTTCGAGCCTTGCCCTCCTCAAAGAACTTAGTCTTAAATAGAGAAAAATAATTTCCCAATACGTTATAAGAGGAGTCGGGAACCTTCAGAGATCTTAGTCGTAAATAGAGAAAATATAATTTCCCGACACGATATAAGAAGAAATCGGAGAGTAGTATATAAAAAAACTAATGCGATTCCCTATACGGTATCAGCTACTCCAGAGTAACAAATCCGTTGCTGCCACCCAACCAGAACCCCCGTCAACTTCGAACCGACCAAGGCCATAGACGGAGGGGTTAACATATATATATATATATATATATATATATATATATATATATATATATATATATATACTATATATATATATATATATATATATATATATATATTATATATAATATATATATATATGATACACACAGACCGTGCATGGAACAAGTAACTCTTCTGGGATAATTAAATCCACTATAGTCCGAATAAGTAATGGTAAATGACAAATACCATAGTTTTTCTTTTTCATTTTGCTAGCCCGACTTGGGCAACGGGTCACTCGCAAAGAGGTCCCATAAATATAGCTTCCCTCACCAGCTATCTGCAAAGGGAGGGTGAGGGAAGCTATATTTATGGGACCTCTTTGCGAGTGACCCGTTGCCCACGTCGGGCTAGCAAAATGAAAAAGAAAACTGTGGTATTTGTCATTTACCATTACTTATTCGGACTATAGTGGATTTAATTATCCCAGAAGAGTTCCTTGTTCCATGCACAGTCTGTGTGTATCATAAAAAACTCAGGGGACCATTCTGAGTTCATTCCCATATATATATATACATATATATATATGAAAATTATTTCACGAAGGTAACACGTGAGGATGTCATTAGACGAAAGCGCTTGAGCACCATTTTGTGTTTCCTTTCCTTCGTGGTTTTATTCATCATATATATAATATATATATATATATATATATATATATTATTATATATATATATATATATATACACACACACACACAAACTCAGAATGGTCCCCTGAGAAACTTATATGTTAAACACAGACCGTGCATGGAACAAGGAACTCGTCTGGGAAATTACATCCACTATAGTTCGAATAAGTAATGATAAATGATAAATATTATAGTTTTTCTTTTTCATGATGGAAAGCTCAACGTGGGCACCGGGTTACTCGCAAAGAGGCCCCAAAATATAGCTTCCCTCACCAGCTATCTGCAAAGCAGATAGGATCCAGCTTTGGGACAGGATCTAGGGACAGCTAATACCTAGCCTATTACATTCAGAACCTCAATATAGGCAAGAAACTCGTTGCATTCACGTCGGATTGAATACATCAAAGAAAAAGGGGTAACTATTGTATTTTTAGCCAAAAAACAAAACTTAAACCTCAGCCTGGACATTGACAATGTCCCGGTCTGTGTTTAACATATAAGTTTCTCAGGGGACCATTCTGAGTGTGTGTATATTAAACGGACGTGTTATATGCCTTGAAAAGTGGACGCTCAATGTCCCGGTTGAGGTTTAAGTTTTGTTTTTTGGCTAAAAATACAATAGTTACCCCTTTTTCTTTGATGTATTCAATCCGACGTGAATGCAACGAGTTTCTTGCGTATATTGAGGTTCTGAATGTAGTAGGCTAGGTATAAGCTGTCCCTAGATCCTGACCCAAAGCTGGATCCTATCTGCTTTGCAGATAGCTTGAGGGAAGCTATATTTTGGGGCCTTTTTGCGAGTAACCCGGTGCCCACGTTGGGCTTTCCATCATGAAAAAGAAAAAACTATAGTATTTGTCATTTATCATTACTTATTCGAATTATAGTGGATGTAATTTCCTAGAAGAGTTTCTTGTTCCATGCACGGTCTGTGTTTAACATATATATATATTTTTTTTTTTTAACTGCAAACAACACAGTATAATTAATGTAAAGAACGACGCTTGTATAGAAGAACGTTCCGCACAAGATGAGGAGGGAGAACGAACAAATGAAAAATGAGGCTAACCACCCGGGAATCGAACCCGGGATCTTCCGATTGCCGGTCAGATATGCTATTCACTACACCATGGGCCTCGATTGATCAGAAGTCGTAATTCTCCTACATACGAGCAGAAATCAATGCCCTGAGGGGCCACCTCCCGCATGCCGCACATATATACATTTTAACTGCAAACAACACACAGTATAATTAATGTACAGAACGACGCTTGTATAGAAGAACGTTACCTCATTTTTATTTGTTCGTTCTCCCTCCTCATCTTGTGCGGAACGTTCTTCTATACAAGCGTCGTTCTTTACATTAAATATATATATATATATATTTATTTTTTTATATATATATATATAATGTAAAAAATGAACAGTGAATAATCAATATTCATTTTTTACATGAGAAACCAAAATCGCCTGAGCGAGTTTTGGGTAGAATTTCAATTTGTACTTCTTTATTCATTACTGTATTTCTCTAATTCATCTTTTCTAATAATGACTTATACTGTACGTATGACATAATGTGAATAACTATGACGTTAAAAGTAACTTAATTCTCTTCACGTTTTCCATACCGTGAATACTGAATCACCCATTTGGTATGTGGATATCTTTCATGTTCAATGTATGGTAAATTCTTTAATAATAATAAAAAAAAAACCTTTACACTCTATACGTCATTATTTATATGTTGTGGTGCTATGTAGTATAAATATTATTATTCAACCATATTCATCCATACGTCCATATCTTATCTTGACCATTACCCTATATCAATTTTTATTAAATATTCATTTTTGACTCGTGTCAGTCTATGAAATGTGTACAAAGCTTTAGGCATTCGTACCTATTCGTTCAAAATCGTGCAAATACGTTCTCGTGTATTATTTTTTTATTTTTTACTTTTTATTTTAATTATTTCATCTCCCGCAATGAACTCGAAAACGCTGATGCAAGTGTACGCAATTCGATGATCACAGCATAAATCGAACATCTGAAAACGTGAAACCTCCTGTCCCTCTGATTCAAATTTATAACATATTATAACATGTTGTATATAAATACATACCGTATGTGCCCATGTACTTCGTGTTGTATTAATAACCATTATAAATATAAAAACACTGTAAGAATTGTAAGTGACAAATGTACTTAATAATGTAATTGATATAATGTACTTTAATGAAACTGTAATTAATGATACTAATTTAATATATAATGTAACACTGTACTTTAAATGGAATTGTAATTAACGATACTAAGTGAAATATTAATTAATTAGTAATTATAATCATAATTGTAATAAACCCAAAATTACAATGTACTCAGTGATGTACTTAGGATTGTACTTAATGTACAACCCAACATTATGTCGCCATTTAGGAATATACACTCGCCAATATTAGTATTATATATTTTTTTATTATTATTTTCTCATTGGGATAAATTTTGGAGTTATAAAAAAATGAAGTCATGTTTTGCCTTAAACGTTTAATTATTTGCTCATATACATAATATCTTAAGATAAAAATGCATTTGACTTCCGTTTCTAATTAACTCGGCAGACCCCGAAAACATCTGATCTGAAAATCTGCGGTTTAAGATAAAAATATGGCTTCCTCTTCCTATATCCTGTTTATCTATTTAGGATTATTTTTTATTATTATTTTTCAAAATTTTTATTTGGAATCTTTCATAATTCTGATTCCCTGTTTAAAGGGGGAAACTTGACCTTCAAACTGCACTCCCTCAAAATTTAGATTATATATAAAGCATGTAATTGTAAAATAAGGGCAGACTTCAATTACTTCGGTCACTTCGATCACTTCACCCCCAGAGGAGGGGGCAGAGGCCACTTGTCTCCTTATTTTTTTTTAAATTCCGGCCTGAGCCATGGTCGAAAGAGGTCGAACCTCTACCCCTGTAAATTCAGAGCAGTACCTGTACATTTTTAGAAGTAAATTACAGTAAAAGAAAGTTTTTTTTATCTTTTCCTTCGAGCTGTGCTATCGTCTGAGAACTCAGTCAATAAAGTAAAGAAACATAATTTCCCGATACAAGAAGAATCGGAGAAATCTCAAAGACTTTAATAAGCCTCTCAGAATCCACCGAGCCACTATAGAAGAACTCGGAGAGTAGTATAAAAGAAACCATTACAAGTAACAGATCCGTTGCTGCCTCCTAACCAGAACCCCGTTGATCCGAACCACCCGAGGGCCATAGACGGAGGAGTTAACATGTATATATATATATATATATATATATATATATATATATATATATATATATTTTATATGTATTATATATTGTGTAATATATATATAATATATATATATATATATATGTGTTATAATACTATAATGTTTCAGACCAATAAAGACTCTAGGATCCACTCATGGCTGGTCTACCTAACTGTGTTCGTAATTGTGTATTGTGCATGTCCTCCGTGGTGGCAGAGGGGACCTACAATTTTATGTGAGTTCCGAACCACAAAGCCTTAATTTTACTACCTTAAACTATACCCAATCTATCAACATATGCGTTTAATCGATTTTTAAACATGGTTATAGACGTGCTACTAATTACTTCTACCAGCAAACTATTGCAGCTATTTACTATTCTACGCGTAAAAAAGTTTTTGGCAACTGCTGTCTCGAACCTTCTACTTGTCAACTTACACCCGTTATTTCTAGTCCTATTATATTGAGATATTTCGATCTCGCTGGCCAAGGTCTATTGCTTCCGCGTCCGATCCAGCGATTTGGAAAACGTCCATTTAGATAATCCTGAACAATTTTGGCATAGTGACAAGGAGCACCATCATGTTGATAGACGACGGCACTAACAATCCTATCCCCGTCGTTTATGAACATGATGGTGCTCCTTGTCACTATGCCAAAATTGTTCAGGATTATCTAAATGGACGTTTTCCAAATCGCTGGATCGGACGCGGAAGCAACAGACCTTGGCCAGCGAGATCACCAGATTTAACCCCTTTAGATTTCTTTGCATGGGGCTTTATCAAATCGCACGTCTATCAGACGAAGATTACGAGTCTTGAAAACTTACGTACACGTATACGAACTGCTGCAGATAACATAACCCCGCAAATGCTCCAGAATGTGTTTAGAAATGCAGCGGAACGATTTGAGCTGTGCAGGGATACTGATGGGCGTCACGTCGAATCATACTCTTAATTATTTAATAAATGTTACCACTTTATCATTTTATGATTGAATTCCATATAATTTCCAAGTGCTTCACAAAAATAGATCCTGACTTTATGTACACCCTCTATAAGAAAAAGTAAGGGGCCCAATACAGAACCCTGAGGAACGCCACTCGCTACATTAGCCCAACATGACTCCGCTCCATCAATGACCACCCTCTGTTTCCTACCTCGCAACCACTTTTCTATCCAATTTATTACTACACCCGTGATTCCATGAGCCTTAGTTTTCTCAATGAGTCTTTTGTGCGGTACGGTGTCAAACGCTTTTTGAAAATCTAAATACTACATCAACCGCCCGATGACTATCGTAAACGTCAACCACGCTTTGAAAAAATTCTAAAAGATTAGTTAAGCAAGATTTGTTTCGCCTAAAACCGTGCTGCGTATTTCTAACTAAGTTATGCAATTCTAAGTGTTTGACTATACGATCCCTAATTATTAATTCCAGTAGCTTACCTACAACAGACGTTAAACTGATTGGCCTATAATTTCCCGCCACACCTTTATCGCCTTTCTTAAAGATAGGTGTTACGTTTGCTAACTTGAAATTATATGTTACACACCCCTCAGAAATAGACGCATTAAAAATCGTTGTTAGCGGCACAACAATGCTATCTTTTAATTCTTTCAGTTGTATGAGATATATGGAATCCGGCCCCGGTGATTTACGCATTTTCATTCAATATAACGCATTACCTCTCCTTCACTAACCACAATATTATCCAAACTATTACTATTATCAAAAGGTATTATGTCCCTGACCGTAGGGATATTCGTTACATCCTCTATAGTAAAAACTGACGTAAAAAATTCGTTTAGCAAGGTAGCTATTTCCTTGTTTTCAGAAACTAGATCTCCGTTACCATTTTTCAACGGCCCCAAGACACTTTTTACTGGATTTCTATTATTGACGTATTGAAAGAATCGCTTGGGGTTTTCTTTACCGTCACGAGCTATGGAGATTTCAAATTCGCGCTTCGACTTTTTTATTACACTTTTCGCTTCACGCCTTCGGGATATGTAGTTGTTTCGTAACCACAAATTGTCTTTATCGCACTTATGTAGCCTATAAGCCCTATTTCTACTCTTTATAATGTCTCCTACTCTAGAAGTAAACCACAAGGGCTTGTTGTTTACTTTCGCACGCTTAATTTTGTACGGTACACATTCCTCATTTATAGTCCTTAATACTGTTTCAAACGATTCCCACATTAGTTTTGCGTTGGAGATCCCCATTACGTTTTCCCAATTGACGTGTGACAATTTATTTCGAAATTTACAAAAGTCTTCGTGCTGGAAGTTAGGAATTTTAGTCGAGTTAGCTGGTTTCGAGTGACTTACTGAGAGGACAAATCTACTATATTGTGATCGCTATTGCTTAACGGTTCTATTACTTGAAGATCAGTGATTAGCCTATCATCCGTAGTTATTACTAAATCTAAAATACTGTCCAACCTCGTAGGTTCCCCAACCTTTAGAATAAGAAAGCTATCCTCGAGAAAATTACCTAAACGATTACCTTCCGCGTCTCCCTGCATTGTATCGTAATTCACGTTGGCACAATTAAAGTCACCCATTATTCACCTATTATTCTCTTTAGTTCACGATATAACGCTTCGTCCGTATCAGCTGTTTGATTAGGGGGGTTATATATAACCGCAACAAGTTTGAAATCGTTCAATTTAAGTTCTGCTATAGTCGAATCTATCGGTTCTGGAATTGTGTGCTTTACTTCTATAATGTTCGCAATATTATCTTTGATATACAACATAACACCGCCTCCTCGCCTACCTATTCTGTTTTTAACAAAAAGTCTCTAACCTCTAATTTGATACTCCCCTACAAAGTCACGTGTTTCATTGCTAAGCCACGATTCATTTATCGCAATTAAATCATAGTCATTACGAGCAATTAAAGAAAAAAAAATCGTTTATTTTATTTCGTAGACTACGAGCATTTAAGGATAGAACCTTCAAATTGTTTGTAATTGCGACACCTTCGCGAGCGCAGGGGAAATTTGTGAAATTACTCTGGGACCGTTCGAGTTACGGCAGCCTGAAAAGAAGAGACAGTATTATGAAATAGTCTTCTTAAGCGCGCAGCTCCAACGTCATTAAGATGAAGTCAATCTCCGAAGAACAAGTCCCTCCTACCGTAGAAACTGTTCCAAAAGTTCGCAAAATGCACTCCTTCCTGTTGGCAAAGAGACTTTAGGTTATTGTTGATATAGGTCGCCTTGCTGTAGAAATCGCTACGTTGGATAACTCGAGGAAGTATAATATATATATATATATATATATATATATATATATATATATATATATATATATATATACACACAGCGTGTCCCAAAGAAATGTATACCCACTTTGTTCGATAATACCAGCTATGAGGATAATAAATATTTACTTTTTATATGTTTTTTTAATAAAGAATTTTCTCTTGAATCTAAATATGTAATTATTGTTATTAAAATTAAAGAACAAAAAAGTTACAGATGTTTAAATTATAATTATTATTTTCGAGACTTCATGTGCGATATTTTCTAATATTTAACCGACTGTTTTGAGATACTTATGTTTAGTGTTGATATTGAAGCATAAATGTTGTAATTATTAGTTAATTAAAAAAATTTACAAATTCCATGGTTAAATGACACTTTATCTAAGATGTTCGACGTCCTCCAGAACGTTGTTTTTGTAAGTTTTGCACAGTGCCGTCGGTTTCAAACTTATCTCGTATACGTGCAAAAATATTAGAAAATATCGCACATGAAGTCTCGAAAATAATAATTATAATTTAAACATCTGTAACTTTTTTGTTTTTCAATTTTAAAAAACAATAATTACATATTTAGATTCAGGAGAAAATTCTTTATTACAAAACATATAAAAAGTAATATATTTATTATCCTCATAACTGGTATTATCGAACAAAGTGGGTATACATTTCTTTGGGACACGTTGTAATCGCTATATATATATATATATTATATATATATATATATATATATATATATATATATATAAATGAACAATGAATAATCAATATTCATTTTTACATAAGAACCAAAATCGCTTAACGCGAGTTTGGATAGAATTTTTATTTGTTGCTTTCTATTTTTGTTTCAGTGTCACAACCACGCGACCTATCATTTTTATGGTTTAGTCGTATCCATTTTCCATTTTTCATTTGTTATAGAATTTATTATAATTAATTATGGTTGTCTTGCATCTCACCCTCGTCCCTAGATTATGCATACAGATTGCATATAACAGGATTGGAACCCGTAGTTGTGCTTCTTTGTCCTTGATTCCCACTCTTTGTCTTTAATTCGTTTCTTTTAGGTCCTTCCAAATAATGACTTGCAGTTACACTGTACGTATGACATAGTTTGAATGGTTGTGAAGTCATAAAGTATCTTAATTCCCTTCACATTTTCCCGTCATTAATTTTCCTTCATCATATCTCTAGTATTCAATGTATGAAAATTCTTTAACATAATAATAAAAACTGTGCACTCTATAAGTATAAATATAAGTATTATTCGACCATATTCCCCCCCCCCCATACGTCCATATCTTATCTTGACCATTGTCCTATATCAGTTTTATTAAATATTAATTTTTGCTCGTGTCAGTCTATGAAATGCAAAACTTTATGCATTCGTTCGAAATCATCCAAACACGTTCTCGTGTATTCTTTTTTTTATTTTTTTACTTTTTATTTTTAATTATTTCGCCTCCCGCAATGAACTCGAAAATGCTGAGGCAAGTGATCAAATTCCGCTCATCGCAGCATAAATCGAACATCTGAAAACGAAAGACCTCTTGTCCCTCTGATTCTAGATTTATAACTTATAATCATGTGTGTCATGTTGTGTATAAATTATCTCGTATGTGCCCATGTACTTTGTGTTGTACTAATAACCATACATAATAATCATATATAAATATAAAAACTGTAAAAACAAAACAAAAAGTTATAATAACTGTTTAATTGTAATTAACTGTAATACTTTAATTTAATATAATGTAATGTACTTTAATGAAACTGTAATTAAATGTAATAATTTAATATATAATGTAATAATGTACTTTAAATGGGATTGTAACTAAACGATACTAAGGGAATGTGAATTAATCCATAATTATAATCATGATTGTTGTGAACTAAAATTACAACGTACTCAATGATGTACTTAGATTGTACTTATGTACTATTACGAAATTATATCGCCTTCAGAAATGTATACT
Organism: Bathynomus jamesi; assembly: GCA_023014485.1. NCBI lineage: Eukaryota > Metazoa > Arthropoda > Malacostraca > Isopoda > Cirolanidae > Bathynomus > Bathynomus jamesi. The sequence goes on from JAJOZX010001599.1 coordinate 166,462, forward strand.
CGGCGAAAATACGATTAGTTTTTATTTTTGTTTTTTTAATTTTTATTTGGAATCTTTCATCTGATCATGTGTTTAAAAGGGGGGAAACTTAACTTTCAACTGCATTCCCCCAACATTTAGACTTATATGATACATGTAATTGTAAAATTAACTTCACTCTTCTTTGGTCACTACTACGAGACTCCCTTGTTAGCAGCCTCGCTGCGAGGATGGGGCAGAGGCCCCTTGCCTCCTTAGCTTTTTAGATTCCGGCCTGAGCCATGGTCGAAATAGGTCGAACCTCTACCCCTGTAAATTCAGAGCACTATCTGTACATTTTTAGAAGTAAATTACAGTGAGAGAAACTTTCTATTTTTCCTCTTCGAGTTGGGCTCTCTTCAGAGAACTCAGTAAAATAAAGTAGAGAAAATAGTTCCCGATAAGTTATAAAAAGAAAATCGGCGAACCTTCAGAGAAAGTATCAGAGTATTATAGAAAGAGAAAAAAGAAATGAGATAAAAATTAGAATGTTATAGAAGAAAACTATCGCGAGAAATATCCGTTGCTGCCTTCTAAACAGAATTCCCGTCGACTCCGAACCACCGCAGGGCCATAGACGGAGGGGTTATAACATTGGCGACCCTATAGCCAGGATCTTATAACATTGGCGACCCTATAGCCAGGATCTTATAACATTGGCGACCCTATAGTCAGGATCTTATAACATTGGCGACCCTATAGCCAGGATCTTATAACATTGGCGACCCTATAGCCAGGATCTTATAACATTGGCGACCCTTTAACCAGGATAAGAAACTGACGACCCCTGCATCCAGGATTCTTCCAGTCTTCCAGACACTGGAAATCGAAGCAACCATAAGCACATAGAAGAAGGATTTTAACAAGAGGATTTTAACAAGTGGCCACTCTTTGGCCAGGATAGAAATTACCCTGCATCAGGATAAAACCAGTTGACCGGCGTGTCACGACTTCCAGTTCGTAACATCCACCCTTGAACCGGTGTGTAACGACTCCAAGTTCTCTACGCCTAGTTTTCATCCAAGAAGAAGTAGCCAGCAAGACGTCTTCAGGACACGTCTCTAAGGATTTCGCCTTAGAAATTTTGTTAAGTACAGAGTTTGTTGTTTTAAGTAATTTGTAAACATTTGAAAAGTCAGTATTATTAACAGTTAATAAAGAGTATCAAGACAGAATTTACAAGAAACAGTGAACATTTCAGACACCAGTGATACATTTTTTTTATTGAAACTAATTTTCACAGAAGTTGATTTTCACAGAGTTATTGTAACAGATTTATTGTAACAGAAGTTAATTTTCACAGAGTTAATTTTCACAGAAGTTAAAAGTCAGAAGTTAAAAGTCAGAAGTTAAAAGTCACAGAGTTAAAAGTCACAGAGTTAAAAGTCACAGAGTTATTGTCACAGAGTTATTGTCACAGAAGTTAATTTTCACAGTTATTGTCACAGTTATTGTCACAGTTATTTTCGCAGAATTTAATTTTCACAGAATTTAATTTTCACAGAAGTTAATTTTCACAGGAGTTAATTTTCACAAGTTAATTTTCACAGAAGTTAATTGTCACAGAGTTAATTGTCACAGAGTTAATTGTCGTAGAGTTAATTGCCGCAGAGTTAATTGTCACAGAGTTATTTTGTTATTTTCACTATTATAGTTAGTATAGAATAATTTTATTTTATGTATCAAACATAATATTACTGTACCTTCGCGTACATTCGAGTGAAATGTGTTTACATTTCGTTTTTTTTTTATAATTTTTTTTTCAAATTATTGAATTGAATTGACTTGCAATTATTGTGCATTATTATAATGCCCGAATTGTGCATTATTTGTGTATTTCTTGAATAAGAAAGAGAGTTTATAGAGAGTTTATAGTTTATAGAAATACTTGATAGCAGTTCAAGTCAGTAGGTTGCACCCAGAGGGACAACCGCCCCAGAGAGTTATATACTTGATAGTAGTTCAAGTAAGTCGGTTGCATCCAAGAGGGACAACCAAACCCCAGAGATTTATAGAGATACTTGAAGTAGTTTCAAGTCAGTTTTAGTTGCAAATAAGTTGCAAATCAGTTTTCAGACAGTTTCAGTTGGTTGCACCAAGAGGGACAACCAAACCCAGAAAATAATAGACTTCACTTGATAGCAGTTCAAGTGCAAGTCAGTTTCATTTTCAGTAGAAATACTTTATAGAGTTCAAGTCAGACAGTTTCAGTTTCAATATATTTGATAGAATTCAAGTCAGAAGTTTCAGTTTCAGTTGCAAGTCAGTTTCAATTTCAAGTCTCAGTCAGATTCAAGTCAGTCGGTCAGTTAGTCAGTTTCAAGTTTGAAGTCAGTTTCAGTCAGTTTTGAAGTCAGTTTCAAGTTTGAAGTCAGTTTCAGTCAGTTTTGAAGTCAGTTTCAGTCAGTTTTGAAGTCAGTTTCAATCAGTTTTGAAATCAGTTTCAGTCAGTCTGAAGCCAGTCAGTTTGATGTCAGTCAGTTTGAAGTCTGAAGTCAGTCAGTTTAAGTCAGTCAGTCAGTTGCAAGAACGTTGTAGTAAATTTCAAGAAAGTTGTAGTCAATTTCAAGAAAGTTGTAGTCAGTTCTAAGAAAGTTGTAGTCAGTTGTAGTCAGTCCCAAGACAATTGTAGTCAGTTCCCAGTCAGTTCAAAGTCAGTTTCAGTTCAAAGTCAGTTTTGAAGTCCCAAGTCAGTTTTGAAGTCCCAAGTCATTTCAATGCAGTCAATTGAATTCAACTTTTCTTTTTTGTTGTTTAAAAGAATTTAATTCAACCTTTTTTTGTTGTAAAAGAGAATTAAATTCAACCTGAATTGACCGGTTTGTGTCTTTAGTTCAACTTTTTTTTTTTGTAAGAAGGAAATTGACCGATTTGTCTTCTTTTCATGCCATTGTTGCGTATATAAATATATTGGTAAAATGACATATTTTATTGTTTGCAACCAAAACCGTTTTTACAAATGTTTGTAACGAGTTTTATAATTATTGTGATTATATGACAGTAATAGTGTAATAATTAATCGATCATGTACCTAATTTATCCTGCTCTGTACGGTCGGGAAATTTACCCGTAGGACCGCACATACCCTAAATTTCAGTTGTGTTTATATTTTTTTTGTCATTTAATTTTAATAAAACTTCTACACAATAAAACATATGTATTTATCTATATGCAAACAATTCAGACTAAAATATCAAATAATTAAAATTCTATCAACATTTAACGAAAGAGCATGATTTTTCTACTTAACATGCAAAAATTATTAAACTTTTTTTTAATATTCTTTTTTATATAAAAATAATTTTTAACGTAAAATTTACCTGAAATTATTAAAAAAATTGTTTGAAATGCTTTCCTTCCATTTCAATAACTTTTTTTATTCTTGGCCGAAATTCATCTATGACTCGATTTACTTTTATTTTTAAGAATATATGTTAGCTCATTAAAATGCATAATTGATTTCTATTTTTAATTTGTATCTTTCATTTTCTTTGTTCAATTAACCGTAAGTAATTGTCCTTAAATTTAGAATTTAATAATAATCGACCTTGAACTTAAAGGATTTTATAATAATAATAATAATAATAATATAATAATAATAATTGACTTAAACTTAAAAGATTCTATAACCCTACTCTCAATTTAAATTATTATATAACTTTGTTAATTCGAAAACCTCCCGAATCCTTACACACACACACACACACACACACACCACACACATGTATGCACACTATATATACTATATATACAAACCTTATGCTAAAATCATTGGATATCACAATAAACTATTTTATTGCGTGTAAGTGCTAACTATGCTATTTAATTCTTAATCATTTTTGCTTTCTAATATATCTTGCTAATGCATTTACTAAGTTAATTTAACAATCCTCTCAGCTAATCTGTCCTCAAAATTATAAGATACACACTTTGTACCTAGTACACACAAATACACACTAGACCACAAGTCTATACATCATCCATTACGTAATTCGATTTTTACCTACAATAGTCAATAAAATTAGTTTATTAACTGTACTATCATGGTAACTTTGGATATTCCTGAACTTAAAATTTAAATTTTTCTCTTCTACCTATTATTCATTAGGTATGTATTTTTTTCCACAGGAAAATAAAATTTCGTTTAAAATTTAACAATATCATTCTTTGTCTAACTTAATTGTTTGTCTAAATTAACGTATTAATCCTTTTATTCTGTTTGCATAAATTAAAGTATTAATCTTTGAATTTTTATATTTTATAATAACTCTCTTAGCAAGTGTCATGTTAAAAATTTGATTACTCTGCATTGTACTCAAACACCCGAACTCACTTGTTCTGTATAAAATTTGTAATGTAAAAGAAAAATTCGTCATCATCTAATTTGAATTCGTTAGGATGTTACCTTCATGTTATTGCATTGTATTAATTGTACCCTATTATATTATTGTATAAATATCATTTTAAAGGGGAGAGCAATGTAAAAATGAACAATGAATAATCAATATTCATTTTTACATAAGAACCAAAATCGCTTAACGCGAGTTTGGATAGAATTTTTATTTGTTGCTTTCTATTTTTGTTTCAGTGTCACAACCATGCGACCTATCATTTCTATGGTTTAGTCGTATCCATTTTCCATTTTTCATTTGTTATAGAATTTATTATAATTAATTATGGTTGTCTTGCATCTCACCCTCGTCCCTAGATTATGCATACACATTGCATATAACAGGATTGGAACCCGTAGTTGTGCTTCTTAGTCCTTGATACCCACTCTTTGTCTTTAATTCGTTTCTTTTAGGTCCTCCCAAATAATGACTTAAGTTACACTGTACGTATGACATAGTTTGAATGGCTGTAACGTCATAAAGTATCTTAATTCCCTTCACATTTTCCCGTCATTAGTTTTCCTTCATCATATCTCTAGTATTCAATGTATGAAAATTCTTTAACAATAATAATAAAAACTGTGCACTCTATAAGTATAAATATAACTATTATTCGACCATATTCCCCCGCCCCCCATACGTCCATATCTTATCTTGACCATTGTCCTATATCAGTTTTATTAAATATTCATTTTTGCTCATGTCAGTCTATGAAATGCAAAACTTTATGCATTCGTTCGAAATCATCCAAATACGTTCTCGTGTATTCTTTTTTTATTTTTTTACTTTTTATTTTTAATTATTTCGCCTCCCGCAATGAACTCGAAAATGCTGAGGCAAGTGATCAAATTCCGCTCATCGCAGCATAAATCGAACATCTGAAAACGAAAGACCTCTTGTCCCTCTAATTTCAGATTTATAACTTATAATCATGTGTGTCATGTTGTATATAAATTATCTCGTATGTGCCCCATGTACTTTGTGTTGTACTAATAACCATATATAATAACCATATATAATAACCATATATAAATGTAAAAACTGTAAAAACAAAACAAAAAGTTATAGTAACTGTTTAATTGTAATTAACTGTAATACTTTAATTTAATATAATGTAATGTACTTTAATGAAACTGTAATTAAATGTAATAATTTAATATATAATGTAATAATGTACTTTAAATGGGATTGTAACTAAACAATACTAAGGGAATGTGAATTAATCCATAATTATAATCATGATTGTTGTGAACCAAAATTACAACGTACTCAATGATGCACTTAGATTGTGCTTATGTACTATTACGAAATTATATCGCCTTCAGAAATGTATACTCGGCGAAAATACGGTTAGTTTTTATTTTTGTTTTTTAAATTTTTATTTGGAATCTTTCATCTGATCATGTGTTTAAAAGGGGGGAAACTTAACTTTCAACTGCATTCCCCCAACATTTAGACTTATATGATACATTTAATTGTAAAATTAACTTCACTCTTCTTTGATCACTACTACGAGACTCCCTTGTTAGCAGCCTCGCTGCGAGGAGGGGGAAGAGGCCCCTTGCCTCCTTAACTTTTTAGATTCCGGCCTGAGCCATGGTCGAAAGAGGTCGAACCTCTACCCCTGTAAATTCAGAGCACTACCTGTACATTTTCAGAAGTAAATTACAGTGAGAGAAACTTTTTATTTTTCACCTTCGAGTTGGGCTCTCTTCAGAGAACTCAGTAAAATAAAGTAGAGAAAATAGTCCCCGATAAGTTATAAAAAGAAAATCGGCGAACCTTCAGAGAAAGTATCAGAGTATTATAGAAAGAGAAAAAAGAAATGAGAGAAAAATTAGAATGTTATAGAAGAAAACTATCGCGAGAAATATCCGTTGCTGCCTTCTAAACAGAATTCCCGTCGACTACCAACCACCCCAGGGTCATAGGCGGAGGGGTTATAAACATATATATATATATATATATATATATATATGTGTGTGTTATATATATATATATATATATATATATATATATATATATATATAATATATGTGTGTGTGTGTATATATATATTAGGTTCATTTTCCCTTCCTTCGGGGATCAAGTAGAGTGTGGTCACCCACCGTGTGAAAAAAAAGGAAAAAAGTCGGTCGAATAGCGGACAGATAAGTTTTATTAATACTTTTTCTTTTACAGATCTTTCATCGGTAGCTTAATTATATATTAATTTAGTATAAATTTGTGTTACAAGAACCTGTTTCTGTGCTTCAAGAACATTTTTGCGGGTTTGCGCAGGTGACGGCACAATAAGCACGCGGTAGACCTACGTTGTAATTTAATAATTTTCAAACGGTCGTCTTTTGTTTTATAACTAATTAAGAGTATGGCACCCCCGCCAAGTACTTTCAGTCACTGTGAAGGGAAATTTGCCGCTTACGCGTTTACAATGGCTAATAATAATGAACAGTTAGTTTGCAGGTGGTGCTCAAGCATGGAAGTACTGAGGACGAGTTAGAACGTGAGAGGGAGGCTAGAGTGAGACTTGAAGAAAGCGTGATGCTCCTGACGGCAAAATTAGAATCCCTTGAGACTCCAGTTACGACCCCTCCTGCCTCAGTTTCTACTAATAATATAAATAGTATTGATAGCCCTCTCTCTTCCCCTGGTTCCCAACCATTCGTTCGAGTGCGTAATGGAGCCCCATTGAGAAAATCTAAGACTTGTCTACCAATAATAACAAACAATAAGTTTTCTGTTTTAGGTTTCGAAGATGCTGATGAACCGGAAATACGACTCGTTGGCGATTCCATTGTTCGAGGGCAGCTCGAGGAATTCTGTGGGAGAAACCCTCGTCGTAGGCGCCGTTGCTACCCTGGTGCAAGGGTGGAGGATATAACTAATAGTGTTGACCATTTTACAGACGGTACCTCTGAGGACACAACGTATGTTATTCATGTCGGTACTAATAATGTTTTAAATTCTAGATCGGAAGAACTGCTGGCTAGGTATAAGGACTTACTAGAGCGATTAAAGGAAAAAACTAATAAGCTTGTTTTAACAGGTATACTTCCTCGAATTATCCAACGTAGCGATTTCTACAGCAAGGCGACCTATATCAACAATAACCTAAAGTCTCTTTGCCAACAGGAAGGAGTGCATTTTGCGAATTTTTGGAATAGTTTCTACGGCAGGAGGGACTTGTTCCTCGGAGATGGACTTCATCTTAATGACGTTGGAGCTGCGCGTTTAGGAAGACTATTTCATAATACTGTCTCTTCTTTTCAGGTTGCCGTAACTCGAACGGTCCCAGCGTAATTTCCACAAATTTCCCCTGCGCTCGCGAAGGTGTCGCAATTACAAACAACTTGAAGGTTCTATCCTTAAATGCTCGTAGCTTACGAAATAAAATAAACGAATTTTTTTCTTTTATTGCTTGTAAAAACTATGATTTAATTGCGATAAACGAATCGTGGCTTAGCAATGAAACACGTGACTTTGTAGGGGAGTATCAAATCAGAGGTTATAGGCTTTTTGTTAAAAACAGAATAGGTAGGCGAGGAGGCGGTGTTATGTTGTATATCAAAGATAATATTGCGAACGTTATAGAAGTAAAGCACAATTCCAGAACCGATAGATTCGACTATAGCAGAACTTAAATTGAACGATTTCAAACTTGTTGTTGCGGTTATATATAACCCCCCTAATCAAACAGCTGATACGGACGAAGCGTTATATCGTGAACTAAAGAGAATAATAGGTAGTGAGCAGGCTTTAGTTATGGGTGACTTTAATTGCGCCACCGTGAATTACGATACAATGCAGGGAGACGCGGAAGGTAATCGTTTAGTTAATTTTCTCGAGGATAGCTTTCTTATTCAAAAGGTTGGGGAGCCTACGAGGTTCGACAGTATTTTAGATTTAGTAATAACTACGGATGATAGGCTAATCACTGATCTTCAAGTAATAGAACCGTTAAGCAATAGCGATCACAATATGGTAGATTTGTCCTCTCAGTAAGTCACTCGAAACCAGCTAACTCGACTAAAATTCCTAACTTCCAGCACGAAGACTTTTGTAAATTTCGAAATAAATTGTCACACGTCAATTGGGAAAACGTAATGGGGATCTCCAACGCAAAACTAATGTGGGAATCGTTTGAAACAGTATTTAGGACTATAAATGAGGAATGTGTACCGTACAAAATTAAGCGTGGGAAAATAAACAACAAGCCCTTGTGGTTTACTTCTAGAGTAGGAGACATTATAAAGAGTAGAAATAGGGCTTATAGGCTACATAAGTGCGATAAAGACAATTTGTGGTTACGAAACAACTACATATCTCTAAGGCGTGAAGCGAAAAGTGTAATAAAAAGTCGAAGCGCGAATTTGAAATCTCCATAGCTCGTGACGGTAAAGAAAACCCCAAGCGATTCTTTCAATACGTCAACAATAGAAATCCAGTAAAAAGTGTCTTGGGGCCGTTGAAAAATGTTAACGGAGATCTAGTTTCTGAAAACAAGGAAATGGCTACCTTGCTAAACGAATTTTTTATGTCAGTTTTTACTATAGAAGATGTAACGAATATCCCTACGGTCATAGACATAATACTTTTTGATAATGGTAATATTTTGGATAATATTGTGGTTAGTGAAGGGGAGGTAACGCGTTATATTGATAAAATGAAAATGCTTAAATCACCGGGGCGGAATTCCATATATCCCCTACAACTAAAAGAATTAAAAGATAGCATTGTTGTGCCGCTAACAACGATTTTTAATGCGTCTATTTCTGAGGGGTGCGTACCAGATAATTTCAAGTTAGCAAACGTAACACCTATCTTTAAGAAAGGCGATAACGCTGCGGCGGGAAATTATAGGCCAATCAGTTTAACGTCTGTTGTAGGTAAGTTACTGGAATCAATAATTAGGGATCGTATAGTCGAACACTTAGAATTGTTAGAATTGCATAACTTAGTTAGAAATACGCAGCACGGTTTTAGGCGAAACAAATCTTGCTTAACTAATCTTTTAGAATTTTTTTCAAAGCGTGGTTAACGTTTACGACATTCATCTGGCGGTTGATGTAGTGTATTTAGATTTTCAAAAAGCGTTTGACACCGTACCGCACAAAAGACATTGAGAAAACTAAGGCTCATGGAATCAGGGGTGTAGTAATAAATTGGATAGAAGTGGTTGCGTGGTAGGAAAGAGAGGTTGGTCGTTGATGGAGTGGAGTCGTGTTGGGCTAATGTAGCGAGCGGCGTTCCTCAGGGTTCTGTATTGGGCCCCTTGCTTTTTCTTATATATATTAACGATTTAGATGTCGGCCTAGTCAGTACAGTTTCAAAGTTTGCGGATGACACGAATTTGGGTGGTAGGGCGATTATTGACGAATAGAGGTAAAATCCAGGAAGATCTGAGTAAAATCGTTGATTGGTCAGTCAATGGCAAATGAGATTTAATGTCGATAAGTGCAAAATTTTACATATAGGTTCGCGTAACGGTAATTTTGCGTATAGTATGTCAGGGAAGGAGTTAGCAAGCGTAGAGCAGGAAAGAGATTTAGGAGTTATAGTCACTGTTGATTTAAAAGTGGGGGTGGCAAGGTGTTTGTGTGCCAGTGGTCCATCTCCTCCTCATCCTGCCCTGAGCAGACATTGTGCTCCACTTTTTCTGTGCTGTCTCTGGTAGGTGTTCTCTCTACAGCAGCTGGGATTGTCTCCTTTGTTTTCTCTGTTACTGGTGCTTCTTCATTTACTGAGGTTTCCGCTTGACTTTCTGGTGTTTTGGCAGGTTTTTTTTTTGCTTGTTTCTTTCCTCTACCTACTGTCCCTTTGCTTGTTCTTATTTTTCTAGGATGTCAGCAGTTATCGCCAGTTGTTCCTGTACAAACCTAATTGCCTTTTCTTTTACTTTCTGTGCCTCATCATATGTTGGTAGTGTGGCTCTTTGTTTTCTCTCATGATCAGTTTTCCTTTCCGCGATTGTCTTTAGGATATGGTGTTTTTGCCTGGTCACTCTTTTACGGTTCACCATATGGTCTGTGTACCGTTTCTGGAGCCTGTATACCATGTAGTCATTCTCATCGAACTCCTTCTTTTCAATTGCCCATTTTAGGAGTTCGCTCTTGTTCTCTTTTTATGGGATCATCTGTCCTATATACAGGCTTTCTAACAGGTACAAATTTCTCTCCAGCGTCCATGTCCACTCGCTCGTGGTGTTCTCATTTCCCTCTTGCACATAGTCTTTTACCGCTCTTTCATTTCTTCCACTGTGATCTCTGATTTCCCCAATTTGATGTTTGCGCTGGGGTTTTTTCTAGCTTCTCCGTATCTTGAATGAGTTAAGAAATGTATCTTCGATACAAAATACTAGCTTATTGTGCATCAAAGATACAAGATACTTTTTTAAGGAAAGGGCAAAAGACGGAGACACAAGATCCATATCTAACATAAGTTACTTTTCTCGATACAAGATACTTTAATTGAATTGAATTCAATAACCTTTATTGATAAACTAAATAACTTTACAATTTTTGTTGTTACATTAATTTTAACAGAAAATAAATAATTGTGAAATTGGACTATTTATTTTATTTAACGTTGCCCTTAAGCTTTAGGCTTTACTGGGCTCTTAATTAAAAATAAAAGTTATTATTAATTTATTAATAATATATAAATTATGAATATTATAAATTACAATGCACTCTTATATTAGTTACCTTTAAATTATTCTCAGAGGATGCATGCAGAACTGACACTGTACCTGGACTATAAATTACAGCTGCAAAACTGAATTATACAATTAAGTGCCAGGGTGTCCGCCAGTATATGGCAGATGGAATCCAATAAATAAATAAGGAATTTACTTTATTACTTTAGATATATTTACAAACATTGCTTAGAAAACTTTAGATCACTATGAACTATAAATAATAGGCCCTAATATAACTGTCGATGATGATGATGATGATGATGATGATCCAGTCCCGTAGCCAGGACTTCCCAAGGCGGGGGTCGAAATTGTAGAAAGGCGGACCTTTTGGTGCAACGACCTAGTCACTGCGGAGGGGGTTTAGAGTAATTAATTTTAGAGTAGTTTGTGGTGTTTCAAAAGAAAAAAAATGCGTGTTTATTTACTAAATGATGTTATATGCTACATTACATCATAAGTTATAACTATGGTTACAAAAGGGGACCTTTCCTGTCAAGGCCGGAGGGTGTTCGACCCCCGACCTCCCACTGGCTACGGGTCTATGATCAAGTGGATTTGGCCTGAATAAGTTGGAATTAACTATTTATGGTGATTGTGTACTCACTGTTTTTAAACTCAGGATTACAGTGATATTAGTGTAATGTGATATTTGTTTTTATAAGTGTGAAAATTAAGAATTTAATTACTTATAAAAGATACTGTGGCGTTGGCTAAGGCCAACATGAAAAACTCACAGCCGCGTCATAGTCACCATCGGTGAGGCTTTCGGAACTAAACGATGGCAAAAGGATCTTCAGATGGACAAAGTGTTGTTATTAACAACATTTTGTGCTTCATTAATGTGAAAATTGACTTATTACCCAGTAACACGATAATCACATTATGTGAAAAACATTATAGTGGTGAAGAGATTGAAATTGCTAAAGCAAAATTATTTACATTATACCCAACCAATGGGAACTCAGACAAGACATTTATTCATCGTAAAGGTAATAAGAAAATTGTGCTCAACCTTGAAGACATCGTTAAAATGATTTTGGAAATAAAGTCTACTAACGGTCGGCCCATATTTGCAAGTGAGAACCGGATTTGCCACCCATACATTTTGACTCTGTTAATGTGACAGTACTATTAATAAAATAGAATCACTTTATGATGAAGTGCAGCTACTGAAAGGTGGCCTGCGTACTCAGCATGGTCAAAACAGAGAGCTAAACGATGTATTATTAGAAGATCTATCAGAGGAAGAGCCATTGTTGCCCCAAAGCGATATGACGACTAAGCTAATTAATGCAGCATTGCTTGTATATATTAAGTTGATATATATATATATATGAAAAATTATTTCATGCAAGTGACACGTGAAAAATATTTATGATGAATAAAACCACGAAGGGAAAAGAAACACAAAGGGGTGCTCAAGCGCTTTCGTCTAATGACATCCTCAGGAACACTGAGGATGTCATTAGACGAAAGCGCTTGAGCACCCCTTTGTGTTTCTTTTCCCTTCGTGGTTTTATTCATCATATATATATGATACACACAGACCGTGCATGGAACAAGGAACTCTTCTGGGATAATTAAATCCACTATAGTCCGAATAAGTAATGGTAAATGACAAATACCATAGTTTTTCTTTTTCATAAAAAACTCAGGGAACCATTCTGAGTTCATTCCCATATATATATATATATATATATATATATATATATATATATATATATATATATATATATATATATATATGTTAAGGTGTGTGTGTGTATATATCCATCTCAATAAACCTGGTTCGGAGTTTTGCTAACCTTATCATCATTAACTGTGAGGCATGTGACTACAAAGTTGCCAGTAAACGACTCATTTACATATGTTAGTGATGCCTATGGGACTCACTCGTGGCAAGACCACTGTACACTGTACAGTGCACAACCTCTCATGATGGTTATCGTATAATCAATAACATGTCAATACTTTATGATGTACGGTATTTGAATCTCATCACATCCCATTTGTAGTAGGGCTTCATTGTATGGTAGCACCAGACTGTGACAATGATAATGCTGATTACTATAAGGTTAATTAATAAATCTTAGCCACTCTGATGTAGATTACTATACAATGCAGACTGATGCACTGCTAGGGCTTGTGAGGATTCCTGCAGAAGTTTTGGCTTTAGGAATCCCTCTTGTGATTATCTAAAATGTATATATCTCTTAAATAAGTGAGATGATATATATATATATAATATATATATATTTTATGGGATGAATTTCACAATTAAACACGTGACATGAATGAATGATGTAAACCCACAAGGAAAAGGAAAAATGATTCCAAGATCTTTCGTGTATTCAGAAGTACACCTCGTCAGGGAATTCCCTGACGAGATGTACTTCTGAATACACGAAAAGCCTTGGAATAATTTTTCTTTTCCTTGTGGGTTTACATTATATATACACACACAGTGCATTCCAGTTAATTGGGACACATCCGTACCTGAGTGGTTTGGACCAATTAAGCGGCTGCCCCAATAATGCGGAGTAGGCCGATTTGAAGATAAAAATAACACCAATGACAGTCAAACACAAATAATTCACATACGTATGTATTAGGAATCATAAACATCTTTATTATACTATATTAATTAAAACATTCCTTCATTGAACAGGCAGTAAATTAAAAGTAATTATGCAAAATCCTACTTAAAAAATTGTTTTAACGTTGTTTGCTTAAGTGACTCCAGTTTTTTCGAACGTATGAAATCAGCACACACGTCTAGAGCGGATTGTAGAGAATTTCCTATACCCTCCTGCATAAAATGCAGATGTAACCCTTGAACGTATTCAGAAGCTTGAGAATGCGTCACTTTTCTTGGTTCAGGTTCATCGTCTTCACTTTCTACTTCTTCTGTTCTTTTACGCTTACTTGCTACCTCTTCCACAATTTCTCCCTCGAAGTCGCTGTTTTCACTGTAGCATTGCACGTTATCGTCAATGGTATCGTAGACTTCGTTATTAATTACACGTGGCAATGTTGATAAACTTTCGATTTCTTCACTCAAATTCTTTTCCGCGTCAGGCACCATGAAGCCGCAGTGATGGAAACAGTTTCTGATTGTTTGTGATGCAATGTTTCGCCAACTTCTACTAACAAACTGTATCGCCTGAAGGAGGCTAATTTTTCGGCTTACTTCTTTTGCTGTTGAGGACGAAGTCAGGAGATTAGTTTCAATTGCTTCTAAAGTGTAGGTTACGAGCAAAGCTGGGCACAAACCGTTAATCCGTTAATCGTTAATTAACGAAGTTAACTTTTTCGTTAACGATTTAACTTTTAAGTTAACTTTGAAAATCATTATCGGACTAATTAACTTCCGTTACATTTAACTTCCGTTAACTCAAGTCCGTTAACCCAAAAAATTCATAAATAAACGTTTAAAAGTTTCTATTATTTTCAGTGCTGAGCAGGTGCGCAATTAATCCGCCACTGTTAATAGTGATGAACGAATTTCCATTTCCGCAGTGCAAAATCAGGCGATATATTTGTTTCCGTCGCCACAATTTGTGTCTTACCAAATATGGTAATTATTTATGGCATTGGTTTGAGCAAAACATGGTCGACTGTAAAATCAGGCGGAAAGATTTGCCATTTGAGTTGAATGTTTCAACTTCTTTCAAGAAATATCACAAGCATTTTAAGGCACTTTCAATAATATATATGTAACAATTACAACAAATAACTACATTCGTTTCATTTGCAGTCTGTCTCTTGCGCAACATGTTTGTGCTAGTGAATATTTAAAAATAATCGTTGTCAAGTAAGTCATGTATATTTATAATATGTCTGTGAGTACCTTATTAGCAGTCTCCTTGATACATTTCAAGAACCATAAAACTGATCAGGTAAGATTTCAATTCTCATGTCACTTTGATGACATAAATTAAGTCAATTGATGTCTTACAATGGGAGCGTTTTCACCTCATCTGGTTGGACAAGTATGACAACACCAAGGTCGCCAGGGTGAGGAAAAGCATGGAGGGTACAGTCGAGGAGGCCATGAAGCAGCAGTCCAACGAAGTGGGCAGCAACAGTGGAGGCAGCAACAACGAGGAGGAGGAGGAGGATGACTTCTTCAGTGCTGTCATCCAGACAAAAGAGAGCAGCAGAAGCCACAGGTCACTCAAGGGCAAGGCCCAGAACTTGGTCAAGACCTGGCTGGAGACCAACTCCAAGGACTTGCTGACAGATGCTGCCTTCTTGGGTGAGCAAGTGTTGGTGGACTTGTTCATCAAGTTCAACACAGCCATCCTCTCCAGTGCTGCAGTGGAGCGTTTGTTCTCTATGGGCAAGGATATCCTGAGGGCCAAGAGATCATCCTTGTCTGATGAAAACTTTGATATGCTAATTTTCATGAAGGGCAACATGCATCTCATGGACAAAATGGAGAACGAGAAGAAGAGGGAAAATTAAATTATATATATATTGTGTTTTTCATTTTTTTATAATAAAAGTTAACGATAACGGTTTATCGGTAACTTCCGTTACATGTTTAACGGATTAACGGTTAACGAAGTTAACTTTTTGGTTAACGGATTAGCGGTTAACGGTGCCCACCACTGGTTACGAGTTCCTTACGATAAGTACACTTCAAGTTTTTAATGATTCCCATATCCATAGGTTGAAGTAAAGAGGCTGTGTTAGGCGGAAGAAATTCCAGCTTAATGTTTTTCAAAGATTTCATGTGTGGATGTGCTGCACAGTTATCCACGATAAGTAAAACTTTTCACGATTTTACCTGCAAATCTTTATCCCATGTTGTTAACCACTCCGTTAAAAGGGAAGATGTCATCCACGCATTTTTATTAGCACGGTAGGTTACTGGTAAACTGTTTATCATTAGACCATTGAAACATCGTGGTTTGATACTTTTCCCTATCACCAGAAGTTTGCGTTTGTCATTTCCAGATATGTTTGCACAGCATAACACCGTCACCCTGTCCATTGCTTTCTTAGAGCCACTAAGTTCTTCATGTTTATAAACAAGTGAACCATCTGGCGTGGCTCGATAAAAAAGACCCGTTTCGTCTGCGTTGTAAATGTCGTCTGCAGAGAAGTCGTTACTAAAATCTGATAATTTAGTAGATTTCCATTCATCCGCTGCAGCAACGTCGGCACTTGCTTTTTCACCATGCTCTCTTTTAAATTTTATGGCATGTCGCCCTTTCCATCGAGAAACCCATCCATCAGTTGCTTTAAAGTTTTCATGCTCAAGTTTAACAGCAAGCTCTTCTGCTTTGCACTTAAGCATTGGACCGCTGACGTGTACACCTCGTGCTGTAACCACGGAAAACCACTTATTCAATGCTTCATCAACTTCAGGATCTTTTCCCTCTCTCTTTCTTTTCTTCGACGTCCCTGCTTCATTTTTTATCGTAGCCCATTCCAAACGTAACGTTTCTTCTTGCTTCAACAATCTGCAGACCGTAGACTTCGCCACGCCGGTCACTTCAGCAAGCTTCCTTTGACTTGTGTTCGGAGGCTGTGATCTAATGAGGTCTAGAGTAGCAATTTTTTCAGCTAATGATTGATCCTTCCGCTGCGACATCTTGAGCACAACTGAGCACTAGCAGGCGATGAATGGGTAACAATGGCTAAGACACAAGATGGCGCTGCGACTGGAACAATTAAGCGGGTGCAATTAGAGTATATTTAGCACGTTTGTTTCTGTTCTCGCAGTATTGGCCCAATAAAGCGGCTGCCCTAATTAACCGATGTCCCAATTAACCGGAATGCACTATATATATATATATATATATATATATATATATATATATATATATATATATATATATATATATATATATATATCCCTTTGCTTTGTCCGGAGCGATAGGGCGCGTCCGTCTGTGGCGAATGTGGGAATGCACCTTTCTTCGGTGTAAGGGCTCTCTCTACCCTCGTGGACCATTGAACCCGTTTGGGGACCCGGCTGATCTGCTTCTATTTCTTTCTTTCTCCTTTCACCCATTTTTTTTGGCGTTGTTTTTGGACCTTGATTTTGACCCCTTCCTAGGCCCTTGGGTGTGGGAGGTGGTTGCCCTGCACCCTTGTCGCTTTTCAACCAAACCCAAGCCCCGTCCCTGCCACCTTTCACCGCGCGTTGGATGAGAGTGGCCGCCTTTCAGGCACGAGGACTGGGTACGGGTGTATCCACCCTGCGTGACATCTGTTGGCGGTGGGACCCAGTGTGCCCACGATTCGCCTTTCCCTTGTTGGAGTCGGTGGTGGCTGGATGCGCGTGGGGGATGAAGTTTTCGTTTTGTTTGCTATGGATACTTCTCCCCCTCGTCTTACGACTACTGCTTCTCATTCTCGGACTACTCCTTCTCTCAACACTCGGGTGGTGAGCAACCAGGCCCTCGAGTCCTCTACCACTGGAAGACCGCAACCTGATGGGGTTGACCCCCTGTGGAAGCGGAACGCTTGCACTCTCCTTTTCCGTTGCCGACCCCAGTCCGTCCCTTGAATATGCCCTTGGACATACACTCTCTGGAGCAGGGGTCTCGTCCCAACCCACCTCAGCCGCCTTCGGGCAAGTCAAGTTCCATCCAGGACTTGCCCCCAAAACCCGGCTTCTTGCTCTCCCCATATGCCCCCCTCACCCGCCGTCGACCCACCTTCCCACGGAGAGAGCCCCGCGGCGGACGGGGAAGCCGACATTCACGGCCATCCTATCGACCGTTGGATATCCCAGTTCACTTCGACGCTACAGCCTCCCTCTCCCTTCCAAGTATCCACAAATTCCTGGTGACCCGGCCTACCTCTGGTCCCTTCCGACCAGGCGATCCGAACCCACAGCAACTCCAGCCGCTATGATGTACGCCCACAGAGGGATGGCTCCCTCCTCATAAAATCACGCTCAGCCGCAGAGACAAAAGCCCTACTCTCCGTCACTGAGGTCCTTGGATGCTCCGGTGTCCGTTTCCCCACACCCTCGCCTGAACCAGAGTCAGGGCACTATTTACGCCACCCGCCTATTGTCGATCGCAGTGAACGAGCTCCTGGAGGACCTCGCACCCCAGGGAGTCACTAAGATTTATCGCTTCACATCCGGACAGGGAAGCACCCCCTCCCCCACCCCACGTCTGCTCCTTACGTTCAATACCTTAATCCCTCCCGACCGCATTGTATGGGGTATGGGAGACCGCGCGTCATGCGGGCTTTCTGTCCGCCCATACATCCCAGACCCGACCCGTTGCTTTAAATGCAACAAGTTTGGACGCGTTTGTTCCGTTTGTCGGCAGCCGCATCAACTGTGTGTTCATTGTGGACAAATCGCTCACCCTGACAGGTGCCCCAACACACCCAAATGCTCCAACTGTGAAGGCGCACACCCCTCTTCATCCCGCGAATGCCTTTTCCTCAAGTTCGAGAAGTAGGTCCGAGGCCTGCAGGTAACGGACTTCCTTAGCCCCCGTGAGGCACGAGACAGGGTGCGGAGTCTGGAGGTGAGGCCGGGGGTGTCTTACGCCGCCGCTCTTGGCTCTGTCATCTCGGCACGCCGCCCTGGCTTGCCGCCGAAACCCCCCTCGACCACTGCTCCCTATCCCTCCCAAAGGAAATCCTCGCAGGACCCGACGGTCTCCTGTCCCCCCACCATCCTTCCTCTTCACGCACCTCACCTACCATAAACCCCCCAAGATTCTGGGACCAGGACACCCAGGCCCCATCCACCTCAAATCCTGCCCTCCCAGTACTCTCTGCACACGCCTGAACCTACCGCCCAGAGCAAACCGACGAGGCGGAGACGCCGGAGCGAGTCGCCAGACCCTCCGGCCTTCAACGTGTCTCTCCCTCTTCCCCTAGAACTAAGAAGACGGCTCGGACCCTCACACCTCCCACTACGTCTACAATGTCCATCTCTCCCCACCGCGGAAGTCCCACCACTCTACCCCCACAGACTCTGACAATAGTTGCCGAAATCCATGACCCGCCCCCCACGACGAAACCCAATTTGAACAACATCCTCTCCCCCGAGGATCCAGTGGATGCGGCCCTGGCGTAGCTACACGGTGTGACCGAGGGGAGCTCGGCCGCGCCCATGAGTCTCATGGATCTGCCCTTGCCTCCTGGTGCCATTTTTACCACCCCTCCACGAGACCACTCTGGTTCACCTCCTTCCACCCCCATAGTACCTGCCCCCCCAAAATCCCCGGCCCCCTCCTTGTCAGCCACCCGGAGTACGCCCTCCCTCCCACCCGCCAGGTCCTTCTGATACCCCCTATCGCTACCTAAGGTCCGCCGTGAGACCCCGGATAGGCGGGGATGCGCCACTTTGGGAATAAAGTGCCCCCTCCTGGCCCGACCACAGAAGCCCGCAAAACACTTCTGACCCTCTCAGCCCACGTTCCTCTGACTGCCGTGATCCACGCCTCCGGTCTCGCTCGGCCGACTCGACCCCGCAACCTCCGCGGGGTCGACTGGCCGACCGATTCCTTCCCTGGTGAACGGTAGATAGCCAGCCATGCTCCTGAACCATCCTTCACCTTCGCGAACTCCAGATCTCCCTTCACACTCCAACCTCCTAGCACCTACACCTTTACCCATCCCCCTTCATCAACCAATGGATCCCCCGAAAACCACAATAGTACACTGGAACTGCAGAGGAATATTCGTGAACTATGAAGGCCTTAACTCCTTGATTGCCACTTCCCGTCCGGTGTGTGTCTGTCTCCAGGAGCTAATCCTGGGGACCAGGCCCATGCCCTGCCCTACTGGATATTCCTCCATCGCCACCCCGTCTCCTACCTGCACTCGAAGGGGGGCTGCCATTCTCATACACCACGCAGTCCCCTTCCACAATCTCTCTATCCGGTCCCCGCTACAGGTGATTGCCGCCCGGCTCTCCCTGGATAGATAGTACACCGTCTGATCAATCTACCTCCCTCCCCACGCTCAAGTCTCCCGCGATGACCTGGTGGAAGTCATACAACAACTCCCCAGGCCCTTTCTACTACTGGGCGATTTCAATAGTCGCTACCCCTTGTGGGGCGACACACACTCCACCTATATGGCCCCAACCCTGATTACTGTCATGACCGAGCTCTCCTTCGAGTGCCTCAATGATGGCTCTCCTACATTCTACCATGCCACCACCTACACTTCATCCTGTATAGACCTGTCCCTCGTTTCGACTGATGCCCTCCTAGATTTCACATGGCAAGTCCCCCAAGAGGACTATGGAAGTGACCATTTCCCCATTCAACTCACGCTCAATCGGCCTGACTAGACTGTTCGGGTACCGGTAAGGTGGATTAATACCGACGCGAATTGGGCCCGCTTCCGCGACAATACATATACAACCCTTACAACTGCCCACTTCCCATCCATCGACGAGTGCATCGCATATTTCGAGTCCGTCGTTATAGCGGCTGCAAGCACAGCATCCCACGATCCTCCGCCTACCCCCGCGTCCGACGGGTGCCTTGGTGGACCCCGGAGTGCGCGGAGGCCGTGCGCGCCAAGAAGAAGGCTACTCGGCGCTTCTACCAGACGCGACTCCCCATCCATCGCACGGAGATGCAGCGAACCAGGACCATCTCCCGCCGCACAATGAAGACAGCGCGCCGAGCCTCTTGGCGTACCTTTGTGTCCGGCATCACCGCCACCACACCTTCGGCTACCATCTGGAAGAAGGTACGGGGTGTCGAGAGGGCTCCTATGCGAGCCCAAGTCGGTGGCAACCGGTTGTTCACCATGCGTGAACTACAGGCGGTACTGGCCTCTCGACGATCCCCTTGTCCCGGTCCGGACGGTATTCCGTACGGCATGATCCAGCACATCCACACTACCTTACAAATTTTTCTGCTAGACCTATACAATCGCATATGGATAGAGGGCGCCTTCCCCTCCAGGTGGAAGGAGGCCCACGTAATCCCTATCCCCAAACCAGGCAAAGATTCCCTGGACCCCACAAACTACAGACCAATCGCCCTGACGTGTTGTGCCTGCAAAATCCTTGAAAAAATGGTCGCTACGCGATTATCGTTCGTCCTTGAAAATAACAATTCCTTCCCGGATACCCAGGCCGGCTTCAGACAATTCCGCTCCACCACTGATCCCCTCCTGCTCCTCAGCCGAGACATAGAGGATGCCTTCGACAATGGACAGTTCGTACTGTCAATTTTTTTCGATATTCAGAAGGCCTATGACACCACCCGTCGACCAATGATCCTTAGTCAGCTCCGACATCTAGGCCTCGTCGGAGCCATGCTGACCTTCATCAGGGGCTTCCTTTCCTCCCGAACCTTTAAAGTCCGGGTGGGCTCAGTCCTCTCTGACACTTCTCTCTGGTGCCTTCCACCCACCATCTGCTCTTCCATTTACGCGGATGACCTTGCGATCTACTTCGCAGGGCGAGAACCGTCCGTCGTCCAACGGCAAATGCAGCTCGCCATCTACCGGGTGGAAAGGTGGGCGACGTCGGTGGGTTTCCGCCTCTCCACCCACAAGTCCAAGTGTATGCTCTTCAGTAGAAGAAGACCCACAACCCTTCCTCTTCCCTCTGTCACATTATACGGCAGTCCTCTTGAGGTGGCACCCTCCACGCGTTTTCTGGGCATGACCCTAGACCGACGGCTCAACTGAGTTCCCCATCTCAAACACCCGAAGCAATCCCTTCGACGTCCCCTCGATCTCCTAGATCACCTCTCCCACACCACATGGGGTGCAGATCGACGCTCTCTTCTTCGCCTTTACAATTCCATGGTACAGTCGATGCTGGACTTTGGCAGTGCAGTTTACGGTTCAGCCTCCAACGCCTGCCTCCGTATCTTGGACCCGGCACTTTATAGAGGCCTCCGCCTCGCCACCGGTGGTTTCCGCTCCTCCCCAGCCTCCAGCCTCCACGTGGACTGCAATTATCTCCCTCTCGCCCTCCGACGGGGTCTACTCCTCATGAGGACATACCTCCGTGCACAGAGGCTACCTATTCGCTTCTGGGCACGGCGGTTTCTGAACTACCACCCCAGGGACGGAGCTGGCACTTCACTGAAGTGGTCCGCTCTTTCCTTGACCTTTTCAACATGCCCGCCCCCTCAGTTATCCCCATTTCATACAGCATCTACCCCCCTGGCTCCTCACCCCTATCAAGTTTTGCAGGGATCTGTGTGTCCTACCGAAGAATTCCACGAGCGCCACGGTATACAGGTCACTCTTTCACTCTTCCGTGAACACGCAACCCAACACCCGGACGCAGTCGCCATTTATACAGATGGTTCCCGCTCGGAGGCTGGTGCGGCCTCCTCAGCGGTGATTCTGTCCCAGCCGCTTTCCCGAGGCGTCAGCCTGCCCCGCGAGGCTTCCGTTTTTTCGGAGGAACTTTTCGCGATTACGGAGGCCTTCGACATTGTGCGCACCCACTCTGCCAGCTCCTTCGTCATTTATTCAGATTCCCAAACCGTACTTCTCTCCCTAGGAAGATTTAACCCTCCTCACCCGCTCGTCTGTACCATCCAGCAAACCTTCCACTTTTTAACGGCCTTCCAGCACAAGATAGTCGCCTTCTGCTGGGTCCCGGCTCATGTCGGCATCCAGGGTAACGAGGCGGACCGCACGGCAAAGACGGCCTGCTCACTGCCGGCCTCCTCCTGACCCCTCCCCTTCTCCGACTTCTTCCAGACTCTTCGTCCCACTTCCGCTCCATATGGCAGCGGGAATGGGACCAGGCCACACAAAATAAATTCCACATGATCAAGCCACAAATAGAGTACTGGGCCTCCTCATTCCACCGGTCCCGCCATAAAGAAGTAGTTCTAGCCCGTCTCCGCCTATGCCACAACCGCATCACCCACGGACACCTTATGGCGAAATCGCCAGCCCCACTTTGCCCTACCTGCCATGCCCCTATCACTGTCATACACCTCCTGGTGGAATGCCCAAACTTGTCTGCTCTTCGTCGCAGGTGTTTCCCTCTCTCGGCCGAAAATCCCATACCCGACCGTCTACGATCCATACTCGCCGAAGGCCTCCACTTTTCAACAGAAGCGATTTTCTTCTTCCTCACTCACTCCCATTTGCTCCATCACATCTAAGACCATACCATCCAGCAACTGACCCTTACTCACCCTCTTAGTCTACCACCCTAACACAGTAACACCACCCACCCACTGCCTCGCCGAGATATGTACCGCTTTCTATAGGTACGAATCGGCGGTAAATTAGAGAAAGAAAAAAATATATATAGAGGGTGGGTAAAAAAAGTGACCCTTTGGAGGTAAACTGTCATATTAAAAAAGTAAGGGGACTAGAGCTCCCAAACTTCATAGATGCTTACCTTAGCATGTTATTCGTCTTAATTGAGAAGTTGCTCGATGTGTCCCCCTTCCTGCTCAATGCAGGCCTCCAAACGTGGACGTCACTGATCAATACACCTGTTTACTTATCGTTGAGACACTTCTCCTGCCGAGCAGAATTCTTTCGTGTAGTTCATCTATGTCTCTTATATTGGTACCAGGGACGTAAACTTTGGACTTCAGGGCTTCCCAAACACCATAATCTAGTGATGAAAGATCGGGACTACTAGCCGACCACACATTGGGTTCGATAAAATCCGGTGTTTCGTTCTCAAGGAATGTGATAGTTTGGCGTGCTCTGTGAGTAGGTGCTCCATCTTGTTGGAAATATATCTTTCGCTCTATCTAATTGATATTCGACGAATTAGTTATGTATAATTCAGTCCAAAATTCACTGAACAGAAAAGTCACTAAATGCAAAAATGGTAACACAAAAGAATAAACACTGAAAAGCGGCTTGTTTTGTTCATGGGCTAGCATAAGCAGCATGTAAATTCCAATCAATGTTAATCGGTGACTCCTAATTCTATTTTGTGTCTAATCTAAGATTACGAGGTGGTTTATTCGGTTAAGTTGTCTAATTATTATGTCAGGTAGGGGTAATATCGATAGCTTATAAATAGGTAAAGTAGGACTGAGTTGGTCGAGGTTTCGTTACCGCTGGCGCGAATGAGTACCGAAAGAACCAATGGTAGGCCCCCAAGAAAACCTGAAGCAAAGCACCTGTAAGTATTTTCATGCCTAACTTCTAACTCAAACTTAACGGGGCCTAACACCCGACGTTATTACATTTGGCTACGGGGATGGGATTTGTTTGTTTGAAAAATTAGAAGTAGCCGAGCTAAGTGTGGGGTCGTTTCGATTGGGTTGGTTTGTGTCGGTAAGCTACCTTGTTATAGCTTAGTTCCCTCCCGCCTAACTCTAATACTAATTCCTATTCAGCCCTAACTGGGGAGTAATTTGACCAAATTTAAGCCCTACATAACCTATTTCAGTTATTTGGACTAAATTGGTCTTGTTCGTAGCATGTCGGTGATTAGCAGTGTAAATCCGTACGAAGACTCGGAGGAGGACTTCGAATCTTATGCCACTAGGGTGGAGTTATTTTTTGAGGCTAATTCCATTCAAGAGGCTAAGAAAGTATTTGCTTTTCTAACTATAATAGACCCTAAAGCTTTTACCTTAGTCAAAGACCTAGTTGCTCTTAAAGCACTGGCAAGTTGCACTTACAGTGAATTGGTACAGGCAGTGGCGGTCCTGGCATTTTTGGCGCCCTAGGCGAGATCATGTAAAGGTGCCCTTCCTCTGTCAAAAGCACACTCCCCCCGCCCCCCGGTGCATAACCTCTGCCGCAATAAAACATACTGAACACATTGTTTTTAAAACACAAAGCACCTCCTTCACTTATTGTTCTTAGCTTCAAGTAAGAACAAGTTGTCTTGAAACAAAACCTACAAAGAAATCTTGTATAAATAATAATTGAACACTCAATAAAGATTCCCAAATATATTGCAAACAAAATAAATATTCCAATGTATATTGCACACAAAATAGATAAATAGAAAACACGAATAAATCACACAATGTAACTTAATAAAGAAATAAGATTGCCAGCTAGCAAATAACTGAATTTTAAATTTGGTTTGGAAGTTTTAGGTCTAATAGTATGGACGCAAAATGGACGAGTGCAGAGATGTTGCAGAGATAATGATCAATGTTGCAATGTTGTAAAGGGGGTATGTTGCAAAGAGGTGGGGGAATGCTGCAGGTGCAACAAGGGGTCATGAAACTTGGAGGCGGCGTTATCCCCCAAGAGAAAGAGAGGAGAAGGAGAGAAAGGAAGAGACGTTCACCTGGCAGGAGCCAAGTGCATATTAACACTTCAGCCGACCCGCCGTCCTCTTATAGGCCCCTAATCAGCCAGTTGGCTTAATCCGCCAGTTGGCTTAGAAGGCGTAAATGGCTTGTACAGGTTGAGTTGTCAGATACCACTTTTTATTTTAATTGTTCAAGTATACATTATTGGGGTGAGTTGCTAGATACCACCATTTATTTTATTTCACACGAGTTGCCAAATAGTGTTTTTAATTGTTCAGGTATACATTATTAGGTTGAGGATTGTGCTATTTATTTAATTAACTCTTAGCAGTTGGCTTAGAAATCCGTCAGTAGGTTTAGAAGGCGTAACCAGCCATTTGGTATAATTGTTTACAACCAAAAGAATTAAATAAAATAACATTACATCATTCTGTTTATTAAATATTGTAAATAAGCACACCGGACAAAAAATTAGTCACCCCTCTCAGAATGTACCTAATAACGTGTGACGGCGCCTCTGGCCTTGATAACCGCACGAATCCGGCGAGGCAGAGACTCTACGAGGTTGTGCATGTACTGAACATCGATTTGCTGCCACTCGTTCATCAGCCGGTCCCGAAGTTCCGCCAGAGTCCGTGGGTGTCTATTCCTGCGCTTCACTTTCTGTTTCCAGCCTGAACAACACCTTCGACGCATTCAGGATTAAAGGCTTCATTGGACCTGCGATGTACTCGTCGCCTCCCATCATTGGAGAACAAACAAAAACGGGACTCATCGGACCAAATTACACGTTTCCAATCTGCCGCAGTCCAGTTTTTGTGCCTCTGAGCCCATTTATAACGTGCCAATTTGTGACTTGCTGTTAACAGCGGCCTCTTCCGTGGTACCCTGCTCCAGATGTCCATCGCATGCAGTTCTCGTCGCAATGTCCGTTCGGAAATTGGTCGCTGGAGAACCTCATTGGTTTCTTGGAGCAATTGTTCTCTGGTTTGAAAACGATTTGCAGTTACTAGACGAGAAACATGGCGGCGGCCCCTATTGTCGAGAATTGTTTTCCGGCCACAGTTACGCCGTCGATTGTGAGTTGATTGCGAACTACACCACTCTTTGTAAACTCGCTGGACAGTACGCGTTGACACACCAACAAATTGGGCTACTTCAGACATTTTGTGTCCGTGGGCTCTGCCAAACACGATGGCTCCTTTTTGCCACTGAGTAACGTCTGCCTCACGACCCATTTTGCAGACTATATCCAACACACACTTTGTTCTTCACCACCTCACGAAACAGATCTGATCCTGTGTGCTACGTCACCGGTACTTGTCACTTACCAATGCTACATCAGCGCCCTCTGTGTGACCTTGAACTTCCTACTATCGGTGCTATTAGGGGTGACTAATTTTTTGTCCGGTGTGCTTATATAGAAAATAAATACACATTGGAATGATCAAAAACAAAAAATAAAAAATAAGAAATAATATAACCATCAATATAACAGAAATATACACACACACACACACACAATTATGTTAAATAAATAAATACATACACTTTATCTTCTACCGCACAAAATAAAAATAAGAAATACAAAACGTATAGCCATCAATATAGCAGCACAGGCGAACTATATATATATACACAATTATGTTAAATATATAAATACATTTCACTTTTTTTCAAAACACTAAACTCGCACTTAATCGAGTCTACAATTACATCGTTATTGCTCTGCATTACGCAGTATACGCGGTTTAATACTATTTCACCGCTTAAGGTATAGGGATACAGGCATACCTCGCTTTACGACGCGACGCCTCGTTTTACGAATCCCCGGGTTTACGAATTTTATTTTACACTAAATAAAAAATTAAATAAACAAATTTAAAAGGTAAAAATAATTATCTCACGCAAGCATATACAATGCGTAATGTGGTAATCGCTTCAGAAGCATCGTGCGTGCGTTTGTTCGCTCTGGCGCGTTCACGCACCTTGGTGTCTGGGAATGCATCAGTTTATATGTCTGCTTCGTCGATGATTTTGATGGCTTTGAACCAATGGCAGGCATACAAAATGAGAAAACAGAAATTGTAACAATCGCTAATAAATTGAATCTCGATTTTTCCGAAGATGATGTAGAAGAATTGCTTGAATCACATGGTGAAGAACTATCAAACGAAGATATTATTGATGCAAGATCAGGTAACACTTGAAGAGGAAGAGGCCCCTGTACTGCACTTTAATATTTCTTTGCTTTCTTTTTTATTTTAAAGGATTATTTTTTATTTAAAATGATGCATTCTATGAACAAACCATTGTTTGCTGCATAAACTATTGTTTTATTACCTTTCCTTGCGATTTTTATATAATTTTGTATTTAAAATTTTGTTCTGAAAACGTAACCCTTGATTATAACATTAAGTCTATGAGAAATAATGCTCTGCTTTACGAAGTTTCGCTTTACGGACGCTCTCTAGGAACGAATTAATTCGTAAACCGAGGCATGCCTGTACCTATAATCTATATAAAGGGCCTTCATATCGTTCAGTACTATTTTTGTGCCCACTTTACAACCGGTTGGTAAGTTATCTTTAAATACAGTAATACCTTGAACAGCGCGGTTTTGATTAGCGCGGGTTTTGATGTAGCACGGTTTGTATTTTCGTCAATTTTTTTAAACTTAGCGCGCAATTTTCCTATTGTTTTCTAATTTCTTTTCGGTACTATTTCATTCGACGAACTTTTGGACAGCGCGGACAAATTCCGGAACCAATTAACCGCGCTGTGCAAGGTATTGCTGTACGTCTAGAATACAATAAAAAACACGCACAAAGAGTTCATCGTTAGCCACAGTGTCAAATACAAATTTATAAACACGCCTTTCCAATCGAGGGTTTATTTCTACCGACCCGAGCTTTTCAATCGTGAACTCTTCTTCACACTGCATAGCGACAGTTGAAATAATCTTCTAAGTCGTTACGACAGCTGCTCGTTATATAAAGAAATAGTTCTTCAGGGTGAACGGTGTAGGTGAGCTCAGCCCTGTACCGATCAAGTACTTTGTACCAAAGTTCGTGATATTTCAAAGAGTCTAAACTTTTTAAATAAACGTCCAGCTCTAGACCATTCTCACCTTATTCAACACTACACTTGGTAAACCCATCGAGCAGAGCGGTGTATGCGTATTCAAGAACCGTATCAAAATAAAGCATATCCTTAACACGCGCGTCTAATATAGACTTCAGCTTGCGGAATCCGACGATTTCAAACATTCTGTCGAGGATGAAACGGTTTCGCGCAGGGACAAGTGCGTTATTATCAGAAGCATTCTTCCACATCAACCGTATATCAATGCATGGCCGATCGTTATTTATACACATTGTACATACAACGGCGTATGAGGGGGGTATCACTAATCTGCTCTCTTCTTGTACCTGTAGGAATTTTATAACGATCTTCACTCCACTTCTCGACTATCACGAAGATTCTATTCATCTCCTTGACACTTAAATAAACAACATTTCGTTTGTTTGTTTGTCTACAATCCGTTTCCAGTACATAGTTAACGATACCGGATTTACGCCTGAACAAGCGCAACGACTTCGTCACGGACACATCGTACACGGTGTTGAGAATGCTGCTCAAAGGAAGTTCCATCGTATTCGAGGAGCGCACGTCCACTCGGCTCAAGCTCTAAGATAACTATGAGGCACATGTAACGCGACGGTTCGACGGGAGGAGTGAGTCACACCATAATCTAATGAAACGTGTACGGCGCTGATCCAACATGAATCGTTGTATCCCATTTTATTGGGCAGGTGTTTTGAGAAATTTTCCGATACAAGAATTAATTTCGGTTTTAATGTTTTATCACTCCCACTTCCCCGAATACGCACCAGGCATTTTCCTTCAGGGTAATTTTCACGAACTAAACACATTTTATAACGGTTTTAATGTTTTATCACTCGCCATTTCCACAAACTAAACATCTTCACATTCCGGCAAGAGCCACAACCTCACTACAAACTTCGTCATGATATATATTAATATAGTGATAAAAATACTTAAGATTCTCCATGATGACAAGATTTACATTCTCAGTCGCAGGGTACGAGTACTCGGTATGATGCAACATGACATAATAATGCTTGTCACACCACTCATCAACAAGACTCACTATCCATAACCGTTGTTTCTCTTCTGCACGTGTTGTTTTTACTTCACGATATATGTAAGCTTTTATAAAGTTTAGTCCTACAACATAGTTCAACACATCACTTGTCCCACGAAATCCTACAATGCTCTCACCAGAATAGCCATAGAGTATTTGTACATCTTGCTTCTTCGCACGATTCAATGTAACCTTAAAAGCGTCAAAGGAGGGCAGAATAGGGAGTTTTTCAGTATCCACTACATCTTGACACTTTGCAGAATACCATTTCATAAACGTTGAACAAGCAATATTAAGGGTAGCCATTACTATTTTCTGTCTACGCGGGAGAATACACGTCTGATGTCCAGGGCTTACTGCAATCAACTGAGCACGTAGGGAAGCCCAGGTAGTAGCATGACTCACGTTGCTGGTCTTACAGTGGGCGGAGCTTAGAACTTTCTCCTGTACACACACACACACACACACACACACACAAAGGAGAAATTGAAACGCGATTTATTTAATAAACGAAATATTCAAGATGTATATATATATTTACAAATACGTGTAGTAAATAAGTTAACAATAGACACATCAAAGATTATATTCAAGGTATATATGAAATGAAAATGAAAATGAAATATATTTACATATACGTGTAATAAATAAGTTAACAAAAGACACATCAAAGATTATGTTGTACCTCATCGTCATTCACGGTTCTGTGGGAGAAGCGAAAAGCAAGACTGTGGAATATAAGGGTCGTCACTTAAATATTTATTATATTTTGTAAATAACCTACTTAGGAGTGTGACGTGTTAGAAATGGCTTCTATAGAAAAATTCAGGTTCACGAGCCCATCCACATGTATTATATCTGGACCTACAAGATGTGGTAAAACTGTGTTTATGCTTAAAATCATTAAAGAAAAGGGAGAGATGTTCTCAAAATTTGTGCATAAACTTATATGGTGCTATTCGACGTATCAATCAGTGTTCAACGAGTACCAAGATGTTATTTTGTTCCACAAAGGTGTATATGATGTTAATTCGTAAAAGGGAAATGAACATACAGTCATTGTAATTGACGATCTCATGTTGGAGATGGATAAGACGTTTTCCGAGACATTTACAGTATTCTCCCACTATCTTAACATAAGGGTGTTCTTCATCAATCAGAATCTATTTTTCAAAAATAGATACATGCGCGATGTATCGTTAAATACACAATATCTAGTCTTATTCGCGCAACGTAGAGATGTATCACAAATTGGGGTATTAGCCAATCAAATGTTCCCGAATCAGCGTAAGGAGTTTTTGGAAGTTTATAAAGAAGCTCCAAGCACGCGCTACGGATATTTACTTTGCGACCTTCATCCGCGATGAAGCACGTTTAGGGTGCTTCTAAGAACGAATATATTTCCAAACGAGCCTGAAACGGTGTATATTCCAGAATGACAAAGAGGTTAAAGAAATACAATGAATTAATAAAAATCTATCATCGACTACCCCGGCCAATGCAGCGGATGTTTATTAAAAATATCGACTCCGACTTTTTAAAATGCATCTGTGAAATCTGTCTTCACGTTATAAATTGCAATGTATCAATAAAACCACCTCAGAAGGCTCGCCTACGCCGTTACAAAAACATAATACGTGCACTCGCTCGTAAAAGTCAAGCTGTAGGGAAGGAAAAACGAATTATTGTGCAAAGAGGAGGGTCATTCCTCCCCATTTTATTTCCAGTTTTGGCCCCTTTACTGACTAGATTAATATAATGAAGAAAGTGGTAGTGATTCCACACGAGGTGTATGCTTCACTGCAAAGGAATCCAGACACGGATCTAGATCCCCGTAAAAGCAGGCTTAAATGAATGGAAAGCGAATTGCTAGTCCTATTAAACAGTGAAAAAACACCTGATGAGAAAAGTATTTTATACCAAGAAGCTCTGCAGAAATTTCTTCACGAGTACGAAAATTATAAGAATCCGACAGAGATTCCCGTGGTTATTAGGCACAGCATAGGGAACGATGGACATGGTGACATAGGACCTGTACCCAACGATACAGCTGACCAACCAAAGATTAAGGGGTCAGCCACACAGAACATCGAGCATGTATTAAAAAGCACCCTCCCACATACATTGAGGAATAAAGGTTTAAGTCTTTATAATCTATTGAATGAGGACCCAGCCATACAATGGACCGATACAGGCGAGATCATTGTGGAAGGATCAAAGGTACGGGATCGAATATCGTAGACATTGTCCATGATCTGGTGAGAAAGTGGGATAGGCCCTCACCATCAGGATGGAAGCATATTAAAGTAAGACTACAACAAATAAATGTCCCCAAAACATTGATAGGAAATCTGAACAGGATAAAAGACTTGGAACATGCGACGCACGTGACAGTTGAAGACGCCATCACCCCCGGCGGTAACATCTTTGAAGAGGAGAAAGAAGAGGTTAAACAATGGTCAACCCTAACCACGTGCCTCTAAAATATGCAAATGGCTAACATATTAAGAAGACGCTATTATGACATTTCTAACCCAGCCTCCTACGGAGGCGTAGATAGACTGTACAGAAGTGTTTACGGAGTAGGAAAAAAAGATGTTGAGAGATTTTTGCGGGAGCCAAGACAACAGTACTTCGATTGACTCTATTTGGCAAGCAGATTTAACAGACATGCAAAGATATTCTGTGTATAACGATGGTTACCGCTACATTCTATTCATAATAGATGTATTCTCTAGATATCTGTGGCTAATTCCTCTGAAAAATAAATCACCTGAAACAGTTGCTAAAGCCACCAAAACGCTGATGTTAAAAGAAAACAGGGTTCCTGGCTATTTTTGTACAGATATGGGGAAGGAATTTATAGGCCGTGCTTTTCAGAACATGTTGACAGAGTTTAATATCAGCTATTACACTACCAATTCTATACATAAGGCTTCTTTAGCTGAAAGAGTTCAACGTACCATAAAGGAACGCATGCACCGTTATTTTACACATAAAAACACATACAGATTTCTAGACATTCTGGAATCATTGGCCTCATCCTACAACCGCTCACACCATCGCACGATTGGGACAACACCTAACGATGTATTAGAAAGAGGTACGCGCCCAGAGGTAAGAAGAGATGGGACACCACCACCACACTCTGCGCGCTTCAAAATCAATGATTATGTAAGGCTGTCGCGTTCGGGAAATAAATTCGCGAAGGGATTTGAGCAAGGATGGACACGTGAGATTTTTAAAGTTAGGGCTATGAGACCTAAAGGTGAGATAATGATGTATTACGTTGAAGATTTGAATGGGGAAGAAATCTCAGGAGGCTTTTACCGCGAGAAGTTGCAGAAAGTGGCATTTAATTTAGGAAAAAATGTGTTTAAAATTGAGAAAATTTTAGGAAGCAAAGGTTCAAGAAAGAGAAAAATGTACCTGGTGAAATGGCTAGGGTACCCAGAAAGCTTCAACACCTATATAAAAGCTGATGCAATAATGAAGCTTAAATAGTATGCAACATGGCTCCTAACCATTTCTACGTCACACTCCCGTCCTCCTCGTCCCTGTCTGTACACCCTAACAACACAATAGCCAACTTTGTAACAGAGCTCCACGGACCCATTGAATTGGATCGTGATTCGTATGAGGTGGAGATATGTAAAATTCAGCTGGACACCCTCTTTTTAAATATTGATTATAAAGATACCGTTTTTACGATTCTTAGATACTGTCGTGAGTGTGCAAAAGCCAGGTTAACTCTGGATGAAACTATACGTATCGCCCGGACTAAGGTTGCACGGTTTTACAGTACAGAAGTAACACTAGGGCCGGGCCGTTATGATACGGTTGAGGATGTTGTGAGAGACTTAAACGTAAGTTTAAAAAACTCAAATCTTACAAATGATTTATTATACGAAATCGTAAACAAAGGAAACCCCGCGCATACTCTAATCCTAAAATCAAAGGTTAACAGAAATATTAAAGACGGAAGAGTGTTCAAAATTATAACCGAGGGGCGATATCAATCAGCCTTCAAAAGAGAAACCTTTCACGAGGCACAGCATGACTTGTCCAGGTTAATGTATCCATTGAAGATGGAGAAATTGGATGAAAGCTCTCAGCCCCCAGACATGTGCTATATTTACAGCAATATAGTGGGGCACCAGTTTGTTGGGGATACCCAGGCACGCCCGCTGCGCATAGCTCACATTCCCAACTATAGAAGAAGGAGTTTGAGTATTACATGTGACAGACCCCATTATGTGAATGTCGCAGCTAATCTAATAACCAATATCTCAATATATATATAAGAACGATTGAGGGTAAAAATTTCCAATTCGGTGACGGGAGCTTAACACTGAAGCTGCATTTTCGACGCACTGAGTTATAATGGACGGACAGAAAGCCTTTTACCGTCTATCGAGGGGTGAGATACCAGCGTGGTAGTGGACTTGGGTCCATTTTTTCAACCATACTACGTACGGCTGTTCCTTTGCTGAAGAGGGAGGGGTGCCAGATACCTCGGAAGGAAAGCGCTACAATCAGGTCTTAACACTGCAGAAGACATATTGGCTGGGGCTAAACCTAAAGAAGCTCTAAAAAAACACTTAAAACGTACACGGGACGAAATCATCAAAGATGCAAGGAGAAAAATGCGTAGTGGTGGGAAGAAGAAGAGGGCTGACCGGAAGAAGGGATTACCACCATCACGTGCCATTAAACATAAAAGGATATCAAAAAAGAAGTGTTCTAAGCGAATGAAACCTATGGTTGACCATTTTTTGACTGATATAAGCTAAGGACATTGATCTCATGAATCATAGTTTGTTTACTACTTGTCGAGAGAGAAGGCACTATTTCTAACTCGTCATGGCACGCTTCATCCATCCGTGTAGTTCACAATGCTGAAAATTGGAGCTATCCCTCTTTGAGCTGCCCCCAACTCAAGTTTCTATTGAACACAGTGACTTTATTACAATTAACCCTTTAAACACAATTAGTTCCCCGAGTGCTTCTATAGAATTCGTGTATCCAGCTCAGGCCCTTACTTTTTTGATCCAAGCTGTGTGCACATGTACGCTAAACTATGTATAGCCCATTCTGATGGAACGGACTGCGATGACAAATATGCTGTATACCCTGAAACAAACTTTCTGCACTCCATATGCAACCAGTGTGACGTATATTTAAATCAGGTCAACATATCGGCAGGCACGGAGTACTGTCACCTACGAGCCTATCTGGGAAATGTCCTCAAATTTTCCAAAGAAGCAAAGGCTACCTTTTTAAGTGCCGAGGGATATTATCAGAGACGAAAGTAGTATAAAGGACAAATTTTAAAAATTCTAAAAAGAAGATATACGAGTGTTTTGGTCGTCTGCATACAGATTTCACATTCCAGGAGAAGTTGCTTGTGAATGGGGTGGATATGAAAATAAAGCTCACCCGCACGAGTCCTGAGATCTGCTTAAATCTGGATGCTGATCAAGAAGAGGGAGCAAAACCCGTTGTGGTTCACATTATGGAGACATACCTCCGCGTACGGCGAATGAAATTAAGTTCACCAAAACAACTAGAAATTCAGAAAAATTTACTAAACGCTACAGTGAAATACCCTATTAACAGAGTACAAATAAAACTATATATGGTGCTTGCAGGGTTGACATCGAAAGAGATAGAAAACATCGCCCTGGGAAATCTTCCTAAAAGGATATTAATCGAAATGCAGAACCATGCTTCGGTGAATGGAAAATATAAAAAGAGTGCCTTTAAATTCGAGAATTTCGGACTTAAAAATATAACTCTATATGTTAATGGCATAGCGTTGGGTGGAACATTGGATACGGACTATTCATCAGACGCTGTGTTACCTCTTTGCGCGAGAGCCTATAGTAATCTGGCCCATATTGCAGGTGATTGTGATGAGCTCGGTAATGGGGTAACGCAGAAAGAATTCATTGATCAATTTAACCTTTATCCATTTGACATTACTCCTGACTTATCTGCTAGCGTAAATACGCATTTAATTCCACAACAGAGCGGCAACATCTCAGTGAGGTTAGAATTCACCAAGCCTATAGACGCGCCTATTAGTGTACTAGTATACCTCTAGTCGCAAGCCCTAATAGAAGTAGACAGATTTAGGGGCGTTATCACTGACTTTTAAAATGGATGCGAATACACTTCAGAGAGTAATGAATAGTGAACGAATCACACGTTCCAAATTTATCGGCGTGTTTGCGAAGAATGAAACATTGAATTTGCCAACTACGCGAGAATACAGTAGTCTTATTGTGAACACAGATGTCATTGGTGATGAAGGGATTCATTGATTTGCAATCTATTTTAAAAATAGGCACCACCTATACTATTTTGATTCACTCGGTACTCAACCCTGGAGTGAACCTGTTATTGTAAAATTTCTTGATCAGTTACATATCCCCGAAGTTGTATGAAACCCATTCCGATTACAAGGATATTTTAGTAATACTTGTGGAATGTACTGCATTTCATTTCTCATGCATATTTCACGTGGTAAAGAATTTATAATTTTTTAAAAATTATTCGACCCGTGTCACACTCAAACGAAACGATGAAATGGTATGCAGACAGATAAAAAGCCGTTTTCCAATTGTGCGTACTCGTTGTATAGTATGATGTTTTGTTCGTATATATTTGTAACGTTAGTTTGTATATTCTGTAGTTTAAGATGGTTGTTGTACAGATTTCTTTCATTTAATAAATTGATGAAAATACATTGTCTTCTTTCCCCAAAAAAGATCATACAAAAAAAAACACTTACATTATTTCGTTACTGATGTGACATTCATTGGGCTGACTGCTCGGTAAATCCTCCGTATTCAGATCCATGACACGAGGTTCTTCAAAAGATTGCATAACGCATGAAAAATCCTCATCGGACCTTAAAGGAGAAAGAATAATGTTCATACTGAATCTTTTTTTAATAAAAACATATACAGAGTATACATATTGTAAGACAGACCCCATTACGTGAAGATATCTTTGAATCGCTCAGAGAAGTTCATTTAAGAGGTAATTCCAAATAACATTTATAAAAAACATGCAAAAGATTGCTATGAAAAATTCAATGAATCGATTTTAGCATAATTGCGATTACCTAAATGAAATATGTGACGAGATACTACAACCCTCCATATATATATATAAATATGAAATAATCCTCTTTCTGGCAGTTTGTGAATAATTGATTCCAAAAAATAAAGTTATAGACACTTACATTTCTATGGTAGTCCCTTGCGTCGGATCGTAAGGAGCGTCATTGCAAATATCGTCAACGGTTTGCATTGGAAATAATCCATCCTGGTCAGTCGCGTTAAAAAGATTAATTGTAGACAATGCTACAATGTCGCCATCTTGATATAAAATCGGTAAACTATAAATTTATTGATTCATGGCGGAGGGAATGTTTACTCACTGGTGAAAATAACTACTGTTACTCCCAGTTGGAAATAGTTCCTTTTATATGCACGATCACCAAGCTCCGCCCCAAAAGATTAAGAGTCGGTTCGTAATGATTGGTTGTTACTGTAACTGGGCGGGGCTATGATAAGTTTGTGTACCAATCGTAACACCGATATAACGGGACCAGGCTTTGGACGACTAACGGTGTCTTTATATTCTCTCCGTAGATTTAATGCTCGTATTACCCATTGCAAATCTCTACCACGACAATATTTGCGCCCATACTTTTCTCGGTTTTCCCCAACCCTCCCCTTTATGCAATACTCCTCGCAACAATATTTTATTATTTTGCGGCCATACTAATTGAGTCTCAATTTTTCGGCTGCCAATATACCCCGCAACATTGATCGCAACAATATTTTATTATTTTGCAGCCATACTAATTGAGCCTCAATTTTTTCGGATGCAGTTCGTTATAGGAATATATTCATCAGAGTGGCACAGCTCAGTACCGCAGGAAACAAAATTAGCGCCGCTACTCTGACATTAACAACACAGTAATATCCTATGACACAAATATCAAATCTAGAAGATTATTGTGCATTACTGTTTTGCACCCATACTAAACTCAGCTTTCCCAAGATTCCTGACTTGTGGATTTTTACTTCTCGCGTAGATGTGTGAATAAATAACTCATGAAAATGAATGTCTGCTTGGGTTGGTTGATAAATGGGTACCCTAGGTATCCTAGTGGATTAGACGGCGGGTGCTGTTGAAAGATTGGGGCGATGACATTGTAGTTTCTCCCCGCCCGGATTAATGTATTCGGTTTCCACACTAAACTGTAGGTCTAAGGCGGAGTGAAAGGTTTGACCCTCATCAAGATGAACAATTCGGTGAAAAGGAAAACTGAGTTAGCTATTATTGTTACTACTGTAATTTGCACCACCCTCTCTCTCTCTCTCTCTCTCTCTCTCTATATATATATATATATATATATATATATATATATATATATATTGTGTGCGTGTGTGTGTGTGTGTGTGCGTGGTCCTCACTCTCTCTGTCTCTCTTGCCTTTAGTATAAATCATGTTTTTAACTTGAGTAGTAATAAGCGTAATACTATTAACATTTGGAGTCAGGCGAAGGTTTTGTCGAGAGAAAGTACAGAAGTAGGTCAAATGGAACTTTGTGGTCAGTTTTGCGGTTAGCGTGAGGGACACCTGCTCAGAATTTTTTTTTTCCAGAGACGATTTCAAAGAAGAAAAGAAATGAAATAGACAATTTAGTTGAAGTTAGTTTAAAATTAATTCTTTCGTTGTTTATCTTATATATATATATATATATATATATATATATATATATATAATATATATATATAAAAGAATGAAATGATATTTTTTCTGCTTTTGAAACACAAGAAAGGATTGTCAAAAGTAAATAGACACAGTTAATGTGTTTATTTCTTTTGCTGTTTATTATTTAATATAATTGTGCATGCGTGTGTGTGTGTGTGTGTGTGTGTGTGTGTTTCACCCGTATTGATGTTTATACACTTTTTATTTTATTTTTTGTGCGGTAGAAGATAAAGTGTATGTTTAATTTCGATTTATTTCAAATATTTAATAAACAGAATGATGTTTTAATTCGAACAGGAAAAGAATGTCAAAAGTAAATAGACAAATTGTTCTTAGAGAATATGTTATTGAATGATTTCTTTTTTATTTTTCTGATTTTGTGCAGTAGAAGCGGTTTAAATGTATTTCTTTTAATGTTAATATTGTTTTAATAATTAATTCTCTAAAAGGAGAAAGTTCGTTTGCTTTTAATAAATAAAAACATTATTTGGCAACTCATTTAAATAATGTATACCTGAACAATTAAAATAAAAAGTGATATCTGGCAACTCAACCTTCCTCTATATAAGACCCGCTTGGCTTCGGAGCGGCCAGAATGATGCGAACTTCGGTGGAGTAAAGAACTATTCTTCCTTCTTAGGTTAAGACTTAGGTTAGGTTTCCCCTTTGGAGGGGGTTGAGGACATCCCACCTTCTCCCCCAAAGACCTCCTCCTTCTCTCCTTTCTCTTCCTCTCTTAGGTTAAGGCAACCCCTTTGGGGGGAGGTCATCCTCCCTTCTCCCCCCGAAGCTCCCTCCCTTCTCCCCCTTCATTGCATACCCCCTCCCCTTTGCAACAAACCCCAACCCCATTTGCAGCATTGCAACATTGATCATTATCTCTGCAACATCTCTGCACTCATCCATTTTGCGTCCATACTACTGGTCTAGTTGTTTTCCTATTAAAACCTGATCCTCCTGGTCTTCCTTGATGCAAATTCATCACTGTCATCATAGGAAATCTGCTCAGAAACCGCATGATTAATGCTGATGACAGCAAGACCACTGAGGCGGTCTTGCATCATGGTGGATCTCGGGTATGTCTTGATGAGCTTGAGCTTGGAAAAGCTCCTCTCCGCTCCAGCCACTGTCATTGGAAGGGTGACAGCAACCCTGAGGGCGACCCAGAGGTTGGGATAGATCTCTGTGAGCTGCTTTTCATGGATAAACGTCAGCAGCTGAAGTGCTGTCATGCTCGTAGATGTCAGTTCAGGCAAATTCCTTAATTCCTGTGCCAACTTCCTACCATCTAGATCAGAATGTCCTCGACAGCTTAAAGTGTTGCTGAGGGTTTCTGATTGCTCTGTCATCTCCTCATTTGACAAGTTTTGGAAGTTTGAGAACACTCCAAACTTGTCTCTCACTTCTCACAAGGTCTGCAATCTTTCCTGAAGTGATGAGATAGCAGCATCCACCACCACAGTAATGTCCACAGACATCCCAGTTTTAGCAGATGAAGATTCTCCAATATATTTTAGAAGCGCATCTGAAACGATATAAATAAATGTTATCATGTGAAGCAAACATGATGACACACAGTTACTTCTGTCATTGTAAATAACTTATTACTGCCACATGCCATTTATTTTATTTGGGGTTTATATTTGTTTATTGTGTATTTTCCAGATTATTGTCACATTTTTGTTAAAGAAAAGTATAATTCAATGAAAAATTCTGGAGAAATTTTGTTGGGTGTTCTTGGGATAATTAAAAATATAGAGTGGTCACACCGATAAGTACATGTTAATAACAGCAGAAATCTAGTTAAGCCCAATACTAAAACTAAACGCCTATAAACCTTACACCTAGCCATAAAGGGTAGGTTATGGTGAGGGTGAGAGTTTTAAACTGAAAACCCAAAATCTGACAACACAAACATGAAGCAGACAAATTTTAGAAGTCATTTCAGCAAAAAAATAAAAAAATTGATGATTTTTGTCTAAAATAGCGGATTGCCCAGCAAACTTATCTTGATTTTACAGTTTAAAAAAGTAACGTTAGATATAAAAATGAAGCAAATAAAATGTTCATGACATACCTCTACTTTTCGATCGCATCTCCTCCTCCTCTTTTCTTCTCTTTCTTCCCTGTGCACCTGACGGCTTTGTCCTCTTCAACATGATGCTCGGCCAGACACGACTCACTGTAAACTAGAACACATACGAAATTGTGG
Source organism: Bathynomus jamesi (assembly GCA_023014485.1). Lineage (NCBI taxonomy): Eukaryota > Metazoa > Arthropoda > Malacostraca > Isopoda > Cirolanidae > Bathynomus > Bathynomus jamesi. The sequence goes on from JAJOZX010001599.1 coordinate 206,912, forward strand.
AGAGGAGAAACATCCGTCGCTAGCTACACTCTAATTTACTCTGCTCGATTTTAATAATTATAAAGAGTTTTAACTTATACCTATTTCATTGCTTGTTTATTTTAATGAAATAACTTTTAATTTAGTTTTATAAATTGATTCTTACAAGCAAAATCGATACCTATCACCAAGGACAAATATCTATCTCCAACCGGGGTTGGTGAGCAGGCACGTATCCAGGATTTGCTCAAGACGGCGGGGGGGAAGGGAACGTTGTAGGTTATACCTACGTTTCATCATTCAACTATACCACTACAATGTAACATGCTTAATATCACGTTCTCGGTGTAGGATGAAATGATAATGAACGTCTTTTGCATTTGTGCTTTTTAGCATGTTAACATGTTTTATTATTTGAAAACTTGCATATGTCATTGTTTTTCCACCGATGTAACAATAATTGATAATTAGAAAAACGTGATAATAAGCAGTTTCTTTAGTAATATTAAGCAAGGCATTTTCCATGTGTTGAATATCAGTCGTACGTGGTTTATCAAATATAGTAATATCAACCGAGTTATGATCCAAAGCGATGTGATATAAACGAGTTACATTGTATACGTTTTCAAATAGTTCATGCTAGCTAAATACGATCAAAGGACAGGTAAACATACAGATTTATTGCAATTGGGATTAATTTTTATTAAATTTGACAGCGAAATCAATATTTATAAGTTATGTAATCTAACGGCCTGGCAAGTTTATATACAGGGAAATGATTACACACTACAGACAGTGATGGGCAGTATCTAGATACATGTATCGCCGATACGTATCGATCGATACTTTTGTATCGGTATTGCTTTAGCTACTTGACAAAAGTATCGATTTATCGGTATCGCTAAGGTCAATTTTCTTAAATGTATCGAAAAAAATCGATACTTCGATACATCGATACATTAATAAGAATTTTTAAAGTGGATGACAATAAAAGGCAAATTTAATACTAACATTGTCAAAAAGAGGGTTCAAGAAATGTTGGTTAATGCTGTTAAGAGCCTCAGCGAGCAGACCCCCAGGAACAACTAAGTGATGCTGCATCTGACGGAAGTGCAGATGATTTCTTCTGTTATGAGTCTGCTTCCACTAATGTCTCTGCAACCCAAGATTCCACTGAGATGGAAGTTTTACAGTATCTGGGTGACGGAAGTCATTCTCTCCAATCTCTGAGGCAGTACCCAGGAATTCTACGGGTCTTCCTGAAGTATAACACACCACTACCATCCTCTGCTCCTGTAGAACGGTTGTTTAGTTTGGCTGGTCACATTCACGCTCCAAAAAGGAATAGACTGTCTGACCAGATGTTTAGCCAGCTGGTATTTTTGAAGGGTAATAGTAATTACTTTTAATTGTTAGTGTAATATTTTCAGTCATTCATGTATTCTACAAAATTAAAACATACTTTCATTAAATAAAGCAATTGTTTTTATTTACATCTATAAAACCCATTAAAATGTCGTTGATTTTACTTAGAGTGCGTACAAATTACTAATATAAACAATAATATCTAATACCTACATATTAAATGAATAATTATAAAAATGTACCGGCGATACATGTATCGGCGATGCATGTATCGGTATCGGTATCGCTTAAGACATCTAGAAAGTATCGGCGTATCGGTATCGCCTAAGACGTTCTTCATGTATCGATGTATCGGCATCGCTTTAGTGATTTTCATGTATCGATGCCCATCACTGACTACAGATATACATACTCAATTGCTCAAGTGTATACAGTCAGGTAGACACAAAACTAGCCCATAAGAGAGTATTAGATCATTTGACCAATAAATCAACAGCCAAAGTAGAACCGGGAGTTGTGACGTTACGGACACACATTTTGATCACAAAACTAGTGCAGCGATTGTTGTGCGATAATTTCTTTGGTTTCTAGTGTTATTCCAGCATCATGTTCAATCGTCTCGCTTTTGTACGAGCAAATCTGTCCAAAACTTCGTCTGCATCGCTTAAACGCAAATTGTCTCATTCTAATGTTAACATAGAGTTGAGTTTAAGAAATGCTGTATGTACACATCATAAGAATACACATTCAGTAATACTTCAAGCATAAATGGTATCAATATATGTGATTTTTACACATAGATTACATAATTATGAATTAATCACACATTAAACAAATAGTTCAGATACTCAAAATACATAGGGAATAGATTTAATTTTTCAATAAATGTACAACATTTATAGTGATAAGAAAATTATGCACAACTATGACTAATTTATTGCTAAAACTATCATACCACATACATATAATTAGGTCAACCTAAACCTTGATAACCAATTATTACAAAAGCTGGCATATACTTTTAAATTAGTGTCTAAATTTTTTTAAATTTATATAATTCAGTACTAATCTGCATTTGCACAATTATTATAAACGTTAAAATTTGCTAATGTATTGGATGCCAGTATTAAACTGACACCCTGACATATAGTTACAGTCCCATTGACAACATTGGATTTTTTACAACACTGTAATAACTCTATATAACCTAGCCTCAAAAACAATGTTGACTTTTTTAAATCAATTGACATAATGTTCTACGTATTTTACACTATATTTCTTTAAATGCATATATAAACTATTATCTTTTATAGTGCATTCTTAGCATTAGAATTGTGATGCCGTAAATCTTGACATTCACTTCTAACATCTCTGCTACATCATTTTTGGTGATGATATAGTACTCAACTGCGGTGTTTTGCTAAAGTGCATCGTAAATGTTTCTCAATATGCATAAAATAATATAAGTCGTTGAATAAAATAATTCAACCAAATTCAACATAATTCAATTCAACAAAATTCAACATAATTCAATGAAATTCATAATTCAACCAAACATAATAAAATAATTTAGCGAAATATAATTGTTGGATAAATGTACATTGTCATTTCTGACAAAAAAAAACATCGAATCAACACTCAAATTTAAACCAGCATTGCCAGCGAATAGCCAGATATGCCATCCATATTAGCCTGACTTACCTGACTTTTTGAGCTATTTTCATCGGGTGATTTTTAGATATAAACACATTAATATGACTATATGTTAATAAAATAACTTGATGATATTTATGCCATAAAAATCAGCATGGAAATAGCTATATAAATTGTTTTTTTTTTTTGTCTTAAATTAGAATAGTATAAGTTTTTTATAAAGAAATGAAACTTTTGATGATGAATTTTACATGTTAAGGGTTCAGGCTAATTACAGGCTTCTAGCGATTTTTTTTTTACAATTTTTAATTGATGATGTTTTCTAAACCGGACAATCGAACAAATCTGTAATTTGATCAAATGCAGTTATAATGATTACCTATTTAATATTTACATACAATTAATATTTTACATACAATATGTTTTCTAGTTCAAGGAGTGGGGGCGACGCCTCTTTCGCCCCCCCCCCCTTGGATACGTCCCTGTTGGTGAGACCGTGAGGTGGTAAATTTCGCGAGCCCTGGACTGAAGCCTGTTTGAGAAAAAACAAAAAAAACGGGCGTGCTATGTCGCCCCCGCCACCAATTTGCGCCCTAGGCGGCCGCCTATATCGCCCATGCCCAGGACCGCCACTGGGTACAGGCCCTAACTAATCACTACAAACTACGAGTGGTTCTCATCTATGAACGTTTTAAATTTTATTCTAGGCATCAGACTACAAATAAAAGCATTTCAGAGTTTGTTGCTGGTATAAGAGCCTATGCCCGTATTTGCGATTTTGGTGACAAATTAGACGAAATGCTGAGATAGGTTTGCAATGGGTTTCAAAGAGGAGTCTACTCAGAGAAACCTATTAACTATAACGGATCTAACTTTTAGTCAGGCTGTACAGGGTGTTCGAAAAACCCCGTCACCCCCTACAAAATGTACATATTATAATACCAATTTTATTTGTGTGATTAATTGTATTTATATGTGGTAGATGTAACTTAAGAAACAAGTCACGAGCAACAATTACTTTAATTACGGTAAATACAGTTACTAATCAAAAATATCTGTGTGCACCATCATTTTCATTAACAAATGACGGGCGGTGTGGTTTCATGCCGAGAACTTTTGTCATGTGATCTCTCATTGTGGACATGGGGACTGCAAGTTCTTGTGATTGTTTCCGGAGTGATTTTTTCAGTGAACGAACTACTGATGCAATCACACCTTTATATTGTTCTGCTTACGGTGTTGGTCTTCCCGACCGTGGTCTGTCCTTGATGGAGCCAGTTTCAAGCAGCTTTTTCTCCCAGCGTCATACCGTCTTGTTTGGTGGTGCAGCTTTTATTGAATCTTGTGTTGAAATCATTCTGGATATCATGCATCGTTTTGCCAGTATGTGACCTTTCATGAGCCCATGTGCTTATCACTATCCTTTCCTCCAGAGTGTAAGTGGACTGGTCTGCCATTGTTCACACAACTCTAATACCTGGAAAAGAAAATGAGGTGTGTATATATATATATATATATATACCGGGTGTCCGAGAATTATCTGTACAATATTTGGCTGTTATTAAAAGTCAACCATGAAGTGTAGAAATTCCAGTGTTGTCCCATTTTACAGAGAATCTCATTAAGTTTTTTCTGATACCAAGTTTTGACAAGTTTTTTAGAAATTCCAGTGTGTCCGAACATTATCTGTACAATTTCATCTTTTAATAAAATTCTTGATAACACACGTAAAATTCTTAAACAAGATTATTTAGAATCTGTATTTTCAAAAGTTTCTTCTATTAAAGTAACGTTGTTACAAACATTCGATATGTGCACTCCAAATGTTGCCATGTACGCTGCAGCATATCCACATCAATTCGCTCAATAGCAGCTGTGATTCTTGCTTTTAAATCATCAATGTCTGTCACCCGCGTACATTTCTAAAAAACTTGTCAAAACGTGGTATCAGAAAAAACTTAATGAGATTCTCTGTAAAATGGGACAACACTGGAATTTCTACACTTCATGGTTGACTTTTAATAACAGCCAAAAATTGTACAGATAATTCTCGGACACCCGTATATATATATATATATATATATATATATATATATATATATATATATATATAGTCTAAAGTCACTAAAGGGAAAAATCACTAAAAGAAAGCTGAATGGCAATACGAAGGGATAAACAGAGCAACGCGGGCTGTTCGTTTGGTTTTGGCTGGACTAGAGCATGGTTATTCATATTTGACTAAATCGTTGGTGCTAAGTTTAATTTGGATGTTTCTAAGGTGACAAATGGGGTAGGAAGTTGTCAATAAATAATAATAGTTAGAGGTAATGTCTATAGCTTCTAAATTAGTAAAGTTAGAGGGTTTAGGTAGACTGCTTTGTGGGACGCAGGAAATCTATGCTAGGCCCTAAAGAATGTCTAATTCAACGCACCGGTAAGTGCCTTTGTTGTTGTTTAGAAACCTAGTAACCTAGCGGAGTCACTAACCCCAAATTATTACATTTGGGGACGAGGATGGGATTCAATTTGGCTCATTGGATTCAATTTGGCTCATTGGATTAAATTTGGTTCATTGGATTAAATTTGGCTCATTGGATTAAATTTGGTTCACTGGATTAAATTTGGCTCATTGGGTTCAAGTTGGTTGTTTGGAAAATTGGATGTAGCCTAGCCTAGTGGGTCGTCCGATTTAGTTGGTTTGTGTGGGTAAGCTACCGTACTATAACTTAGGTCCCGCCGGCATAACTCTAATACTAATTCCTCCCCAGCCCTAACTCTAATACTAATTCCTTCTCAGCCCTAACTCTAATACAATTTACTATTCAGCCCTAACTGTGGAGTAACTAGATCAAATTTAAACCAAATCTAACCTACTTCACGTTATTTGGCCTAAATCGGTTTTGTTCTAGCATGTCGGTGATTAATCATATAAGCCCCTACGAAGACTCTGGGGAGGACTTCGAAGCTTATGCCACTAGAGTGAGGTTGTTTTTCGAGGCAAATTCCATTCCTGATGCTAAGAGAGTACCTACCTTTTTTAACTATAATAGGCCCAAAAACGTTTGGCTTAGTTATGGCCCTAGTTCCTCCTAAAGCACCGGAAACTTGCACCTATAGTGAATTGGTACAGGCCCTAACCAATCACTGCAAATCCCGAGTAGTTCTCATCTATGAACTTTTCAAATTTTATTCGAGGCATCAGACTGTGAATAAAAACATTGCAGAGTTTGTTGCAGGAATAAAAGCCCATAGCCGTACTTGTAAATTTGGGAAAAAATTAGACGAAATGCTAAGAAATAGGTTTGTAATGGGTCTCAAAGAGGAGTCTACCCAGAGAGCCCTATTAGCTATACAGGACCTAACTTTTAGTCAGGCTGTAGAAATAGCTGCGGCTAGGGAAGCAGCTGCTAAAGATGTTAGAGCTTTTGGCAGTCACAGTAGTAAAGCCCAACACGTAAATAGCTTCAAATCTTCTAGGCCTGGCAGACCTAATGAGCCTACTAGACAAACAAATAAAAGGTATGTGGCAAATACGACTAAAGCTACTAATTCAAATGCTAAACAGGAGGAAAAGCCTTCCAAGCCACGTACTGGTTAGCCCGAGAGAAAGGAAAGAGTAGGGGGTTAAGAGAAGCGAATAAGGGGTTAAGTAAGTAGCAACACCTATCACTCATGGGTTAACATTCATTCAGAAAAAGAGAAAAAAGACTCACCATCATCATCCGCCGGCCACTGCCGACAAGTCGGAAAAATAGTCGAAGAGAATAGGAAAGGGGTGAAAAATGAAAAGAAGTAAAATAAGAACGCTTACAAACCATGCAAACACAGTCTTCACTCACAGTCATACCATGCAAACTACAGACATGCAAGTAAAGAGAGTTACAGACATGCAAGTAAGGAGAGGATAAGGAGAAAAACAAAAAGTAGGTAAAGTTAAACAAAAAGTGGGTTAGTTTACGCTACGAGCTACATCTACGTTCGTGTTAGTCTAATTTTTTTTTTTTATAATAATTTTTTGTTGGCATATCACACGCTGGCATGTCACAAGCTGGCATTAGACGTCAACAGACTCAGCCCCGATTACGACCCCCAGAGCTCCTGTTGCCAATTGTTTTTTTTTATTTTAAACAACGTTAATGTTTTTAAAATGTCTGTCCAGACGGTTTTTAAAAACATTAACGCTGGTAGAGTTAACGACTGACGCGGGAAGATTATTACATTTATCAATTACTTTAAACGTAAAGAAGTTTTTAGCGATATTAGTAATGAAACGTCTGCCACGCAACTTAAATCCGTTATTACAAGTATTGCTATTATCGAAAGTGAACAGTTTGTCAATATTTACGTTATCGATGTTATTAACGATTTTGAAAACTTCAATAAGTTCCCCCCTTAATCTCCTAGTTTCGAGTGAATGCAAGTCTAACACTTTAATCCTATCTTCATAAGGCTTGTTGCGCAATGACGGAATTAGTTTCGTGGCACGACGCTGAACCCTTTCTAACCTATCAATATCCTCACGCAAATACGGGCACCAAAACTGAACGGCATATTCTAAATGAGGCCTGACTAGGGACTTGTAAAAGGGCAATGTAATATCCTTCGATTTAAATTCGAAATTACGCGCTATGAAGCCTAACATCCTATTAGCTTTTGCGCAAGACTCCAGGCACTGGTTCCTAACTTTTAAATCCTTAGATACGCGTACGCTTAAATCTACTTCCTCGTCAACGCTCGCTAACTCTCTATCATCCATCGTGTACAGTTTGCCGAAACTGTAGTAAAATAGGCCACATAGCTAAAGTTTGTTTTTCAAAGAAAACAAGAGGTGAAAATTCTAATTATAACATTTCTAGTGTAAATCCTCAAAAGGGAAATACCTCGAACATTGGAGTGGAGTACCTATTTTATGAGCAGCAAAGTGGTGATAATACAGGCCCATATATTGTAGAGGTAGGCCTAAATGGAATTACAGTTCCTCTAGAACTAGATACAGGTGCTGCCCGAACTGTCATGTCCAAAACAGTTTGACAAAACTTTCAAAAATGCACCTAAACTACATGCATCTAAAACAACACTAAAAAAATATGGGGACATACAAATACCTGTTTGTGGAGAAGCATCCATCACAGTTACACTCAACAAGAAAACTTTGTCTCATCCCTTAACTCTTTTGGTGGTGGATGAGCAAGGGCCTACTCTACTAGGCCGTGATTGGATTGATGCTTTGAAAATGCCTATTGACGAAATTTTGCCACCAAAGAGTCAGGTTGTTGTTGTTGTTGTTTAGCCGATCAGCCCACCCTGATCGAGCAAGCCGGCGGCACGCAGGTAACCGATCGCCCTCTCCGGAGTGGACCAGAGGTTCAGCGCACTAGTGATGTTGTGTTGTGTTCGTTAGGGTCAGGTAGATGTGATACACTCTCATATCCGTCTGACATAGACTCATTGTTAAGGGAGTTTTCTTCTGTTTTTGGGTCTGAAGTAGGCAACCGAAAAGGCCATCAGGTCTGTATAGAAGTAGACTCTAATGTAACTCCGAAATTTTGTAAGGCTCGTTTAATTGCGCATGCACTGCGGGAGAAGGTAGATTTAGAAATTGACAGGCTGCTCAAAGATAAAGTTATCGAACCAGTCACACACGCTAAGTGGGCTGCCCCAGAAGTTCCTGTACTAAAACCTGACAAGTCCGTGCGGTTATGTGGGGATTACCGTTTAACAGCAAATAGAGCAGTCCTTCTAGATTGTTACCCTATACCCAAGCCTGATGAATTATTTAGCTTTCTTGCTGGGGGTAAATACTTCACAAAACTAGATATGTCCTAAGCCTATGCTCAACTTAGTTTAGATGAAAATTCTAAAGAACTAACTATCATAAATACGCACCGAGGCCTATATAAGTACAATAGGCTATGCTATGGAATAGCATCGGCTCCGAGTATTTTTCAGAGGACAATGAACCAAGTTCTAGGTCACATTCCGGGTGTACTTTGTTTTCTAAATGTCTTCATTTCAGGCTCATCTAAAAAAGAACATCTAACTAGATTAACCACAGTTCTAAAAAGACTCCAGGATGCTGGACTTAAGCTAAAGAAAGAAAAGTGTTCGTGGGTCACTAACGAGGTTTCATATTTAGGGTTCCGCATAGATGCCTCAAACATTCATCCAATGGTGGATAAACTAGAAGCAATAAAAAATGCACCACCTCCACAAAACATCACACAGTTACAAGCTTATTTAGGTCTCCTAAACTTTTATAGGAAATTTTTGCCTAATGCATCGACTTTCCTTGAACCCCTAAATAAGTTATTACGATGTGGGGAACAGTGGAGATGGGAGAAAACCCAAAAGGAAACATTTGAGGCTTCCAAGGACGTACTACTAAAGTCCACTCTTCTAGTGCATTATGATCCTAAACTTCCTCTCATAGTTTCAGCAGATAGCAGTTCTTATGGAATTGGGGCAGTGTTATCTCACCACATTGATGGCGTAGATAGGCCTATCTGTTTTGCTTCTAGAACACTAACTGAGACTGAAAGACGATATGCACAATTTGAACGGGAAGCCTTAGCCTTAGGATTTACAGTAAAAAAATTTCATTTCTATCTATGGGGTCATGAATTCAAACTAATTACTGACCATAAGCCTCTTTTAGGTTTATTTTCACCTAATAAAAATATTCCAGTTACGGCCTCAGGTAGGATTCAATGATGGGCACTGGTTTACAAGCCTATAAATTTGACTTAGTACATCAGTCAGGCAAACTTCTAGGTACGGTTGATGCTCTAAGGCCTTTAGAAAATCCAAATGAAACAGATCGTCACAAACAGAACAATAAAACAACAAATATATAGGGGCCTATATAACATGCACAGAAGTGAGCCAGAAGAACATGTAACTTTATTACATCACACCATAAGTGTTTTGCATGTTAGAATGTTGAATAAAAAATTTAGAATCACAGAATTTTAGAGTATCCAAGTAAGGAGTCAAAAAACAATTGAAAAGTAAAAACAATTTTTCAAATTGCTCTAGCAAACATTTCTCATAATATTCGACCTACTGATCTTTAAGGAGAGTGTCAAGCTCTAGCCTCCTTGGGTGGTTTGTCGCAAACAAATCTACAACTTGGTCAAGGTCAATGTCTGTGAGGTAGTGGATGTGCATAAGTGCGAGTGAAGAAAGCTTCTCTTGAGCCATACTGGTTCTGTTGTAGGCAGGCCCGCTCAGAGGTCCAGAGAGGCCCGGGCCACTTCCAGCTTTTGAGGCCCATAGCTAAACCCAATTATTACTTTCACTGCGAAACATTATATTCAAACCTGAAAGTTTCTAAATTTGAGGCCCCCTTAAGCTTGAGGCCCAGGCCAAATGGCCCTCCTAGCCCCCCCCCCCACCTCTGATAGGCCCTGGTTGTAGGTATGCCGTCTTCTTAAGGCACTCGCGCTCCTTTCACACTCACAACTTGTAGTGGCAAGCTACAGTTGAAAATTGTATAGGCTATAATATACATACGAACTTTGCTCAATATAGGCTGTATAAATAGCACGTTAAAGGACGAAGAGCGAATTGAATAATGCTTTCATCTTCGTGGCGTGCTAGTGCAGGTTATCAGATAAAAATTGAAGTGCATGAACAACCATGGTGATAAAAATATAAAGTTATACCTTACGAGTATATTTCATTTTTATATGACCATGCTTGTGTAATGTTTTAGTGTGATTTTAGTGATTTGTTGGTCCCATTAGGCGGACCTCCACAGGCCGTGAGGGGGTGCGTACGCACCCATCCCCCCCCCCCCTAGCTACGGGCCTGGCCTACTCTACTAGGCCGTGATTGGATCGATTCCTTGCGTTTGCCTATTGACAAAACTTTTCCAAGGGGTCAATCAGATGTGTTACACTCACAAATTCGTCTGACATAGATTTGTTGTTAACGGGGTTTTCTTCTTTTTTCAAGCCTGAAGTAGGCAAACTAAAAGACCATCAGGCCTGAATAGAGGTGAACCCTAGTATAACTCCAAAACTTTGCAAGGCTTGTCCTATTGCATATGCGTTGCTGGAGAAGGTAGATTTAGAAATTGATAGACTGCTCAAAGATAGAATTATCGAACCAGTCACACACGCTGAGTGGGCTGCTCTGGTGGTTCCTGTACGAAAACCCGACAAGTCAGTGCGTTTATATGGGGATTACCGTTTAACAGCAAGTAGAGCAGTTCTAGATTGCTGCCCTGTACCCAGGCCTGATGAATTATTTCGCTCTCTAGCTGAGGGTAAATATTTTACAAAACTAGATATGTCGCAAACCTATGCTCAACTAAGTTTAGGCGAAAAATTTAAGGAACTAGCTATCATAAATACGCACCGAGGCCTATATAGGTACAATAGGCTATGCTATGGAATAGCATCGGCTCCGGGTATTTTTTAGAGAACAATGGACCAAATTCTAGGTCACATTCCTGGTGTACTTTGTTTTCTAGATGATGTCCTGATTAGGGTTGCCAGACGTCCCGCATTTGATCAAAAAATCCCGTGTCCCGCTTTGTATTCAAAATGTCCCGCAAAAAATATTTTTTAAGCAAATTTTTTCGGGATGAATTGACTTAGAATTTTCTAGAATTATGTAGGATCCTGTAGAATTCTATAGAGTAATGTTGAATGTTCTAAAACATCCTAGAAATTACATAACGCTTATAAAATGTTGTGTTTGTTGTGTTTGTCCACGAGTTGGCAGTTTTTCGGCTGTAGTTATAGTATTGTATAAGCTTTGAATTAGTGTGAATCCTGCGATTGCTTGACCATACAACTTGAGATTGTGTAATTCAAGTAAAATCTGTAAGTATGTCTACTTTTTATAAGAAATCGTTTAGATGTAAATTTCAATATTATTCACGATGTTTAATTGTTAAGCATTATTTTAATAAAAATTTTCTAATTTCGTTTGTTGTAACCGTTGAAGAAATCTAGTTTTAGTTTGAAAAAATTTGGTCTTGGAAAAAAACCTCGGAAATTTTTTTGTCCCGCATGGGCATTTGAAAAATCTGACAACCCTAGTCCTGATCGCAGGTTCATCTAAAGAAAAACACCTCACTAGATTAACAACAGTTCTAAAGAGTCTCCGGGATGCTGGACTTAAGCTAAAAAACAGAAGTGTTCTTGGATCGCAAATGAGGTTTCGTATTTAGGGTTTCGTATTGATGCTTCGGGCATTCATCCAACGGTGGAAAACTAGAAGCAATAAAAAATGCACTTCCACCCGAGAACATTACGCAGTTACAAGCGCATTTGGGTCTCCTAAACGTTTATAGGATTTTTTGCCTAATGCAGCGACTTTCCTAGATCCCCCAAATAAGTTATTACGGTCTTGGGAACAGTGGAGATGGAGGAGGGGAGAACCCAAAAGGAAGCGTTTGAGGCTTCAAAGGACATACTATTAGAGTTCACTCTCCTTGTCCATTACGATCCTAAACTTCCTCTAGTAGTTTCGGCAGATACGTAGCAGTTCTTATGGAATTGGAGCGTGCTATCTCACCACATTGACGGTGTAGATAGGACTATCTGTTTCGCTTCTAGGGCACTAACTGAGAGTGAAAGGCAATATTCACAACGTGAACGCAAAGCCCTGACTTTAGTATTTGCAGTAAAAAAATTTCATTTCTACCTATGGGATCATGAATTTCAATTAATTACTGACGACAAGCCTCTTTTATGTTTATTTTCACCTAATAATAATATTCCGGTTATGGCCTCAGGTAGGATTCAACTATGGGCACTGATTCTACAAGCCTATAAATTCGACTTAGTACATCGGTCGAACAAACTTTAGGTACTGTTGATGTTCTAAGTAGATTGCCCTTGGAAAATCCAAATGAATGCGTACCTGTACCTGTAGAATAGGTTCACTTGGTGGAGTTTTTGGACTCTACTCCGGTGACTGCAGTACAGATAGAGCAATGAACCAAATCAGACCCCATTCTGCTTAGAGTCACCCATTACTGCTCAGTTGGTCGGCTACTAAACTTGAAAGTAAATTACGGCCTTTCCATCAACGTCAGTCTGGACTCTCGATTCAAAATGGCTGCCTCTTATGGGGTTAGAGTAAAAATTCTGAATGAAGGCAGCTCGAGTTTAGGAAAGATTCCGAACACATGGGCGCAACTAAAATGAAAGAGCTGGCTCGAGCTTATTTCTGGTGGCCTGATTAAGATAGAGAGCTCGAATCGTTGGTTCTTTCCTGTCAAAACTGCCTAGAGAACAGAGATTTTCCTAAGAAAAGTCCCCTTCGTCCCTTCATCCTTGGGAATGGCCTACTATACTTTGGCATACGATCCATGTCGACTATGTAGGTCCTATGAATAAACCTATTTTCCTGTCATTGTGGACGCCACATCTAAGTGGGTGGAAAATTTTCCAGCCAGTTACGTCCGTGGAGGCGGTCGCCCCCCCTTGGGCCTTGTATCGGTGTTTATTGATGTGCTTATCTCTATAACTATGTACTAAAGTTTGTACATACAGTTACAGAGATAAGCAGGTTTTGTTTAAGTTTGTATATTTTATAGTAAGAATACATTTTTAAATTATTACGAATTTATTCTAAGTTATATGCATTAATATAAAATATTAATACTAAACCTGTCATCCCAGGCCGGTGTTGCCAGGTAAAAAATTGAAAACCCGTCAAATCATGCTTAAAAACTAGCCCAAAAACAACCAAACCAAGCTTTCATAATATATATATATATATATATATATATATATATAATATATATATATTAAGGTCGCCTCTAACGCGAGGCTTGTGTCAAGTCAAGATCACGCGTTCGACAAAACCGCGTTTGGCGAACTTAATAGTCTATGAGAAAAATAGTATTACGTCAAGTTAAAGTTCGCGTTCGAGGAAAATGATACACAAACGTAGTTTCAAAGTATATTAAACATTAGACCTGAAATAAACAGTTAAATCGAACATACTGTAAACAGGTAAACACAAACACTAACGTAAACAAAACTTACAGTAAACAAAAACTTCATGTAAACACCAAACAAAAACTTAAATTGAAAAAAAAACTTATTAAACAGAAGGAAGAGAACTCTCATTCAGAATCAGATCTCTCATAGTTGAATTTCTGAGACGCAAGCAGGAGTACGCATTCACGTTGTTTGTTTACTCGCGTTATTCCAAATCTCATTCGTGTTGGACGAAGAGTGTCGCAGGTACCAATGCCGCGTTAACACAAATTCGCGTTCGGCAAAGTCGCGTTGGAGGCGACCTTACTGTATATATATATATATATATATATATATATATATATATATATATATATATATATATATATATATATATATATATGATAGCATTAAGCTTGCTTGGTATATGTACACCTTTGTTTTAGTTACTCACACGCTAAAAAATTTGCATGTATCGGTGACCGATATATGCAAATTTTTTAGTTTACAGTATATATTTATATTTGTTGAATATTCAAACTTTCCGCTATTAGTCAAAATGACGTTATCTGAATTTAAAAACAGTCAAAAATTCGCCAACCCGCGACTGTAGAATTCTACCCGCCAATGAAAGCTCAAAAATGTTTCAGTATTCTCTATGTTAAATCCTGTCTGTACACACACAGTAATGTAACTGTCACTTTTGATTCAGTATTTTACGCATGAAAAATGTGTGGTAAATCTATTCATTTATCTAATTTAGTTTACACTTGCTCTAAATAAGGCTTTATTAATACATGAATATTGGCTCTAGTAAATGTTTATGTATATACACCTTTGTTTTAGTTACTCACACGCACCCCCCTTGACCAAATCCTGGATACGCCCTTGCAAGTTTCTTTATACCCAATTTCACTCCAAAGGTGGATGTTGCGTATATGTACGCAATGACCTAATCGTTCTCGTATTCTTGAACTCGAATCTTCCGAATTCTATACCCTCTGGCTAGGGCTTACCTGCCAATCTCAAACTAAATACATCTGCGTTGTTTACCTTTCTCCTAATTCTACTGCCTATCCAAATTTCTTTGACTACCTCACTTCCAAAGTGGAATACATTCTTTCCCGCTCTCCCTTTGCTGAAATCTCCATTTTAGGAGATTTCAATGTTCACCACCACTTTTGGCTTTCCTACCATTTCACTGACATCTGTGGTGAACTAGCTTACAACTTTTCAATCCTAAATATCCTAGAGAAGATTGTACAGCACCCTACTCGTATCCCCAATCGCCTTGAAGATAGGTCCAACATTCTGGATTTATTTCTTACCTCTCATTCTTCTTCTTACTCTGTGAAACCTTTTTTCTCCGTTGGGCTCCTCCGACCACAATCTTATATCTGTGTTCTGTCCTACAGTCCCAATTCGGCTTTTGGATTCTCCCAAGAGGAGGCGCCTTTGGCACTTTGGCGCCGCTGATTGGGAGGCCCTTTGGCAGTACTTGTGTTGATTTCCGATGGAATGATTACTGCTTCCGTGGCTGGGGCTCTTCCGAGTGTGCTGAGAGCATCAGGGAGGTGATTCTCTCAGGCATGGAGGAGGCGCACATTCCATATTGTATTCCTACTACTAATGCAAAAAAAAACCTTTGTTTATCTTTACTTGTTCTAATGCTATCCGCAACAGAGAGGAGTCTTTCAGAAGGTACCATCGCCATCCAACTCCTGACTTTCACTCAGCTTATAAAATTAGTTCTGTCCGGAATCGTGCAAAATCTGTTCCTCGACTCGCCAAAAAATTCCTTTATCCGACAAAAATGTGAAAAACCAATCCAATTTTAATTCTTCTCGTTCTTTCTGGCATCTAGCGAAGAACCTTTTCAACAACTTTACTTCTTCTTCTTTCCCTCCTCTTTTCCATTCTGACGGCTCCGTTGCCGTCTCTTCTCCTGATAAAGCTGAACTCTTCGCTCAAACTTTCGCTTACAACTCAACTATAGACGATTCCGGTGCTGTTCCTCCATCCTTCCCCTCTGACCTTATGTCTGAAATTGAAATCTCTTCCAAAGACGTTCTTTCTGCCCTATCTGGGATCAACTTTAGGAAGGCGTACGGTCCTGATGGTGTTCCTCCTGTTGTTCTTAAGAACTGTGCTTCTGTGCTGTTACCCTGCCTCAGCAAACTCTTTCGTCTTTGTCTCTCATCTGGTACTCTTCCTTCGTGCTGAAAGTTCGCTTTCATTCAGCCTCTCCCAAAGAAGGGTGACCACTCTCAACCCTCCAACTATCGCCCAATTCAATTGCTTTGATTTCTTACCTTTTTAAAGTTTTTCTAATTTATCCTTAATAGGTAGATTCTTAAATACCTCTCTTCTTACAATCTTCTTTCAGATCGTCAGTATGGATTCCGCAATCGACTCTCTGCTGGTGATCTTCTTACATATCTCTCTGACTCTTGGTCATCCTCCTTTCGAGATTTCGGGAAACTTTTGCTATTGCACTTGACATATCGAAAGCTTTTGATAGAGTCTGGCACGAATCTTTAATTTCGAAACTGCCCTCCTTCGGTTTCTATCCTTCTATCTGTGCCTTCATCTCTAATTTCTTTCTGGCCAATCTATAGCTGCGGGTGTAGCTGGCCACTGTTCTTCTCCTAAAGCTATTACCAGTGGTGTTCCTCAAGGTTCTGTCCTGTCACCCACTCTTTTCCTTTTATTTATTAATGCTCTTTTAAGTCGCACTTCCTGTCCTATTCACTATGATTCCACTCTTCACTTCTCCACCCGCTTCCCATAGCCTCCTTCACAACAGTTACTCCATGATTCGCGTAAGACGGCTAAGGAGCACCTGACTTCTGATCTTTCTGCTATCTCTGATTGGGGCAGAGAAAACCTTGTGGCTTTCAATGCCTCAAAAACTCAGTTCCTTCAGCTGTCTATTCGTCACAATCTTCCACACGACTATCCCCCTACCTTTTTTTTTTAAATGAATAACATTTATTAACAATAAAATAAATACATTCGTTTTACAATTTACAATGACATGAATAATTGTGAAGCTCGACTATTTATTTTATTTAATTTGGCCCTTAAGCTTTAGGCTTTACTGGGCTCTTATTAAAAATAAACAGCTAGTTGTTATTAATTAATAATAAATAAATAAATAAGTAAATAAATATTATTAATATTAAAGCATGCAGTGGCGGACTGGCTCATAAAATTTTGTCTGCCAAAGGGGTCATAATTCAATTCCAGTCCTATCCTAATAGGCCTATTTATGAGTTAAGTTTGTTTAAATAAAAAAAAAGTTAATATTTTTTTTATAAATTTATTTTACCAATAAGTACAAATATTTTACAAGTACTGCCGGGTCAATCCCAGAATAGGCACCTGATGTACCTCAATCCCAGATGAAACACCTGCGTTCAACCTCAATCCCAGAATAGGCACCTTGCAAGCATGGCCGTAACTACCTATGAGGTCACCGATGTCCGGACCTCGGTAATTATTTCCTAAAAAAAAAAAAGAGACTGAACCGTTCTCCGTGTATGAAACGCATATTACCGCTTTTCTTTTGAAAAGAGGGAGCGTCGAGCGTTTTGTGTTTTGTGTTTAGTGTATAGCTTGGGTTGTGTTTGTAGATGTCATTTTGGTCTGAATTTTGCTCGTCCCGCCGCGCTCGAAAAAAATCTGGACCTCACTAATTTCTAAACCCTAGTTACGGCCCTGCTTGCAAGGAATTAAATAAGCAGAAGATATAGCAAAAGATTAGGTTAGGTTAGGTTAGGTTAGAGTTGATTTTTTCAAATATTGATAAAAACAATGAAATTATATCTCTAAAAACTGTTTATATTTTTTCTCCTCAATCCCAGATTAAGCACCTGTGTTTTGCCTCAATCCCAGATTAAGCACCTAAAAATGATTTCAGGTGCCTATTCTGGGATTGATCCGTACTGCCTGCATATACATACATGCATACATACATGCATACATACATACATACATACATGCTATACTAAGAGTAGTTTTTTAAGTTCATTACTCGAGTTTGCAAATCGGTCTATTATAGTTTCCATGTCTAACTCATCCAACATGACCTTTGCTATAGGCATCTAAATGAGAACCAACTCTTTGTAATCATTTATTTATTTATATAAAGTCAAACAATGACAACGGTCATCTGAAAAAGGAATAAGCATAATAAGTAATCACTTGAATAAAACATAAACATAATCATTGTCCTCTATCTCCTCCCAAGTCTTTGATACTAGTTGTGATATGAGGTAATTGCAGTACAGTAGTGCGAAGACTTATATTGTTTTATAAAGTGAATACAGTATAGTACTTTAATAGGAAAACATAGATACTAGTTTATTTAAGAGTAATATGAGAACATAAGGCTTTGCTATTACATCATGATGAATACGATACTGTAGAAACTAAAATATAAATACTTATGGAATTATACAGTACATTATATCCAATCAAACATATTACAATACAATTAGAGAGTTCAGCGAGAGATTGAATCGTATATTAAAATAAGGGTTGTACAACGGTATTCCTGACAAAAGTAATAGTACAGTAATGAGGTTACAGCTGTATTGGGAACACAATATAAAGTTCTTAGTAAGTAAAGTGTAAAGTGTACTGTACTCTATCTCTCCCCCAAGTCTTTGAGCCAGTTTTTATAAAGAAGATTATTAAGGATAATATGGCAAAAAAAAAAAAAATTTGTATGTTTACGGATAAAGACTAAACCTTATTTTGTCAGTGCCCTTAATTTAAAGTACTTGATTGGTTACTCTTCTTGATTCATATGGTAGTCTTCATGCCAGGTAGGGGGGCGTCTGGTACGGTTCGAACGCCTTAGTGGAGTTGCAGTTTGGGGTGCCGTACCCATTGGCCTAGGGGGTGCAGGTGGTAGTATGTCGATGGGCGGCGTTGACATGTCTTCTTGGGTGGGGGTGTGGTCTCTTCAGGGGTCGGGCGCCTGCGTTCAACGTGTGGGCTGGACCGTGTCGGACTACGGGGTGAAGCGGGTGTCTTTGGTCCTGGTGCTGACCTGGCAGGTGTAGGTGGTGCAGCAGGTGGGCTGTTGGTGGGCACCGCTAGGAAGTTCTTCAAATGTTGGTCTATGGTCATCTTTGGAGCAGGTGTGCTGAAGGGTTCATATTTTTTAAGGAATTTCCTGTTCCTTACAGTTACCCTCCCAGATCCATCGACCCTAACCACGTACTGGTCAAACTGCCTGACTTCGATGACCACACCTGTCTTGTCCCATTTACGGGCGTGTGGACCGACCTGGTTCTGGATGCGTATAAGGTCTCCGACTGCTAGTGGTGGGAGTCTCTTGGTGTGCTCTGACCAGCGTTCCGCTCCCCTCATGTGGCGGTTCCTCAGAGCTTCTTCTCGGGTGGCCAAGTTTTCACGCCACGTGTCGTGTGGTTTATATCGGCCGGGAAGGATTGGAATGAAGTCCCGGATAGGGCGGCCGAATACACACATTGCTGGGGAGTGTTTTGTATCTCTATCCGGCGTGTTTCTGTATTGAAGCATGGCCCGTTGAAAGTTTTCGGTGTTGAGGTCGCCGTTTGGTCCAGTGTTGTCGGTTATTAGGCGTTTCGTTGTCTTGACACCAACTTCTGCCCGACAGTTGCTGTGAGGGAAAGCCACTGATGAGAGTCGGTGGTGTACGCCCCAGTTTTTGAGGAACTGCCGTGTGGCTGCTGCGGTAAATTCAGGGCCCCCATCGGAAGCCAGTTCGTCGGGGATGCCGAAGGTGACGAAGGTCCGTCGGAGGCAGGCGATGAGTCCAGCAGCACCATCTGATGACCTCTCTACTATTGGCCAGTTAGAGTATCTGTCCACCACGACCAGGTAGTTTACTCCTTTGTAGTGGAAGTAGTCCGCGCAGACGCACTGGAAGGGGTATTCTGGTGATGTTGGTGGAGTGGGTGGAGCGCTGGGCTGGGTTGGTGCCATGCGGTTGCAGTGGTTGCAGCTAGCCCGTAGTGCTGTGATGGCTGGTGTGATGCCAGGCCAGAAAATGGAGTCTTCTGCTCTGGAGATCATGGATGAAGTACCTTGATGAGCTGAGTGGAGTGAAGCCAGTACTTCTTGCCTGAGGGCCGGCGGGATAACCGTGCGGTTCCTGTACATTACCACGCCGTCAACAGTGCGGAGGTCGTCGCGAAACTGGTGATATTCCCGCAGCTGTGCAGGGAGTGCATGGCGGGATTCAGGCATGCCGGACTCTATGACATTGGCTAAACTATTCATGACTTCATCGCTGGTCGTGGCGGTGCGTACTCGATCCCATGTCACTGATGCCAGGCTCAGCGAGTTGAGTGTTGATGCGGCTGCAGAAATGACGCAGGCTTCCATGCCATTACCATCTGTCAGTGATGTCCGTATGCCGGCTAGGAAGGTGGGGGGGGGAAAGAACGCCGTTCCCTCGCATGGTTGATGGATGGCTGCTACGTCATCGGGGAGTGTCAGTGGTATGGGGTCGCCAGTGGGGTATCGTGACACCCCGTCAGCAGCTTTGTGTTTCGCGCCTGGTACGTGGATCATCCGGAAGCGGTACCTGAGGGTTTTTTCCTTCAAGTTTCTGAGGCGTGTATTAGATATGTCCTCTAGGGATCTGTCACCAAACACTTTGAGGAGAGGTTTGTGGTCCACTGCAATTATTAGGTCTTCGCATCCCAGCACGAAGTACCTCGCCTTGTCAAGGGCATCGGCGACAGCAAGTGCTTCTCCTTCTACTGGTGCATAGCGGGACTCAGCTGAGGTAGTGAATCTACTGCCGACCAATGTGACACGCCATCCAGTATGGCAGCAGAAGGGTTCGACTCGTGTACAGGTGCAGTGTTTCTGAAGTAGCCAGTAGCCGATGCCTGTTTTCGACCAGTCTGTGGCGAGGCATGTGGGCTTGGTTTTGTCAAAAATTTTAACACCCCTCCTCTATTTCTGTGATGATGACATCCTTTGATTCTTCGAAGATGGTTTCCAATTCGTCATCCCACTTGAAAGGTGTTCCTGGCTTCAGAAGTAGGCGGAACGGCTGCATCCTCTTGGCCATGCTGAAGGCATACGACACCTGGTTGATGAGCCCGAACCATGATCGAACGTCGGTGATGTTCTTTGGAGATGGAAACTCTAGGATTGCTTTGAGGTATTTTTTACAGGGTCGGACACTGTCAGATGTGATCTCGAAGCCTGCAAATTCAACCTTGTCCTGACAGAACACAAACTTGTCGGGGTTCAGTGTGATTCCGTGTCTGCCGCAGGTGTCAAGCCACTGGGTGGCCTGGAAGAAGCTCTCCTCCACTGTGTCTGACCAGAGCAAGACGTCGTCAATGCACTTTGTATTGTTAGGGATGCTCGATACAATTTCGTCGTACCTTCTTGTGTAACCGTCACCAGATGCAATGTAACCCTGGGGAGCGGTTTTGTAACGGTAGCGACCCCAGGGCGTTATGAAGGTGGTCAAGTGGCGGTCTTCTTCACAGATTGGTACGCTGTGATATCCATTCCATGCATCAAACACTGTTTTCTTTTTGCCTTGCGGTACTGATCTGGCCTGGTGGAATGGCGATTGAGTGTGGTGTGTTTCGCGGGTGGCGTGAGCGTTGAGGGGTTGAAAGTCAACGGTACGCCTTGGTTTTCCGTTCTTTTTGGCGCACACCACCATTCTGTGACACCAGGTTACGGGCTCACCAACGGGTACTGGTTCAAGGACACCCAGTCTGACATCTTGGTCGAGGCCAGCCTTCACGTCCTCCTGCCAGTGGATTGGTACTGGGACGGGGGTGTGATGTGCGACTGGTTTGGCATTGGGGTCCACCATCAATTTCATTGGGGGGCCGTCCATCATGGGCAGCGCTTGGTGGTCACAAGTGTTGAAGGTGCTTGATTTGTAATAGTCCAGCAGGTATTCCTTGAGCTTTTGCTGGTTCGCCGCAACAGCGGGTAGCGGTAGCTCGATTGGAGGTGATGGAGGATGTTGGCGTCTTGGACAGTCACAGTTAGTTACAAGTCCGCTGTCACTGTGTGGCGTGCTGGCACTGTTGTTACAGTATTGTGCTGGATCCAGTTGGACTTCCCCCACTGTAGGAATCTTCCCGAGATAATGCCGAGTGAAACGCATGCCTCTCTGCTGATGAAGAACTTGTCAGAAGAATCTGTCACATATGTTACCTGTCTCGTTTCTACTTGTTGGCCCTGTTCATCCTTGCCAGTGAGGCGAAGTATGGCTGCGCCAAGGATTTTGATGCCCTTGTTGTTGGCGGCGTGCATCTTCATGGTCACAGGGATGAGGTCAGACTGGAGAAGCCCGAGGCGGTGGATAACCTTGATACCGGTGAGGCAGCTCTGACAGCCTGTGTCTGCCATGGCAGGCAGTACCACGGTTTTTGGGTGGGCATTGAGGGTTGCCCCAAGCGCCTCGTAGTCTTCGGGGAGAGTCCTGACTGTCAGGTTGATGTGTGGCTGTGGTTGTGAGTTTCCTTGATCCATGTCCGATAGTTCATTGTAAATGTGATGGTCGAGGGCGATTGCTCTTTTCTTATGTGGCTCGGAAGTGTTGCTTGTGGCGCAGAGAAGATCAAATACCGCACCTTCGCACTCATCAGCTTTATTAGGAGTGGCTGAAAGGCTCTTGTCCTTGTCTTTGCTCCTGCATACGGATTCCCAATGGCTGTCGCGCTTGCAAATTTTGCATTTGTGGTTGTACGCAGGGCAATCCTTCTTGCGTATGTGGACTGGGGCTCTTCTGCCGTGTCCTTTTTTACCACAATATGAACAGGGGCATTTTTGTCTTGTGGGGGTATTTGCTTACTTCTCCTGTATGTGCTGCCTGCGGCCTCCACGGCATGGGAGTCCAGCAGTCGTGATGCTGAGCGCTTGCCTGCTTCCTTCGCCTCGACAAACTGAAAGACGTCTTCCAGGGTCATCTCCTGGTTACTGTTGCCGAGGAGTTCCAGTTGTATTTCCGGGTCAGCAATTCCGCGGGTAAGGACGTCGCGAAGGATGGGGTCAGTGTAATTTACGTTGTTGTTGCAGCTTGGGCATTCAACAAGAAATTTGCAGACTCCGGCCTGACCACGAAGACGGGCTCCAAAACTGCGCACAGTTTCGTCGCGGTCTTGTCGCATATTGTGTAGGGTAACCCTGGCTACCATGGTGTTCTCCTCTCGGACAGCTAGTTTCTTGATTGCAGCAAGGACTTCATCTTCGGTTTTGTTTGTTAGGCTTCCACCTGCGGATCTTGTCAAATCTTTGCGGAGTGAATCGTCGCAGCATTCAAGTAGTTGTACCACTTTGTCCCTACCAGTGATTTTTGTAGCTTCCGCATAATCTGTCCAACGCGACGTAAAATATGCCCAGTCTTCACTGGTACCTGCAGCCGAAATGGTTGGCCGTCTTACTTTCTCAACCTTTGCAGAGACTGTCGGGCTTGGGACATGGGTCGTGCAGTGGGCTGTTATAAGTGCGGCTACAATGGCTGGGTCCAGGTCTGCTGTGACATAGGTACAACCTGTGATAGGACATTCTACGGCAGGCATTGTGGATAGCGTTTGTTGAAGTTGCTTAATTAGGTTGGGGTGGTTGACAGTTGCTTGAATTTACCACGTATGTAGACTTATTTTATTATTATTTAATTAATCAGTCATTTGTACCTAAGACCGTTGTCATAAATGAGAACCAACTCTTTGTAATCATTTATTTATTTATATAAAGTCAAACAATGACAACGGTCTCTGAAAAAGGAATAAGCATAATAAGTAATCACTTGAATAAAACATAAACATAATCATTGTCCTCTAGCATCAACATGTATGCTTCCAGATTCTCCTCCGACAAAGAATTTCGTAATCTTGTTTTTATTATTTTAAGCTTAGAAAATGCCCGTTCACACTGAACTTGAGTCACAGACAGTGTACAGATAGCTTTGTACATTTGGTAAAGATTATCATATGCCTTGTCATTAAGTCTGTTTGATGCAAGAATATACATTATACAGAACACATGATGGACAATTGCCACAATATTTAGAGCATGAATTCATTTTACTGCTGCTCTTTGCATTATCATCATTCAGCAAAAGCTTAAATATTTCAAAGTTCGATGCAAAAGACTGCAATTCTAATTTTACTTCACTTCTATTTATCCCTGGAGCAAGCTCAAGAATACCTTCCAATGCTTCTTCTTCAAGATCATTTTTAGTAATATATTCATAATTTGATGGATCGAGGCATGACATATCCTTATATAGTTGTCTATGGTCAATGAAACGGGATTCCAGTGATTGTACAACACTATCCATTATCAAGTTGAACACATGTACACGATTGTCTGACAAAGAATCAGATGTGTTTTTTTCATCAGCAGCTAGTTCATCTGCCATTCTCTTTGTTTTATGTTTCCTCTTGATTGGTAACTCAGTTTTTACAAAATCAATTTTCACTGTTTGATTTTCATCATTATTGAATTGTGCAATGTGCTCATTGGATTTGTTGGCAAATTTCAAAGCCTGACTATATACTTTATCAAATTCTCTTGATCTTTTCTTCAAATCTGTAATGGATTTTTCTACCATATTCCATGCAGTAAACATATTTAAGCCACTTGTCTGTAGATAGCTTGACAAAGGGGCTGTAATTTGAAAGATATATAAGTATGTGAATGCTCTCAATATTGTTTGAAATTCTAGAAGGCTAGACAGTAAAACATTACATTTGCCTCCTGTTTTGTTTTTGCATCAAAATTGTTAGAGCTTTGAATAATGGATAAACATGTCAGAAGATCCACAAAATTACTGATACATATCTCGTCAAAATTTCCAAATATAGTAGTTGCTGCATTGGACTTCCCTGACCACCTGGTTTCACCAGTTAGCTTTAATTAGGCTGACCATACGTACCGTTTTGAACGGGACAGTACTACGTCTACCTAAATTTTTGTATGGGTTCTGTCACTGAAGAATAATTGTAAGCTCAATATGTTTATGTACTTACTTTTTCATGAATACAGAATATTACATAACCCCGTCCCTTTTTTGCCATCCCAATGTCCCGTTTTTATCTCAAGGAAATATGGTCAGCCTAGCTTTAATCGTTTCATATTTTCTTTCCCAGATGATGTCCAACAACTTCAATCCAGATGGCCATTCGCTTATATGATACCTTCACAAATTTTGCTAAATTCTGGAGTAAATTGAAGAAGGAAACTGCTGGTACACAACACTTCGTGGTTTCAGTAACTACTAAATTGAGTACATGGGCATAGCACCATACATGAACATGCTGATCAGCTACATCAGCAATTTTACTCTGTAAGCCATTATATTGTCCATGGTAGCTTGCAGCGCCATCTGTGCTATCTGATAAGCAGTTTTTCGGATCTATTTCAAGACGTTGTAATGTTTCATTTAATAGGTCAAAAAGTCCCTGCCCTGTACCATCATTGCTTGAAACAATTGCAAGTAGTCGTTCATGGATAGTACCATTTAGTACATATCGAATAACAATACTAAATTGATCAATTGATGAAATATCCTGGGTTGAATCTACTTGTATGGAATAATACTTGGCCTCAGCAACTTCTTGAGTAATTTTTTCCTATATCATATTCTTCATAATTTGGGTCAAAGAAGAGATGATTGTTTTACTCAAGAATGTGACAAGACTATCACGACCTTTACTTTGTGCCTTTCTTTGTTTTTCCAATCTTTCACATCGTTGTTCAGACTTTTCCTTCACCATGGAAACATGAGAAGCCATAATAGGATCATATTTTGCCATCAACTGCACAGTAGCCAAGAAATTTCCATGATTTTCTGTTTCATCAAGAGAATATGCTGACTCATTTCTGTGTCCACGAAAAGGAAGAGCTTGTTTACCTAACATCTTTATTATATCTACAACTCTGGCAACAATATTTATCTGCTTTAGTACTTCATCTTTTCGCTTCTGCAATGATGCAGCGAAAAAATGAGCTAAACCACCATCATTTACTACACTGATATACTGTATTAGGGTGTCAATTTTGGGGGTGAAATGACTAAATTGAAAATCATGTGATTTGGTAGCAATTTAATGTAATCATTTGGCATACAAAATAATATCCTTGCTTCAAAAACAATAAAAAATTACTCCTACCTACATCAATTTTAATTCAAAAATTCCATTTTTCCATAAATTCGTAACAAAATAACAAATGTGCGCAAACATCCTATCAACATTTAAAGTGGCAATAAGATATCATTCAGAGTCTTTATTTGAAAGAAACCAATGCAGTCATGTTCTTTTTGCTGCGCTTCCTTGACATCAGCATTCGGCTTGCTACTTGCGCTTTGATGTAACCTTCTCGCCTCTCGTGACTGTAAACTTGACTAGCTGCTTCTGTGACCATTTTCACACATCTCTCCACACTCTGGGTGTGAGAAGGCCACTTTGGCACTTGCATTAGGGCCTCTTTAAGTTGTGTTAAATCTTTGTTTGTTATACATGTTGTCAGTGGTGGCTCCAAAACTTCCGAACTCAAGTTAACTAATTCTGACAATTTCGTGGCATTGACGTTTATCGGAGGTACCTTCCTTGTCTGAACAGAGCAGTCTCCCAGCTGGTCATCATCTAGTGATGTTCCTCTAAGCTTTAGAATGATTTCCACAGCCTCAGTTCGCTCTTTGGTACATTGGCTGCAGAGTATTGCTTGCAAAACTGCCTCTGGCCTAGCATACCAAGCGGACCTTCTCACCACAGGTAACACGATGTCCACCACTACTTTCCTTTGGGTTCTCAGTAGCTGTAATTGAAACAAGATGTGATTGGGCCCCTCCATCCACATTGGATTAAGTTTTACATTGAACCAGTGAGGAAGATAAAACCCAATAATAAATTCAACAATCAACATCAAATTCTGTAGCATTTTGCCCTTCAGTGCATGTTTGGAAACCCAAATCCTGCAGAAACGAATCGCTGTAGTTAACCAACGACTGTGACTTACGGGTCCAATCTCCAAGAGAGCCAGATTTTGAGGCAACTCTCCTGATCTGATTGCTTGAACAATACGATAAGCGTAAGATTGATCCGTGCTGAGGTCTTTGATAACTTCTTCAGACAACACTGGAAGGGGAGGGCCTATTTCGACCTTTGGAAATTTTGTATTTATTTCTAATTCCGTTGCTTCATCTAGCATGTTGCCAAGGGGGCCTGACCACTTGTTGTTGCTCTTTGTAGGACCATCAAGTTCCTGGATGAGACGACGAAGAGGTAGTTCCCCTGTGTGCAAATCACACACAATCCAAACAAGCCCCGTATGGTGGCGAATACTGACAAGGGCAATGTTTGAGATGTCTTTAGTGTTGTATTTCATTCTCTTCGGCGAAGGTTCAGATGGCATTTTGGAGCTATCATCTGAAATGGCTTCTTTCTGTTCATCTGAAGAGCTTTCAAAGAAGTGAGAAACCTCTTGATAGAGCTCTTCATCTCTTTGGATGGCTTCTTCACTCTTCTTTTTCTTCCTTTCTTCCCTCTCTCGGATTTTCTCTTTTTTCTTAGCAATAACAATCTGTTTTTTGGTTTCTGAATAATCTGCCGAACCAATCTGCATACTTCCTTGGCCTCCTGCCTTTGTTCTCTGCGCCTTTATGAAAGCCAGCTCCAAAACAGGGATCTTCTTCTCACGAGGACAGCGACAATCAATGTGAGGGTGAGGTTCTTTTCTGCATGAGGGAGAACAATTGGCTTCAGAACACAACTCTATGGGACACTGGCAATTAAAAATGTCAAGAAGAGTATCAAGTGTGTGCAGAAATTTATTTTTCTTTGCTAGTTTTCCTTTACCAAGTGATGTCTCAACTGCTTTGTGCCACAGCTTTGTTAATTTTAGCTCAATAGTTAGGCTGACCATATTTCCTTGAGACAAAAACGGGACATTGGGATGGCAAAAAAGGGACGGGGTTATGTAATATTCTGTATTCATGAAAAAGTAAGTACATAAACATATTGAGCTTACAATTATTCTTCAGTGACAGAACCCATACAAAAATTTAGGTAGACGTAGTACTGTCCCGTTCAAAACGGTACGTATGGTCAGCCTATCAATAGTTCTATACTGATTGAGTACAGGTGGTTTGAATAACACATTAGCTTTTTTCCACTGATGCAGAAGAGGGGGAATCATGTCCCTTATGAGCTCTTTCTCTGTGTAGTTCCTTCTATCCTTTGTATTTTGTTCACGAAGGAGTAACCCTAGTCTCAGCATGTCTCGCACTGTTGGTAGTTCTGATACGGGAAGCTCCTTGCCTGTACCGACTAACAGGCTCAAGTGGCATGACGACTGACCTCTTGTCTTCAATTTTGGCATCTTAGGAATATCTTAGGAATATCTGAATAACTATGAAGTAGGTACAAGAGCAATAACAGCAAACCACCGTCTATGACATCTAAGAGGCAACTGAGGACTGAGAGTGAGGGACAGTTCTATTCATGTTGTGACTTGTACATTGTACAACAACTATATGACCTTGAAAACACTCCATATGCGATCAGTGGGATAATTCTGTGACAGATGAATAGTTAATCAATTTATGTCCTATTATTTAGTAAAAGAGTCAATTTCTGAAACTTTAAGGTAAAATTGATGTAGGTAAGGGTTATTTTATTTCATTTTGGTTGGCCAATTTCAAGTTTTGACATGAAAAGACTATATTTTCACTACCAAAATTGATTTGAAAAAAGTTGACAAAATTGACACACCCTACTGATATATTCCTGAGCATGCTTGCTATGTATACCAGTTGATTCATGCTCTGATAAGCACTGGCTAATGCGTCTGTAATCATTAAATCCTCGCACAAAAGCAGATGGGTTAGAAGAGGTTGGTGACTCAAATGCCGAGCAAAATGAACAATACTGTATAGTGATCTATTCTACTTATTATATGTTAACCAGTGTCGTGAGACAGTGTCACCCATAATTTTTCGCTCAGATTATGATCATGTGGCTGAATTGGATGCTCTTTGAAAAAAGATTTCAAATCTGTTCATGCAGGATATTGAAAGAGCTTATCCTGTCTAAATGTTGGTTGATTCTCATCATTATTTAAATCAGCTACTAGTATGGAAAACTGATGAGTGGGTAGTTGGGAGGTAACGAAAATGGTTCACTGAGTAGGTAGGTAGTTAATCTAACAATTATTAAATTCCTTTTATGTCAATAACTGGGTGGATGAAACCAATTGGTTGCTCACCAGAGTTATTCTCCACACTAGTATTTATATACTGTGTGACAAGAGCGTGCTCGGTAATAGATATACATTACCAATCAACCAACCGAGGAAAAAAAACCAAGACGACGCTGGTGGAAAAAGCCCCGCGAAAAGGAGAACAAAGGAGAACGAAAACGAGGAACGGGGCGAGAGGACGGAACGGGAGAAGGGACGAGAACAGACAACGAAAAAGATCCCCACCAGCAAGTACGCTCTTAACAATTAAACCAGGACGGAAGAAGGGACTCTCTAATAACTAGCAGTAAGTGACTAATTGTGTTTTTAACCCAGTTTTACGTAGATTCATTAAATTAAGCTGGGTCAGACAACTTAGGCCTACATTGTGGCCTAAGACCCAGCATCAACTCATAGCTTAACAAAGGTAAAGGTAGATTGCCCTAACCTAGTTTGGTGAGGAATCCTACTGTGGACCTCAATTTATCTGCCCGCTCTGGACCATTTCCGGAATCTCTAGGCTGACCCCTCTAGGCTAGACTTGATCTACTCTATAGTTAGACTGGAGAAATAAGGGGTGGGTTAATTGTGGACCAATTCATACAGAGCATTTTTCACAACTAGAGCTTTTTGATTATGTACATGTACAGGCTCAGGTTCAGTTACTGTTATTCCTCCAGCTAATTCAGAATCATAAAAATCAGCATCTACAGTCTCAAAAACGTTAGGCATACCTTCATCTTTATGTCCTAGATCTACAGTATCAGCATGAACAGTTGTAGTTGAATTTCTCTGTAAGTCGCTTTCCTCTTTCTGACATGTAGATATAGGTGTTGATATCATAAATGCTGTTTTAGGCCTGCACTTCTTTGCTGAATCATTTCTTTCTGCTTCTCGTTTATCTTTCCGTTTCTGTGCTCCAGATTTCCGTTTCATGTGTTACATTTCCTTACCTGAAATATAAAAAAAATAAATAAAATTAATAAAGTAATCTGATTTATTAATTGCATTTAATATAATCAAGATCAACAAATTTCAAAACAAATAACAATGCTTGAATTATACTATAATGAATGAATATATGTATTCTGTAACTGTATTGTAATGTAATTGTAATGTACTGTAATCTTTTCTCAATACTATTATATGTATTTTCTTATTTATTTTTATATCTATCTTTATATATAGCAGCTTTATATAAAATATATACATAACTCTATATATCTTTTATATATGACATAGAAATGGGTAAAATATAATTATACATATAAGGGTGGGGCACGGGAATCAAGTTGTAGTGAATACTCTTATTTTAGTTTCAAGATAAATGTTAATTTTACCGTCTTGAATTTCGGAATAGTATAAATTCATTTTAAATTAGTTACCCCATTATAATTCAATTGTGAACCACATTAATACTAATTTTATGTATACTATATTATTTTTTGTATGTAAACATAATTAATTATATATCACAATTGTCAGTTAATTATTTATATTCAAATATTTATTTTAATCTAATGCCATGTCCATTTTACAAATAAATAATAGAAAACCAAAGGTTATATTTTCCACCTTTGGTACTGTCGTAGTTTCGCCTAACGGACTCAATACGGCTAGTGAGATAATCACTGGTTGGCACTTAACTAGCGGCAGTGCTTATGGCTACATCATCCAGGTTAACCTATACCGGATAGATGCGCTACGGTCCCAAGCCGTAGCTTGCCTAGGCCAACGACGACGACAACGTAAACCAACAATTGGTGACCCCGGAGCTGGATTACCCCTTCTACCCGAACGACTAGGACTAGACTGTAATGTCGTTCGTGCCCATCACCCCCTTCACCCGAACGACTAGGACTAGACTGTAATGTCGTTCGTGCCCACCACCCCCTTCACCCGAACGACTAGGACCAGACTGTAACGTCGTTCGTGCCCACCACCCCCTTCACCCGAGCGACTAGGACCAGACTGTAATGTCGCTCGTGCCCTCTGCCCCTCACCCCAGCCCGTGCGCTCTGTGCCTGCGCTCGTCTCAACCTCCACTCCTTCGTTGGGAACTTGTCGTCTTGCTTGTACGTCAGCAAGCCTAGGAGAAGATGCCTGACGACGCTGGTGCCATCTCCCACTTGAGCGTAAAGCTCCCCGTCTTCTGGCCGGGTGATCCATTTATTTGGTTCCACCAAGTGGAATCACAATTCAACTTGGGAAGGATCACCGCTAGCAGGACGAAATACGATCATGTTTTGTCCTCTCTACCAGCGAGCATCATCTCTGAAGTCCGTGACGTCATCGTGTGTACTTCCACGAGTGAAGACCCATACAACGATCTGAAGTCTGCCATCCTGTGCCGCACCACTGTCTCCGAGCGTGAGAAACTACATCAGTTAATCTCAAAAGAAGAACTTGGAGACCGTAAGCCCACTCAAATGCTGAGGGCTATGCAGTGCGCTCTAGGCGAACGCGCACAAACCTTCGATAAGGACATCTTTAGACAGTTGTTCTTGCAGAAACTTCCTCCATCAGCTCAGCGTGTCTTGGCCACTATGGATCCTGCTACTCCAGTTGATAAACTAGCAGAAACTGCCGACAAAGTATGAGATTGACACAGCTCCGGTCAACAACGTGAACACACAATCGGAACTGGAGTTGAAAGTGGAAGAGTTAAGTCAACAACTCAACCACGTTTGTTCTCTGCTACAAAATCAACGGCAAAGAAGCCATTCTCGGTCAAGATTTACGAAGAGGCATCGTTCGAGTTCCGGGAAGATCTGCTTCTACCACGCCAAATTTGGAAAGAAGGCTAGGAAGTGCATCTCCCCTTGCAATTTTTCGTCGGGAAACCCCAGCAGCGAGTCCTAATGGCGTCTAGTACTCGCACTGCCAACCTGTTATTCATAAAGGACAGGAACTCTGGTGTCAATTTCTTGGTCGATACCGGAGCGTCAGTCAGTGTATTCCCTCAAAAATCTGGTCATACGCACTCGGAATCTCCGCCTCTATACGCTGCTAACGGTTCACGCATACCCACGTACGGTACTCAGTCGCGTGAACTAAACTTGGGCCTTCACCGATCCTTCAAGTGGATTTTCATCTGTGCTCAAGTGCAGCATCCCATAATCGGCGCTGACTTCCTCCAGCATTTCAAACTCCTGGTGGATCTTGACAAGCGACGCTTATGCGACCAGGCCACACTGCTTTCTGTTCTTGCCAAACAGGTTGCCCTTCCGGACGCCTCGAACTCTGCACTTTCCCTCGTTCCCCCTAATTCCATGTACCAGTGCCTTTTCCAGCGATATCCAGGAATTCTTCAACCGATGCAGATGGGTGATACCATTAAGCACACCATTACCCATCACATTACAACAAAAGGTCCCCCTGTGTTTGCAAAACCCAGACGTCTTGCCCCGGACAAACTGAAAGCTGCCAAATCGGAATTCCAGCTTATGCTGGATCTTGGGATATAAGACCTTCCAAAAGCAGTTGGTCCTCTCCCCTACACCTGGTCCAGAGAAGTCAGGAGACTGGAGACCATGTGGCGATTACCGATTTTTGAATTCGACAACCATCCCGGACCGATATCCGGTACCAAATGTCCAAGACTTTACTTCTCTTCTCCACGGCAAATCTATCTTCAGTAAAATAGATCTCGTTAAGGCTTTCACCACATTCCCGTAGAGCCTTCGGATATTCCCAAGACTGCAGTTTGTACACCATTTGGGTTATTCGAATTTGTGAAGATGCCGTTCGGGCTACGGAATGCTGCGCAAACCTTTCAGAGGTTTATAGATGAGGTCACCAGAGGCTTAGACTTTGTTTATGCCTACATCGATGATTTGCTTGTGGCCAGCTCAACGGAAGAGGAACATAAGGAACATCTTTCACTCCTCTTTCAACGCTTAGAACAATACGGTGTTACTATTAATGCATCTAAGTGTGTGTTTGCACAGCCAACCTTGGAATTTCTTGGTCACACGATTTCGCAGCACGGAATTACCCCCCTTCAGGACAAGTGTGAAGTGATAAAAAATTACCCAATGCCAAATAATCAGCGTGAGTTACGTCGGTTTCTAGGTTTGGTAAATTATTACCACAAGTTCATTAAAAACTGTGCTAGTGTTCTTGCTCCTCTACACGCTATGATCACACACAAACGCAAGGTAACGAAATTGTTATGGTGTAGCGATAGTTTACAGGCGTTCGACAATGCCAAAAATGCTATCAATAGTGCATTGTCTCTGTCATTTCCTATCAGTGATGCCCCCCTAACTCTGACGGTCGATGCATCAGATGTTGCGATCGGTGGAGTGTTGGAACAAACCATTAACGGTCAACAAGCACCCATCGCGTTTTACTCGAAAAAGCTGCAGCCAGCCCAAACGCGTTATAGTGCTTTCGGACGTGAACTTCTTGCTATTTACTTAAACGTGAAGCATTTTCAACATTTCCTTGAAGGCCGAGAGTTTTGTGTTTTTCCGACCACAAACCTTTGGTCACTGTCTTCAATAAAACAGCTGTAACCACTCTCCAGAGTCATCAGGCAACTCGATTATATCTCGCAATTTACCACAGATATCCGCCACATCAAAGGTGTCTTGAACACTCCAGCGGATGCACTTTCAAGAATAGAGATTACTTCTGTTACCCTCAGCTCTACACTGTGGAATGCTATTGCACAGGATCAAGATAAGGATACGGAACTACAAGACCTGCTCAGAGAAGACTCCACTCACTCACTTTCCCTCAAGAAAATGAGTATGCCAGGATTGTCTGTGCCTCTCTATTGCGACGTATCAACAGCTGCTATTCGCCCTTATGTCCCTCCATGTCACAGACAAGCAGTCTTCGCGGATCTTCATAAGCCCTCCCATCCTGGTATCCGTGCTTCGCAACACCTGGTTACCTCTCGCTTTGTTTGGCCCTCGATGCGGAAGGATGTCAAACATTGGACCAAAACGTGCCTTGCCTGCCAGCGTGCCAAAGTCCAAAGGCACACCAGGTCCCCCTTTGACGCATTTCCGCCCCCATCCCAGCGATTTGAAGTAATTCATGTAGACATTGTTGGCCCTCTTCCAGTGATTCAAGGCCAACGTTATCTGCTCACCTGTCTCGACCGCTTTTCCAGATGGCCTGAAGCCATCCCACTTCCTGATATCCAAGCGGACACTGTTGCAAGAGCCTTTCTTCATGGATGGGTATCAAGATTTGGATTGCCGACAAAAGTCATCACTGACCAAGGTCGCCAATTTGAGTCTTCGCTTGGAAGAAGTTTACCAGCTTGTTGGGTACAGTACATGCGCATACCTGTGCGTATCATCCGCAAGCTAACGGCCTCGTCGAACGCTTCCATCGCCAGCTGAAGTCATCCCTTATGTGTCACGAAGACTCCCATTGGATGGATAAGCTTCCACTCGTTTTGCTTGGTATTCGCTCTGCATTTAAGAGTGATCTGAAGACTACAGCGGCTGAACTAGTCTATGGAACAACACTGCGGCTACCAGGTGGCTACTTCACTGCAGGGGATAAGTCATGCGATCCTACGGAATTCGCTCAAACACTTTCCTCTCACATGCAGTCCCTTCAGCCTGTTCCCCCTCGATTGACTAGCCAACAGAACATCTTTATTTCCCCAGCCCTCCAGTCTTGCACCCACGTTTTCGTTCGTGTACCTGTCCCAAAACGGCCTCTCCAATGTCCATATGACGGGCCCTATGAAGTTCTCCGACGTACGCGCAAATCATTTCTCATCCAGCGCGGTTCCAAGGTCGACAAGGTTTCTATCGATCGTCTTAAGCCTGCGTTTTTTTGAATCAACCTTAAGTGAGGTACAAGTAGCTACCAAAAAGGTTCAGCGGAAATCTGTGTCGTTCGGAACTCTTTGAACTTCCTCTCTGGTGGGGGAGTGTGTAGTGAATACTCTTATTTTAGTTTCAAGATAAATGTTAATTTTACCGTCTTGAATTTCGGAATAGTATAAATTCATTTTAAATTAGTTACCCCATTATAATTCAATTGTGAACCACATTAATACTAATTTATGTATACTATATTATTTTATTGTATGTAAACATAATTAATTATATCACAATTGTCAGTTAATTATTTATATTCAAATATTTATTTTAATCTAATGCCATGTCCATTTTACAAATAAATAATAGAAAACCAAAGGTTATATTTTCCACCTTTGGTACTGTCGTAGTTTCGCCTAACGGACTCAATACGGCTAGTGAGATAATCACTGGTTGGCACTTAACTAGCGGCAGTGCTTATGGCTACATCATCCAGGTTAACCTATACCGGATAGATGCGCTACGGTCCCAAGCCGTAGCTTGCCTAGGCCAACGACGACGACAACGTAAACCAACAAAGTGTTTTTTGAATAGCTAGTAATCGGCCATTAGGAATGGGAGGGGCGTGCGGTAGGTAGCATTCCATTCCTGGGTTCATAGCATTTAACTTTAACTAACACTCACCTTTATCTTTCTTGTGCCATCATGGAGCAGTGGACGTTAGAACACCGCATGTTCGCGTATGATCATTTTGTTAGGAGTGGCGAGTCAGTGACAGCAGTTCAGCGTGCGTTTCGCCGCAGATTCAACATTCATCGAAATGACTCTGTTCCCGCTCGTGACACAATCTTACGTTGGGTTAACAATCTTCGAACAGGAGGCTCAATAATGAAAACAAAACCGAAGGGGCCGCAACGCACTGTGCGTACTCCAGAGAACGTTGAAAGGGTCAGACAAGCGATGTTGCAAAGCCCAGGCCGCTCTGCTCGGAGACATTCAGCTGCACTCAGAATCAGCAATCGTACTGTTAGACGGATTTTGCATGAAGAATTACATTTTCACCCATACAAGTTAGCGATGGTGCAGGAATTGAATGTAAACGATTGCCCCCAACGACTGAATTTTGCACAGGAAATGCTTGCACTTTATGAGCAGAATGAAAACATGATGGTGGTAATGAGTGATGAAGCCCATTTCCACCTTAATGGGGCCGTCAACAATCAAAACTGTCGGTATTGGGCTGCTGAAAATCCGCGACAACTCCATGAAAAACCGCTGCATAGCCCTAAGGTTACAGTTTGGTGCGCGGTGGGAAAGTTTGGCGTCATCGGTCCCTATTTCTTCGAACAAAATGGGGTTACCGTTACCATAACATCTGGGCGTTACATTGAGATGGTGAACACCTTTTTCATCCCTGAGTTACGAAAAAGGCGTATTGCTCGTCGACATTTGTGGTTTCAGCAAGATGGGGCCACGCCACACACCGCCAGAGCGTCAATGGCTGTTCTTCGCCCCCTGTTTCCCAACCATCTCATTTCGAGATTTGGTGACATTGCATGGCCCCCTCGGTCCCCTGACTTGTCCACATGTGACTTCTTTCTATGGGGTACCTCAAGTCACGTGTCTACGAGGACAAGCCCCGTACATTAGATGCATTGAAGGAAGCGATCCGTCAACAAATCATCCAAATCAACAGAGACCTGCTGGGAAGAGTGGAGGCCAATTTTCGTAAACGCCTTCAACAATGCGTCGACGGCCAAGGACATCATATGCCAGATATAATTTTCGGTACATGATTATTATGACATGAAATGCTATGTTCTTACGAATGTTGTTCTACCAATATATTTTCTTTACAAAAATAAATATCATTTTCCTGATTATTCCAAAAACACTTGGTTCCCGTGCCCCACCCGTTATAACAATAACAGCAATAACAAAAATAAGAGACTTATTTTGATAAATTGGAATTGATTTTAATGAAGCATGTAGGCAACTATTAAATAAACTAATGAAGTTAAAAATGTCGCAGTGACAGGCAGGTTGGCAAAACTGTATTTTAGGCACGTAAATTTATTAATTTTTTGCTACTTTCTAAAAGTTTAAAACCTGCAATAATTTTAACAAATTAAAGAAGTTATTAATGAAATGAAATGAAATGAAAAGGTTTATTGGCAGACTATAGTCCATATGACAAATATTATTAATACAATGACAGTTCATATACTAAGGATAGAAATATATACAATTTATTAGAAATAATACTGCACTGTCGAAGTTAAGTGGAGCTACAGACAGATGTTTTCGTACCAAGAAGTCCATAGCTTAGAGGATAAATGGCAGGACTCATGGATAGCTTGGATGATCGGGTTGGTTGATTTTTTAATTATTTGCATTAGACTGTGTTGAGCACGTCTTGTTACCTCCGGGAAGCTCGGGACATTGCGGGTAGCAAACATTTGCGAAGCTGAGCATCTCGGGGGTAATTTATGTAAGAGTCTAAAAGACCTGTTGAGTGTTGTATAGCAAATTTAGGGTTCTGCCAGAACCTTTTTTATAATTCACCCAGAGTTGCTGACCGTATATATTACTGCAGAAAGTACGAAAGAGTGTGTCTTTAGCTTCACTTGTACAAAAACGAAAGTTCCTTATGGTCATATTCGCTTTAGCACACAGGCTTCGAGATTGTTTTCTTATATCCGAGTCATCACTCAAGGAGCTGGTAATAGTTTGACCCAAATACTTAAACTCTTGTACTTCCTCAATTACTTCACCATTCATTTTAAACCTTATATCAGCTGGCTGATTACAGCTTTTAGGATGAAATTGCATAACCTTAGTTTTTGTAACATTAAAAAGAATATCATGTTTCTGCGAATACACTTCGCAGACATTTAGTAGCCGATCCAGACCTTTAACAGAGGAACTTATTAACACCATATCATCGGCATAAACTAAGTTATTTATCCTTGTGTTATCTATACAACATCCTACTGTTGCCTCACTAAGTGAAGCAATTAATCCGCCAATATACGCATTAAACAGTATAGGGGAGAGCAAAGAGCCTTGTCTCACCCCGCAAGAGGAGCCAAAACACTCGAATAGTACATTGCCGCACCTAACAGTGAAAGATTGGTGGGAATACCAAAATTTCAATAAATTTAATATGTACATGGGAACCTTCCTGTCTTCTAGTTTTGCAAATAAAATATTGTGGTTCACCCTATCATATGCCTTACTTATATCAAGGAAACAGCTATAAATGGTTGAATTACTGTCAATGTATTTAGATATTGTTTCTTTAAGTACATAGATACACAGGTCAGTTGAGTGGGACCTTTTGAAGCCAAACTGATTAGATGTCCATAGGAAATCATTTAATCGGAGTAACAAGAGTTTTTCTAGTAGTTTCGAGAAGCAGGAAGCGACAGCAATAGGCCTGTAATTATTGCTGGACAGAATGTCTCCGTACTTATTTTTGACCAGGGGCAAGATATATACCCTCATGAACTCTGCAGGGATATAACTATGAGCAAGCATGGCTGATAGGAGCAATGATATATGCAGACATACTACGTCATTTGCATATTTTAAGTGCTCATTCGATAAGTCATCTACCCCTGACGCAGAACCAGTCTTTAACTTTTTTAATTAACCTCTTTACTTCAGAAAATGATATCAAAATATTTTCCCTTGTCCCTCCCACCATCGTTTCGCTGCAATCTATCTTAAGATTATCCCTACTCACACTATTAAGAATGTTAGAGTAGTGGTTTTTCCACAGCTTTGCAATTTCATCCTCCCCCGACACCCCATCGATTGTCGGAGGGACATTTTTGACACCCGTTTGATTCTTAACAAATTTCCAATATTAATATTAATATTAATATTTTACATTTGCCTTTTTATATACTATTAATAAATACAAAATAAAAAATACAAAAAATTACAATATTAATAAATACAAAATAAAAAAAATACAAACAAATAATTTAAAAAATCTAAATAAATTATATCTATTTCATGTAATAGAAATACTGTCAACACCCTCAATTAAGATTCTAGGATATATCTCATCAGGCCCAACTGACTTATGTTTATTTAAACTTTATATACGAGTATAATAGATTGGCTGCCAATTTTTTTTACCTCAGGTCTAGGGGGCCAACTTCCCTTTTTTCTAGGGAGGCCCATCTGCCACATGGCAGAGTGACAGCCTAGCCAGTCCGCCACTGAAAGCATGTATTAATCTTAAATTATCACTACTGACATAACAAATGCAAGGTCCCCATTGAAGGCATTATACCAATACCATACAAAGAAACCAATATTATACATGAGAGATAAGAACTGAACAATCCCAAGAAATGTGTTTTTAATGTTAGATTACACACGAGAAATTAATAATTAGTAAACAATAGTAATGGACATTAATCCTAGATTTTTGTTAGTATGCCATTATTAATCGGGATTTCAACTTGGTTTTAAACAAATTTACATTCATTATTTTTTATATCGGCATTTAAGTTATTCCATAGTTTCAATCTAATAAAAATGGGTAGTTTTTGAGGTGGACAACCTAAATTGAGGTATAACAAGCTTTCATCTATTTTTGGTCTGATACTGTTATTTTATTTTATCTGATTGGGTTCAAAATCCCAGCTGAGCCCCGAACGGCCAAGCTCTGAGGGGCCACCTCAACCTACAGCACAAATTAAGCTAGACTAAACAAACTTACGGACTTGGAGGTCCTATTAGGTCCTACCTCAGGGTTGCTGACTCGATGTGGGCCTACCTAAGGCCTCAGTTGCATAAAATTAAGTTAAAAACAAAAGGGGCACTATTTATGGTCTTCTTTCTAAACCTTGCAACAACAACGCAACATGCACCATTGCACGATGCAACAATCTTGTATCCAAACAACCAAACTGAATTGCAAGAGAGCTCTCTATAACACCACACCCTGTAAATGCCGCATTCAACAAACGAGTAGAAAGGACGCGCCAGTGCCCCCAAAAAATGATGCCACAAGAGTGCCCAAACAATGATGCCACAAAAGTGCCCAAACAATGATGCCACAAGAGCCCAAAAATGCTAGCTCTAAATTAAGTGAATTTTTCACTAACCTTACAATTATGAGGTGGATATACGAGGGTAATTCAATAAGTATCCGCACTTTTTATTTTCACATCTGATAGATTATAAACACATCACTTCTCAACATAGTCTCCCTGTTTCTTAATACACTTGTCCAGCGATCTACAAGCTTCCTAATGCCATCACAAAAGAATGTTTTTGGCTGTGTGCGTAGCCAGTCATGCACCGCCTCCTTCAGGTCATCATCATCTTGGAATCGCTGACCTCTCAAAGCGTTTTTAGCGGTCCAAACAAGTAAAAACCTGAAGATGCCACCAGGTCTGGACTGTAGGCTGGATGGTCAAGAACTTCAAATTTAAGTTCTTGAAGGCATTTTCTAGTCTGTGCAGCGGTATGAGGGCGCGCATTGTCGTGTAACAGAATAACACGTTCCGACAATCTCCTGTTGCAAGAAAGTTCAAAGCGCAGCCGTTAGCAGGTGAAGTTATGCTAACACTGTTTTGGGATACACGAGGCCCTATCCTTGAACATTATCTAGAGCGTGGAACTACAGTAACAAGTGCATCGTATTCTGACATGCTTCGGAATGAGTTAAAGCAAGCAATTCGCACAAAACAGAGAGGGAGATTGTCGGAAGGTGTTATTCTGTTGCACGACAATGCGCGCTCTCATATCGTGCACAGACTAGAAAATGCCTTCAAGAACTTAAATTTGAAGTTCTCAACCATCCAGCCTACAGTCCAAACCTGGCACCTTCGGATTTTACTTGGTTGGACCACTAAAAGACGCTTTGAGAGGTCAGCGATTCCAAGGTGATGATGACCTGAAGGAGGCGGTGTATGACTGGCTACGCACACAGCCGAAAACAGGGAGACTATGTTGAGAAGTGACGTGTTTATAATCTATCAGATGTGAAAATAAAATTGTGAAAATAAAAAGTGCGGATACGTATTCAATTACCCTCGTATATATACATACCTTAACTTAATATATACAAGCAATGCTGCAGCAATCAGCTTAGTCATCATATCGCCTTGGGACATCAATGGCTCTTCTAGATTTTCTAACACTCCCCACCGAAGAGGCATTGTTGTTATTACCTTCTGCAAATTTAGCCAAGCCTTCTCCATGAGGCTGTAACCCAAATGCTTTATCTTGACTATCCGTCTTTTTGCTGATTTCTAAAGCATAGAGTTTTTTATAGGTCTTTTTAATTTTCCTCCTGAAGTCTTTACCAGTGCAGACCTAACTAAACTGTCTTTGCCAACAAACAACTCTTCAATTATGCCAAGCTTCCAGCATTGCCTTGGTCTTTCATCCCCAATCATTACCACTTCTCCCACCTTGATACAATTTGCATTGCCTGATGGGTAATAATTGAGTTCTGGCAAGTATTCCATCTGCCACCATTTCCATAACTGATCTTGTAGCTCTTCAAGGTACTTAAACCTTCTGGTTAACTCTTCTTCACTGCTCTGGATAGGCTGTAAGTATTCTGGCAAACTGGGGCTTCATGTTAATCGTTTACCACAAAGAAAATGATTTGGTGTCAATGGCTCTGCATCCTGCATACTGTTATAAACAAAGATGATAGGTCTGCTGTTCACTATTGCTTCTACTTCACACAAAACAGTGCAGAATTCTTCTTTGCTCAAATGAGCATTAACCAAAAGTTTCTTTAATGGACACTTTACACTTCTCATTAGCCTTTCCCAAAATCCTCCCCACCATGGTGCTCTCTCATCAATAAACTTCACTGTACCCCATGGTGTGGAAAGTAGGATTGGAATCCCTCCTCTTTTAGCAAGGACCAAACTTCTTGGGGTTCCTGTGCAGCTCTTTTGAAGGTTTTCGCATTATCTGATATGATTTTATTTGGGAAACCCCTTCTGTTCACAAACCTTTTAAAGGCCAAAAGAAATACATCACTACTTAAGTTGCTTACCAACTCCAAATGGATTGCTCTGGTGGTACACATGTGAAAAGACATATAACCTTTGTTAGACTCCCTTTGCTCATACACATAGACTGGACCTGCAAAGTCTACTCCCACTACATCAAATGGGGCAGTATAGATACACCGTTCTCTTGGAAGTGGAGCCACCTTTTCATGATAAGGCTTTGCACTCCAACGCTTGCAAACCACACATCTATGCAATCTAAAACTGCTGTCTGATCTCTATTATTACTTCTCTAATCCCAGCAAGCAACAACTTATCATGCGTATCCAGGATCAGAAGTTCTACAAAGTGTCCCCCAGAAGGTAGCAAAATTAGATGTCTTTTCTCTTCTGAAAGCCGAAAATTGTAGTCTACCTCCTACTCTCAATAAATCCTGATCCAAAAGGACATCCAACCCTTTAAGAGCAGAATGTGTTGATAAAACCTGTAATGGACTGCTGCCGAGCATTTTTCCCTCTTCACCAAATTTTTCTTTCTGCACATATACCACTCAGTATTGCCTGGCTTGCTGAATCTCCTTACTGTTCAGAATTCCTTCCCTTCTTGTTTCTCCCTTAATGTTATCTGCAAATCTATATACCCATGCTGTCACTATTAACAACCTTTTCAGACTGCTAATGTCCTCAAGCCTCAATATGGGGTCCTGCTGCATAACTTGACAACTGTTGACAGTGTATTTTCTCATCTCACTCACCCATTCTTCTTCAGCCTGGCATTCTCCTACAATAGGCTGATTAGAACTTTAGAAGGCCAATTTTCACTTCCAAGTTTTAACCACTCTTGCCCATTCCACCACAAACATGACTGTGCAAGGTCTTTCAGTGAAATTCCTCGTGGTTGTAAATCAGCTGGGTTTTGGGTGCCTGGACAATGCTTCCATTGCTTGGGATCTGTGTGTGCTTGAATTTCCTCCACCCTATTGGCAACAAATGGTTTCCATTTCCTTGCCTGGCTTCTTGACCAGTGCCAAACTATAGTGGAGTCTGTCCAATAATAGCTTGGAATTTCATAAAGGCCCAAAGAGTTTTGCACTGTAACTGCAAGCCGACTAGTAATGACTGCACCCATCAATTCCAACCTTGGAATAGAAAGCCTTTCCAATGGTGCTACTCTGCTCTTTGCAGCAACCAACCTGCAACTTACTTCCTCTTCGAATGTGCCTCTTATATAAATGCAAGTTGCATAGGCTTCCTCACTTGCATCACAAAAGATGTGCAGCTCCAAATTATCTGGACTATTGTTCAACTCTCCAAAGTACCATCTTGGGATTTCAATGTCTCCAAGATGTGCCATTTCTTTGAACCAATATTTCCACTTTACCATCATACGATCGGGTAACTCTTGGTCCCAACCAAGTCCAATTTCCCAGAGACTATGAAACCAAATTTTTTACTTTATTACAAATGGAGCCAGGAATCCAAGAGGATCAAAGACCTTCGAAGCCAAACTAAGAGCTGTACGTTTTGTCCACCTTGTCTCATTCTCAGCCAGCTCTACTAAAGATTTCCCATTGAAGGTAAACAAATCCTCTCCTTGCTGCCAAACAATGCCTAGCACTTTTGCGTCTATTGCCCACAACTCCTTAACACCAGAATCCTCAATATTTTCTGCTGCATCAGGTACTACACAGGACTGACTCATAAACTCTTGTAATTGAGAATGATTGGTCTGCCATTTTCTAAGCTCCATGCCAGCCTCTCTCATTATAGCTCTATCCTCCATGAATATCTGTTTAGCCATTTCTGTATTATCCACGGAACACAGCAAATCATCAACATAAAAATTTTTCCTTATGTGTTCAATAGTATTAGGATAGACTTCAGACTTCTGTACTGAACGGACGCATTTCCTGAGCTCTCTGATATTGCATCTACTTTTGCATATTGCTGAGAATTTTACTTTTGGAAAGTTTTGAATTTTATATACTTGCGTTTATATTTACGTTGTTATAGTTAAGTAATTGAATATTAGTGGTTTTTAGCGATTTAGAAGTTTTCATAGCGTGCCGGCTTAATTTAATTTGAACTTGTGACGGTTTAAACTAATTTTTGACTGCGCGATGCCGTCGCAGAAAGCGTCGTGTGTTAGGTGTAGGGTAAACCGGTGGTATTTGGAATTTAAAGATTATAACGGCGGTCCTATGGCGATTACCGAGAGATCAGTTTGTTTCTTTTGCGAGTTAATTGAGGAAATAGTTGACATAAAACGCAGTGTATGTGAGGTAACGGAGAGACTTGCAACGCTTGATGAGGGCAGGGGTAGGGCTACGGTTGACGGAAGCCGAACCAATACTAACGTTGAAGACGTTAGTAATTTGAAGAGTGAGGTGCGTAAC
Source organism: Bathynomus jamesi (assembly GCA_023014485.1). Classification (NCBI taxonomy): domain Eukaryota; kingdom Metazoa; phylum Arthropoda; class Malacostraca; order Isopoda; family Cirolanidae; genus Bathynomus; species Bathynomus jamesi. Next base: position 251,262 of record JAJOZX010001599.1, read on the forward strand.
ATAGTTTCTAGTTTAGGTAGCTTGTCGGGAAGGTTGGATAGAGTTGAGAACGGAGTTAAGGTTGGTCCGAGAGTAGTAGATAGCGAGGGATTTAGAGAAGTTAAGGGTGGAGCTAGGCCGCGTACGTTAGTTAGGTGATAGGAATCCCCCCCCTATCGAGGTTTTGAACCCTTTCGCCCATTTGGAAAGGGACGTGAATGAGGGGGAAACTATTTTAATTGAGGACTCTTTAGTGCGCCACATGGACAAAGAGTTCGTTGAACGGCATCCAACCAAGAGGAGTAGGGTCTGTTTCCCAGGGGCCAGGGTTGACAGAGTTAGAGACGAAGTGGATAGGATTGACGTTGCCTCCCGTCACTCAATGTTGGTGACGATGGTAGGAGGCAACGACTCGTATAGGCCCGATACGAGAGTGCCTGACCTTTTGGAGAGATATAGAGGGTTAATTAGGTCCCTGAAGGCGAGGTCAGATAGGTCTTTAGTTCTAGGTATTACCCCTAGGCACGGGTTAGGTCTTAGGATTACGTCAAAAACAATATTTTTGAATAATAAATTAGAGATTTGTGCTGAGGAAAATGTACCCTTCGTAAAGCTGTGGTCCGAATTCAGTGATCCTAGCCTTTTTATAAAAGATGGGGTGCATTTTAATGAAATAAGTAATGCTAGGCTAAGTAGGTTAATAGATGAAAACGTGCGAAAGCTGTATAGGTCGAAGCCTTCTTTAAACGTTGTGGGTCCGGGAAACGCGGGCCCGACGTGAAAAATAGTTTAAAACGTGGGCCCGTGGTAAAAAATAACTTAAACGTCTTTTATTGTAACGCGCGTAGTATTAAAAATAAATTAAATGAATTTAAGGCGATAATATAATTTATTCCGGCAACTACTGCTATCACTGAAACTTGGTTAAATACCGTGACTCGGGACTTGTTGGGGGAACTTGATATACCAGATTTTAAACTCTTTACTAATGATAGGTTACATAGGTTTGGTGGCGGCGTTTTGTTGTACATTCGTAATTCCCTTAGGGCTATCGAGGTTAAGTTAGATTTTCCGGCAGCAATTAATGAGATATGTGTTGAAGTTAGGGCGCGTAGTATTAGTTTTAATTTTGTTGTTGTTTATTGACCTCCCGTTCAACCCCTCGATACAGATACTAGATTTTACTCGCTTCTTGGTAATTTTATTGACAATCGGAATAGTATAATTGTCGGAGACTTTAACTGCCCTAATGTTAATTACGAGAATTTTACTGGTAATGAGGAGGGTTTGAGATTGATTGAGTTTATGGAAGATAACTTTTTACGACAGATAGTTACCGAACCAACGCGCGGTGACAATATTTTAGATTTGGTGATGACGAACGACGAGAATATAGTCGAAGGTTTAGAAGTAGGCGAGAGTTTAGGATGTAGTGATCAAATTCTTTGGTTTAAGTTATTGATAGAAAACACTAAGGATAGTAACGTAATAGAAGTCCCTGATTTTCGTAGGGCTAATTTTGATAGTTTTGCGGATAGGATGAGAGTAGTGGACTGGGATAACTTATTTATGGGTAATGATACAAATTTGCATTGGGTGGCGTTTAGAGAACGTTTTAGGAATATTGAAAGGGAGTTTATTCCTCGTAGGCCCAAGCGCGCTAGAAGTCATGTTAGGCCCAAGTGGTGGACTAGGGAAATAGGCGAGTTCATAAACGAGCGTAATAGAGCGTATAGACTTAATAAACGCAATGGCACGGCAGCTAACTTTAATAGATATATCGAGCTTAGACGTCAGGTTAAAAGATCAGTTAGGAATGCTAAGCGTAATTTAGAGATACGTATAGCTGCGGATAGTAAACATAATCCAAAAAAGTTTTTTGAATACGTTAATAATCGTAAGCCGATAAAAGATAACATAGGCCCTCTAGTGGATGTTAATGGCGCTTTGGCTTCTGACGCTCAGGCGATAGCGGGTATTTTCAATAACTTTTTTGCGACAGTTTTTACCGTAGAAGACGTAAATAATGTCCCCGACGTGGACGATATCGTTCCATTTAGTAGCGAGACTATTTTGGAGGAAATAACTGTTTACGAGACTGAGATTGCGCATTATATCGATAGGCTAAAAGTTAGCAAGGCTCCAGGCCCTGACGCTTTTTATCCCAGACATTTGAAAGATTTGAAAGACGTTATCGTAGGCCCCTTAACGAAGATTTTTAATCAGTCACTCGAAACGGGGATTATTCCTGAAGACTTCAAATTAGCTAACGTCACGCCTATTTTTAAAAAAGGCGACCGCGCAGTAGCTAGCAATTATAGGCCCATTAGCTTAACGTCAATTGTCGGTAAACTTTTGGAATCTGTAGTTAGGGATCGTATCATCGATCACTTAGAAAGTAGAGATTTGATTAATAGTAGTCAGCATGGGTTTCGACGCCATAGGTCTTGTTCAACTAATTTATTAGAATTTTATAACGAAATAGTGCGCGAATACGATAGGCATAGAGTGGCTGACGTTATTTATTTAGATTTTAAAAAGGCGTTCGATACAGTTCCGCATAGGAGATTAATTGCGAAGGTCAAAGCGCACAGTATACGCGGTCAAGTAGCTAACTGGTTAGAAGAATGGCTTCGTGCTAGGAGGCAGAGGGTCGTAGTTAATGGTAGTGAATCGGGGTGGTTGGATGTAGGTAGCGGTGTCCCACAGGGTTCAGTGTTAGGCCCATTGCTATTTGTAATTTACATTAACGACATAGATGTAGGATTGACTAGTAACGTGTCAAAATTCGCGGACGATACTAAAATAGGTGGTAAGGTTGTTAACGAGGACGATAGAAATAGGCTCCAAGACGATGTAAATAGGATTATGGAGTGGACGGACAAGTGGCAGATGCAATTTAACGTAGACAAATGTAAAGTTTTGCATATAGGTTCTCGTAACAATAATTACACGTACACGATGGATGATAGGGAGATAGCGAGCGTTGACGAGGAAGTAGATTTAGGCGTACGCGTATCTAAGGATTTAAAGGTTAGGAACCAGTGCCTGGAGTCTTGCGCAAAAGCTAATAGGATGTTAGGCTTCATAGCGCGTAATTTCGAATTTAAATCGAAGGATATTATATTGCCCTTTTACAAGTCCCTAGTCAGGCCTCATTTAGAATATGCCGTTCAGTTTTGGTGCCCGTACTTGCGTGAGGATATTGATAGGTTAGAAAGGGTTCAGCGTCGTGCCACGAAACTAATTCCGTCATTGTGCAACAAGCCTTATGAAGATAGGATTAAAGAGTTAGACCTGTATTCACTCGAAACTAGGAGATTAAGGGGGGGAGCTTATTGAAGTTTTCAAAATCGTTAATAACATCGATAACGTAAATTTTGACAAATTGTTCACTTTCGATAATAGTAATACTCGTAATAACGGATTTAAGTTGCGTGGCAGATGTTTCATTACTAATGTCGCTAAAAACTTCTTTACGTTTAAAGTAATTGATAAATGGAATAATCTTCCCGCGCCCGTCGTGAACTCTACTAGCGTTAATGTGTTTAAGAACCGTCTCGACAGACATTTTAAAAATATTAACGTTAAAATAATAAAAAAAACAATTAGCAACAGGAGCTCTGGTGGTGGTGGTCGAGGATGAGTCTGTTGACGATAAATGCCAGCTTGTGACATGCCAGCGTGTGATGCCAGCAATAAAATTAAAAAAAAAAAAAAATTAGACTAACACGAACGTAGATGTAGCTCGTAGCGTAAACTAACCCACTTTTTTAACTTTATCTATTTTTTTTTCTTATCCTCTCCTTACTTTGCATGTCTGTAACTCTCTTTTCTTGCATGTTTGTAGTTTGTATTGTATGACTGTGAGTTAAGACTGTGTTTGCATGGTTTGTAAGCGTTCTTATTTTACTTCTTTTCATCTTTCACCCCTTTCCTATTCTCTCCGACTATTTTTCTGACTTGTCGGCAGTGGCCGGCGGATGATGATGGTGAGTCTTTTTTTCTCTTTTTCTGAATGAATGTTAACCCACGAGTGATAGGTGTTCCTCCTTACTTAACCCCTTATTCTCTTCTCTTCTCTTAACCCCCTACTCTTTCCTTTCTCTCAGGCTAACCTTAGAGTGGATCTTAGGGTCTTTGTTAGCCTTAGCTTCTGTAGATCTGTAAAATGGTACTGCATAGTAGCTACCAACAGAAATGGACTAGAGCTGAGGCCAAACAACACTGACTTCATTCTATATGCTTGAACCTTGGGTTCATTTTCCAACAAGTCTTTCGTATCCACCCAGAGATACCTTACTGCATCTCTGTCCTCTGGTTTTAACTTTATCCTCAAAAAGGCTTGCTTCACATCTGCAGTCAGTGCTACTCTACCAAACCTGAATCTCAGTAACAAGGAAAATAAATCTGCATCTAAATTTGGCCCAGCATCCAAACAGTTATTCAAAGACACACCACTTTTGTCCTCGGCTGAGCCATCAAAAACTACCCTCAGTTTGGTGGTGGTTTTGTTTCGCCGTACCACTGCATGGTGTGGCAGATAATGTGCCTCCTGGCTCACCAGCTCACCTTGCACCCTTTCAGCATAGCCCTCCTTTATACAGCTTAGGATGGCCTCATCGTATTCATTTAACAACTCATTTTTTCCTTAGCCTGTGCAATGAAGTCTCCAACCTCCTATTGGCTAGCTGAAGGTTTGAGCTGGGTTTTCAAGAATCCTTCCAGGGGAGGACAACTTCGTAGCAACCATCTCTGAACCCAATATCTTTTTCAAATTGCTCTAAAACATCATTGTTCACTGTACTTGCCTGCTTCTCCTGTTTGTCCTCCATGCCAATGGATTCAAGTTCCCAAAAGGCTTTCAAATGTCTTTCCAAACCATGGCTGTTCTCCTCAATCTTAACAAAAACAGTTTTAACCTCCATTTCATTGCAACAGCTACCATGTAGCATCCAACCTAGCTTACTTTCAATAGCTATCGGACCTTGAGATGTGCGGACAATGTTACCAGTGGTAAAGTCTCAATCAATAAGAGACAGCTCCAATCAAAAAGCTAATATCTTCTGTTCCTTCAAACTTATTATTTCCCAAATTAATTCCTTTAACTTGCAATTCTTGGACACATGCCATATCTAAACAAGTAGTGACTGGAGCAAAAAAGTTCCTCAATCTCTACAGCTTGGACCGTGATAGTGGGACTTTGTGGTAGCAATCCCTTAACCAGAACTTCTACTTTCTTAACTTTGGTTCGGTTTTGAACTGAACCCCCAAACCCAGAAATTCTTAAATTTTCCTTCTTAAGTTCTTTAAACGTCAAATATCTGGAAATTCTGGTCTTAATAAAGCTACACTGGCTACCACTATCAAACAACACTCTTACAGTAGCTTCTCCATCATTCCCAATTAATAATGCTGCCGCTGTTTACAATAATCCCCCTTTACTTTTACTCCCTTTCATAGCAGTGGCATGTGCCACTGATATCTCTACTTCTGGGGTAGGCCTACTAGGAGTGTTTTCACACAAAAATGGCTGATGCCGGCCATGGCATTTTTTGCAAAAAATTTTAAACTTACAAAACCTTGCTCTGTGACCTTTCAAAAAACATTTAAAACATGCTGTGGATTTAGTTACCCTGTCCTTTCTCTCCTCAACAGGTAAAGCCTCAGCCACCTCATATTTATATGACTTGTGGTTGCCTTTGCAAAATATGCATTCCTTGATTCCCTTTAATTTATTCTCAGAGGATGCATATAGAGCTGACACTGTACCTGGGCTATTCCTTTTTGTAGAAACTTTGGTGCTGTGCCTGCCTTTGTCCCCTTGTTTAACATCCCACTATGCAAACTCAATTCCCTCTCGTCTTGCTAATTCTCTGTCTAAAAGGCTTAACATCTGCTGAAGGGGGATGTACACATGTTCTTTAGTGTGTCCCCCTACTTAATTCAAGCAAAATTGAGCCAGGCAATTTAGGCTCCAGTATAGTGACCAACATTACACCCTACGTACCTTTCCATTCCTATACCCAAGTTGTCGAGGAACCTAGTTCTAACTTCAAATTCATCATATAACTGTCGTAACTCCTTGACACTTTGAGATTATTAACAGGAGGTGTAGCTAAAAGTTCACGGAGGTGGCTTTTAATTAAGATCTCTGGCTTACCAAACCGTTTCTTTAATATATCCCAAGCCACATTATAATTAGCCTCTGTTAATGCTAATCCTGCTATTATCTTTGCTGCCTCACCTTCCAAGAGGGAAGGCAAATAATTAAACTTTTCCACCGCACTTAACACTTGACTAGAATGATTGATTGATTAAGTTAATGGTGCACTAACCCAGTGAGTTATTAACACCAGAACGGAGACTATATGCTGCGAGGTTAAGAGTTAATCACAAGTGTTCAGGGCATAATAAATGGGTTAAAAAGGACAGGAGAGTAAGAGACCCATCACCTCTTCAGCCACAGGGCCGACTCTGTGGCGCTTGAAAAGAGGGCCTCTAGCTACATAGACAGGGAAAGTGAAAAATAAATAAATAGATAAATAAATAAAGACATAAAATGAAATGAATGCATACAATTGGGACTCCATCAAAACGCTGAGTACAGGATGAGGAGGAAAGTATGGGATGAGAATGGAACTTAGTTGAAAGGGTAGAGTGAGATCTCGGCACACAGTCCGGAGACGCAAACGGGCAGCATTATATGCTGGACACTCAAGGAGTACATGGGAGAGGGTAAGTGAGGCATGACAAGGGTGACTAAAAGCAGGAGGGCTATTGGTGAAGAATTGCTGGTGCGTAAGGTGACAAGTACCAAGGTGGAGCCTAGCCAGGACCACCTGTTCTCGTCGGGATAAATTAGGTGATGGCCAATGGAGAAGAATTGAAGGGACTGCTGTAGAATAAGGGGCAGGAAGTGAATTCCAAACCTACTGACACCAACTCTGGACATGAGGCTGGAGGAGGGCCTGCGCGTCATGAGAAGTCAGTTTGACGTAATCGAGAGAAAGGGGAGAATCAGAGCCGACTCCCACTGAGTAGGGAAGGAGTCAGTAAGCCAAAGTGAGTTATAGAAGCGTAAAAGCTGAAGCTTACCAGAAGAACTCAGGTGCTGTAAAATGGAATAATGGATACCATCCTGTCCAGGGGAGGAGGAGCCAGAATGATGTAGAGAGTCGAACAACTCAGGCAGAGTGAAGAGAGTGTTATAAACTTCCCTATTCTCGTCTTGCTAATTCTGTGCCTAAAAGGCTTAACATCTGCTGAAGGGGGATGTACACATGTTCTGTAGAGTGTCCCCTACTTAATTCAAGCAAAATTGAGCTAGGCAATTTAGATTCCGACACCCAAGTTGTCCAGGGACCTAGTTCTAACTTCAAATTCATCATATAACTGCCGTAACTCCTTGACACTTTGAGATTATTAACAGGAGGTATGCTAAAAGTTCACGGAGGTGGCTTTTAATTAAGATCTCTGGCTTACCAAACCGTTTCTTTAATATAATGTTATAATGTTTCAGACCAACAAAGACCCTAGGATCCACTCATGGCTGGTCTACCGAAATGTGTTCGTAATTGTGTATTGTGCATGTCTTCCGTGGTGGCGGAGGGGACCTACAATTATACGTGGGTTCCGAACCACAAAGCCTTAATTTTACTACCTTAAACTATACCCAATCTATCAACATATGCATCTAATCGATTTTTAAACATGTTTATAGACGTGCTACTAATTACTTCAACCGGCAAACTATTCCAACTGCTGTCTCGAACCTTCTACTTGTCAACTTACACCCGTTATTTCTAGTCCTATTATATTGAGATAATTCGAAAAAGCTATCTCTATCTACGTTATTGAACCCATTCATAATTTTGAAAACCTGGATTAGATCACCCCTTACTCAGCCCTTAGCCTTCTAGTCTCGAGTGTAGTCAATTTTAACTCCTTAAGCCTATCCTGGTACGACTTTGACCTAAGCGACGGAATCATCTTAGTTGCTCGTCTTTGAACTCTTTCGAGTTTGTCTATATCTTTTCGCATATGCAGATTCCAAAATTAGATCGCGTACTCCAAATGGGGTCTAACTAATGATTTATAAAGAGGAACTATGATATAATATCGCGCGATTTGTACTCAAAATTCCGAGCTATAAAACCTAACACTTTGTTCGCTTTATTGACCGCTGCTGTACTTTGTTTCGCTACTTTTAAATCACCAGTGACTATAACTTCTAAATCTTTTTCCTGCTCTACGCTTATCAACTCTTTCCCTGACATACTATACGCAAAATTACGGACGCGAACCTATATGTAAAATTTTACACTTACTGACGTTAAATCTCATTTGCCATGTGACTGACAAATCAACGATTTTATTCAGATCTTCCTGGATTTTACCTCTATCTTCGTCAGTAATCGCCCAACCACACAGCTTCGTTTCATCCGCAAACTTTGAAACTGTACTGACTAGGCCGACATCTAAATCGTTAATATATATAAGAAAAAGCAAGGGGCCCAATACAGAACCATGAGGAACGCCACTCGCTACATTAGCCCAACACGACTCCGCTCCATCAACGACCACCCTCTGTTTCCTACCTCGCAACCACTCTTTTATCCAATTTATTACTACACCCTTGATTCCATGAGCCTTAGTTTTTTCAATGAGTCTTTTGTGCGGTACGGTGTCAAACGCTTTTTGAAAATCTAAATACATTACATCAACCGCCCGATGACTATCGTAAACGTCAACCACGCTTTGAAAAAATTCTAAAAGATTAGTTAAGCAAGATTTGTTTCGCCTAAAACCGTGCTGCGTATTTCTAAGTTATGCAATTCTAAGTGTTCGACTATACGATCCCTAATTATTGATTCAGTAGCTTACCTACAACAGACGTTAAACTGACTGGCCTATAATTTCCCGCCGCACCTTTATCGCCTTTCTTAAAGATAGGTGTTACGTTTGCTAACTTGAAATTATCCCAAGCCACATTATAATTAGCCTCTGTTAATACTAATCCTGCTATTGTCTTTGCTACCTTCCCTTCCAAGAGGGACTGTAAATAATTAAACTTCTCCACCGCGCTTAACACTTGACTAGAATGAACTGCTGATTGAAAACTGGCTACCCATCCTTGCCATTCCTGAATACTCCCAGAAATTGTCTTGAGTACAAGCCTCGGTAATTGAACTGCAGATCTGTTAACTTTAACCTCACAAACACTGTTTGTTGAGGGCTGTGTTTCATTATTAGACCTGGTCTCTAACTGTACTGAGCTGCTAAACTCTTTTGTGCTCTGTGGCATGCTTTAATTATGTCATCAATAATCTCTTCAAAGTAAATTATGTAATTTTTTATTTCATCCTCTTCTATAAGAGCCTCAATTTTAACATTTACTTCGCTTAGCGCAACCTTTTTAGTTTCTAATATGGAAAGCTGCGCATTCACTAAACTTAAATCCTCTTGCTCTGTGGCAAAATCTATAGTGGCAATGATCTTTGTAATTAGACTTTTGTGGGCGCTTCTCCTTTTTCTAAACTTGTTCAATTCAGCTGCAAACAGCAACTGGACTCAATGCCAAATAAGCTGAATTGGCAAAAATACTTAACCAAACTGATCAAACTCAAATTTTGCTTTTTTCCAAGTAAACTGAATTGCTTGGTTAGGGTACTGACCAACCACCAGTATGGAATACCAAATTTTTCACCCAAGTAACTGGCGCACTGAAGTCTGCAACCTTCGCCTACGAACAATAAAACCAAAATTAACCAACCCGGTAAAAATGTAGGCCCAAAACAACGACAGACTAGCGGCCAAGTTTCATAATTGGGCAACCAAACTTTCTACCCTGGGACCTTAAGTCAATTATGCTCAACCCGTCCAGGCCTAACTTGGGCTACAATTTGCACAATCAGAACTTTGTCGAAAAAGAGTCACTGATTCAGTCTTGAGCTAGAATCCGGTTTCGAAGGACCATGTTATTTTTTATTTTATTGGGTTCAGAATCCAAGCTGAGCCCTGAACAACCACACAGCCCAAGTTTCTAAACCTTGCAACAACACACAACCTGCACCATTGCACGATACAACAATCTTGTATCTAAACAACCAAACTGAATTGCAAGAGAGCTCTCTATAAGACCACGCCCTGTAAGTGCCGCATTCAAGAAACGAGTAGAAAGGACGCGCCAGTGCCCCAAAGAAATTATGCCACGAGTGCCCAAACAATGATGCCACAAGAGCCCAAAAATGCTAGCTCTAAATTAAGTGAATTTTTCACCAATCTTGGGTCGAAAAGGGGTCAAGGTCAAGATTTTGCTTAGGTACATATTGTGAGGTTGATCATTTTGTAATAGTAGTATCCACACCAAAAATCAAGGCTGTGGGACCTTCGCTAACCCCCCCTACCGATACTCACTTTTTTCCATATGAATTTGTATGGGAAATAGGCCAAAAATCGAAAATCGTAAAAATCGACCATAAATATTAATTTTTTTGCTTTCGGATGGCCAAAATCGAGTTCCCCGGCACGAATTACATCAGAATAGACCATTCACCAACTTTTTTTTGCGATCGGGGGGTAGGGGGTAGGATCTTAAATCCGGTGCTGACTCATAGCACCGGATATAAGACCTAATATTACATTATTTTTGTTTTTTTCTCTCCAGATTCCTATTTAGGTACCTAGAATGTTAAAAGTTTGTATTAAAATATGTTATTTAATTTTAAAATATCAGTAATAAATAAAATATAGTTAAAATCTTATTAAATTAAATTATGGCTACTAGAAAAAGAAGCCACAATGCAGCCTTCGGATATCCAGCAAAATTTTCACCTGCCATGACGCCATCAAAAGCTGATGTTGTAAGGCACTTCCATTTTATTGTTAGAGAGGAAGAATCTAAAGCACAGGGTAAAATAAGTAAAAATGATTGCTAGAACGTAGTTGTTCAAGATATAAAAGAAATTTGGCAAAAACTTTCTTTCCCAACAATTGATACAAAGGGAATTTATGTTAGAGTTACTAAACTTATAGAAGATGCTGATAGGTTAACTAAATGCCCTATGATAAAAAGAAACGGAAAATATGAAAAATTAAAGAAATATGACGAGATGTTTGACATATCTCCATGCCACTGTTATGATAAAGGCATAAGGGATAGAAAACTTTGTAGGTGTGAATATAAAATACCTATTATAGAATGGGAAGTTTTTATTGGTCAAAAAGAAAGAAAAAACCAGTTCGGAAAAATTTATAAAAAACTACTTAAGTAATTTGAGAAAGTTGGGCAAAATCCAAAAAGCACAGGAAAGGGAAAAGAAATCAAAAGAAAAATTAAGAGAAGCAAGGGAATTTGCATCATCAGAAGTGATAGATGATAATGAAAATGAAGATGTCGATTTTCAAGACAGAGAGGACTTAGATAATGAAGAAGACTTAGAATAGATAAATACTAGATTTTCCATGTCACAGCCAAAGCGTTGAACGGGGTGTGAACTTAGTAACTAAATCTAGCCAGGAAAGAATTGGTTATATTAATCGGCATAAATTTATTTTAAATACTTTAGAGTCTAGAAAAGAACTGCCTACTTTTGAGTGGAAAGGTCAATGGAAGGAATAAAAAAAAAACATTAGTTTAGGTCAAAAAATTTTATTGAATCTCTCTCTCTTAATTTCTAAATTTCTACCAATAATAGCTAAAAATTTATATTAAATTTTTTTTCCTGCATTTTTATATTTTTAAAATTTTTTTTCATTAAAAAATAAATATAACTGTTTTGTAAGCGAACTTTGGTAGTAATAAAAAAATTTCGAAGTAAATCACAAATTATCTCGAATTTTATGAATTTTCTGAAAAAACTGAAACCGGTAGGGGGGGGTCCTCAGAATTCAAAAATATTTTATCAGGGTGTTATACTATGATTGATTGAACCACCTCACACTATGTACCTAAGAAATAAAAAATTTCGACCCGGCCTAATGGATATATCTTAACTTAATATATACAAACAATGCTGCATCAATCAGTTTCGTCATCATATCGCCTTGGGACAACAATGACTTCCTCTTCTAGATTTTCTATTCTAACAGTCGCCAATCCCGAGGCAATTTTGTAGTAATTTAATTCAATAAATTAATAATTTGTATTTAATTACACTGGTCAACAAAGATTTTTCATCAGAGTAAAATTTGTGGTGGCTGGATAGCATTTTTCACGCTGATTCCAAAACTGCATTCAGATTTTTTTCTAGCACGTATAGTTTTCAAGATTAAGGCATATATATAACTACACAGATTTAACCATTTTAAATAGGCAAAATACTAATATTTGAACATTTGATTGTGTTTATTTTATTGTGTTTTTTTAGTTTATTCATCTTATTTATTTCAATTATCTTAATTATACATCTTATGTATTTCAGGTGTGAGCTTTTACGTCTAGCAGCATTGTGATTCAGGCAACAACGCCATGCTTTGTGTGTCAAAAGATCAGTCCAGTCCAAGAACTTGTTGTGTCAAGTTGGTGTACATTTTTTTTGAATTTATAGTTTGCTCAGGTCAGTCAACATGCCTCGACAATGTAAGAATGACCCCGACAAGTTCTGTTTCGTATGCGGCCAGTTGACATCTAAAACACAATGTTCGTATTAGTTACTACCGAAAGCGGAATTTTGAATTAACAGCATTCTTTTCAGTAGACGGTCCTCTCTGTTATTGCCATGACATCAATGGACTATTTACAGCCATATCTCAGACATATGTGGCATCTGAGTGGCGCCTCTTTATTGATTCGTCGCAGAGAAGCCTGAAAGCAGTTCTTTTGCATAATGGTAATATAATGCCATCCATCCCCATTGCCCATTCCGTCCATCTAAAAGAGACATATGACAATATGGATATACTACTTAAGGCAATCAAATACGACAGTCATCAATGGAATGTTTGTGGAGATCTAAAAGTTATAGGAATGCTTATGGGTATGCAGTCAGGATTCACAAAATTTTGTTGTTTCCTTTGCCTGTGGGACAGTCGCGCCACTATAGAACATTACACCAAAAGTGACTGGTCACTTACGTATACATATGTCCCAGGGATAAGCAATGTCCAGTCTGTCCCTTTAGTGGATCCCCAAAAGATCTATCTGCCACCTCTTCACATTAAACTTGGTTTAATGAAGAATTTTGTTAAAGCAATGGGTAAAGTCAATTATGAAGGGTTCCAATACCTTTCAAGGAAATTTCCGAAGGTTACTGCAGCAAAATTGAAGGAAGGAATTTTTGTTGGGCCACAAATAAGGGAGGTTTTGAATGACACTGAATTTGAAAAAGTCCTAAGTCCGCTGGAATTGAAGGCTTGGCTGGCGTTCAAATGGATATGTGAAAACTTTCTTGGAAGCAACAAGTCACCTGCGTATAAGGATGGAGTCAAGAACCTCCTTGATGCCTTCAAAGAAATGGAGTGTCGAATGTCGTTAAAAATTCACTTCCTGCATTCCCACTTAGATTTCTTTCCTGAAAACCTTGGTGCAGTGAGTGACGAGCAAGGAGAGCGCTTCCATCAAGATATTCAGATGATGGAGAAGCGCTACCAAGGATATTGGAATGAAAGCATGATGGCGGACCATTGTTGGATGCTGTATCGTGACAATCCAGGCCAAATTTACAAAAGGAAATCACACTCACAGCGCTTTTAATAAAATAATGTATATATTCTTTATTTATAAGTACATTAAATAAGGTATATGATGTATTTGTTGTTTAGCATTCCTAAGTGTGATCTATACATCCATAAATTTTCTTATAGCAATATCAAAAACTTAAAAATATCAAAACCAGTGTATCTATATAACTATACGTGTTAGAAACAAAATAAAACCAGATTCGGAATCAGCGCGAAAAGTGCATTAAGAAAAGTGTGATCATGTTTGTGATGAGAAAAAAAAGTTTCATTTTGTTGGCCAGTGTTATGAAATAAGGGTACCATATACGATACCATGTTGTAGGCGTGTATAGTTTTTCCATCATCCCTTCCGTTAGAGAGTTGGACAGAAAAAGAATGACAATGTGCAGAAAGTCTGGTGCCGCATGCTCTCCTTAACCCTTCCTGGACGACTCACGACACGTGATTTTCTTTCATAATGACATCATCAACTCCCAATCCATACTTTGAATGTCAAAGAAGAAGCTTTGCAGCGCACTACGAGAAACATTTTCTTCTAAATAACCAACATTAGTCATGACGAGCGCATACTCGTCATCGTAGCGCGTCACGGGAAGAACCATGACGAACGCGTACTCATCGTAGTGAAGGGGTTAAAGGAGGAGGCATGCAGTTAGAGAGTTCAGAAGAGCAATGTCCGTGATAATAGCGATTGTAAAGAGAGAGTGAGGCAACATTGCGGCGAAGAGAGAGAAATTGAAGACAATCAGTAAGACGCGGGGAATTGATGAGACGAAAAGCTTTTGATTCCAGCCGGTCAAGTACGGCTGTGTGGGTTGAGCCACTGCACACACGAGAAGCATACTCCATACAGGGGCGAACAACACCCCTGTACAGAGACAACAACTGAGCGGGAGTGAAGAAACTGCAGAGGCGGTACATCACACCTAACCTCTTAGAAGCTGTTTTGGAAAGAGAGTACATACTATATGTGATCTTTCCAGGAAAGATCACGAGAAAAAGAAATACCAAGAATGTTAAGAGAAGAGGAAGGATTGAGTTGTGTGTTGTTGAAGGTAAGGGTATAGTCGTGTGGAAGATTGTGACGAGTAGACAGATGGAGGAACCGAGTTTTTGAGGCATTGAAAGCAACAAGGTTTCTCTGCCCCAATCAAATATAGCAGAAAGATCAGAGGTCAGGCGTCCCATAGCCATCCTACGCGAATCATAAAGTGATTGCTGTGAGGGATGCTTTGGGAAGCAGGTGGAGAAGCGAAGAGTGGAATCATCGGCACAGGAGTGAATAGGACAGGAAGTACGAATTAAAAGATCATTAATAAATAAAAGGAAAAAGAGTGGGTGACAGGACAGAACCTTGAGGAACACCACTGTTAATAACTTTAGGAGAACAACAGTCGCCATCTACAACTGCAGCTATAGATCAGCCAGAAAGGAAAGTAGAGATGAAGGCACAGATAGAAGGATAGAAACCGAAGGAGGACAGTTTGGAAAGTAAAGATTTGTGCCAGACTCTATCAAAAGCTTTTGATATGTCTAGCACAATAGCAAAAGTTTCACCGAAATCCCGAAAGGAGGATAACCAAGAGTCAGAGAGATATGCAAGAAGATCGCCAGTAGAGCGTCCCTTGCGGAACCAATACTGACGATCTGAAACATAACTGTCAGAAGAGATATGTTTAAAAATCTTCCTATTAAGGACAGATTCAAAAACTGTAGAAAGGCAAATCAAAACAATTGGACGATAGTTGGAGGGTTGAGAACGGTCACCCTTCTTTGGGACACGCTGAATGAAAGCGACTTTCAGCAGGAAGGAACAGTACCAGATGAGAGACAAAGACGAAAGAGTTTGCCTCGGCAGGGTGTCAGCACAGAACCACAGTTCTTAAGAACACGAGGAACACCATCAGGACCGTACGCTTTCCTGGAGTTGAGCCCAGATAGGGCAGAATAAACATCTTTAGAGGAGATTCTAATTTCAGACATAATAAAGTCAGAGGGAGGAGGAGGTGGAAGAACAGCACCGGAATCGTCCAGGGTTGAACTGTAAGCGAAAGTTTAAGCGAAAAGTTCAGCTTTGTCAGGAGAAGAGACAGCAACTGAGCCCTCGGAATGGAAAAAGAGGAGGGAAAGGAGAGGAAGTAAAGTTGTTGAAGAGGTTTTTGTCATGATAATGTCACCTTACTCCTTCGAGTAACTTCTATAATATAAATATTCATATCATATTAACCTCCTGTTAATGTATTTACTAATGTCTTTCTTTAATGTATATGCTAATTGTTTGTGCTTATTAATTAAGTATGGTGTTTTGTTTCAGATGTATGTTATGTTATGAGTTGAATAAAGCCTTATTTACAGGTTCTCATTATTACTCACATCATTTTCTTACATAGATGTCAGAAAGAGCGAAAAGAATTAGAATTGGATAGATTTTCACATTTTTGTCGGGTGAAGGAATTTTTGGCGAGTCGAAAAATAGATTTTGCACGATTTCGGCAGAAATATGATATAAGCTGAGGGAGAGTCAGGAGTTGGATAGCGACGGTACCTTCTGAAAGACTCTTCTCTGCTGCGGATAGCATTAGAACAAGTAAAGTTAAACCAAGGTGTTTTCCATTAGTAGCAGGAATAGAATGTGGAATGTACGCCTCCATACCCGAGAAAATAACCTGCGTGATGCACTCAGAACACTCGGGAGAGCCCCGGCCACGGAAGCACTAATCATTCCATGGGAAATCGCAGTACTACCTAAGGGCCTCCCAATCAGCAGCGCTGAAGTGCCAAAGGCCCTCCCAAAGGCCGAATTGGAGCGATAGGACAGGAAACATATAAGATTGTGATCGGAGGAGCCCAACGGAGAAAAAGTTTCACAGAGTAGAAGGATGAGAGGTAAGAAATAAATCCAGAATGTTGGACCTATCTCCAAGGCGATCGGGGATACGAGTAGAGTGCTGTACAATCCGCTCTAGGTCATTTAGAATGGAAAAGTTGTCAGCTAAATCACCAGGGATGTCAGTGAAATGGGAGGAAAGCCAAAGATAATAGTGAACATTGAAATTTCTTAAAATGGTGATTTCAGCAAAGGGAGAGCGGGATAGAATGTATTCCACTTTGGAAGTGAGGAAGTCAAAGAACTTTTGATAGTCAATAGAATTAGGGGAAAGATAAACAGCGCAGATGTATTTAGTTTGAGATTGGCGTGTAAGCCGTAGCCACAGGGTGTAGAATTCGGAAGATTCGAGTTCGGGAATACGAGAAGAAGTTCAGTCATTGCGTAGTGCGTACATATACGCAACATCCACCTTTGGAGTAAAACTGAGTATAGAGAAAGTAAGAGGGTACACGGGAGGAGTTGTTGTCAGTTGTCCAAGACACCCGAGTTTCAGTGAAGAAAAGAACACGAGGTTTAGAGGAAGAGAGGTGGTGTTCAACAGCTTGAAAATTTGAGAAAAGGCCGTGAATGTTGCGGAAGTTTAAGAAAAGTGAATCAGACAGAGGTCCAGGACATCTCCAATGGGCGGTAGCAGATGCAGCCCCGCTGCACGGTTCTGCGTTCTCGGTATCGGCAGCGGGGAAACATTTATGGTCCCCTCCCAATTGGATTCCGAGGCTCTTGAAGTTGATGCCACTTTCTTTTTTAAATTTTGAAAAGATTATGTAGTGAGTAAAACGCATATATATATGTAGTGAGGAATAGGGAGAGAAGCGTATGTTTGAGAGCAAGCTGGACTGCTCACAGGGTAGAATGAGACACGGAAAAAGATCAGCTAAGGACAGTGACAGGAGGAACGGGAGTTCCAGCACTCCCTATCTTCTGTCTAACGTCCACCCCCGGGAGTACCTCCCTGGTCGATTGGTGTCTACAATATCCTCCTGCAATGGATGCAAAGAACTAAACTACTTTGAAAAGTTACCTGAATTAAATTTATATTCACTCGAAAGGAGAGATGGGGGTATACCATTATTTACACTTGGGAAAATAATGGAGGAACTAGTCCCCAATCTTACTTTGAACCATATAACCACTCAGTAGGTAAGGAAGAATGTGTTGCGTTTCCAAATTAAAAGGTACACAGGGAAAATCCTCAACCCTTAAGGAAAATAGTTTGCTGTGAGGACCAAGACTGTTCTACCAGCTGCCCAAGGAACTAAGGAACTAAGGAACACGAGTGGTGTAGCGGTGCATATCTCGAAAAGAAGACTAGACACCTAGCTCAGAACAATTTCAGAGAGCCGCGAGTACCAAGTTGTGTGAAGTAGAGCGCACAAAAAACCAATATATATATATATATATATATATATATACACATATATATATACAGTGGTGGGCACCGTTAACCAAAAAGTTAACTTCGTTAACCGTTAATTCGTTAAACATGTAACGGAAGTTACCGATAAACCGTTAACATTAACTTTTATTATAAAAAAAATGAAAAACACAATATATATATAATTTAATTTTCCCTCTTCTCGTTCTCCATTTTGTCCATGAGATGCATGTTGCCCTTCATGAAAATTAGCATATCAAAGTTTTCATCAGACAGGGATGATCTCTTGGCCCTCAGGATGTCCTTGCCCATAGAGAACAAAGTGACATGAGAATTGAAATCTTACCTGATCAGTTTTATGGTTCTTGAAATGTATCAAGGAGACTACTAATAAGGTACTCACAGACATATTATAAATATACATGACTTACTTGACAACGATTCAACTCAAATCTTTCCGCCTGATTTTACAGTCAACCATGTTTTGCTCAAACCAATGCCATAAATAACTACCATATTTGGTAAGACACAAATTGTGGCGACGGAAACAAATATATCGCCTGATTTTGCACTGCGGAAATGGAAATTCGTTCATCACTATTAACAGTGGCGGATTAATTGCGCACCTGCTCAGCACTGAAAATAATAGAAACTTTTAAACGTTTATTTATGAATTTTTTGGGTTAACGGACTTGAGTTAACGGAAGTTAATTAGTCCGATAATGATTTTCAAAGTTAACTTAAAAGTTAAATCGTTAACGAAAAAGTTAACTTCGTTAATTAACGATTAACGGATTAACGGTTTGTGCCCAGCTGTGTGTGTGTGTGTGTGTGTGTGTGTGTATATATATATATATATATATACAGGGTGTCCCCTAAGTCCGGCATCATAGGATAAATTCATATTTTTCTATTTCTACAAACCATAATTCATATTTTTCTCTTTCTACAGGCCATAATGTCTGAGAGCAAGGAAGAACGAATGCTCGGGATGCCAATTTCCAATTTTATGGAAATGGTGAGGTAAATCGACAGAACACCCGCTACTGGTCTCAAAACAACCCTCACTGGTATACCTCTTCAAAGGAACAAGGTGCATCTCGGGTGATGGTATGATGTGGCATTTAGAAGGATCGCATCATAGGCCCCCTCTTTTTCGATGAACATGTCACTGGAGGCACCTACCTACCTTCCTTCTTGAACGAAGAAGGAAATTTCCCAACATGGTTCTAGCAAGACGGCGCTCCTGCACATTACAGCACCCAAGTAAGGGAATACCCGTACCAACAATTCCCTGGTCATTGGATAGGACGTCGAGGGCCTGTGGAATGGCCAGCTAGAAGCCCGGATCTCACGCCACTAGATTTTTATCTCTGGGGCCACTTGAAAGCGCTGGTATACGCAGAGAAAATTAGGAGTGTTGAACATTTGCGGCAGCGCATTATTGGGGCATGTAACACCATTACTCCTGACATCATTCACCGTGTGCTTGCTGACTGGGTATCACGTCTGAATTTGTGTATTGAAAACAATGGTGGACATATTGAGCACGTTCTGTAAATAAAAGCTTTTGTTTTCCCTTTTTGTATTATTTTTCCTATGATGCCGGACTCATGGGACACCCTGTATATATATATATATATATATATATATATATATATATATATATATATACCATGCGGTATGTGCGGGCGACTGGCTGGCAATGTGCCGCCTCAGGGTGTATGAAGCGGTCTGGGTAAACCGTCTGCGGGGGTGGGGTGTGGAATTGTTTGCCCTGAGGCAGGTACATTATTGTCATGTCAGCTGATGAAGTGAATGTGAGCGACCTCACTGCGGTGGGAGAGGAGTTTGAGTATTAAAAAAAAATGTTTATATTTGGTAAAAGAGCTTTTTGGTAAGGAATGCAAAGGCAATGAACATTTAAGACTTTCCAAAGGATAAAATAAACACAATTAAAATCTTATTATGTAATTTATACAGAGTTTCATGAACTGAATTACCATTCTTTATTCGTACACTTTTACCATTAAATGAAGAGCTCCTTGATCGCAAAATAACAATGAAAACAATTTGCAACACAAATACCTAAAAGTTCATACTCGAAGGGTAATAATTAAGGTTTCGATAGAAAACTATAGAATAAAATTGTAACAATAAATAAAATCCACATATTTCCAGTTCTCAAAACCAGTAAGAGAAAAGACTAACTTTTATGTAAAAGTTAAGATATTCTGACAAGAAAAGAGGGAGAGAGACATACATACATTCGCCAACAATCCAGTATCACTTTCAAAACTCTAGTTCTGAGAGATTCAAAAGCACGCATTAATGAGCAAAGTTTCAGTAAAATGCGCTGACCTTTCCAGGCACTAATTTTGTTTTGACTATTACCCGTTACTGAACATTTATTAAACTATAATTAAATATTCCGATGGTTTAACTACTTGCCTCGACCTGTTTGGAGTCGAGGCAACAAGGAACAGCAGAACCTGGCCATCGGATGAAATGAAATTAAAACATTCAGGTACGTTTTGCCTCCATCTTTATAAATTGCTCAAATTCTGCCCGAGAGAGAACTGGAAAAATGGAGAAGACCCCGAGAGAAGGAAAAGATGGGAGGGAGAGAAAGAGAAAAAGAAAATAAAGTTTGAAATACAAGATTTTATTCTAGAGAAATTTTCCTAATTCAAAATACATAATTTTCTTAAGCATATCTTATGAGCTCTTTAAAACACTCAAAATATAAAAATACAAAACTGAACAGCACTTGATTGGAAGCGTTACTTCGGAAATTAGGTACAAATGCCTTGTAATTAACGTACAGCAAACACGTCAACTCCGTCTCACAAATCAATTTGGCCTTCGTGAATCATTATGATGGCATAGCATTACAATTTGGCATTTCATTATAAAGGAAGACTGACTATTTACAACAGAACAGGAATGTATAAATACATTTTAAGTTTAGTTTCATTAAAGGTACAACTGTATCTGGTTTCTCGAACGCAATTCTTAAAAAGTATTCGTCATTTACGGGTCTTTTATTGCACCAATGTGATGAAAAAAAATTCATTTTCTTTTTAACAAATCGACCGAAGCCTACATACGATACGGAGTAGCCAGTTAAAGGTTAAAACTTTCAAAGTATGTGGCTTTTAGGGAACATTTTCCGAATATAAAAATGAAAACTAAAACTTTAGGATTTTGGCGGCTTTCAAATTTAAAGAACGGTGACAACTTCGATTCCCCTGCCAACCCACCCGAAAAGATTACAAACATGTAACAATACTTCGTGTTTTAAGCCCATTTTAAAGATCTTCGCCACCGAGGCCAACGATGGTGCGGGTTGGGACTCCGAGATAAGTTAAGTGTGGCACAGGTGTTAAATAGGTATAAAATGAATATAAAAAAATACTTGTTTGGTATTTTAACGATAAATGTGGGGTTTGTCATTCTATGAAATATATTTTAGAACCGTCACAGCAAGTAGTTTATCAATGACTATAGTATTACTATTAGGGGCTAATCATACAATTTTGTTATTCCCAGTTAAATAATGGTGATATTATTATTATTATTATTTGTGCACTTCGTTCACGCACTTACGAGGACTAGCGTTAAATTACAGTATAGGAAAAAACTTGGGGAGTGGCGAAATCTGATAAAAATCTGGAAGCCACAATAAAGAAAATTTTAGTTTTAGTTGAAGATAAGAACAGACACTGTAGTTTTCTTATTAAAAGATGTGCATGAACAGAGGCAACGATAACTCGCTTTAAGTAACTGTTACTTTAGCATATACGAAGCACGCTGATTGAAACTGACAGGTGTATTTGAAATCCAAGTACTCTCTCGCCATTGCAAATATTAAAAAGAAATGGGATGGAAAGTAGGACTCAACAGAACCCCTAATTCCGATTCCAAAATCATTATTAAAAATTCCATGGTGTTTATTTAATAAAGTAATGAATTTTCTTCATTAAAACAAATTAGGCGTTAAAGAGTAACATTTATTGACAACAATCTCAAATTTCTCAGCAGACTTCAACCAAACAACGATTCTACCTCCAGAAGTTCATAAAAACACTTCGAAACTTGTTACAAATAAAGGCAAATATAATACACTCAATCTATGAAACAAATCGCATACGGCAAGCGACTATAGCGTTTGTGTGAAGGATTCATAATGAAAGTTACGTTACATACGTCTAAGTACTTTCATAGGAAATTGTGTGATTTCAGCAGGTAATTTTGTTACTGTTTCAATGCGAAATGTCCCTTAAAGTATCACTGAGTAGAAAAATATAAGCATTTTTTCCTATAAATCTATTTCTCCAGTACAAAGCAGAAAACGAAAATGCCCAAATTTGGTTTTGATTTCGTTTACTAACTCGCTCTCGAAAGCACAAGCATTGCAAGTTACCATTATTAAGTGATAAGATATTTCATCTAAACTTCTTACAGTAAAATAATAATACATTTTTTCTTCTTCGGAGTTTCTTATAAAATAGCCTACTGTTAACTGTACAAAATAATAATAATAATAATAATAATAATAATAATAATAATAATAATGATTTAAGATTTTAAAAGTAACGATAGTAATACTTCAGACATATCCTAATAATGATAAAGACATTCCTCTATGAAAATATGACAATCATCATTACTGTATTTAAATATTCTGAAAGGAGCTAGCTTTATATATATATATATATATTATACGATTTTTTATTTTTCAATGTACAATGAAAATACAATTTCGAATAAATTTTTTCTTATGAAAGAAAGAATGGCAGTGCCTAATACTCTGCGCCAATTCTAGTGGTACGGAAGTTCACCTTCAGTAAAGGCCGCTGTCAATCAGATTCTTGACTATTATTACATCAATCACAGCATCAAAAACAAACTGAAAAGAAGTGACAATTGGGTAAAAAGGAAATATTTTGATTGATTGATATGGGGTGGGTCAACGTAACAGAGAATAGGAAGTTGTTCTGGAGGGAAATGCGGAAGTGCACCAAGCAAGTTTGATAGCATGGGATGGAAGTGGAAGAATGGTCACAGCGAATGAGTTCTACGGAACGGATGGAAGGAATATTTTAAGGGTTAATAGGTGGAAGAGAAGTTAATATGCCACCATTTGATGGTGTGAGGAGGAAATGTGAAAGAATGCCTGAGATCATAACCATGGTTAAAATGAAAGTGGCAATTTACAAGCTGAAAAGTGGAAAAACAACCAGTGTGAATGGAATATATGGGAAATTGAAAAGGTGGTTGTTGTTGTTGTTGTTGTTTAGCCGATCAGCCCACCCTGATCGAGCAAGCCGGCGGCACGCGGGTAACCGATCGCCCTCTCCGGAGTGGACCAGAGGTTCAGCGCACTAGTGATGTTGTGTTGTGTTCGTTGTTGTGCTAGAGCGGTACAGTCCGTCATAATGTGTTCAATTGTTTGTGGTGTGTCCTGGCACGGGTGGCAGGTGTCGTCTATGGAGTTGTCTAGTCTGTGTTTATATGTCCGTAAGTTGTGGTGATGTCCACATCGGAATCGTGCTAAGTTAACTCGATCCGATCTGCTCAGGCTGATCTATGACCTGTTAATAGGTGGCGGCTTCGCACCTAGGACCGCATTCGGACCGAGTCGTGTCAGTGCTTTGTAGGTTAGGTGTGTGTGTGTATGTATTTTCTGTACTGTGTGATGTCTGTGGGGCGTGGTATGGAATGGAGTATTTGGTTATAATGTCTCTCTGGTGTTACCTTAATGGTGCGAGGTGTTGGTGCATGATTGTACATGTAGTGGCAAGGGTGTTGTGGGTTAGTTGTCGCTGCTGCCATGAATTGTGTTCCCCTCATGTCTAAATGTTCGCTAACTTTCAGTATTTTTGTTTCTGTGTGCAGGTGTTCTATTGGTGTTGTTTGAGTGCATCCTGTAATGATACGAAGTGCGTTGTTTTGTATTGTCTGTAAGGTGTTTACAGTATGTGTGTGTTTGGGATAATGGGTGCCCAGCATGGGCTAGCATAGTCCATAACTGAGCGAATATATTGTTTGTATACGAGTGATGTTGTTTCCTGCTGGTGTCCAAAGTTTGTGCCTGTTAGTACCCTAAACGTGTTAAGTCTTGAAGTACATTTGTTTCTAATGCCCTGAATGTGGTTTGCAAAAGATAATGATGTGTTGTATGTGACCCGAAGTACTTTGGTCCTGTGAGTGTGTGGAATGTTGTTGTTGTTTAGTGTAAGCTGTGGAATTACCTGGTGTTCTTTTGTGTTGCTTGTAAGCAAGGTGATGGTTGATTTTGTGGGCGCTACTTTGAGTCTATTGTGTGTGAGCCAGTCTTGTATACTGTTTATGTATGTTTGTAGGTTATTTGTAGCGGTGTCGATGTTGTTGTGGGTGGATGTTAGAGTGATGTCATCTGCATATGATGATAAGGTAAGCTTGTTATCTATGGGTGTTGTAATCAGGGTTGTGGAGTCGGTCCAAAATTTTCCGACTCCACACATTGTAAAAATTCGACTCCGACTAAGACTCCACACATTGTAAAAAATCTAAAAATCCGACTCCGACTCCTCACATTTTAAATATACGACTCCAACTCCTCTAGTGTTTCACTCTATAATTATCATAATAATAAAACATTTCATCACCACCACATGAATCGTCAGGTTACTTTCTAGGATAAGGGAACATTCAAATATTAAGAAGGATATTGACTTGTAGATATTATCATATTAAGGGATTTTTATTTTTTCTAATAATATATATATATATATATATATATATATATATATATATAAATGAAAAAGATTCTCTTAAACATAATTAAGGTCTAACCAGTAGTAGTCCTACTTAAAATTGAATAACCCTTAACCTAGTGGCTATAACCAGGGTTGTGGAGTCGGTCCAAAATTTTCCGACTCCGACTCCACACATTGTAAAAATTCGACTCCGACTCCGCCCTGAAACGTGCGACTCCACGACTCCGACTCCACAACCCTGGTTGTAATGTCATGCATGTATAAGTTGAAGTGTGTTGGTGAGAGAACAGAGCCTTGAGGGACCCCGTTCGGAAAAAGCTTGTTTTTGGATGACTTGCCATTAAATGTGACATGTGAGTATCTTCCTGAGAGATAGTTGCTCAGCCACCTTTTGGTGTTATTGTGCATGTTTGTGTTGAGTATTTTGTTTATGAGAGGGAAGCGTGGGATAGCATCAAATGCTTTACTAATGTCTATTGTTGCTAACAGTGTACGTTGAGCTGGTCGTCTGGAGTTGATGCCATCCATGATGTGCTGCGTGAGGTTAGTGAGTAATGTCGTGGTTGAGTGGTGAGGCCTGAATCCATGTTGAGTAGGCGATAGTGAAATGTGTAGGTTGGAGATGTGTAAGATTAGTCTTTCTGTTACTTTGGAAGGTGTGCATAGTAAAGTAATGGGTCTATAGGAAGCTGGTTCTGTTGGATTTTTGTTTGGTTTGAGTAGTGTAATAATTTTACCTTGTTTCCATATGTTTCTAAACGAGGAAGTTTTGATTTCTTACCATGTTGAATATCAATAATTTTTTCAAAATCAAACTCGCTGACATCAGAAGTGGTGGAAGGAGATGATGAATTTGATGATGATGCAATAATCTCGGTTCCACATTCCTCTCTTAATAGAGAGACTTTATTTGAAAGGTCTAGGTTACTTTTCATTCTGATTGCTATATTGCATAGGGCATCCTTGGCTTTAACTACCTGTTCAGATGTTAATAAGCATCTATATCTAGGATCTATATAAACAGCAGCAAGCAATACTTCATTATCAAGTAAAATATTTTCTCTCCTTTCGGTATGAAAGCCGCTGTTGGAGTGGGTAATGCTGTTTATAGTCTTGTATAGCCTGGATGTATCTGTGGAGTGGTTTAGTGTTGTTATGAATTCCCTGAATCTTTCTGTTTGTTTCTCTTTGAGTTTGTTGTTTATTTCTGTGTTGAGCTGTTGTATCTGCTGTTTTATGGCTTCTGTGTGTGGTGTTTGTGTGTTATATTTGAGGTTGTTACGTTGCCTTATGAGGTGGGCTATTTCTCTAGTGTAATTTGGGTTGTATTTCCTAATGTTGCCCTTGGGTATGTATTTGTTTGCATTATTGATGATCTGATTAAATGTCTTGAGTGTTGTATTGATGTTTATGATGAGTGTGCTGTTTAATGGGTGAATTGTTCCTCAGTCTGTATTTTGAACTGTTCCCAATCAGCTTTCTTGTAATTTCTGTAAGTGTGCCTAAGGCTGTTGGGGCAGAGTGTAGAATGTGTTGTAATGATGATGGGCAGGTGGTCTGATGACAGTTGTTTTCTGTTCTCCATTGTGTATGTGTTGCTAGTGAGGGGGAACAGAACGTTATGTCTGGGGAGGAGTTTGAGTATCCTGCTTGATGTGGTGTGTGTGTATGTTCTTCTGTATTGTTAAGAATGAAGAGGCTGTTTAGTTGTGTGGCTATGTTGGCACCTCTGGTGTTGTTTTGGTTGTGCAGGTACCAACTAGTGTCTTTGGCGTTGAAGTCTCCTCCTAAGATGACATTAGTGAGAGAGGCCAGATTGTGTAACTGTGGATTGTAATTGGCTGGCACCTGAGGTGAACTATCTGGTGGATGTAAATGTTGATCAGTGTGGTGGTGTGTTTTGCACAGGGTTTCGGAGCCGGTAAAAAAACTTCTGGCTCCGACTCCGGCTCCGGAGCAGAAATTTTTTACAGTCTGGCTCCGGCTCTGGCATAGTAAATTCTGTTAATTATAAAATAAATATCTAGATTTATATAACTAATTGTCCAATTTAAAATATTGCACAAAAATATTTTATTATTAAATCACTTTAATACTCAAAATTTAAATTTCTTATGATTTTAAATTAGGCAAATATAATGATAGAATGAAGTTATTTAAATAACTAAAGGAAAATGATGAAAACTAAATGATATTAAATATTTATTAACAATGGTAGCTTATATAAATTAGAGAAACTTGCCTCCTAATTAGTTCAAAGTTCAAACTTAAGAATTCTCGTATGGAAAATAGTAACAATCAAACTTTCTGAGATAATATATGCATCTTTTTTTAAGTGTTGAAACTTGAAAGCTTCATGAAAGCCAACTTGGCTTGAAAAAGAGCTGAATATTTCAAAAAATTCAGTTTTTAAATTTTTAATAGGTTATATTATTTACTTAAAAAGAGATTTTCTTTTAGTCAAAAAGTTTTGTAATTTAATTAACAAAAGCAATTCAACTAAAAGTCAAAAGTTCAAACTACTAATACATATTATAAAAAGAAAATTTACAAAATCATTTACCCTACGCTTATAAAATCAATACTACTCCTTGGATTAACAAATGAAAACTAATGCAAAATTTTTTTATTCTAGCTAAGGTATAATCAAACTAATTTTAAACATAAAATCAAGATATTCTTCTTGTAAATCTGTTTCCTTAAAATAATTGAAAATGAAAATTACTAAGTTTATTTATAATTTTTTTTTTTTTAAAACAAGATGGCCTCAATTATATTTTTTTTAAGTGTAACCTTAAATCAGACTTTATCTTTAAAGTTCAAACTACATATTAAAAAATTAAAAAGTTTGCAAATTCAATGATACATTTACAGTATCATAAATCATAATACTCCTTGTATTAAAAAATGAAAGCAAAATAATAACTTTTGCAGAAATTTTTACTAATGTAGCTAATGTAGGAAACTAATTTTTAAACATAAAATCAAGATATTCTCCTTGTAAATCTGTTTCCATAAAAAAAATTATGAATTAAAATTATTTATCTAAGTTTACTTATAAACATTTGTTCTTAAAAATAACATAGCCTCAACAATATCTTCTTTCATACGTGCCCTTAAATCAGATTTTAAAATTTTCAGTGCTGAAAATAGCCGTTCAACACTGACTTGTGTTGAAGGCATAGCTACTAGAAGATTTGCAACATCTCTTATAACTTTAGGATACCTTTCTATTACTTGTTCAAAAGACAGTTTTGACGAACGGTCAAATTTTTCAATCTCAGGAAAAGATTCCTCAACTTGCAATTTGAGGGTACACATTGGACTGAGAGGTGGTATTAGTTCACTTTCTAAACGAGGAAGTTTTGATTTCTTACTATGTTGAATATCAATAATTTTTTCAAAATCAAACTCGCTGACATCAGAAGTGGTGGAAGGAGATGATGAATTTGATGATGATGCAATAATCTCGGTTCCACATTCCTCTCTTAATAGAGAGACTTTATTTGAAAGGTCTAGGTTACTTTTCATTCTGATTGCTATATTGCATAGGGCATCCTTGGCTTTAACTACCTGTTCAGATGTTAATAAGCATCTATATCTAGGATCTATATAAACAGCAGCAAGCAATACTTCATTATCAAGTAAAATATTTTCTCTCCTTTCCATGGAACTTTTAATGTCATCAGCTATGGTGCCTTCTATCTTGGAAAGAAAATACATCAAAGATTTCCACTCTTTCAAAATTGACCGGGAGTCAAATCTTCACTTTGAATTTTTTTTGTTACTATATATGGCTGGTACAGTACTCTTTCCAATCTTCTTGCTTGTTCCCACATTATTTCTGAAAGATTCACATTTGAATTTGCCATGTCCAAGAGTACAGGTTTTAATTCTAATAAGCGCTCTATCATTAAATAAGTGCTGCCCCATCGAGTAGGTTGATCTAAAATAGCAACCTTGCCTGCACGTCTTTTAATTATTTCTTCCACTTTTGGGTTTCTTGCTGCTACTACAACCTGTCTCAACTTACCTATGAGAGAGGTAGCATGTTTATCTCTCAATCCATCGCAAATAGCAAGTTGCAAGGTATGTGCACCACAACGCATGTGGTTGATTCTGGAGAAGTGTGAAATTTCAGATACAATACTGTCAATTTCTTCTACACAAGATGCCACTTCCTGAGTGTCTGTTGAATCATCATCATGTTCACCAAATGTTTGTATATCATCTTCTGAAGTTGCCTCTTGATTATCATTCAACTTCTCAACAGTTTTAATCATATTTGATGCATTATCACTGACAATGCAGAGCACAAATTCTTTCGGTATGCCGTACTCTTCCAGAGTTCTCATAATTAGATCATGCAGGTAGTCACTAGTTTGCTGAGCATGTGTATCTTTTACTGCTATAGTGCGGGTGAGGATTTTATTATCATCATCAATAAATCGGACATTGATGGCAAAATAATGTGTCCGTATTCGTGTGCAACCATCAACTTTTAAATATATGAAGCGCCCTTTTAATTGCTCTTTGAGAGCAAATTTTTCTTCTTTTGATTTTTCTATCACTAAATGACGGATATTGTCTTTATCTAAACTAATCTTGAATTTCTGAGCCATTTCTTCTAGTAGACTGCGCATAGCTGGCTTTTCAAACATAGATAGAGGCATAGAATCTTTAACAACTAACTCAATTATGCTATTTTTAAAATTATCTGTAGTCATTGAGATAGTGACTTTTTGAGACATCAAAAATTTAGTAATGTTTTGCTGGTTTGCTTTAGTTTTCGAACTGGCAGAAGTACTGGGTCTTGAAAGCTCAAGCATTTGCTTCTTTTCTTCCATCATTTTTGATATTTCAGGATGTAATCGACTCAAGTGTCTTTTCAAATTATATGCTCTTGAGGAGACATCAGGCTTTTTGCTTTGAGGCTTGGTAATTTTAGTTCCACACGTTGAAATATTTCCCGAAGCATCAGAAACTTCACAAATACAAACATAGTGTTTCTTATCTGAACTTTCAGTAAAATATTTGAATATATCAGACTTCTTTATTGAATCTCTATCCATTATGAAGGGTCATAGACTGATAATTATAATTAAAGAATCAAGTACAAATTACAAAGAATCTGAAAAAAAAGAAATTTAGCAATACAAGATAATTGACCTAAAAATAAAAATAGTTCAATCCAAGTCAGAAGGACCAACCTTACTAGGTATGTATCTAGGTAGTTACCTACTTAGATAAATAGTTAGTACCTACCTACCTAAGGTCTCCACCGCCATAAAAAAAAATTTACCTATATAATTAAGTGTTGTTAAGACAAATCTTCCCAAATATTTAATGGTTAAAAAATGGAAATTTGCAGATTATTCCTGCAACTCCCACACCTCCATAAAATCCAAGAATCCTATGGTACCATTTTTCGTAATATATTACAAGAATTATAATTTGCAACTAAACCTATATTTAACAAATAACAATTTAGGTAGCAATATATCGCCCAGAGCCAGACCATGGAGCCGTATTTTCTAGGTTTCTGGCTCCGGCTCCGGCTCCGGCTCCAGGTAAGCAAAATTCACTGGCTCCACCGACTCCGGCTCCGGCTCCGGCTCCGAAACCCTGGTTTTGCACGTGCTTTAATGTTAACTGCCTGTATTTCTATCGTGTTATCTGCTTGGATTGTGTTTGTAATGTTTTGGGTAGCATCAGTGTAGCTAATGCTTTTACGTATGTAAGTGATGAGTCCACCCCGGTTACCCCCAGTACGATCTTGACGACTCGCCGTGAAGTCAGAGATGGTGGGTGTTTTGTGTGTGCGTTTTAGTTTTGTTTCTTGTATAAGTGCTATGTGAATGTTGTAGAGTGGTTGTGGTGTATATGTCAGAGTGCATGCACAAATGGTGTGTGTCTGAAGACTAAGAAAGCAATAATTGTTCCATTATACAAAATGAAAGGTGAAAGGAGTGAATGCAAGAATTACAGAGGTATCAGTCTGTTGAGTGTAGTAGGATAGTGACAGAAAGAGTTCGTGGTATTACAGAATGCTTTGTGAGTGACGAGCAAGAAGGGTTCCAAAGTGGAAGAAGGAAGGAAGGAAGAGCAGTGCTTCAACAGCGCTTTGAATGCTGTTGAAATTAAATTAGAGAGAGAACGCGATGAAATTTTGAGGGGAAGACGAGGGAGAGAGCAGTTAAAGAGAAAACGGGAGGCAAGTAAGAAAAGGTACTAGGAACGTCAAATGAAGGAAAAGATCATATCTTGGCCCAACTAAATAGAGAGCAAGAGACAAGTCTGACGAAGAAAGGAGAAGAGCAAGTCCTCAGGAACAGGCGTGGAATCACCCAACGAGAGCGAGTGAAGCCTAAAGGGCAAAAGGGGAAGAGGCACTGGGAGTGTGAAACGGCGAAGGCGGGATAAACTACGACGAAATGTGAGGCGGAGAGGGGAGTACCGCAAGGGGCACACAGGGGCAAGATCCCCCGTCACAAGATGGCTATACGCGAGGCGAATGTGACCAATACACAAGCACACCAGTGGTCTCGGAAGGTCGATCACGCTGGCAAGAGGGAGGCCATGGGGGAACCGGAGGCTTCAGGGCCCTCAGGAAATTCCAGGACACGTCCTCCCACTGGCGTTGCCACAGGCGGAGGACCACATCCCGAACTCACGTGGTCCGACGTCGGAATGACTGTTGGGGTCAGAAGGCAGGCAGGACACCTCTCTCTCTCGATTGCCTTTTGCTGGGTCCCTTCCGGCTCCCGACGTCGGAAGGGACCCAGCAAAAGGCAATCGATTTGTGGCAGGAGGAAAAGGACAAGCCAGTCCTGGATCTGTCGCACCAGTGGGTGAGAGGAGGCAAGAGAGGACAGAGCTTCAAGTGCACTACGGGACTCTGAATAAACAACGAAGGACATGGAGGGGAATTGAGAGAAAAACCGGAGGTCCAAGAGAAGCCGACGGGAAGGCTGCTGCGCAACCCACCACGAGTGGCGAGCGAGAACCGTCAATGAACAAGGGGGTAGAGTCAGAATGGGAAGAGAAGTGGAACAGAAAGTTGTCTGAGGGTGAAAGGGTGGAACTGTGACTTCGGTGTAGTAGAGAGGAAAAAGCAGATACGGAGAGGAAGGAGGAAGGGTCCACGGGGGAAAGTCGGGGCGGGGGTTAAGAGAGGGGAAAACCCGCCCCTCTCCCGCCAGGGAAGACAGGAGGGCCCAGTTAGAGACCGAGTCCAGATAGGATGACATGCACTGAAGTTCCCCAGGAGGAGGAAGAGGGAAGGGAGCTGCGAAAGGAGAGCAGAAAAATCAAGAGAAACTTCCTGCGACGGGGGAAGATACAGGGAACAGACCGTATATAAAATGTCAGGGAAAACCCAAGCGGGACTGGAACAGAAGAATGGTGAGGATGGCGGCGCAGAAGGGACAGAAGCAGCCCGGGGCGGAAGGGGAGCAGCGGGGTGGGAAGGGCGTAGAACCTGAGCAAATTAGACTCCGGGACGAACGGACCGAGACTGGACACGGGCCTTGTCAGACTCCAAGACAGATAGGGCCTCTCGCTCAAGAAAGAAGGTCAAGAGAGGAAAGAGGCGGCGGCATGGTCATCCCTGCAGTTAGCACAGCGAAGGGAATTAGAGCAGGGAGAACCATGCGCCTTGGACGCAAAATGAACGCAAACACTCGGCACATTGCGACACGTTTTACTGACGTGTCCGAACCTCTGACAAGTGAACCATCGACGTGGTCAGGGGACATAGCAACGGACCGGGAACCGGAGGTAATCGGCCCTGATGTAAGTATTAACAACGGTGACAGAACCTTTACTCTCTGAACCATACGGGGGATATGGTAAACACGGGTTACCTTCTGAGAACAGAGGCGGGTGAGGAGATCCGACTCCGAGTATTGTAAGAAACGGAGTGCATGAACCACACCCGTACAAGTGTTGAGGGGAAAATGGTGAGAGCAGTCCAAAGGAAAAGAGGCCAGGACAGAGAGAGACAAAACAATCTGGTACTGGGTCGAGAAGGAGACTGACGACCAGAAAGCCGTCGTTCTGGGACCGTACCTGACGGGGATCGCCGCAACGAGAAACATAGTCGTCGTAGATCTTAAAAATATCACACTGGGAGAGGGGAGGTGAGGCGGAGGAACAGAGAACCAAGAACTGAGGATGGTTCAAATTAGAACCGTCAGTTCCCGCGAAGGGACCTGTGGGAATGAGATGACCAAGGAGTCTTAGGATGAGAAGGCAAGTGACCCGCAGCCAGATGGGGGACGACACCCTCAAGACGCGGGCTTGCAGTGGCAGAGGACTCGAGCGCCTGGTCGCCTACCACCAGTGCGCTAATAAAAGTTGTAATGGAAGCCACGAAGGTAGAAAAAGAAAAAGAACCCACAGGACACAAACTACCTGACCTCAAGAAAGGAGGATCCACTACTACGCCTTTACTTTCCGCTTTTTTTCCCTTTTTTCGAAGTTATAAACAATGGAATCGAGGGGATAAAGGGTTAAATGCTATAGCTATATTAAGGATGTAAGAAGATTCTTGCTATACAGTCCCAACAAGTCGCTTAGCAATTATGTTCAGCTATAACCACACAGGAAATGACGTTATTAATGAGCATAATGAAAAAGTATATATAAAAACGTTTTACCTGTATATTATTGGTATCTGTGGCACATGTGAAATGGGTGTATATCTCTTTCTTTCCCTTCTGCTTATTTAAGTTCTCAAATTTGGACTGAATGTAGGTGGCGCACTCATCATACTGGTTGGAACCTGCGATAGACACGAACGAAAATATTTTTAATATTAAGCAGCGATAATGACAATTTGAAGTATTTACTCTTCCAACAGTAACGAAATACAGACGCGATGGAAAGCGACAAACTGCAACTGTTATGTTCCAATTATTCAGTATGTATTTAATTATGTGGTTTTCAATCGCTTTCACAACTCGACATTTTCGGTTTCCGTAGAAGGGGCGGAGTTACCTGTGTATTCGGGAAAGCAAATGGTGAGAGGGGATTTGGTAATTTTTTCCTGAAACAAATCTTTCTTATTCAGGAAGAGAATTATGGATGTGTCCACGAACCACTTGTTGTTGCATATCGAGTCGAAGAGCTTCATACTCTCAATCATTCGGTTCATTTCCTCGTCTTCAGCCAAGACTAAGTCGTATCCTAGAAAAAGAATTCTATGATAACATATTGTCTTCGTTTACAGGATGTTTAAATTCATGGCATTGTGGAAACGGGCTACTATGTAACCTAAATACGCTCTATGCTTCTGTGCGTATATGCTACGTCAATGTATGCTATAAAGCTCTTCAGACTTTTAAGAAAAACCTATCAGAATCCATGAATTCTACAATTCCTTTGAATTTAACCGCGAGTCTAATTACTAGCAACTACTTCAGGATTATTTAATATTAAAAACATCTATAACTCAGTAATAAGGGTTACCTGATAAAGCCACAACAAATATTATGGCTGTTACGCCTTCGAAGCAGTGAATCCATTTTTTTCTTTCTGAACGTTGGCCTCCCACATCAAAAAGTCTGTGTTGTGATTTCCAAAAGTAAGTAAGTAAATAAAAACAAATGCAGGAAGATCAACAACCAATGAAATAACAGGAAATTCATACAGTTGCAGACAACTAAAGTTCTCCGAGAAAATCGAAGGAAAAAAATACTGAAAATTCCAAAATTCAACAGAACCTGACCAAGTAGAAGACAATGTACAATATCCGACCACAAAAAGCGAAGACCTTTCTGGTTCTCTGCAAGATTACTTTTCTAACCAGTTATAAATTTCACCATACTCTCAAAATGTCAGTATTTTTCTCCTAAATTTTATTTCCTGGGGAAGATTTTTTTTCTGCAGCTGTGTTGACATTTACTAGTCTAGAAACTCGAGGTAACGATGTTTTACAATTAGGTTTCTAAATTATCCACAAAAGAAACAAACGTTAGAAATTCTAGAGGTTTCATATGTAGTATTAGAGATGGGGGCGTACACACTAGAACGCACACATACACACACAAAATATTATTCAAAGTTTAGCTTACTTAAATTCCGGAGAAAAGACCTAAGAAAACATACGGTATTAGGTTTTAGCTTTTGCATTGTCATGAATCAATATGCTTCAATTAAAAACATATTTAACAGGCTCTAAATATGTAATACATGAAATTAATGGACCTGGGGATCAATACAGAGGTTACGGTAGTTAGAGGTTTGTTAAAATACGGAATGACAAATTAATGCACTCAACACCTATTTAAGTTAATGGCCTACATCTATTAATAAAAAGCAATGGTCCAAGTGAATAAAAAAAGAACAAAAACTCACTTGAAATGAAGAGATTTAAACGTGAAATTCGTTTCTATAATTCCTGTCGTTTTGACTCTTGTTCGTAAAACGTCTTGTTGTGTGGGGATGTAACCCGGTTGAGATATCCTGTCTAAAGCATTTAGATAATAGGCAGCAGAGTCATTTAACTGATATTCTCTCGACCTCTTAAAGCACCTTACAACTCCATCATCAGTCCAAAGCCTCTTCATGATGTGTGCTAATTCTGTGGTCATCTCGCCTTCCTCTGCCGCGCTTGCCAATGTGAAGAACTGACGCGCATCTTCCTATAATCAAAAAGATGCAGAGTTGAATTTTTAATTCTCTTTGCAAAACCAAAGTTTTAGTTTAGTGATAGGCTGGACATTCTTGCAAGGTTCTGAAAATATTTGTTAAAATAATGTATAACATCTTCTCAATGCAGTACCAAATGTCATTTACATCAATTCTAAAATTCATTCAGCTAGTTAGGAAAGAATATGGTGAAGGGTCGAGTTATACCCAATTTGCCATGAACTTCAATTTCAAGCTCATGAATCTGAATGCCTGACAGGTTGAATTTAATAAGTGGCGCATTCAGATAGTGTGTGAATTTTGAACTACACATTCGTATTTTTATAGGCTTTACCTCTAAAATAATTCTGTACCTTAACTTTACTGTGAAAAAGGGTTGATCTTAAAAAACTGAAGGTAACATAGAGGTAACATCCATGTGCCAATTTAGGCCTGTTCAAAAATCAACTTTTTCTTATTTTCATAGGTTTCTGTACATTTTCCCATGCTTTTTGACCTGAAAAAGCCGAAAATCACAACTATTTTGACCTAGGATGTTGGGAAGCATTGCCGCATGGAGCTTTAAATTTTCTGCCTTGAAATCGGCCAAAGCGCCAATTCCGGGGTCCCTTGAATTATGTTTTGCACTTTAACTTTTGATCTAAACAAGATAGAGCAACAAATTAGGTATCAAATGAAAGAGCATAAAATTAAATAATAATAATAATAATAATAATAATAATAATATAATAATAATAAATAAATAATAATTAATAATAATAATAATAATAATAATAATAATAATTATCTATCATTTTTCAGGAAACAACAGAAACTCAATCAGAATCTAGAAAACCATCTACAAGTTACAACTTCACAATGGCATTAAGCAAGGAGCTGAGGGAGCTCCGTGGGCGCACAGTTGATATCTCAGAACCTCCACGTACTGTCCACAGGCAGGTGTCAACTGGGCCATCTACCAGATCTCTCACTGAAACTTTCCTGGTTGGATACCCTTCAGCTTTTATCAGTGGTTCCCAGCTTCCCACCAACAGACAGGCGTTCCAGTATTTCCTTAATCTTCAGAATTTACCGGAAAATGCAGGGAGGCCCATGGTTCAAGACCTTGCATATGAAACAGTTGAATCTATCATCCCATTCTGGCAGATGGCTAGGATCAAGACAATGACCAAGTACAACGCAATGAAGCTCTTCATGAAACTACATGAGAAACATCGTGCTCTGGTGAAAAGCAAAGGAAGAGCAAGTAACCCTGGAGGAAAAAGAGGAGCATTTGTGCTGGAATTAGACAGCCTGTTCGATATAGGAGCTCCAGATGCAATCCAGGAAATACAGAACAACAGACTGTTATCCAGAGAGAAGAAAGATGAGGATATCAGGTTCTACGAAGACCAAAAGACTGAGAGGAAAGGTCATATGTCTGGTCATGACAAGATTTTTGAGACAAGATCCCTGCAGCAAGCAGCGAGGAATGAAAGACTGCAGCATAGACAAGAACAAGGTAAAACTAATTACTTTGAACGTTACAAAAAGTTTTAAGTTTTACTCCATTGCGATATTTAGCATGTACTTAACAATTACTGTCTTAACATGTTGTACTATTTTACAGCTGCAGCAGAACAAGAGGCAGTTGTTCATGTGGATGACATTACCTGGGGTGACTCAACTGACAACGACGCTAACACAGAGGACATGGATTACCATCAGCCTCGTCCTGGATGTTCTCACCATCAAGACACTGTGACTAGTGTGACTTTGACGTTTCCAAGGAAGGTTATGGAATGTGATGTCATCTGCAATACAGCTGATCGTCTTGGTTTATCAGACAATCAAGTTACTGCCATGGTTTCTGCCACCTTGAAAGCTGGAGGGGCTGATCTGGATAACTTCGTCATCTCAACCTCAACAACACGTCGCAACAGAATGCTGTCCAGGTATAATATCAGCCAGAGTCACATGTCCAAGTTTTGTGAAAACCCCCCACAGTACGCTGCCTTACACTGGGATGGAAAGTTGCTCAAAGATGTCTTGGGCAGTGAACCTGGAAGTACCTCAGAGACTTTAGCTGTGCTAGTGTCTGGTCCACCTTCATACACTGAAGGAAAGTTATTGGGAGTACCTGTCATCGACAATTCTTCTGGCACAGCTCAAGCTGAGGCTTCAATGGATTTACTGGAGACATGGGAACTTACGGATAATGTTACTGCCCTTGTTTTTGACACTACATCCAGTAACAGTGGAGTTCACAGAGGAGCTGCCAAACTGCTAGAGAAAATGCTGAACAAAAAGGTGTTTTATCTGGCCTGTCGACATCACATCCTGGAAATCCTAGTAGGAGCAGTTTGGGAGAAGCTGTTTGGGAAGGTGAAGGGGCCAGATAATCCCTGGTTTGAGCATCTGAAGGATGTTTGGACGGACTTGTCCAAGGAAAACCCAAAGATGCTGGCTATCAACAGCAAATGGCTGAAGGAAAAGAAGAACAGTGAAGAAATACTTCAAGACATTCTAACAGCAGAAAGGCTTCCAAGAGCCGACTACAGGGAAATGGCTGAACTGACAGTCATTGTTCTTGGAGGAACGCCTCCTCGAGGTATTCACTGGAGTCGACCAGGCGCCATTCATCAGGCCAGATGGATGGCCAGAAACCTGTACTCCATGAAAATGCTGATGTTTGCAGATCAACTTGAGTACGACGAAGACACTGTATCAAAGCTGGAAAGACTCAACACCTTCCTTGCGCTGTTCTACACTCCTGTATGGATGATGTCAATGTCTGCTGCAGATGCTCCCGTGAATGATCTAAGTCTAATCCAGGACATGTTGAAGTACAAGAAAACTGACCCAGAGCTTGCTGATGCAGTACTTAATAAGATGGAAAACCACAAATGGTACCTGACGCAGGAAGTCGTGCCATTTGCCCTGTTCAGCAGTAGATTGAGTGACACATTGAAGCACGACATTACTGCCCAGTTACATGCCACTGAGAAGCCAGACAGCTTCAGAACAGGAAAGCCTCTATTCCAGTGTCACAGCTAAGACCACCCTGGTTGATCTCATTGGCCCAGAATCACATTTCCTGCTGGACACACTGAACATTGGATCCGAGTGGCTTCTGGAACCTGTCACGTCTTGGCCACAGAATGAGGACTACAGAAAAGCGTTGGACTATGTTAAGAATCTGAAAGCGGTGAATGACATTGCTGAACGTGGTGTCAAGATGATGAGCGACTTTGCAAATGTCATAACAACAGATGCCAAGCAAAGGGACTATCTCCTTCAAGCTGTGGAGTTCAACAGACGCCGCTTTGACAGCTTCAAGAAACAAACTCTCAACAACTGACTGTGTAAATGTCATTATGAAATTAATCATCATGTAATGCTTTCACTTCTTGATCGATTAGACTTGTGACAAAATGTTAATCTCAAATTTGTGTCATGAATAAGGCGCCTTGTCTGCCTTGAGTGTGAGAAAACGAATTTTGTGATATTTCTGAAATCTTTGTATGTACCAATGTGCCATTTCTTGTTCCAAGACTATCATAATTGTATAAGTTAGAAAGAGGATTAAAACACTTTAATTTGGTGCCTATTTTGTTGCTCTATCTTGTTTAGATAAAAAGTTATAGTGCAAAACATGATTCAAGGGACCCCGGAACTGGTGCTTTTGGCCGATTTCAAGGCAGAAAACTTAAAGCTCCATGCGGCAATGCTTCCCAACAACCTAGGTCAAAATGGTTGTGATTTTCGGCCTTTTCAGGTCAAAAAGCATGGGAAAAAGTACAGAAACCTATGAAAATAAGAAAAAGTTGATTTTTGAACAGGGCTAATGTGCCATATCCCCAAGGATATGGCACATGGATGTTACCTCTATGTAAAAGAGAGAAAAGACAACCGCTCAATTCTGGGCAGCAATGGGGTTCGAACTTACGACACAGCGGAATCTCAGCACTGCCGGCGGCGCCCTAACCACCAATCGAGCAACGAGACGCAAATAATTAACTGAAGAGTCTGATTAATTAATATGTAAACCAAAAACCGGCTAAATTGATTAATTAAATACGTATACAAATTGAATGAACAAACACTGTCCACAAATTTTAAGTTGGTCAATATTATTATATATTTACAGTAGTAATTTGGGTTCACGAAGCCTAAGAGCCTTAACCCTAAATCATCATCATAACAAGGAAAAATATTTATCTTTTTAAAATTCGGATAAAACGTGGACTGAGTCTGAATCGTTTGCGCAATGACGTTCAATTGCAGGTACACTCACTGTTCTTCCTGGATCAGCAAAATCAATTTTCAATTGTCCCATCGCTCGTATAATCGCCATCAGAGACTGAATTGTGTTGGAATAAACTACTGGTCGATACTGTTCACATTCATCTTTAGAATAACCTGTCTCATGAATGATTTTCATCTGCTTAACTATTGTACTTTTTCCACTTTCTCCAGCACCTGAAATTGGATTAGATTCATTAGAAAATTATATTTCTATAAAACAGTTTTAAGTTAAATGGTTTGTTTCTACTCAGAAATTAGCACATTAGGTTTACGCTCGGTTTTCCTTTACTAGTACTGAACTGGGATACACCTACTTAACAGATAAAACTGAAATTAAACAGATATTTTTAAGCCAACTGTGTATACACATTTTAAATGAAGCTGATGCCGTATCATTTTACACAAAAATATTTCTTTAAATTATTCAAATTAGCCAGTGACGTTTCAGAGAAGTGACAACGAGTTTCTATTCTAGGAATTAAAATTGCTTTTGATGACAACGCAAAGTGAAAGAAATAAAAAGCTCATAGTGATACCCTCATATTATGCGTGCGCGCACACAAACTTATTTTAACTGAACTCAAGCCAGCTACAGGGCGTTTACTTGGTTTTGCTTATAGTTTGGAGAAGACCCAGTTCGAACGCTAGTGAAAATCCAGGTTACAGGACCTTACAAAATACTTTTTTCTTCCTCACCCTCGTTCAAGAATCCATGGTTCGATATATAATTCATTTTGATATTTATTATTTTTAGTAGTCCCATCATTATTTCATTCAAAATTCAGGAGCATTAAATTGGCAACCTTTCTCTAATAGTGGTGATTAACAAGACTTGGCGTAGGATGGGCCAGGCTGTATAAATTAGCGAGATGCTGATCTCTCAGGTGGGAGGGTTATATGAAATACAATTTATTTTTTTAAATTACAAATATAACCACACAACATCTGACAAACTACTTGGTGAGACGAGCGAGGGTGTTGACTCGGGAATCAAAGGCGAAGGTGGTGAAGAGCAACATGACAGCGGAAACCCCTCCCTTGTCCATTGGAATGGGAAGCTTCTGCCTTCCGTCATTACGTTAACGACGGAGAACGTGGCCAGACTCACAATCTTGGTCTCTGGCTTTAGAAATGGAAACTTTTTGATGTTCCGAAACTGGTTTCTGGAACGGGAGAGGTGATGTTTACGGCAGTGGTGAAAGCTCTTTCAGAGTAGATACTGCCAGACAAAAATCACTGGAATGTGCTTCGATACCACCGCCAAGCACACTCCTAGGAGTGCGCGCCTTGACTGAGAGGAAGCTGGGGAAGAATCTACTGTACGTTGCCTGTCGTCATTATATGTACGCAATTATCATCGCTGATGTGTTCAAAATGATGTTTGGCCTGTCCACTGGACCTGGCGTTCCCCTCTTCAAACGATTCCAGGAACGATGGTGTTCCACCGACTGGTCAGACTACCAGCTGTGTGATGGTGAAAGGCTATCATCCCTGCTGTACAAGCTGAAGCAAATAGCCACTTCTTTCACCATAGCTTTTCTTCAAAACGAAGTCCAACCTCGATATGACGACCGAGAGTTCCTGGAATTAAGCATAATCTTCCCGGGCGAAATTCCTCCTCGTGGTGTGTGATTCATAACTTTCAGAACCTACCATCAGGCCCAGCAGATGCTATTAAGATTTATCCGTTTCAGTAACAGTTCTCGCTCACTCGGTGCGCGAATAAAGGTCTCCTGGGTCATTCCATGTCAAATCAGACACCAAAAATGTCAACCGTCTCCGATTTTGTTTATACTTAGTACACTTAAGGATCCTTATGAGAAATGTAGATAACCAAAATTTCACACCTCTGTGACCCTTAGGGTGCCGAGATATGAGGTCACGAAAGTTGACCTTTTGACCAGATTTTTTCGAAATTTAATATATCTAAATTGTCATATCTCGGCTTCTACTGAACCGATTTACTTCAATTTTGTGCCATTTTAAAGCTTGAAACGAGTAGAATCTTTTGTCTATCTTGAAATATATCTCATAAATGATTCATAAAAAGGTTATAGAAGTTTGAAATATTTGAACTTGAATAAAAAAAAAATATCATCTCCGATTTTTAAACTTTTTTGTCCCAAGGTACCTCTATCCAAGCACAACATTGGGTACAAATTTCATTATTCTCTGGCAAATACTTGAGAAAATATAGCACTTTCAGTGTGACGAATTTTAAAAAAAATATTAAAAAAATGACAGAAAATGAAAAATCGTTGCTATTCCTATGAAAAATGATGTGGAGTAACTTTTTTTTTGAAAGTATATACAGCATTATGACAAATAAAATAACTAATTTGGAGCTTTAAATTTGGTACCTATAGGCGTACCACCTATTTTTGTCTATGTACGGAAGATTTTTTCTAAAATTTTCCAAACATATATAAAAACTAATTAATTTGTTTTGAGTGTGGTACTTTCTAGTAATTTTAGCATTTATTCTAGAAGAATAACACGCTTGAATTTATTTGAATTGAATTTAATATTATTTTCATCAGCCCAAGTGAAAAGAGACATCTTGCCTTCTTGTAAAATTTTGTGATCCCCTTTAGTTGTTGTTAATCTGTAAAAATAATTAAAGTTTGTTACATAAATTAGTGACTAAATCTGAAATTAAATAGAGAAATTATGAAAGCGAATTGCTAGTGATTACATTAAATTATTGGTATATAGCATGGGTTAGATAGTGGTTAATTTGAAAATTCTAAATTTAAATAGGTATTTCAGGTTATCTTTCTTTGAAGTAATTCTTTATGAGATTCAGAAACTTTTGGTACGTCTTCTTTAACTAAATTGTACACTCTCCCGTTTCTCGTCATTACATCGACTTTTCTGATGACGCTTGAAAATCTTTTTGTCAAAATATCTGGATGTTGGGGATAGAAAAACGAAGGATTGGGACCATGAGGGTGTAAGAATGACACCTTCACCTCTCTGGATTCTGTTGATTTTTCCAAAACATATGATAACCACCAGTGGTCATCATAATCTATAGCAACAAAACCATTTATATCATTTCCTCTTCCTCGGTTACTTTTACGATTGTTGACTCATTAGATGCCGAATATCTTTTAACAGTAATTGATGAAAGTGAAACAGGTTTCACACGGTGCAATTTTAGAGTTCCGGAAACGGTTTTGGCTTTTGAATTTCGGTCTTTTAAAAATTCTTCTTCTCTTTGATGGTCTTCAATTGTTAAAAATTTAAAATTTATGTTTTTAATGTTACAGTTAGCAAATTCAAACAAATTTCGGGGTGTTATTATTTGGTTATCATATGGTCTTTGGAGGCTTGCTTTTGCAGCTAATCTTTTAATAGTGCCCCCCAATCCATCGCATGGTCCTTTTCCATGACTTGTAGTGAAAAAATTCCAATCCACCTCCAAATTAAAATCCTTTTTATGGTAACAGATGTTAAGGAAATTTTTACAATTTTTGTATTGGGCAGCACATCCGTCCGAAAAATATAAAAAAATTTTATGAATGGAATTTTTTCTTCTATAAATTTACGCAGGTGGCATTGAAAAAGATGAACCGCAACAACATTGTGGTCATTACATTCTGAAATAATTACAAAATTTAAGTTCTTTAGATTTCCTTGGGCCTTGAAATATATGGATGAATAGTAGTCATTTGATTGTTCTAATGGAACGACTGAACTTCATCTTGGAGAATAGCTGAATAATTTTCTGAGAAGTCGCATGCAGCCAAAACTTCATCGTTTTCCAATGATGTTTTCTTATCGTGATAGTAGTTTGATTGCATATTTGTTAGGAAATCATGGCTCTGAAAGTAAGTACAGTATGTAAATTAGAATTTAGAAGGGCTTGTAGATATATTATTTTTTTGTTAAAATTTATTTATTTCATTGGATTTTTCAAATGATATTCTAGTACAAGGTTATTTTGTCAAGAAGATATATTATTTTTAAA
Source organism: Bathynomus jamesi (assembly GCA_023014485.1). Taxonomy (NCBI): domain Eukaryota; kingdom Metazoa; phylum Arthropoda; class Malacostraca; order Isopoda; family Cirolanidae; genus Bathynomus; species Bathynomus jamesi. Next base: position 294,866 of record JAJOZX010001599.1, read on the forward strand.
TGATTTTGTAATAATTATACATGATATGTTCAATTTATAAGTGTTATTAAATATTGTTATTATTACCTGATACTGCTTCGATTTTTCACAAAATTCTATGTAATCATCTGTAGACAACTGCATCAATTCTAAATTTGACCTATCGGTGTTGGTCCATTTTTTGAATTGAATGTTGTCAACATAATTTTCATCCAATAACGTTTGGAGGTGAGTGGTTAAATAGGTGGTATCACCACAGAGATTACATTCCATTAGGCAACATACTTGTGAGGGAGGATTGCACATTAGGGAAGGTAACAATTGGCGGACGTGACTGATTTTAGGCTCTGTAATTTTATCAATTTTTGCCCCAATGAACACAAACACATACTGAGTGCGTACCAGATCCACCCGCAATTACAAATTGTTTAAGCCTTAATGAGGCAAATTTACTAAATCCAATTTTCATCCTTGGGTATTTACTTTTAAAGGCCTCATATACCTCTTTTAAGTTACAGAGAAGGAGGTGCTTCTGTTTATGTTCCCTTTGACCTTGTTCGTTAATAATACTCACAAAATCTTTTTTACCCGGCATTAATCTACTTATGTTTTCATTTAAATAAATTTTTTTAACTGAATCTTCTATTCCCATTTCCAGAACTTTCCCAGATTTTGGATTTGGTTCAGACAAAATTCCAGAACTTTCTACCATTTTCTTAGCAATGCATGCAGTGTGCTTGGTAGTATTGAATTCTTGGCATATTTTTCTTATACTCCAGCTTTTGGGCAGAACTGTTAAAATTTTTAATTTTTTCACTTCTTTTAGTGCTTGAATCATTAAGTTTTTCTTTTAGCTGGTCTAAAATTTCTTTATAATCCTATTCTTCCTGTGATGTTTCTTCCTCTTCAACTATAGTTTTCCCACTAGCAGCTTCTATTTTTCTTTTGAACGTATCTTTAACTTGTTTAAATTTTTTCAGTCCATATGCCTTTTGAGTATCTAATTTTTGTTTTTTAACTGGACTCTCTCCTATTTCTTTTAATGAACTATTCAGCGTCGCTAATTCAAAATTTACTGTTAGAGACGCTGAACTTGAGCCTGACCCTGGTGACACAAGTTCAAGTGGTTTTTCGGATATGACAGAGCCAGAGGGATGAGATGAGTCACTGTCTGAATTTTCAGTATTTTCTTTTAATATTTTATCGACAAGAATTCTGCACGGATTACATAGTCTATGATTTGCAGTTAATTGAAGATCAGACCGCTTAACGATTATTTCAGGTGGAACTACTCTTAGTCGCTTAGTTCGCCATTTCCCTTGATGCTCATTGAAAGGATCAGCACATTTTCTTTTTAAATTAAGCGAATCCATTTCAAAATTTCCTAATTGAAATAGAATAGGTACCTGGCTAGGAATTTCTGAATATATTACATATAGATGATTTATTTTATAGTTTCCTAAAAGATCTGAAAAAAAGAAAAAAGTACATGTAAACATAAAACAGTTATTTGTACTAGGAGTTAATGTTTGCATACAAATAACAGATACAAAAATAGGTATACCTAATAGGATGTGTCAAATTTACAGCTCTCAATTAGTTCTTTTATTTGTCATAGTGCTATATTTTCAAAAATAAGGTTACTCCACATCATTCCATAGGAATAGCAATGATTTTTCATTTTCTGTCATTTTTTTATATATTTTTTTAAATTCATCACACTGAAAGTGCTATATTTTCTAAAGTATTTGCCAGAGAATAATGAAATTTTTACACAATATTGTGCTTGGATAGAGGTATCTTGGGACAAAAAATTTTAAAAATCAGAGACGATATTTTTTTCTTACTCAAGTTCAGATACAGTATTTCCAACTTCTATAACTTTTTTGCGAATCATTTATGGGATATATTTCAAGATAGATAAAAGATTCTACTCCCTTTAAGTTTTAAAATGACACAAAAATGAAGTAAATTGGCCCAGCAGAAGCCGAGATATGACAATTTAGATATATTAAATTTCGAAAAAATCTGGTCAAAAGGTCAACTTTCGTGACCTCATATCTCGGCACCCTGAGGTCACAGAGGTCTGAAATTTCGGGTATCTACATTTCTCATAAGGGTCCTTAAGTGTACTAAGTATAAACAAAGTCGGAGATGGTTGACATTTTTTTTGCCCTTGTGTGTCTGATTTGACATGGAATGACCCTCCTGTACTTTTCCCTCTTCCCTACTCTGGTTTATATGAAACTTGCAACGATCTTTAACTTGAAGACATTGGCGGAGTTTGCGCAGTTTTACCGACGGACCGCCGACACGGTCTCCAACTTCTTGAAGGTTCCCCAAGATAGCAAGGTCCAAATGGTTAAGTGTCTGAGGAAAGATGGTGGAAAGAACATCAGCACTTCGAGAAGCTGGTTCAACCTGCGGAACTGCAGCTCGATTCCTTCGTAACATCCATATCACGTGAGATCTTCACCGCTTTGGTGTGGATGTCTTCTTCCTGAAAAAGTACCCTGACAAGTGGGTGGATCTAACTCTTTCAGGAATGAAATGGAGAAGATGGATGGCATGACTGCGCAGAGAGGAGAGTAGCTTTGACCACCGATTACAGCATGATTCTGACGAAAGACGAGAGCCAAGGGCAGTACTTTCTTCGTAGGGTGATTGAAGACCCTCGTTGAAGGGTTAGGGGGACCCACAAAAAGCCACACTGATGGGCGCCACCAAAGCCAGGCAAAAATGAGCAACCGCTATTTTGTTGCAGACTCTGCCTTTAAGGGAATACCTACCTACCTTTTCGTAGGAGAGCACCTGGGAGGCTGGAGCCCCTCAGTACCATATGGCGAAAGTTCAAGGTCATTTAACAACCCCTAAACGCTTATGGAGCATTCCCCTTTTCCCAGGATTTCTTGCTACTGCATAACCAATACCCAGGACAAAACTAATATCCAGGATAATCAAGTTATTTTTTTGCATTAAGCTTAATTATAGTTTAAGTATACTGTACTTATAAATATATTTATAAGGGCTCATTATAGTTTTAGGGTTATTCCACATCAAGTGGACCAATTTTGGAAAAGTGCCCCACCTCACCATGTCAGATTTTGTTCTAACTTTGCTCACAGATTCCTTTAAGCCTTAAAGGAAGTTCTGCAAAGTGTTAGTTCCATATCTCTTGTGGTTCTGTCACTAGGGCTCCAAGAGCATGGGCTACTTTGTCCATCACATTGAGCGCCGAATTATTTGTGCCATTTTTAGCTAGTCAGCATTCCAGAGTAACAAATCCTTCTGCTCTGAAAATTTGCTCCTAGGGTCAAAATTTACTGTAGATTTCAAAACTCCTCTAGGAAGTATAGATTTTCCATAAAATATCCCCAAAGTAGGCTTCAAATTACATTTTGATTCCTAGGAAGCCACTTTTAGAAAATTATAGCTCTGGATCTACTTCACTCTGTGAGCTTTTGTTAGAAACCAAGAAAGTACTGCCCATATGCTACAAAATGTTTCAATCCGGATCTTCCTACCTGTTCTAGTTGCTGAGATATAAGGCATCAAAAATGGCCAAAATTAATTTACGTGACAAAAATGTCCCATCTTTAAAGCTCAAAATGATCATGTGGGACAGCTCGCACCATACTTTAACAAAAACCAATGAAAAGAGCATGTCCTGAAATACTAGGGCCTAGTTTTTTATTTTGGTGTCTTGCTTTTTTGTAGGTCTAGTAGAGCTTTGAAATTTTGTTCTGTGTGATGTTTCTAGCATTATAATTGTTATTTCATTGGCGCAATGTTTTATTTCTCTTTTGTTCTTATTACCGATTATATAGTGCAGGACTAGGTGCTGTGCTAGGCTATACATAATATTTTTATTTATGTTCAACAACATGTAATACATGACTATTATTGTTTTCAGATCAAAACTGAAAATGGCCGAATCATCAGATACTAGTAGTGTTCATGTGGGAGAACTCATGGAAACTGAAAGAAAACTGGAAGCTTGTATTATTGGAAAAAAAGAGGGAACAGAGTGTCACCTGAAAACATATTCCAGAAAATGTGGTTTGAAACTGTTCACAGAGCTGACAGTTCGGGAAAGACAACTACTTTTTCTTCGAACAGGAATAGAAGAAGTCCAATTTAAGGAAGATGCACGCATATGCTTGCACCATAAACAGTTTCTTTTGACCAGATATGAGAGTCTGCAGAAGCACTGTTGCAACCCATTTGAATATCATAAACCAACATTACCCAAAAAACCACTTTGGGCAATTGACATTGCAACAGCTCAACTGTTGAAGGAAGACTGGCAAAGACATCAAGCCTGGACAGAAACTTTGTCCTGATTGCAGGAAACAGAGGGCTGAAATACAAAGAATCAGTTCAAATCATCAAGTGAATCATTTGATCCACCAGAAGCACAAAAGCAGAAACTAGACACCAGCTGTTCAGCACTTGACATTCCCCCTGTAAAGCCACAAAAAGTGAGCAAGAGAGATTTACCAGGATATGTCAAAAGAAAGACAAGACAAGCACAAGAAGCTATTGGTCAGAAAATGGCAGCTCTTACAGGGATTGATATGGGTGAAACGGAAGCTAGCACAAGTCAGCAGAGGTGCAGAAATTGTGAAGATTATGAAATACTGTTGGAAGAATTGAAAAACCAAATAGAATTATCAGACAAAGAGAGGAAACTGCTGGTCTATACAACAAACAGCAGAAGAATTTGGAGTTTCTCTTCAAATGGTTAAAACAGCCAGGAAGTTGAAAGCAGTCAGGTATTCTTGCAATACCAGGAAAAAAGAGAGGAAAAATACTGCCTGAGGAGGAAGTAGTAAAAGTTCAAAAGTTTTATGAAGATGATGAATTCAGCTGGATGTGCCCAGGGAAGAAAGATTAGGTGTCTGTCAGGATTGATGGAAAAAAGCTTCAAAAACAAAAAAGACTGCTGCTCAGCAATTTGAAAGAAATGTACATTGCTTACAAAGATCGAAATGGCCCTGAAATTGGCTTCTCTAAGTTATTCATGAGGATTACAAAACGCTGATGCAAAAATGTGTTGCAATTTGGAGTCAAAAGACTGTATGCTACAATGGTGTGAACTGTGCCCTGGAGCACCAGCACTAGATCACCTTTCAGCTATTTTTACAGAACAAGCAGAAATGGATCCACAAGAAATGATTGAATATAAACAATGGGTTCACACTGACAGGGACACCTTGATTATGAAACAGTTGTCAGTAGAGGATTTTATCACAGAACTGACTTCAAAAATTATCTTCCTTTGTGGTCATCATTACGTTTCAAATCACCAAAGTGCCCACCTGAAGTCCCTAAAGGAGGAAATAAAACCTGAAGAAGCAATAATCTTAATGGATTTTGCAGAGAACTATTCTTTTGTGGTACAAGATGCAGCGCAAGGTTTTCACTGGGACAACAGCCAAGCAACACTGCATCCTTTTGTAATGTATCACAAAGTTTCAGATGAAATTAGAAGTGAATGTCTTTGTGTCATCAGTGACTGTCTGAAGCATGATACTGTTGCAGTACATGTCTTTCTGAAGAAGTTGATTGGATTTCTGAAAGAAAATTTTGAAGTAATCAAGCACATTCATTACTTCAGTGATGGTGCTGCAGGCCAGTATGAAAACTACAAAAATTTCATGAACCTTTGTTGGCACAGCAAAGATTTTGGTGGGATAACAGCAGACTGGAACTTTTTTTGCTACCAGCCATGGAAAATCAGCATGTGATGGTGTAGGGGGTACTGTGAAAAGATTGGCAGCTCGTGCCAGCTTGCAAAGACCAGTAACTGGTCAGAATCGCACACCTACCGATCTCTTTCAATTTTGCCAAAAAGATGTGCACGGAATTACATTCTTTTTTGTTTCAACTGATGAAATAAAAGCAGAGAGAAAAGCACAGGAAATAAGATTTAATCATGGGCATAGAGTAGCTGGAACTCGAGAAAATCATCATTTTGTTCCAGTAAATGATAAATAGATTCAAGTTAGCTGAGTTTCAAGATCTACATGTTATTTTGTGGCCAATGTTGGAATATACAATGACATTGATCAACGACAGTTGAAACTGCAACCAGGCCAATATGTGGCATGCATTTATGATGATTTGTGGTGGCTTGGAAACATTTGTGAAGTCTGTGAGGAAGAAAAAGATGCATTAATTACATTTATGCACCCTCATGGGCCAGCATGACAGTTTCAGTGGCCATCTAGAAAAGACAATTGTTGGATTCCAGAGCAGCATATCTTGACAACTATTCCTGCTCCTACACCGAGTGCCATGGGAAGAGGGTACATGCTGCCAGGGAATATCTTGTCTACTATAGAAAATTTGTTTGAAAGCTTTGAAAAGGAGTTGCACAGTTCTGGATCCAGTTAGAAAGTCAAGGAAAGATGAGTTGGTGGGTGGGTGGGACCTGTGGCTGGACCGGCACGGGTATCAGGCATGGCTCCTTGGTGATGGGGTTGCCAATTTCTCAAAAAAATGAAACAGACTCCTTTGTATTAATAAATTATCTTTATCTTTAATAGTTATCAATTAGAGAAATTGGCAGTGGCTTAGTCACCATGGACCAACACAGGAGTGCAAATAAATTAACAAATATAATGCTAGAAACATCACACGGAACAAAATTTCAAAGCTCTACTAGACCTACAAAAAAGCAAGACATCAAAATAAAAAACTAGGCTCTAGTATTTCAGGACATGCTCTTTTCATTGGTTTTTGTTAGAGTATGGTGCGAACTGTTCCATATGATCATTTTGAGCTTTAAAGATGGGACGTTTTTGTCACAAATTAATTTTGGCCATTTTTGATGCCTTATATCTCAGCAACTAGAACAGGTACGAAGATCCGGATTGAAACATTTTGTAGCATATGGGCAGTACTTTCTTGGTTTTTAACAAAAGCTCACAGAGTGAAGTAGATCCAGAGCTATAATTTCCTAGACGTGGCTTCCCAGGAATCAAAATGTAATTTGAAGCCTACTTTGGGGATATTTTATGGAAAATCTATACTTCCTAGAGCTCTAGTAATGTGAGTTTTGAAATCTACAGTAAATTTTGACCCTAGGAGCAAATTTTTAGAGCAGAAGGATTTGTTACTCTGGAATGCTGACCAGCTAAAAATGGCACAAATAATTCGGCGCTCAATGTGATGGACAAAGTAGCCCATGCTCTTGGAGCCCTAGTGACAGAACCACAAGAGATATGGAACTAACACTTTGCAGAACTTCCTTTAAGGCTTAAAGGAATCTGTGAGCAAAGTTAGAACAAAATCTAACATGGTGAGGTGGGGACCACAGGTCCACCTGACATGGAATGACCCTTTAGACAAAGTAATTTATTAACTATTTAATTAACGAATTAACTATTTAACTCACTAACTAACTAACTTAAGCATTATTGATGGGTATAAAAGGGAAAAAAATGATGCTTAACAGGTTAATTAGACAGGTGATACATAAAAACCTGGGTACAATAATCCAAAGCTGGGCACTTGCGTTTTTTTTTGCGGTACTGCGGTACTGCGGTACTACCGCACTACCAAACCGGTACCGCATAACGCAAAAAATGCGGTAGCGGTACTGCTGTACTTTCAGCGATCCTTTGCGGTACTGCGTTATGCAGTACCGGTTTGGTAGTGCGGTAGTACCACAGTACTGCAAAAAAAACCGCAAGTGCCCAGCTTTGCAATAATATCCAAGTCATTTGAATTTCAACTTTCTGGATTAAAAACAAACACAGGTGAAAAAAGAAAGTAATTGTACTGTATAAGATAAAAAGTGATTTTAAATCTTTTAATGGAACCCTTCCTACATTAATGACAGCAAAACATACATCTAATAAGCTCTCAGTTATTTAACTCTATTCTTATACTATTCTGACCAGTGAAAATATGAAAAAGCCTGATAAAACCCAGGTGGGTTGGTTTTTTAAAAATAAAACTAAGGTTTCTGCCAACCCTGCCCTTAACTAATGCATTATGGCTTCGTGCTAGGAGACAGAGGGTTGTTGTTAATGGTAGTGAATCGGGGTGGTTGGATGTAGGTAGCGGTGTCCCACAGGGCTCAGTGTTAGGCCCATTGCTATTCGTAATTTACATTAACAACATAGATGTAGGATTGACTAGTAACGTGTCAAAATTCGCGGATGATACTAAAATAGGCGGAAGGGTTGTTGACCAGGATGATAGAAATAGGCTCCAAGATGATGTAAATAGGATTATAGAGTGGATGGTTAAATAGCAGATGCAATTTAACGTGGACAAATGTAAAGTTTTGCATATAGGTTCTCTTAACAATAATTACACGTGCACGATGGATGTTAGAGAGTTAGCAAGCGTTGACGAGGAAGTAGATTTAGGTGTACGCATATCTAAGGATTTAAAGGTTAGGAACCAATGCCTGGAGTCTTGCGCAAAAGCTAATAGGATGTTTGGCTTCATAGCGTGTAATTTCAAATTTAAATCAAAGAATATTATATTGCCCCTTTACAAGTCCCTAGTCAGGCCTCATTTAGAATATGCTGTTCAGTTTTGGTGCCAGGAGCTTATTGAAGCTTTTAAAATTGTTAATAACACTGATGTAAATTTTGACAAACTGTTCACTTTCGATAATAACAATACTCGTAATAACAGATTTAAGTTGCGTGGCAGACGTTTCATTACTAATATCACTAAAAACTTCTTTACGTTTAAAGTAATTGATAAATGGAATAATCTTCCCATGTCAGTCTTCAATCTACCAGCATTAATAGTATGTTTAAGAACTGTTTAGATAGGCCTTTTAAAAATATTAACATTGTTTAAAATAAAAAAAAATTAGTAACAGGAGCTCTTGGGGTGGTGGTCGAGGATGAGTCTGTTGACGATTAATGCCAGCTTGTGACATGCCAGTGTGTGATGCCAGCAATTTAAAAAAAAAAAAAAAAAAAAAAAAAAAAAAATAGACTAACATGAATGTAGATGTAGCTCGTAGAGTAAACTAACCCACTTTTTATTTAACTTTACATACTTTTTTTTTCTTATCCTCTCCTTACTCGCATGTCTGTAGTTTACATGGTATGACTGTGAGTTCAGACTGTGTTTGCATGGTTTGTAAGTGTTCTTATTTTACTTCTTTTCATCTTTCACCCCTTTTCTATTCTCTCCAACTATTTTTCTGACTTGTTGGCAATGGCCAGCAGATGATGATAGTGAGTCTTTTTTCTCTTTTTCTGAATGAATGTTAACCCATGAGTGATAGGTGTTGCTACTCATTTAACCCCTTATTTTCTTCTCTTAACCCCCTACTCTTTCCTTTCTCTCAGGCTAGCCTTAGAGTGGATCTTAAGGTCTTTGTTAGCCTTAGCTTCTGTAGATCTGTAGATTATACAAGGTGTTTATAAAGTCCCTATTTCAGTGAAAATGTAGCAAAAAGGGTAAAATTCAATAACAATATAACAGAAGGCATACATTTAATGAATACTTAAGCATATGATTCTACATGAGCACCATCAGTATCTCTGCAGAGTTCCAATATGTCAGCAGCATTGTGGAACACATTTTGGAGCATGACAGGGGTTATATTTTTGTAACTGCTGTTATGGATAGTCTAAGTATACAGTATTAATTTGGTTGCAATACCAAAACATTGGTAACATGGTATGTAATGGTATGTAACATGGAAGTACCATAACTATTTTTTCAACTGGGTACCCCTATTAAAAGCTTATACAAGACTATCTTTGTATCTACTACAGATACACTTATATACAACACTTTTTAATTCCTCTTACCTAGAAGCAAAAGTTTAACCTCTCTTGCTGTTCTTTCTCCATCTGCTTTCAAATCTTTGTCTATTTTCTTACTCCTTTGAGCAGCTTCTTTATCTGCTGCAGTGCTGATGGCACACCCCATTCTTGCTGGTTTTCTTTACCTTCCAGCCTAGAAAAAATTGTGGTACATTAAACAATGTTTACATTGACAAAAGTTAAAAATACTAATTAATTTTCACTTAATTAATAATGACAACCTGCAAGGTCACAAGAAAATAAGAAATAATGACTCCAAGTTCTGAGTAGGCCTATATTTCAATCCCTCAACAGAGTATGATAAATGAGATTAACAATTTTTGTTGTATTTCTATCTAGTCAATTAAAAAGGACACTATTACACCCTCAGTGGGTCCTTGAGAAGCAGATGTGTAGTAAGATGTGATATGGGCTTACTACCATATTTAACAAATGAATATCCATCTTTCATTTAAGAACAAGTTTGATGAATATGCACAATGCACATGCATACCCTATCTCAATTAAATAAAAATATTACACACACACACATATATATATATATATATATATATATATATATATATATATATATATAGGCTGACCTCGCAAATTCGTGTCTCAGAACTCCAATTTCCCAAAAATCTGTTATGTTCCCCAATTACCGTGCCTATCACTTATCCATAGTCATTTCAGAAAAAAATTAAAATTCTGAAGTTGAACTGGAAGAGGAGCTTACCATCCCCATAGTAACTAACAGGGAAGCATCTGATGCAGTCACAAAACTTACGTACTGGCTTCAACAATGTAAGTCCACTACAACAGCACAGTTGTGGAGTGTCAGACAGCTACAAGAAGACATTGAAAAAGCCTGTAGCACTGAAATCAGGCAGTCAACAATTCTAGAGTGCTGGAGGAAAATGTCTTCCAAATCTATGGATCACGCTTCACCATCACCCTCAGAAGACCCCCATAAAGAAGAACTCTTACCATCTTCAGCACCCTCCACCCCATCTACTCAACATTAAAACTTCAGAAAATTACCACCCAAGCAGCTCAACTTCTTTTGCTGAACAAAAAACATATACACTATATGATCAAAAGTATTCAGACACCCCGGAAAATCCGCATTTCTGCAAATATCACCTTCGCTGAAAGGTATGCTGGGAAAAAGTGTGGCGAAACTATAATGCTGAGGTGTTCTGTTAAGTTATCAGTAACTGTTGTGAAGCCATGCCGCGCAGATGTGAACTCTCCGAGTTCCAACGTGGACTCATCATCGGATGTTATTTAAGTAACGTTTCTATACGAAACATTGCAGCCAAACAGGATATACCAAAGTCGACTGTAGCGGATGTTATCATGAGATGGAAGCACGACGGTGCAACTAACGCGAAAAAACGTTCCAGACGACCACGCAAACTGACGGAACGTGATAGAAGAAGTCTGGTACAACATGTCAAGAAGTCCCGCACGTCCTCTGCCGCTTCCATCGCTGAGGAGGTAGGAAGAGCATCCGGTACCTCCATTAGTACTGTAACTATCCGCAGAGAGATGCACAGACTCGGTTATTATGGTAGAGCAGCTGTACACAAGCCACTGATTACAAAAGTTAATGCCATGTGTCGTTTGGCCTGGTGTGTCTCCCGTCGTTCCTGGACCGTGGAGGACTGGAAAACTGTTCTTTGGAGCGACGAGTCGCGGTATTCACTCTTCCAGTCTGATGGGCGTGTTTGGGTGTGGCGACAGCCCGGAGAACGGCTTCTTCCTGACTGTGTACGTCCAATGGTGAAGTTCGGTGGAGGGTCCATCATGGTATGGGGGTTGTTTTTCCTGGCTAGGGCTCGGCCCGTTGGTTGTTATACCCACTACCATGAACGCTGACGTTTATCTCGACGTTCTGGACAATTCGGTCCTCCCTACACTGTGGCAATACTACGGAGATGGCCATTGTTTGTTTCAACAGGATCGAGCTCCCTGCCATACTGCAAGGCGTGTGCAGGACTGGTTTCGTGAAAATAAGGTGGATTTGTTAGACTGGCCTGCTCAGAGCCCCGATCTCAACCCAATCGAGCACATGTGGGACGAACTGGAGCGACAGATACGAAACCACACACCACGCCCAGCTTCACTTGCATCTCTTGCATCAGCTCTGCAAGAGGAATGGTGAGCCATTCCTGCACAGACTTACCGAAAACTGGTGGAAAGTATGCCTCGACGTGTTGACGCTGTAATAAAAGCAAAGGGTGGACCTACTGGTTACTAAATGCCATAATAAAACCATTTTTCCCAAAACCATGCGGTGTCCGAATACTTTTGATCATATAGTGTACTTCTAAGTATGAAATAATAAAGATTTATATTGTATAATTAAATTTAGCTTTTTAGTATATTTTCCTGTTTTTAATGTTTATCTGCAAATCTGTGACTTTCAGTAAGTCAGGCATGGTGGGATACCAATTAGCACAAATTTGCGGGGTCAGCCTGTATATAGTGATATAGTGGTTAGCATTGCTCGCTGACTACAAATCCATCAGCCCTGGGATCGAGACCCAGTGATGGCAGGTGGCATGCAGCAAAAACCCAGCTGTTCATCCTTTCATACAATAAAAAAATGGTTGGTAGATAAATGGTTACCCTGGGTAGCCTCATGCTTAAGACGCTGGGCTGCTGGTGGAACATGGTTCAGATTCCACATTAAACTGTAGGTCTAAGGTGGAGTGACAAGCTTTACCTTTGTCAGAATGAACAATTTGGGCAGAAGCAAAATCAAGGTTTTATATATATATATATATATATATATATATATATGGGAATGAACTCAGAATGGTCCCCTGAGTTTTTTATGATACACACAGACCGTGCATGGAACAAGGAACTCTTCTGGGATAATTAAATCCACTATAGTCCAAATAAGTAATGGTAAATGACAAATACCATAGTTTTTCTTTTTCATGATGCTAGCCCGACGTGGGCAATGGGTCACTCGCAAAGAGGTCCCATAAATATAGCTTCCCTCACCAGCTATCTGCAAAGCAGACAGGATCCAGCTTTGGGACATGGATCTAGGGTTTAAAGCAGCCTAGCCCTGCTACATTTAGAACCTCAATATAAGCAAAAGACTCGCTGCCTTCACATCAGATTGAATACATCAAAGAAAGAATACATCATAAAAAACTCAGGGGACCATTCTGAATTCATTCCCATCTTGAAACGGACATGTTATGTGCCTTGAAAAGTGGACACTCAATTCTGCCAGTTGAGGTTTAAGTTTTGTTTTTTGGCTAAAAATATAATAGTTACCCTTTTTCTTTGATGTATTCAATCTGACGTGAAGGCAGCGAGTCTTTTGCTTATATTGAGGTTTTAATTGTAGCAGGGCTAGGCTGCTTTAAACCCTAGATCCATGTCCCAAAGCTGGTGAGGGAAGCTATATTTATGGGACCTCTTTGCGAGTGACCCATTGCCCACGTCGGGCTAGCATCATGAAAAAGAAAAACTATGGTATTTGTCATTTACCATTACTTATTCGGACTATAGTGGATGTAATTATCCCAGAACAGTTCCTTGTTCCATGCACAGTCTGTGTGTATCATATATATATATATATATATATATATATATATATATATATATATATACCCCCGCAAAGGGGGTTCTAAGCTCGTGCTCTTGAGTGCTCGTTTGTATGTGCTTGTTCCTGGAGGTTTCACGTGCGCCCTCCCGGCCCTAGCACCCAAGGATGATGGGGCTCGACCCTGCAGTCCTTGGTCTTTTTCCACTTCAACTGTCCCCTCCACCCTTTCTTTTTCCTCTGTCTTTCCTCTCACTTTTTCTTTGTTTTTCCGCCAAGATATGCCCTTTTAAATAGAGGCGAATCGGTTCTTCCTGAACTTGAAAAAAAAAAAAAATTATATATACAGTATATATATATACACACACACACACACACACTGGTGTGTATATATAAAGGGTTCTTTCAATTTCCCATTCCTTTATTTGGTTAGTTAACCCTTTAGACACAATGTTCAACAGTAGTAGAATGATTTTTTATTAGTGTAAAACACAGTACAGGGGCTCCTCGTTATCTGAAGATAATGGGGACCAAGAAATCACCACTTTAAGTGAATCCACTAAAAGTAGGGACCTAAAACCCATAAGAAATAACGAGAATAAAGTTTAATTGGGACCTTAACACAATAAATGACACTCAAAATTATGGTTAAACATTTGTAAAATACACTTTTTAAACCCCTTTTATGTACCTTACCTTATAAAACATGTTAAACAGCAAATTTTTATTGTCTATCACTCATTCACCATTTTTCTTGCACTTAATGACATTTAATTTCACATTCAACCCATAGCTGGTACATTTTCTTTTAGGGCTAGTAGCTGCTTTATCACTAGCAGTATGCTTTGAAGTCATGGCTGCAACAATAGCGCAAAAAATCAACAAAATCAGAATGAAAACACCAGAAAACCACGGATGGGTTTAGCACTGGCAACAGTTAGCGAGAAACAGTGTGTGCAGCATCGGGGTTGGGGTTGGAGTGTGGTGGTGATGGAATGTTGGAGGTAGGGGAAAGCGAGCAAGACAGCGAGTCTGTGGGAAATTTAAATGGTTTTCCATTGCCCTTCCGTGTTCCACATACATTATCTGCAGAAACTTCTTAAGTGCGGGGAATTTATTCATATGGTTCTACAATTATTTGGCCATGTAAATGTGGGGACTCAGATAATGAATACTCAGATAACAAGGACCCCCTGTATTTGACTTCTCTCCATGCCTGGGAAAAAAGTTTCCATTTACGCGGTGTTCAACATTATGGAACAGGACTTGGAAACAAAATCCATGCCTAAAGGGTTAATAGCATCTTATCATATAACTGAAGCTACAGTATCAATATATTATTACATAGTTTTACTACAGAAGAGAATAAAACAACTTTCAAGAACTCTCATACTAATGTTTGACTGCTAATTTGCAAACTGCAAATTTACAAAAATTTTAATCAAATTACAAAAATACTGATATAATCTTGATGTATGGTACTTCAAAAACTTGCACTGCAATTCTTTCTAAAAATTATACAAAATGACATATTATCGTATTTTTCAGTGTATAAGACGCACCTTTGTATAAGACACACCCCTATTTTCAAGGCCTTTTTTCAGGAAAAAAATTATGACCAACTGTCTAGTTGTCAGAAAATGTCCGTAATTTTCTACCAGCAAGGCTGACTTTTGTTAAAGCCCTCCATCAAAAGTATGGTGATACATTTTCTTTCACCCATACTCATTATAAGAAAATAGTATTAAGTATATGGGAGACTATACTATATGTTATGAAACATAAAAGTAAATCATTATGCAATATGTACTGTTTTTCTTGTTATCAGTGGGTTGGGAGGAGTAGAAACTTAGTGTAAAATTGGCCAAACCAATACAAAGTCAAGAGGGACTAAGAGATGATGAATTTTTGTAAAAATCCATCAGTTCTTCTAGCCCATATAAAGGTAATATTATGACCTTCGGTGTATAGGATGCAGGGTGATTTTGAGACCCCTTTTTTGGGGGGAAAAAAGTGCGTCTTATACACCAAAAAATACGGTAATAAAAAACTAATAGCCATTTGACAAGTAGCTACTGCACCAAGATTCTAATGAGTACATGGATATTTATCTTATCATCATTGACTTTGCATCCAGATTAAAATTTTACCCATGGTATGAAAATAAAAACCCACTCTAATAGACAGTTTTTTCATATTTTCACAATCTAGTTTCAAATTCCACACTAGAAATTTTACAATTTCTGGAAAATTTATTTGCTGTAGTTGAAGCCCATTTTCACATTATAAAAGAGCTACCACAAATTTAGCTATAAAATGACTCCAACTCAAGAAGTCTACCACTTATTTGTAAAATGTTTGACTTTATATAATTCGCTAATTTTACCTAAACTGTGTCAATATTTCACCCAATTTGGAGAATTTGTAAATTATTTCGAGACCTTTGCAGAAATTTTAAAACTGCAGTACAAAATTTCATAAATTCAACAGACTCTTCAAGAAAATAGGGTGCATTCTCACTGTAGTACTTCAGTGTTGGTGCAGACTCTACTAAATTCTACAGACTAACATTTCACCATAGTGAAACAATGTATCACAAAGCAATGAAAAATATATTACACCATAAATTTGATAATTAGCTCTAAAATACAAATAGGCCTACTGCATGAACACTTCAAATTAAGAAGTTTGGCAGAAATTTATAACATCTGGTGGTCATTTTCTTGATTAACTACTATTACATGGAGTACCAGTATTTGTAAAAAATTTTCTATTTTCTATAGGATCCAGTATAAGTAGTATGGCAGAAGTAATACACAGTCTAAACGGAAGAGTGAAGTGATTCCGAAATACTATATCAATGAAGCAGCTCCAAATCCTATAGAAAACAGGATACATTACACAAATTCCCAATCTAATATGACACTGGAAACTTTACAGTTGGGTCATTCCAGGTCAACTCCATATAATCATGGAAAATTTGCATGAACTTGGCACAGGACTTAATATAAATGAAATTTGAGTATACACAAAATGTTTCCTCTCTATAACCTCTAAATACCCAAAATGAGGTCATTAGTTACTGACCTTATCAGGACTACTAGACCTCCTTTTCAAGGTCACAACTTTCTTACTAATTAACCTAGAAAATTGGTTTGTGATACTCTTGAATAGATTTATCTTTCCTGTTCTATATTTGACATGATTTTTCAATCATGAATCAGGTCAAAACTTTGGCTAAACATTGGTCACTCTATTTAGGCCTCAGCTATAAGTCCTTAGAATTTTATGATGGGATTTTGTATAGTTCCTTGTGTATGCTAAACTGCAGTGCTATTCAACCTGGGTGGACAGTCCACCCTTGGGTGGATGAGACTTATTTTGGGGTGGATAGCTTACGTGGAGTAGATGAGGGGGTGGATGAAATCAGCAGAATTGCAACTACTACTTTATACAAAACCATTTAATTTTATAAAAAAAAAAATTATATGTTTGTGCATACTATTAAATGTCCTTAGAATTTGACCAATTAATTATTCATATGGCTTTGTTTATCACCATTTTACTGTGTATTGTTTTGTCCATTGTTATAGCATTGTGCTATTTGATTTATAATTTTATGTTTACTTTTCAGTTTTTGTTCTCATGATGTCTTTGATTAAATACTTAAAAAAATCTGTCACCAAAAGTGGAGAGGTCATCATTGGAGAAGAGAAGCCAGTCAAAGAGCAGTCTGAACACAGCAGTGAAGAAGAAAAATCTAATGGGCCTTCTATGACTGGAGCGGTAAAATGGAAGATGAGACCTCAGCCATTGAAACAAGCAGCAAAAATGGAATGAGGACCACATCAGATTTGGGTTTTTTCATTTGAAGGAGGAGTTTGAATCCTTATCCATCAGTGAACTGTCTTTTCTGTCCTACCGTGTACAGCAACACCAATGTTGTTCCATCAAAACCTGTCCTTCACCTGAAGTCAAAGCACCCAGAACAACAGAACAAATCAAAGCAATTCTTCGAAGAAACTTTGTCTTCTTACTGGAAGCAACAATCCTCTTTTGAGAAGCAAGTGAAACACGGAGACAACAAACTACTAGTTCTGGCTTCATTTAAGATGGTACATGTACTTCTTGTCGGATATGATGATATCCTTTAAGGTATTTTCAGTATGTCGCTTCCTCATATCAACAAGGAAGTTCATACCGTTTAATTAATCTGACTGCGAGATTCTGGAACAACACTTTATACCCTTGCTTCAATGGCATCCTCTCTCTTTCAGTCTGTTGAGAGAAAGGGAATGCTTTTCTCAGAAGGATATAAATTATGAGTTTTCCTTTATTAGCCTTTATTTCACAAGGTTGGAATCACTTTTAAAATACTAGATTTCTTTACACTACAGAGTAATTAGAGAATCAAATCCTTAACACAAGACTTGTTTAGAGAATTTGCAAAAACGAAAGAGAACCCAATTTGGTTGACTAACCACTCAAAAGGTGTGGCATGAACTGCCTCCCTCGAGGAGTTTCCGTGATGCCACATTTACAAAAGATTATTAAATCGCAGTCCTATTATAATAATGATATTAGTCAAGAATTTATATAATTGTGGTTCGACACTTAACTCTTTTTAGCAAAAGAATTTATATAATTATGGTTTATGATAGTTGAAAAGAACATTTAGAATTTAGGAATCTCTGTTTAAGATTATAGATGTGGCAACACTTTTTGTTTGGTTAAAGAAAGGATGCCAGAGAATCCGCTGGGCATCGAGGCACTCTAACAAACATTAAAAATTTAACGGATTCATATTTTAATTTACAGTATACAGTGTGTCCATAAAGTCATGGTGGGATTTTAAATAGCTATATTATTGCAACGAAACATGATAATGAGATGAAAAAAGGGCAAATTGAAGAACAACTCTAAAAGAATAACTTTATTTAATGTAGTTTGATATGGGCTCCTCTGGTAGCCCTGCAGACATCTAGGCGGTGATTCAATTCCAGCCACACACGCCCAAGAACATCAGGAGTGACGGATGCGATAGCTTCCATGATTCGCTCGTGCAAGTGATGAATATCCCTAATGGGTACACTGTACAAGCTTTGCTTGACATAACCCCACAAATAAAAGTCCAAAGGTATCAGGTCCGGAGAGCGTGGAGGCCATGGCTTCCATCCTCCTCTTCCTATCCATCTCTGTGGAAATTTTTCATTAAGGAATTCTCGAACAACATTGGCATAGTGCGGAGGAGCACCATCTTGCTGAAAGATGACATTATTGTCAATAAATTGGGGTACTGCAAAATGTTCCAACATAGCAAGGTAGTTGTGTGACGTCACAGTGGGCTCCGCGAAGAAAAATGGGCCAATCACTCGATCTCGTGCTAGAGCACACCACACATTAACTTTCGGGCTATTACGCTCATGTTCAACATAGGCATGTGGACAGCCTAGACTAACTACGAGATAAAGGTTAAGCTTAGCCTAGACTAACTACAAGATACAACTTTGAGAGTTGTTCTTAAATTTGGCAGTTTCATCTCATTATCATGTTTTGTTGCAATAATATAGCTATTTAAAATCCCACCATGACTTTACGGACACACTGTATGAACAGATTAATATTTTTAAATTTCAATGAAAATTTATTGTCCTGTGGAAAAATTTTTCCACATGGCTCCCCTCCCAGAGTTGGTACTCTGGGGTTAGTTTGAAAAATCCTCTCAAACAAAAGTAGTTGGATGTAGTGTTACATAAGGACAAAAGAAATAGTTAAACACAATACATATACTTAGTGCTTAATCCACTATATTTATCAGTTAAATTTTACACTAAAATCGATACTTATGTACTAGCTAATGAACACTTATAATTAACAGTCATTTGTGTGTCCTTCAGCACTTGGAGTCTGATTTCTTTAGGTCCATTTTTTTGTTTTACACTGGTCTAAGTTCACCGTGTGCATACACTTTTAAATCATAAGTGATTTTTATCAAACTTTAAGAGAACAAAAATTTAGAGAAATGAATTTCAATGAACTATTGGAAAAAGTACTTAAGTGAAATTGATACAATTTCTGCAAGGTTTAGAATGGATATTATCGTTTTGAGAACTTTTTAGAACTTTGGAATTGAATCAACTCTATAGCTTGGAAGGTATAAAATTTCAAGGGTGTGTGCCATGAAAGGGTTACATGTGGACCTTGCTCAAGTTTTTGGATGTACGCATTGGTGGCTCATTGCCTCTGACATCAATCATTCCACATCTCAAGCGTAGTTCAATAAATTTGTATGAAGGGCATGAATGTACAGGTATCACCTAACATTTATATAGAGTACGTGCGGTGGTAGCTCTGGAACTGGAAGTGCAGTTAAGGAAACAGTTTGCACATGGGGTAAACCAACATTATTATCAGGGCTGGCCCTAGCAAATGCGGGGCCCAATTTGAGATTCTTAAAGTGGGGCCCTAAAGTTAAAGTTACCTACTCATAGTGGGTGTATGCTTACTGAAAGAAAAGAACAATGATTCCACAACAAATATCATTTATTTTGGATGTGATCAAAAGGAAACCTTTCTGGCTTTCATAGTGGCAAATTCGGCAATGAGGTCTGTATAGTTACAGTTTCTCGCGATGTCATTTTCAATGGAGAGGATCGCCAGATTACTGGGTCGATCTTGCAGCATCATTGACTGTAAGTGCGTTTTTATTAATTTCAACTTTGAGAAACTTCTTTCCCCAGATGCAACAGTAAGTGGAATAGTCAGTAGTATTTGCAATGCAGTCATGAAATTTGGGAAATCCACAGAACGATTGTTCAAAGTGATGAAGCCCAATATCTTCAGTGAATCACTTTGTATATCTTCTGGAAGAATTGGTTTCAAGGCTTCCATTTCCTCAGCAAGCATGAATCCATCAATGTTGTGGTCTTCTCCATCAGTCAGTTCAAGTTCAAGATCTTTGCTGTGCTTATGTAGGTCTGTCTTAGATATCTTTGTGAACATCTACATGAAGCCAAACTTTGAGTGATGTTCTTTCAGTTGTTCAGATCATCATTTCAGGGAGGAGATGGCAGTGTCTAAAATTGCGTTAAACACAGAAATTTTAAATTTTTCTTCAGCATCTTCAATTGGCTGGTCTTGACCTTCATAGGAAAACATCATCTTCTTGCGTCTGACCTGTGTTGTCTTGAATTCTGGCTCAATTTCAAGCTGCTCTGCGATCTCTTTGGCATCTGTTACAGCATTTTGAAATTCACTCTCCCAATATTCTTTCATCCACTTACATGTTCTTTCCAAACTCTTGATGCTTTGAATCACTCTGAAGATCTTTACTCATGTAGTTGACTTGAAAGAGGAGGTCATACCAGAATATGACAGCAACAATGAATTTAAAATTCTTCATCTCTTTGCAAAGTGATTCTGCTTCGCTTCTTCCTTGAGGATCTTTTGCTTTTTCAGCAATTTCGACAAGTGCATCATAGATCTCGACAGCTTGATATTGTACAGCTTTGACACTTTGCACACGGCATTCCCATCTTGTCTCGCTCAAGGGCTTCACTGGGTGTGCATTGCACAAAAGTATTTCTCTGTGGCAAAGTATTTCTCTGTGATCCTTGATTGCACACTGTGCAATCAAGGATCACAGAGAAATACTTTGCCATTTTAATTCTGTGTACAATGGTTGTTCAAACTTTATTGCCCATGAGCAAGATGAGTTCATTCTGGATTTGTTTTCCCAGGTAATGATCATGAATTTTGTTACTGACTATTCTTCTAAGATGGTCTTGCATGACAGGATCAAATCTTGAGATAAGCTCAACCAGTCCAAGGAAGTTGCCATTATTCTGTCTGAAGATTGTATCTACTGATCCTCAGAATGCCATGTTTTGTTCAGTGAGGTACTGTACAATGGCGAGAAGGCGCTCAAACACATTTTTCCACTTAAGCTTCTCTGTATTGATTCGTTTCTGACTGAGTTGATCCACAGTGCAACTTTTGATCAAATGTTGTTCGAGTTCCATCCATTGGAGGGTCACCTTCAGATGGCCCTGTGATCTTTTGTGCTCAGACAGTCTGGAACTAGTATTCACCCAGTCACAGAATCCTCCACACCCCAAGGCATTGTTGGAGTTTCCAAATAATTTGCAACAGAAACAAAATATCCAATTCTTAGAGATTGAATAAATCAGCCATTTCCATATACCAACTTCTCCATTTTCCATCTGTCTCTTGTAATGACTTTTTGAAAACTTGCGGCCATTGTCATCTCCGGGAAAGTTATAGTCTTCCTCACAATGTGGTAGGCCTTTACTCACTAGTAAATCTCTGACTTTTGTGCTGACAGTTTCCAGCCATTGACCTGGATCTTTGAGTGCATCCAGAGGCTGATTTTGCAGAATTGGAGTCTGATCCATGGGTTCTTCTTCCCTCTGGATATCACACTTTCATCTATCAAAGCTGATGATGATGCATGTGACAGCACAGGCACATCTTGTTCAGTTTCAGCCTGTGGATCGTGTTTCTCTAGAAATTTTTCAAATGACCCATACATACGCTCAAGTTCTGATTTCTGCTTCATTTCACGCTGTCTCTTCTGGTGACTACTGAGATATTTCCAAGCAGTATCTCGCAATCTCTTTGGAGGCATCACTGTCAGTCGATATCTGAAATATAACAAAATATATAATTAATACGGAATACTACTGTATATGAAGAGTTATTATGACAAGCCATATTTAATTTAACACTCAAAACCAAAATATTTTTTTATACTGTACTCATATATTTGCAGGGCCCCTAATAGCGTGGGGCCCAAAGCAGCTGCTTTGCTTGCTTTACCCAAAGGCTGGCAGTGGTTACGATTACTGTTCTTAGTTTTGTGTATTTGGTTCCTTTTGAGAGCATGCGCATGGCCTTAGGTTGTAAGTGTGTCACGGTTGGTCACTGGCCCTTTTGGCAGAGGTAAGGGAGGCCATGCCACTTGCTAGGCCTGGTGGAGGAGGCCTACATAACTGAAGCTGATAGGTAGGGTCCTTGCCCTCATCATCCTTTGGTGATGGCAGGAAAAGTGTTCTGGCCCGCTGTCGGAAAGGAGGAGAAAGAGTTCTCAGTTCCACTTCTGAATCCCGAATGGCTGATGGCATGAGGATCTCGGCAAGAGGAGTGGAAGGAAGCTCCACATTCAGAGAACTGACTGAGTCTTCTCTGGTCTCTCTCGGTGGGTGATTCTCAGTCTGTATCCTTGCAGGGGAGTTCGCTGGTGATATGCAGCTGGGATAGTAGGTAGCAGTCATACAGATCATCAGTGTTGTCAAGATTCACATTTGGGGGTGGTTCTGGAGAATGCCCTTCCCTTGGTTTTGGCATCCGAGGTGGTGGGAACTCTGCTTCACGATCTTCATGAGGCCCTTGTGAATGACCTTACTTTTCCTGGTATGGAGGTGCATCACCTTGTACTTATTCTGCTGCAGATCCTGCATGATACGATACAGACCATCCCATCTACGATAAAATTTCTTGGGAGCGTGAGGGGGTTTGCGATTTTTGTCAAAAAGGTAGCGATGTTGGCCAACTATC
Organism: Bathynomus jamesi; assembly: GCA_023014485.1. NCBI lineage: Eukaryota > Metazoa > Arthropoda > Malacostraca > Isopoda > Cirolanidae > Bathynomus > Bathynomus jamesi. The sequence continues at coordinate 317,786 of JAJOZX010001599.1, forward strand.
ACAGATCGCTGTTGGGGAAACGGCGATGTTGCTCCACTTGCATCTGGTCTATGGACATTTCAAGGTGTTGTCTAGCTAACTTGAAGATTTCCCAAGCTCAATTTGTGAGTACACTGGTCCCTCGCTGTACGAATGGCTTAATGGCTTGCTATACGAAAAATTCGCTGTACAAATGACCCAAATAAGGAGCAAATAGTTTGCTCTATGAAATTTAACTTGCTGTGTGAATTTCCCGCCAAATGTCCGGTGCCAATTTTGGCCAATAGGAGCGCAGTGCTGATGATTTCATCCACTAGGAGGCAATCCATTACATTTTGTTCAGTGTCTGTTGATCGTTTTCTACAAGTGGTTGTGCACTCAGTTGTGCTTTGTTAATTGATTGCTAACTATGGGTCCTAAAGCTAAATGTGGCCGTAATATTATTTCTATTAAAATTAAAAAGGATATCATAAAAAAAATCTGAAGCTGGGGTATGGTATGTTTAAAAGATTTGGTGACTGAATTTGGTTACTCTGCCTCATCCCTAGCCACAATTGCAGACCATGGAAAAGAACTAACAACAGAGGAGCTACAGGAATTGGGGAGGTCAAGTGGAGGAGGACAATGGAGAAGAGGAAATTGATGATGATGCCCATGGTGTAACATCACATGAGCTGACAGATCTTTTTAAAGCCTGGGATGTTATTAAAAATATTGTTAAAAAACATCCAGACATTGAATCAACAGAAATTTTTTGAGTCGTACTCACTCAGTTCCCTGCAAAAGTTAGTTTTGCCATAACTATAAATAAGAGTCAGGGGCAAACTATATCTACTTGCGGCCTCTATCTGAAGGAAATAAGTTGTTTTTCTCATGGTCAGCTGTATGTAGCTTGCTCTAGTGTCGAAGTGGAATTCTCTGCATATTCTAACAACTGAAAAGAAAGGTTCTGAAAACTTAATCCAGATGAAGAATCTTGATTGAAAAAGGGAGAAAAGGGAGAAGAAGGAAGCCATCACTTGAAAGAACTACAGTAAATAGCTAGAACAACGTGAAAAAAGTGTTAGCAGCTGACAAGGAAGCTTCTAAACAGTGGCTGCATCCTCCAGCGCAGGACACATCAACGCGAAAAGGCGACATCAAACCAAAACATCAACGCGCTGGTGGCCAAACTTCCTCAAATCTCCGTGCAGCGGGCTGTCTACGGTTGGCCAGACTGGCAGTCGACGGCCTGTTGCGCAGCACGGTCAGAGTGCCAATCGGCTCCCGGGGCCGGACCTATTCTCAGCGTGCTATTTTTTCAATTACAGGGAACAATTGCGTGCTCCCCGAACTACTCTTACTCTCTGGCGACATTAAGACTAATCCAGGCCCCACTACAACTTACACATGTCACCATACACAAAGACATAGACACAATAGCACCATGAGACACATACAGAAATATAATATTAACATATTACAGTACAACGTAGATGGCCTCACAAACAAAATCATGCAGCTTAGGGAATTCGTACACAAACAAAACATTCACATAGCACTTATACAAGAAACAAAACTAAAACACACACACAAAACACCCACCATCCCTGACTTCATGGCGATCCGTCAAGATCGTACTGGGGGTAACGGGGGTGGACTCATCACTTACATACGTAAAAGCATTAGCTACACTGATGCTACCCAAAACATTACAAACACAATCCAAGCAGATAACACGATAGAAATACAGGCAGTTAACATTAAAACACGCACAAAACATAACACCACACTAATCAACATTTACATCCCACCAGATAGTTCACCTCAGGTGCCAGCCAATTACAATCCACAGTTACACAATCTTGCCTCTCTCACTAATGTCATCTTAGGAGGAGACTTCAACACCAAAGACACTAATTGGTACCTGCACAATCAAAACAACACCAGAGGCACCAACATAGCCACACAACTAAACAGCCTCTTCATTCTTAACAATACAGAAGAACATACACACATACCACATCAAGCAGGATACTCAAACTCCTCCCCAGACATAATGTTCTGTTCCCCCTCACTAGCAACACATACACAATGGAGAACAGAAAAACAACTGTCATCAGACCACCTGCCCATCATCATTACAACACATTCTACACTCTGCCCAAACAGCCTTAGGCACACTTACAGAAATTACAAGAAAGCTGATTGGGAACAGTTCAAAATACAGACTGAGGAACAATTCACCACATTAAACAGCACACCCATCATAAACATCGATACAACACTCAAGACATTTAATCAGATTATCAATAATGCAAACAAATACATACCCAAGGGCAACATTAGGAAATACAACCCAAATTACACTAGAGAAATAGCCCACCTCATAAGGCAACGTAACAACCTCAAATATAACACACAAACACCACACACAGAAGCCATAAAACAGCAGATACAACAGCTCAACACAGAAATAAACAACAAACTCAAAGAAAAACAAACAGAAACATTCAGGGAATTCATAACAACACTAAACCACTCCACAGATACATCCAGGCTATACAAGACTATAAATAGCATTACCACTCTAACAGCGGCATTCACACCTCACACGCGGCTATCTGTCGCAGCCAAAATAATATCCCAACATACACACAACAAGCTAACATTCTGTTTAATCACTACGCAAAGATAAGTCACTTAAACAGAGACAACAACCAGAAACACGCAGACAGACAAACAGCCAGACACAAGAAAACCTACCGACTCGACACGACCATTACATCCTTCAATACAGACCAGACCACCAAGATCATCAAAAACATTAAGAATTCGAAGGCTACTGGACCAGACAACATATCTAACATACACCTTAAACACTTGGACCCACAAGGAATACTAGCTCTCACAAATATCAGCACATATTCATACCAACACTGTATTATTCCTGACATATGGAAACCATCAAAAACATTAAGAATTCGAAGGCTACTGGACCAGACAACATATCTAACATACACCTTAAACACTTGGGCCCACAAGGAATACTAGCTCTCACAAATATCAGCACATATTCATACCAACACTGTATTATTCCTGACATATGGAAACAAGGTAAAATTATTACACTACTCAAACCAAACAAAAATCCAACAGAACCAGCTTCCTATAGACCCATTACTTTACTATGCACACCTTCCAAAGTAACAGAAAGACTAATCTTACAAATCACCAACCCACACATACCACTATCGCCTACTCAACATGGATTCAGACCTCACCACTCAACCACGACATTACTCACTAACCTCACGCAGCACATCATGGATGGCATCAACTCCAGAAGACCAGCTCAACGTACACTATTAGCAACAATAGACATTAGTAAAGCATTTGATGCTATCCCACGCTTCCCTCTCATAAACAAAATACTCAACACAAACATGCACAATAACACCAAAAGGTAGCTGAGCAACTCTCTCTCAGGAAGATACTCACATGTCACATTTAATGGCAAGTCATCCAAAAACAAGCTTTTTCCGAATGGGGTCCCTCAAGGCTCTGTTCTCTCACCAACACTCTTCAACTTATACATGCATGACATTCCAACACCCATAGATAACAAGCTTACCTTATCATCATATGCAGATGATATCACTCTAACATCCACCCACAACATCGACACCGCTACAAATAACCTACAAACATACATAAACAGTATACAAGACTGGCTCACACACAATAGACTCAAAGTAGCACCCACAAAATCAACCATCACCTCGCTTACAAGCAACACAAAAGAACACCAGGTAATTGCACAGCTTACACTAAACAACATCAACATTCCACACACTCACAGAACCAAAATACTTGATGTCACATACAACACATCATTATCGTTTGCAAACCACATTCAGGACATTAAAACCAAATGTACGTCAAGACTTAACACGCTTAGGGTACTAACAGGCACAAACTTTGGACACCAGCAAGAAACAACATCACTCATATACAAACAATATATTCACTCAGTTATGGACTATGCTAGCCCATGCTGGGCACCCATTATCTCAAACACACACACAAACACCTTACAAACAATACAAAACAACGCACTTTGTATCATTACAGGATGCACTCAAACAACACCAATAGAACACCTGCACACAGAAACAAAAATACTAAAAGTTAGGGAACATTTAGACATGAGGGGAACACAATTCATGGCAGCAGCAACAACTAACCCACAACACCCTTGCCACTACATGTACAATCATGCACCAACACCTCGCACCATTAAGGTAACACCAGAAAGACATTATAACCAAATACTCCATTCCATACCACGCTCCAGAGACATCACACAGTACAGAAAACACATACACACACACCTAACCCACAAAGCACTGACACGACTCGGTCCGAATGCGGTCCTAGGTGCGAAGCCACCACCCATTAACAGGTCAGAGATCAGCCTGAGCAGATCAGATCGAGTTAGCTTAGCACGATTCCAATGTAGACATCACCCCAACTTACGGACATATAAACACAGACTAGACAACTCCATAGACGACACCTGCCACCTGTGCCAAGACACACCACAAACAATTGAACACATTATGACGGACTGTACCGCTCTAGCACAACAACGAACGCAACACAACATCACTAGTGTGCTGAACCTCTGGTCCACTCCAGAGAGGGCGATCGGTTACCTGCGTGCCGCCGGCTTGCTCGATTAGGGTGGGCTGATCGGCTAAACAACAACAACAGAAATTTTAACCTGCAGGTTTGAAGACACCATCCTCAGTTATTTCCGGAACATGCAGAGAAAGAGAAAAAGACAAACAACCCTTGACACCTTTGTTAGTAAACAACCCAGACTCCAAACCCCACAGCTGGAAGGTCCTCCTAACATCATAATGGAAGGAGATTCACCTTCCAAGCAGTAACCCCTCTGCACCAACTCCACTGCCACTGGCTATTCTTCTATGTACACCAACTCCACCGCCACTGGCTATTCTTCTATGTTGTGTACAATTTAGGGTGCATCAAAAATGGCAACTTTCAAAAATTGATTTGGCCCTACGTTATTATGGTTACATTCCCTAAAAAAAATTCACATGCAAAATTTCAGGTCAATTGATTAATATCTACTGGGTCTACCTAGCTCCTAAACTTTTACAAAAATGACAATTTTTGGGATAAATTGCCTTAAATTTTTTTTTTCACATATACCTTTATTTTATTGAATTGAATGATCCTTAAGGTACTATAGGCCTAGTATGTTTAGTTTGCTTGTGTTTAAACCATAGCTACTATTAATAAACATCATTTGCCATCATGAAATACCTATAGCTATTTTTTCTTATTTTCAGGCATGTAGACTACTTTAATATTAATCTATGTTTCTATTACAGGTCAATTTTTTATATATGTTGGTGATAATAGTTGATATATGATATAATGGATAATAGTGGTAAAGCCAGTGAAGCCACTTCTAGTGGTAAAACTTGTTCAAGTGGTGCAGATAAAGTTGATGTAAAAACACGAAAAAAAAACTGTATATTTGGATTAGGTCCTGGCATCATAAATAATGATGCAAAGATTGTAGGATGTCACTTGCCAACAAGTGAACAAGTTCTTAGATGTTTCCTATTTCACCAGCAACAGGGTCTAAAAGAGAGAAGAACTAAGCAAGATATAGCTAAAATTGTTTTAACAGAAATTCAACCATTCTACAATAAAGCCAACATACCAATGATTACTGAGAAAAAAGCATGAGAGAAAATAATTTCATTGTCAGAAAAGAATGCAAAACTGAGAAAAATTCCATTGAAAAGAAGAGAGCTACAAAGTACAAAGACAAGACTAGAAGATATGGAAGATATACAATTTCTTCAATCTATGCAAGGGGATAGAATTGCTTCTTTTGGAGCTCATGATCAAACTTTAGCATCCAAAATGAAGCGCATTAATTTTTGAAAATGTGAAGAAAATGCGAGAAAAGAAAAGGAATTGAGAGACACTGAAGCTTCTTGCAGTTATGTTGAATTAGAAAGCAGTAGCACAAGCGATACAACTACCATTGAGAGTGAGTCAGAAGCTAATGATGGAGCTGAAAAAGATGGAAAATCCACACAGTCAACAGTCTGTTTAGGTACTCAAGCTATCATTCCTCATGACATTCTGAAAAGACCGAAACTTGTTTCTTTGGCATCAAGAATGAAAATGACTCTGGCACAACAGGCTACATTCACAAAAGCTTTTGTTGAAGAATGTGGTGGTAACACTAAGGCAGTGGCAACTTCATATGCTACAGCTGATAGAGCAAGACACGAAGTAGCCCAAAAAATTTCAAGTTCCATTCAAAAATCTTGGAATCCTCCTAAATTGGCCTCTCTTCATTGGGATTCGAAAATAATTTCTACTCTGCAGGATAAATATGTTACAGAAGAACGATTAGCCGTATCAGTTGGAAATTCAATGGATCTCAAACTACTTGGTATTCCATCATATCATCCTAGTGCTGGTGGCAGTGGCCAATCTGGGAAAAACTTGACTGAAGAAGTTATGAAGCTACTGAAATTGTGGAACTGCTCCAATTCAATAGTGAACTTGGTTTTCGACACTACAGCAACCAACACGGGACATGTGAGCGCTGCATGCATAACTATCCAACAAGAGATTGGATGGCCTTTATTATGGTCTGCATGCAGGCATCATGTTGGTGAAGTTATTATGAGTCATGTGTTTCAGGACATGAAAGTAGAAACTTCGAGTGGACCAGAAATTAATGTCTAACAGATTTCGAGAAAAGTTTCAGTGGATTTCCAAGGATGAAAAATTGAAAAAAATTGAGTTCAATCAGTACTCCAAAGCTGTCTTGGAGATTCTTCAGGAATGGACTGATTATGCAATTCAAATAAGTAATATAGAAAAGCAACATACACGATATGACTACAAACAATTTTCTGACTTAGTTGTGTTATACTTAAATGCAGGACCTAGTGATAAGGATATAACCCTTCAGCAACCTGGTGCTATACATAGAGCCAGATGGATGAGTAAAGCAATATATGCTCTAAAAATTGCATTGCTAGAAGATAATATCTCGAAACTACCTTCAGTAACAATCACAAACAAGCAACAAATTCTGAAACTAAGAGACTTTGCAACCTTCATTTCACTGATTTACTACCCATGGTGGATGACCTGCTCTTCAGTTTTTGATGCACCATGGCACGATTTGCAACTTTACAAAAAGCTTCTTAGATACGAGGAAGTAAACAAGCAAATAGCAAAAAGTGCTCTAACATCTTTGAAACGTCATCTCTGGTACCTTTCATCAGAGATAATTCCTCTTGTATTATTCAGCGATTTGGTTCCAAAAAATGAATTTCGTGCTATAACAAACCATCTACTTTCCTATAAACCACACAAGATTGAGACAATGGTTCCAGAAGGTAGACATGGATCTAGTTTTGGAAAGCCTAATTTCCCTACCAATCTACGATTGGAAACCACACTAGCTGACTTGGTTGACAAAAACTCATGGTTCATATTCTCTTCACTACAGTTAGACTATGATTTTTTAATGGTTGAGATTGTTGAATGGAAAACAACAGCATCATTTATATCTTCCAAAGAAAAACTTTTGGCTATAAATGTCATAAATGATGGCTCTGAGAGGGCAGTAAAACTATGCAGTGACTTTTATGAGGCTGCAAGGACTGAAGAACATCTTCAAAATGTTCTCTAAGTTGTAGAAGCTGACAGAAAAGCCACTCCTAATCTGAGAAAGAGACAAGCTTCTTTATTATCTGTTTTAGAAGAAAAAAGGACAAAGAAGAAGAATTAAGATATCAATAAGCAACAAATCAATTTTTACAAGTATTTTATCATGAAATACCATTTTTAATAGGTGGAGGTGGTCGGTGGGATGCTTGGCAAGTTGGGTCCTCGTCCCGCATCCTTGTAACTCACTTCATGATTCTCAGAATAATACAAAAAAAAGTCTAAAAAGACAGATAATTTCATGAATTGAGGCTAAAACTTGCCTAAAACTAACTATATTTACAATTTTTTTTTCAAACAAAATCTACAACGCTTACACACAAGATTTTCTAGTCAAACCATAAAATTCCACAATTGTCAAATTTTCATCTTCGAGGTGGACCCACTAAATATTGTCAGAACAGCTTGAAACGTGGACACTGAAGGTTTGTTGGGGATTGTAACCATAATATCATAGGGCCAAATCAATATCCGAAGTTCGAAATTTCACCCCTTATAGGCTGATACACCCTAGTAGGGTGGGTCATACTATGCATTTTTTTTAAATCAATGGAGAGGGGTGTTCAAATGACATATTTTGGTGTATAGAACACAATTCTGAAGTAAATATTTAATTCTGATAACCCTAACCTACATCATTTTGCAGTTGATTATTATTAAATTGTTGATTATTTTACTATTGTAGTTACCCCAGAATATGTCTTCTCACGTTTTCTATCATGGCTACTCATGTTATCTCTCATAGAGCATTGTTCTAACTAATTCATATAAACACACATAATGTAATTCATATAATAAAAATAATATTTAAATACTCAAATAAAAAGGTGTGCCATTCCACTTAATTGTAATTATCATACAGTTTGGTATATGAAATATTTTGACAGTTTTCTGGCGCGCATAAGGCCATTTTCTGAGCCACCTTTCTCAGAGGCTAGATGTAACGTTTCAGAACATTCTAAAACATTTTCTGAAATATTTGAAGTGACTCATGATTTATGAAGCTATTTTACCACCTCGGCTTGCAGTGAGGGGATAGATTTAGTGATTATCTACTGATATTTTTTTTGTTACTGTTCACATGTGAGTATTATTCTGTTATATTTTAGAAAAAGCTATTTCTACGCATATTATAGTGATACATTGAGCAAAATTTAATTAACAACTTTGATTTGAGCTAAAATTAGGTGGTTCATTTTTAGTACAACTGAGCAGTATGAGGCCTATTTCAATGTTCTAAAGAATATTTTTAGGATGTGTTTCTTTAGTTTTTTTAGAGTACATGAACAAATTATTTGCATTACAGACAACAGATAAATTAGCATTTTATAACATTTTGAAACCAAAAAAGCATAATGTGTTTAGCATTTGCAGATAAATTTGTTCTTGCCCATTTCAGCTCTTTTTTTAACCAAGAATTTTGCGCTGAAAAGAGTTAATACCTGTCTATAGTGGATACTTAACTGTTGTATTATTGTTTTTATTTCAGTGTGAACTCATTAAGAAAATGGCTCAAGTCAGAACAAGGACGAAATCAAGTTCTCATCTGAGTAATCTTGTTGGCACTGGTCGGGAGCTGTTGGTGTCTGAACTGCCAACTGTGAGGGATATCCTGAGGTATGGCATCTACTTGAGGAAGCAAAGTGAAGATGACAAGAGGAACTACCCAGTGGACAAGCTGGTGAGTGACATCTACCCTGGTCTGATTTGTCAGTGGAGCAAAGCTAATGCTCTTTTCAAGCCACCTGTTATCAATGAAAAAGTGACCATCATGTCCAAGCTCAAGGAGGTCTGGAATCAGGCAGTGAAGTTTTCTCTTGGGAAGGGCAAACTTGATGCCAAAGAGATGTTCATTGTCAAGTTAGACAAGTTCTTTGATATTTTGACTTGCAAGTGTCGTGTCAGATTACCAGTTGTGAGGGGGGAGGCTGTGAGAGCTGTGCTATCCAAGCCCACATTAACTGTTCCTGCAGCAGAGAGAAAAAGATTCCTGTGAAAGATCTTGCCTACATCAAGGGACAGAAAGAGAAGGTTGGAAGTAAGGGACCCCACCAAATAGGGGGTCCTGATCTACCAGAGCACAAGAGACAGGTGAGGACATTGAAAAGGCAGTGGATGGAAAGGAAGGCAGAGAAAAGGAGAAGGAGCAAGGAGGAAAGTGCTGCAGTAGCAGAGAAGGCAGCCAGGAAGGATGTTAAGAGAGTTTTGGCAGATGGTGATGAGGATCTGGAATTGGAGAGAAGTGGTGATGAAGATGAGTTTGTTCCTGAAGTTGAGCTCTTCCCTCAAACTGACCCTGAGCCAGCAGCTTCGGCAAAGGTACAGAAAAACTATGATGAGATTCAAAACATTGCCCTTGCTAGTGTAAGGTATGGCATAGAGCTGAGGCCAACTGCAGCGATAGCAACAGCAGCTCTGATTGATGCAGGAATCATCACAGAAGACAATACAAGTAAAGTGATTGATAAGAGCAAGGTCAAGAGAGCACAGGAGAAGTTGATGAGAGAGCTGGGGGAACAGTTCGAGCTGATGTTCAAGTCTGAGTCAAAGCAGGATTTGTGCAACCTGGCAAAGTTCAAGATGTCAGGAGAATGATCTTTGTAATTATATCCAGTGATATACATGCAGTTCACCTATTAATAAATATATGTAAAGTTGATTTGGCCTTGTCAATATAAATGATTTACCTTATATCTTTTAATATATTATAAAGGGGTTCAAAAGGGTAAAATTGGCAATTTAGAAATACAAAATGATGTAGGTTAGAGTTATCCTATCCAAAAAATAAGCTCATATTTGAATTCCCCATGTAAAAACACACAATTTAGACACCCCTCATGGTAGGATTTCCTTCAGATTCATGTTGTCACCTGAGTACGACCCGCCCTAGCACCCTAGTGTACATATTTGCACACTGTTTACTACTTAAAAACTCCTAAATTTCTAATACATTTTGGTAAAAATGACCTATTTTGGGGGGCTTGGAATGGATTAGACTATTTCCATTAATTATAGGGTTTGCTCTATGAACAACCCTCTGGAACGAATTAGATTCGTAGAGCAAGGGACCACTGTATGTGGTTATACTCATCCATCTGGTCCAGGGTTGGCAGTCCTTCCATAGAGTCTTCGGCTTCACCAAAATCAAAAGGAAGACATTTATCATAGTGGTACAATATGAATTGGGGAGTATCTCCCACAGTACGATTACACACGTTGTTAATGGCAAGTTGTGCCAGTGGGAGGCACTCATCTCAATTTTTACCGTCTGCGTCGATGACATGTTTCAAATAGGTGATTTTGCCATTTTGTCATTCAACTAGCCCATTCGCCTGAGGGTGGTAGGCTGTAATGTGGATGTTTTTGATCCAGCATAATTTACAGATATTATTCAGGAGTTTCGAACAAAACTCCGGAGCTTGATCCGAGATAGAAGGGCATAGAAGGGGTGTTATGATTCTGTATAACTTAACGTAAAAGAGCCTTTGCAACTACTTCCACAGTCCAATTGGGGATAGCTACCAGCTCATTGTAATGTGAGAAATGATCAGTAAACACCAAGATCCGTGTATTTCCCGAGGTGGTCTTTGGTAAAGGTCCAATCATGTCCATGCCAACCCAATCCCAGGGTTTGATAGGTACAGGATATTGGTGCATGTGGGCTATTTGGTTAAGTGACCTTTGTGCTCTAAACAGGATGGGCAGATGCTGCAATAGTCTGAAGCCCTTTTTGTCAAACTTGGGAAATGGAACCTCTCCTGGACTTGCTTTTGCATGCACTTTGGATCAAAATGGCCAGAAACTGGAGTCATGACATAATTGCAGAGCAAGGTCAACAAGCTCAGCTGGGACCTCAATGACATCCTTCCCTTGTGAGTCTCTGTAATACAAAATGCCATCCTTTATGACAGTGGTTCCCAAACCCATGGTCATGACCCTCACTTGGGTCACGGGATGGAAATTCTCAATGACTGATTCAATCAAACTATATGAATATAAACACAACGTATCAAAATGATTGGTCATTAACACTGCATGTACCAGCGTTTAGGGTCACCAGGCCAGGACAATATTCTATTCAGGGTTGCCACCATAAATGTTTGGGAACCACTGCTTTATGACATGGTGAGAAGAGGATGGACCCAATGGCATTGCTGTTCCACTCAGTTCCCTGAGTAATTTCCCAGTGTAGGCATTTCTGACCTGGGCATGGTGAAGCATTTGTTCCTCCATGATGGGTAGAACTTGCATCCAGCATATTTTGGCCTCAGAATCTGCCTGGAGTCAGGATAGATAGTCCAGCAGAATGTGCGATTTTCCCGGATGGTAGACTATACAAGGGGAAAATGTTTGGACTGATAGTGCCCATCGGCTGAGACATCCCTCCAGGAGCTTGTTCTTGAATAGAGGTGTCATGGGCTGATGGTCAGTCTTGACAGTGATGATGTACCCATAGATCATGTTCTTGAACTTCTTCAGACCCCATACTACTCCAAGGCCCAAGGGCCTCCTTTTCAGTGGCTGAATAGTTGCATTCAGGCTTTGACAGCAAATGACTAGCATAAGCTATAGGCAATTCAACACCATTTACTTCTTGAAGCAGGATGGCACCTAGACCATACTGTGATGCATCAGTCGCTAGAATGAAGGGTTTGGAATAGTTTGGGAACTGGAGGATGGGTTCTGTGAGCAGTTTGTCCTGAAGGGTTTCAAAAGTGCCCTATTGAGTTTTTGTCCATTCGAACACCACATCCTTTTTTAATAGATTGGTGAGGGGAGTAGCGATTTTGGAGAAATCAGGAATCATGTTCCTGTAGAACCCATAGAATCCAATGAAAGATATTACTTCATCCATGTTATAGGGAACAGGGCAGTTCTTCAAGGTTCAAATTTTAGCGGGATCAGGATGGATTCCATCCAGAGAAAGTAAGTACGCCAAATATACAAGTGAAGTCTAGAAGAAGTTACATTTTGAGAGCTTGAGCTTCAGATTGGCCTTCCGAAGTCAATCAAAAACGTTTTGGAGATGCCAAAAATGATCTTCATTTGTCTCGCTGAAGACTATCCGGTCATTGAGGTAAACAAGGACTTCTAAGCTGAGAATTCCCATTAAAACGATGTCCATCAGTCTCGAAAAACACGCAGGCCTGTTCTTGCACCCAAATGGCAAAACTTTCCATTCGTAGTGGCTGCAAGTTGTCAAAAAGGCTGTGTAGGGCTGGGATTCTAGGCTAACCTCCAGTTGCCAGTAACCTGAGGCAAGGTCCAAGGTAGTGAAGCATTTAGATCCTCCAACATTTTGGATCACATCTTGCATGTTGGATATAGGGAATCGATCAGGACTAGTTATCGCGTTTAATCGACGATAGTCTATACATGGATGGAAGGTGTTATCCTTTTTGGTGACCAAAATCATAGGAGCAGACCATGGGCTTGTTGAAGGTCTTATTAGGTCTTGCTCAAGCATCTCCTGCACATGCTGTTCAACGATGGCTTGTTGCAAATGAGGGATGTGATACGGCGGAACATATAGCGGCCAAGTATGAGGTTCTAATTTAATGTGGAAAGGAGCTAATTTGGTTTGTCCTAAGGGATCACCTTTGAGCGCAATCACATCCTGATTAGTGACTAAAAATCCTAAAGCTGATGGTACAGTTTAGAGTTTTGAAGCAAGGGGGAATCTGGAGAATTTTGTTTGATCCACTGGTCTAAGATTTCCCAATATTCCGCATGGAGCTCGTCCATAGGCAGCTCGGCTGAATAAAAAATTTGCCGAATATCTATCTGGACATGGTCAGGGTTGAGAATTTCCTCATACACCAGTAAGGCTTCTCCAATCTGTTGGTCTGTTTCCAACCTCATCAGTTTCATTCCTCGGTTAATGCAAAGTACCAGAAGCTCAGAATTTCAGTAAGTTCCCAGCGTTTGTGCCACAAGCAAGTTTGCTCATGGACAGGTTTTTTTGGTGACTAGATTGGTTCCATCCAGAAGGGGGTTTCCTTGCCGGGAAGTGACCAAGTGACCCAAGTGGCAAACCAAACTCTCTCAAACAGTTGAATAATGACTGGATCTCTACATGACAAAAAGAATTGCTCCTGGTTGGAAAAATTTGTGCTGTTGGAGATCTCAGAAAAAGTGTCAAAAACGGAGTCTGAGTCAGAGAAGGCACAAACATCATGACTATACTTAGTAGGATGGTCTTCCGTGTCTCATATGAAGTCTGTTCCAAGCTCGATGGCCATGTTGGTTATGCTTTCTGATGCATCATCAGCCTGTGTCGATGATGGTGATGTGTCTTGATTCTCAGGAAAATCACCAATGACCATGACTCCAGATTTGAAAAATTTACTGGAGCACAGCTCTGAATTTACTTTTTTTTTCCCTTACACCACTAGATAGGTTAATGATAGTAAACTCTTGAATTGACGACATACCAATTACAAATTGTTTTAGCTAAACATAATAATACAATAATGTACAGTTTATAACTCACCTTAAGTTTATTTATTCATTGCAGCAGCAACAGTGGACGATGTTAGACCTTGCATGTTGGCATTTGTTGTGAATTTACCGCCATGTATGCTTGGCCACTGATCAATGGCTTTCTGTGTGATCATTACAGCAGATCTAGTGCCTGGAGCTGGACCCTCCTTCACAATTCTGCACAGCTTAGTCAAATGAGATGGCTTAATGGATCCTTTGTGTTCAACAATGTAACCAAGAATGGAGAATGTCCCTTCAGCTGGTGCTTCACTCCAGGCAGTTGATCTATCTTTATCAAAATGCTTTAATCTCTCTGTGATTCCTTTCCACAGCTGTTCTATATATTCTGTCAGCCAATTTATCACTGAGTCTTTTGTAAAACTACTTTCAGATCTGGTTCTGGATGGTCTAGCAACTTCAGCAACCTGGTAGTAATCAGAACGTTTCTTGATGTATTTGTAAACTTCATTTAGGATGTAATCCTCAGCTGTTAGTTCCTTTTGCTGCCCTGTGGTATCGTGCTTAAATTCAGAAACTACATCATTTGCATTTCTTCCATCAGCTAATTTGGAAATTGTTTCCATCACTCTTAACATAACAGTTTTCCCTCCTTCTTTATAAAATATATTTTCTACAAATTCTGCACTAACTGTGGTTTTTTGAGCTACTTGCAACATAATCTTTGTTACATAGGAAATCAATACATAGAACTTGGCACTAATTTCTTTCTCTTGTGGATGATAAAAAAAACACAATTTTCCACAAATCTGTCAAATTGATCAAATTCGTAATTAACCATGCGAGTATCAGATTTGAGTTTTGGTCTCTTAAAACCAATGATATTGTCAAGAACCATATTGGTATAGTCAAGGCCTGATCTCAGATTTGAAGTGTGATTCTGAATAAAGTCTAAAAGCTCACTTAGTTTACAAATTTTCTTCAATGCATCAACGTGGGCTCTGTTCACAAGATGCATTAAGTCCCATCGAAATTTGAAATTTTCTCCAAACAACTTTTTCATTTCGTTTTTAAATGGCTCGTTGTCCTTACAAAAAGCCCCATCTCCAACCATTCCAGATACCTTGGATTTAATTGCTTCTTCAGATAGTTTCAAGTGATTAGGAGACTTCAACACATCAAAAATTTCATTGGCCAAATAAACTCCTGATTTGCTGCGTACTAAATTTATCCCAGCAAGTTTTACAGTCTTATCTTCTTCACTCATAACTAATACAACTAGCATGCTTAATCCCAAAATTGTTCCAATGTCAGCTGTTATTGTTACTGAAGTTTGTTCTAAGAACCACTTTACAGTTTGTTCTTTAAGTTGATTATCTAATAGCTCACAAATTGTCTCGCACGCATGTGTGCTATGATTCAAATTTCCAACCTCACAACCTGACCTATGTAATACAGCTAGAAGTACTGGATATAGAGCCCATGCAGTGTTTGTTTTCATTATGTAGTATAAGATGTTGCCACATAAGTCTTCTATGCGTTTAGTAGTGTTCCGAGAAGATGTTTTCATCACTTCATAAACAGCAGCTCTTTGATGATGCTGAAGTTTAATTAAATGTCTCTTCAGGTGGGTTTTCAGATTTCTAAACCATCTCTCTTGATTTTCTCCTTGTTTGCATACATAGGTTAAATCTTTAACATTGAAGTAACCTTTTATGTTAGAATGTTTGTCTGAAGCACATGCTTTGGGGTCTGTGCAAGCTATGCAATATAATGTAAACATTTTATCATCAGAAGCATCATCAATATCTTCTTGATTATCATCATCTTCATCCTCAACAGCTATATCTACATCAGGCATATTAGTGTCACTATTTGCAATGTTTTCCATTATATCACTTGGTACTGAAAATGAATCATCAGCATGCCCTAGATCCTTCTTTTCCACCAATTTGAATGTAGATTTGATCAAATCATTGTTCAGGATTTCTTGTATTGATTTACACTTGCTTAAATGGGCTATGGAAATGTCAAATTTGTTGCTTTTTGCTTTATTAGATTTGGATGCAACACTTGAACTTGAAGGCATATTTTGACTCTTCTCTTTATTAACCACAACAGCTTGGTGAGTTTCTTTTGTTAGGCGCAAAATTGCATTCAATGTCTTCTGGATTTGGGAATTTTCAAATTCCTCTAAAGCAGTTTTGTTAGTCTGATGCGCAGATTCCTCACTTACCTTTTGTTTCTTAGGTGGAGGAGAAGCACTTTCTTCAGTCTGTGAAACATCTAGTGAAAAAGTTTTTTTCTAGATTAGCAGTTGATGAAGTTGGTTCATTTTTCTGAGGTCTAGCACTAGCACATTTTGTGAACAAACTAAATGACTGCTTTGCCGCACTTCATCCTGGTATTTCTTTACTGCAATATCTAAGCTGTGGGCCCAAACTTTGGGACCTCTTGTATTGTAACAAATATTTTTTTTGGAATTAAAATGTTCCTCCCAGTTTTGCTTCTTTGAATATTTGTTCTTGCATTGACCACAAAAGTAACCCCTTTTAACACCCTCACTTTTCTCTCCAACTTCATCAATATTAGGATCCATTATTGATTATTGACTACCTGAAAAAATACAAAATAAGTAAAAGTTAGTAAATATAGTATTGTAAAAGTGAGTAAAAGTAAGTAAATATACTGTAGTACAATGAAAGTAAGTAAAAGTAAGTGCTTTAAACTTAGTAAAAGTAAGGAAGAGTAAGTTAAAGTAAGTAAAAGTAAGTTTAAACTTAACTAAACTTTTCAATTCTAGAGTCATGGTGGATTACTTAAAACCGCACAAGTAATTATCTGGCCAATTTATCAAACCTGGCCGAGATCAATGGAACATAGTCCAATCCTGATAATTTTATATTAAAAAAATATACGTTTTAATAAAATTTTAATTATCAAAACATTGAAGCTTAACAAAAAATAAAAATAATTGTTAAATATGGAATTACCAACTAAACTTAAAATAACTAAATTTGTAATTTAAAAAAATTGGTTTGTACAAGAACGTATACGCAAAAAAATTGCATAACGTCTAGCGGATGAACAAAACCCAAACCCAAATTTACTTTTTCTCATGGTCAAATTTACTGAAGCAATGCTCCCAAGATCCCAGGAATCTGGAGTCATGCCAATGACAAAATTCGGATCAAGTTTGGTTGTACAGACAAAATCAGGTCTGGCAGTTGCTGAAACATTGGAACTTCCTATACATGTCAAGTATGTACTAAGGTAACTAGGTAGAAGTATTACCATCTTCACACACAGTGAGGGCCTCTTAATCCGACAAGAGTCCTCTGAACTTTCACAAGAAGATAGAACTTTTCATTTGGAACAGGAAGATACGTTTTCTGCTAGAACCAAGTCTCTCAGGTCATCCGGTCATCCTTATGTCCCTTAGCCCCTTGGGGACTTCCATCATCGGCGCATGGACATGGTTGCCCATCGGCAATGAACCTCTGGACACATTTCCACAAGTGCGAGAGTGGACAGTCCTTAGTGGTGAAAGGCCAAAGCTTCATCGCTAACCCATGTGGGTCTGTGCATTGGTTCTGCTTCGCTAGAACTGGTCTGGGAGCACATGAGCTCTTTCCAACAAATGTGGACCTCATGTACTAATTCCTCCAGTGAAACGTCTTTCAACACAAGGGGGAAAAGATGCTCATACAACTGGACTTCATCTAGCCGAGCTGTTCTAGGGGTAGGGGCTGCCTCCCCCATGAATGTATGGACTTCTCCCACTAATTTTGGTAGTGGCAAGTCCTTTGTCACAAAAGGAAGAAGCTCTTTATACAAATTGAACCCTTCTTCCAGTCTGGGGCTCCTACCCCTTATGTCTTCCACAGGGGGTCCCTGTAGAAACTGGGCAGTGGCACACAGCTGCCAAAATGACATACGATCCTCTGGACCATAATTCACTGAACTGGCATCTAATTTAAAGATGCCCAGACTCGTGGGATGACCACGTGAGCTATAAATAGGATATAACCTATTCCCAAATTTGACATGCTGGAATCCTATCACATTCCATGTGCTGGTTGCCAAGAAATCCATTCCCAGCAAGATATCAGCTGGAAACTTGGTCACTCCCAGCACAATGATGCCTGAAATCTTGAAACACGTGGGTCTGAGGCACATTGGTAACTTAACAACTCCCAATGATGAGATACGGTTGCCAGTATCTCCACGCAGGGTAACACAGGCAGGCCTTATCCCCCAACTGTTTGTGGTTTATTGATGTTTCCCCGCAAATCCACTCCAAACTGGGCAGTTTAATGAGAGTTGCTTGGCTTCTGGTGTCTAGCAGTACATTCCCAGACTTCCCAAAAACTGTGATATCGACAAGCAGGTCCTCGTTCATGGCTTGGATGTGCTGAACAGGCAAAGAGTGATCATCCAATGTGGATGAAGGGTACAATGGCAAAGGCCAGGAGCCCTCACCATTTGTTTCTTTAGTCCTAATACTTTGTATGAATGAAACTTTACCATCTAATTCCCTACTGTTTACATAGTCACAGTCGCATGAACATTTCAGGAGGGGGTTCACCCCTGCTACACTACATGCTGTTCTAAAAAAGGGTCGAACCCAGGATCCATTTCCAATGGGTCTAGTACATCCTCCACTTCAGTCGAAGTGGTGAGTGAGAGATGTGCAGTAGCAACCCTTGCTTCCTCTCCGAGGTCCTCGCACTCCACTAGGTAGACCCGTTTATTCCCGACTCTGGTCAGGAACTTACTCCATGCTGATCATTGGGTTTGGTCATCCCTAAACTGCAGCCGTTGTTGCTGGCTCATGGATGACAATTTAGATCGGGCTGACGGTTCATGGGGCCTGATGGTTTTTTTGGTAGTGCATTTTTACATGATTCCCACTCCCTTCATTGATGCCTCTGCTTGCCACAGATCCCACAGTACACGGTACTCTGGCACCACCTGACAAAATGCCCCGATTTCTCACAATTGTAACATGTGGGCGGCGTGTTCTGCTGCATTGCTTGGGGTTGCTGTGATCCTCTGGGAGCAAAAGGAGGGTCCCACACCATTTGGATCCCCCTCACTTTCACCTGGGACACTTTTGTAAACATCTGTACCCCTTCATTGGTTTGATTTATAAAGTCTATGAAGTCTTCTCCAGAATCAGGGTTCCACCTGAGTCAAAAAAGATTTATAGTCTCCAGTGGCTGCAATTTCTGGCATTCTCGATAAAAAGCCAAAAGGTTGGCCTGAAACTGGGTCCAGGTGGTCACATCGCAAAACCCTTGGGAAGTTTGCACCAATTTTAGGGTGTTTCCCTCCGAGGGGTGAAGGAATCACTTGGATTCACTCAGTCACTCCTGGTCAGTACTGATTGACTCGTTCTGGAAGTATGTCTCAAGGTTCGTGATCCATTCTCTTGGGGTGGGTCTGGTCCTAACCCCATTTATGGTGCCCGGAAGATTGGAACCGCAGAAGGGACATTTGTAACCCGGTTGAGATTAAAAGTGGGGCAGGATGCTGTGGAGGCCTGATCATCTTCACCCTGTTGCATGTTTGGATCAGTCTGGTCCAATGGAGACAAAGTTTCAGGGGTCGATGATGGAGTTGCTGTATCATTGACATTCTCTGTGTCCTTGCTGGAGTTGCAGTATTGTTGACATTCTCCATGTGCTCATCCGTATCTCATAGAACAATATACGCAAAGAGAAGAAAAAAACAAGGGTGCGAACTGGGTTCTACTGAATAACTGTAAGGAATGAAACAGGACTGATGCAACGAAGAGGTAAAAAAAAAAAAAAAAAAAAAAAAAAAACCTGATGACAATATCTCTACATTTCAATACAATAACCACAAAAAAGAAAAAATTAAAAGTTCGTGCACCAACGTGAAAGAGCATGGGAATAAAAAAAAAGAGAAAAAACTCCTTTTATCAAAATCTAACCACCAAAATGCCCAAATTCGCGCGCTAAATGAGTCAACAAACAAATGTACGCATGAACTATATATACACATATGACCAGTTAGGTACAATTAATTTCAGTCCACTAAAAAATAAAAATCAAATCCAAAATTCTGTTTTCTGTTAAACCAATACGAGACAATTCAAATGAAAAAAAAATTAAATATTCACTTTAAAAATTTTTTCCCCTCAAATTCCATAAATTACATTACTTTGCAGAAACTGTTTCTTTACAAACACAAAAAATATATAATCCCTGATATATTTAAATACACAAATACTGCATGCAAAACACAAACCTGTCAATTTTTCCCTCTTCCAACAAAACAAAAAAAGAAAAATTGAATTAAATTGATTGTAAATACAGACAAACCGAAAAAATAATTTTTAACTCACCAATGAAGAATCAAATTGTTTACAACAACAAATATAGTTCACCTATCCATACACACACAGATATACAGATATATATATATATATACACCCAAAATACTGCAAAAGAAAAAAATCTTTTTACACTCGCAACGAACAGTGAACTGTTTATGAACAATAAATATATACTGCAATTCACTTATATATTTATATATATACAAAACACTGATCTTCTTACAACAAAAAATAATAAAAAAAAGAATTTTTTTTTCTTCAAACCAATATGTTAAACACTTTTTTTCATGTAGTATATTTATTGATTTTAATGTTAACCTTACTTGTCAAAAGCAACCTGATTTCCTTTTATTCCATCTTGAAAGAGCCTTTGTTTTCATGTTCTACTCTTCTCCAATTTTGTAGGATGGAGTCAAAATGCGTTCTTTCCCTCTTATTCCATCTTGAAAGAGTGTTTGTTTTCACTTGTTTTTTTTTTTTTCTTCTCCCTGTCTTCTCCAATTCTGATGTTTTCATTTGTCAGAGTCCAAAAATGTGTTCAACTCCCTGCAATTACCTTCCTGTTTTAAAGAACGTTTCAAATTTTCTTTCAGTCTTCAGTTTCTATACTGCCTCCACTTTTCATTGTGAGAATTTACGTCAGTGCTATGCGTCGCATATGACATCCAATTTCCATAACCAATTCCAATGCAGTTCATCTATTTTTCATTGATGATCAAAGTCTTTGAAAATCTTCTCCAATTTCAATAATTCTTCCACTCTTCATTGTGGAAATTTACATCAATGCTATGCGTTGCATATGACATTTCCAAGAGAAATTAAATTCGTGAAATTTCTCTCTGCGTGCCCAATAATAATTTTTGTCATGGTCCTCTCTTCTAAACAAGTGAGTGATTCCCAGCTGATTTCCTTGTAACAGGGTTTCTGACTGAACAAAGATTTTTTTTCCCCCTCATCAAATCTTGCTCCTCAACGAGTGTCGCAAAATGGCAGATGAATGATTTCTTCTAATCCTGGTATAGGTAGCCAATGTCGGATATGACAATATCCTTTAAGGTATTCTCAGTATGTCGCTTCCTCACATCAACAAGGAAGTTTATACTGTTTAATTAATCTGACTGCAAGATTCTGGAACAACACTTTATACCCTTGCTTCAATGGCATCCTCTCTCTTTCATGTTGAGAGAAAGGGAATGCTTTTCTCAGAAGTATATAAATTACAAGTTTTCCTTTGTTAGCCTTCATTTCACAAGGTTGGAATCACTTTTAAAATACTAGATTTCTTTACACTACAGAGTAATTAGAGTATCAAATCCTAAACACAACTTATTTAAAGAATTTGTAAAAATGAAAGAGAACCCAATTTGGTTGACTAACCACTCAAAAGGTGTGGCACAAACTGCCTCCCTCAAGGAGTTTCCATGATGCCACATTTACAAAAGATTATTAAATCGCAGTCCTATTATAATAATATTAGTCAAGAATTTATATAATTGTGGTTTATAATAGTCAAAAAGAACATTTAGAATTTGTTTGGTTAAAGAAAGGATGCCAGAGAATCCGCTGGGCATCAAGACACTAAATACAAACATTAAAAATTTAACGGATTCATATTTTAATTTATACAAACAGAATAAAAATTTTAAATTTCAACAAAAATTTATTGTCCTGTGGAAAATTTTTTCCACACTTCTTAAAATGAAACAACCATACACTGAGCTGGAAAGAGTAGTACTGCCATGTCTGGAAATAGCTGCAGACCTTGTTCATGGAGGAAAGGTGGTGGAGAAGGTCAAAAAGATTCCCCTGTCAGACCCCATGACTCATCAGCTTTGCATGAATGTAGCTGAAGATTTGAAGGATCAACTTCTTCATAAGTTGCAGCAAACATCTTCATTCAGCATCCAGCTCAATAAAACAACAGATGTGGGAGAGGATGCACAGCTCATTGTGTACTGCCATTTCCCAGATGTGGAAGCAAAAACATCAAGTCACTAAGATTCTTGTGTATTTTGAATTGAATTGAATAATCTTTATTAATAATAAAATAAATACATTCATTTCAATTTACAATAACATGAATAATTGTGAAGGTTGACTATTTATTTTATTTAATTTGGCCCTTAAGCTTTAGGCTTTACTGGGCTCTTATTAAAAATAAGCAGCTAGTTGTTATTAATTAATAATATATAAATAAATAAGTAAATAAGTATTATTAATAGTTAAAACATATATTAATCTTAAATTATCACTACTGACGACATAATACAAGGTCACCATTGAAAGCACTATATCAATACCATACAAAGGAACCAATATTATACACGAGAGATAAGAACTGAACAATCCCAAGAAATGTGTTTTTAATACTAGATTACACACAAGAAATTAATAATTAGTAAACAATAGTAATGGACACTAATCCTAGATTTTTATTAGTATGCCATTATTAATCGGGATTTCAACTTTGTTTTAAACAAATTTATTCACAATATTTTTTATATCAGCATTTAAGTCATTCCATAGTTTAAATCCAATGAAAATGGGTAGTTTTTGAGATGAAGACAATCTAAATTGAGGTATAACAAGCTTTGATCTATTTCTGCTCTGATACGAGTGGATTTCTTGATGAGTTACAAAATATCTATTTACCCATTGTAAATTAATGATTTTGTTCTTACACTTGTAAATAAAAATAAAATGTGCCAGTTTGGTTATATCATTGAGCTTTAGTAGGTTTACCTCTTTAAATAATGCACCAGAGTGATCAAGGAAATCAGCATCAGATAATAACCTTATTGCTCATTTTTGGATGACAAAGATACCATTTAATGTGATGTTAGCAGAGTTTCCCCAAACAATGGTGCAGTACGTTATATAAGGAAGAACAAGAGTATGATAAAGAGTCAATAAAACCTGTTTAGGGACTACATTTCTAAGTTTAAACATTATAGCGACGCTTCTTGAAATCTTTTTCGTGATATAATTTACACGATCACTCCATTGCACATTCTTATCTAGCATTACACCAAGAAATTTTGTTACAATACAGTGGACCCAGAAATGAGCCCTGTGGCACACTATGTTTGACAAGTGTTTTAGTTGAGCAAACGTTATTTACTGATACAAAATTATATCTATTGGACAAATAACTTTTAAACCAATCACTCAATGATCCTCTAAAGCCGTAACAGTATAATTTATTGAGTAGAATATTATAATCTATTACATCAAATGCCTTACTCAAATCCCTAAATATTGATGTCATTATTTCTTTGTTCTCTTTAGCTATATTTGCATTTTCCATAAGATTTAAAATAGCCATTCTCCTTGTTTTATTATTATGGAAGCCATATTGATTTGGAGATAATAAATTGTAGGATTCTAAATATTGCTGCATTCTATTTTTTACAATTTTTTCAAAAACTTTGCTGAACACACCAGCCTGTTTAATTTGTTGCTAGTGTAGGATCAACCCCTTTAAAAATGGGTGTTATTTTATATAACCAGTTTTTAGCATTGATGGAAATATTCCTTTGGAAATATTTTGATTTATTACTATTTACCTGTTTTTATTGGTTTGTGGGATAAATTTGTAAAATATAACTAGTTTAATTGTTGAATGTTATATGTCCAGCCATTTTTTTAAACTTTTAATTCTGTGAATATGGCAGTTTCCTTTTTTGTTAAAGATTTTTTTTTCTTGAACGAATGTTCCATTTTCTTTTATTTAAAGTTTTGACTTATTTCCATGCTGTTGATTAATTAATAAAACTGTATTTATAGTTTTATGAGTGCAATTATTTACCCAATGAGTAATTCTAAGTTAAGAGTCTGCTAGCCTTTGTTCCCTACAGAGGCTACTAAGCCCTAAAAATATTTAAACAATGATAATAAGAGATGGCTAATGATATTTCTAGTTGAGGCTTTAATAAAAAACAAAGAAATTTCATTTTGAAAGAGAGGGGTAGATTAATTTTCTTAATTGTTCGGTAAGGGTAGATCTATGGCACCAGAAAAGGTTGAATAGCACTGTGCTAAGTACAGAGTGGAGATTCAGTCATCATCAAGCATACTTAAAAACAATGATTACTATAGGTCATGAATGCTTAGGAATAAATGTCAAGCAACTCATGTGAACACCAACCATATATGCATGCCTATACATTGAAAAATACATGAGCTACTCTCTTGTCCTTACATGCAGCAATTAAGCATGTATCATTTGCTAAAACCTATTAAAAATCTTCAATTAGTTTGGCACTTATTCATTCCTTGAATAAAAATTAACCCATATTAGGTAGCTACTGCATGTTACATTCTTATTGGCAATGAATGTTTCTGATGAAATTTTCAGTTGCACTTATAAGTTTCTTTGTAATTTGTATTTTTGCAGAAATTATTTGTACTTGAAAAATGTGTTGCATGTTAATTTTTGCACATCAGTGATGTAGCTAAAGAATGTTAAAAAAATTACTATTATTTACCAATAAGCAGTTGCTACTAAGATCTGCAATTTCACCTTGGGGGGTGACCCAAAACCTTCACCCGGGGCCATGGTAATTTTTTATATAAATAGAACAATTAGGATGTTAAAAAAGTATTACTGCCATTTCTAAGTGAATATGGTCAATATTAGATCAATGAAGGTCATTTTAGTTTTGACTGACATGGCCCTTGATGATCCGGTCTGCAAGTGATGAATGCCTGTGGGGGCTTTGTCAGTCAAGTATACCTGACATGTCAGGTATACTTGACTAACAAAGCCCGCACAGGCATTCATCACTTGCAGACCATCAGTTATATATGACTGACATCAGTATTTCACTTCAAAACTCTGTTTATGTCTGTTCATAATGTCTATTATTTTTTGTTTCAGATTACACTGAATATATCATTTCTGATAAACTTTATATAGTTTAGTATATATTAGCTAGGGTGACAATAAAAATCGAAAGTTGGAGTTTTTAATTGGCCATTTGTTCAATGCTGCTACTACATGAGAAAACAATGTACTGTAAATATTAGGTCATTCAGATAATATTTAAGGGTGTCTCAAGTGAGGTAAATAATTCTCCTTATAACAAAAATTAATTATTCATTACCTAGTAAAAATAAATTAATATTTTTTTTAATTAATGTAAATAAACGTTAGTTTTAGTTCATAAGGTTTAAGTGCAGGCGTACTCCAATCGTAATAAGTAAATAATATATTTACTAAATATATTCCAGGGTGTCTTTCATTCAATTGTAGACCACCCATTAATTCTTGCTTTTCCTCAAGCCATACCCCTTTTTCAATGTACCAGGCTGCAGGGGTGCAGTGCCAATTTTATAGGTGCCGGAGCTCTGGTGGGCCTGACAAAAGCCTGCCATTTCCTATCCTGTTTCTATATATGCCACACGATGACTAAGTATTTCGTGTTTGCACTCACTAATTATCATAAAATAAATATAATTATCAAGCAAATAAAGAAAAAAGAGCAATCATGTATTTTATCAATTTAAGAAGTTAAAACTACTTAGTGCTTACCAAATACCACCAGTGGGAAGTTTTACAATAATTTCCACAAAGGGTCAGGCGTCATATTTTTTCGGGGGTCTGAAGCAACTCTTGTCCTGGTGTCATCTGCTGATCTGTGGTACCGCAGCCATGATATGGCATATGGCTCAGGATTCCACTGAACTAGAGGAGGTCCATGTAGTTTAACAAACATAAGCGTTGATACATGATTTATGAGAATTCTTGAGTGTGTTGTTGTTATTATCAAGTTCATGTGACTGAATCCCCTCTCATACTCAGCAGTACTAATAGGAATAACTTGTGAACAGCTCAGTAATGGGTGTAAATCTTGGGGGATGCGGCGCCCATGATCTTCCACACAGTCTCTAAAGGCATTTAGTACAGAGTAAGCAGAAAGCTTAAACCTCTTACAGAGAGATGAGATTTCAGCTTCTCCGTAATTAGGTGGTATTTCATCAGGCCAGTAGTCTTTTTCAAGGACATACATTTCATTTAGCAGTGATTTATACATACTTTGAGGTTCAGGAGTTTGAGAACCTTTCATGGATGTTGTCGTGAACATACGGTGCTGCAAATTGTTCACAAGACTAGTAAGAAACTGTTGATAATTAATGGAGACAATTTTTTTGTTGCTTGTTATGGTAATTCCTCCAAACTTCCTCTTGCAGAGGTGCTGGAGCGGCGCTCCGGCAGCACTGCACCCCTGCCAGGCTGAGACTTCCTATGATCCTCAACAACCTGCAAGAGATGTTGGCGCTGTTCTTCATTCTTCGTAATCTTTGTATTGAAGGCCTGGATCAAGGCAATTCCCCTCTCTGCCATGTCATTGACGACTTTTAGTCCTTCAACTATAGTCAAACCAGTCTTGAAATCTTCGTCGTCCGGCCAGGTCTCTGGTTCCTTGGACAAGAAACCATCATTAATTTTTAGAAGTTCAAAGAGAAGCTTTGATCCTTTCGAGGCAAAGTCCGAGAGCTGCTTTGTTGAAATGGAAGAAACAGCAGGTATTGGGGCTCGCTTTGGAGGATCTTCAGCAGCTTCTTTTTCGAGGATTGATCGAGCAATATTCTTTTTCGTCGTTGCATTGATACCTTTATCAAAGAGTGCGAGACCAATCAAGTACTCGCTGAGGTACCATAAGTGACGACCGAGGACACTAAGGCAGGATGCTGAGATCTTTTCATCGTGGTACTTTGCTAGGTCTTGAAGAAGCTTCAAATCGTTCGCGGGAGCAGATGAAGGACTGCTGGCTGTGAACCACGCGCTGACATATAACTCCAGGGCAAAAAATACAAATCGTTTTAAACCAGACATTTCACGAGTTGTAAGTCTGAACTGATGGGAAAGCAGCAGGATTTTTAATGAATAAATTACTTTTGCCATCCAACGTGCTCGGTGAAGTGCTCCAGGTCGCTGAAACCTAAAGTTAGGTAAATTACCTCCAAGGTTTGTAATCGACAACTCCAAGAATTCACGGTAATCATCCCTCGGCTGATGTTTTGTCAGATATAGATTCCAGCAAGCGATCAGTTCTTCTTGATTCTCATTCAGACTCGATGGAAGGTCTGACAGGGTCTTGTACTTATCTTGGCAAATTGTATTCCACGTCTCTTTGAAGCGGGAGAATAGGAGGATATCTGGACCAGATGATGGTCCCATGCATTCCATGTACGCCTTCTCAACGACAAGTTCTAGGATGTGATGGCGACATGCAAGGGAGAGAACTTCTAAACGTTGTTTTCAGTCAGGCAGTCGTATGCAAAATGAACTTGAAGCACCAAAAGCTGATCATCCAAAGATTGATACACATCATATTATTTAACGATTTATTTATGAAAATTTTAATTTAATGAAATAAATTAATCGATTTGCATAATCTATAGTATGAAATAAAGGAAACAATTCTATTAAATTATATAATACACTTGCATTCTCGAAACATTTTTGTTTTTGAAGCGTTGTCAAAACTCGTTCATTCTTGAAATTTCTTCCGCACGACAGTTTCATTCATGTGACTCGAGGCACCCCTAAATGCTTTCCGAATTCCATGAGATTTCGTCTACGGTGTTTCCTCATAGGGTGGCAGCATTGGACAAATGGCCAGCAAATGTTTTTGAATTTCAAATTTTATCCCTATAAGAAGTTGTCACCCTAATATTAGCCCTATAAAATGAGTAGTCCTAAATCTAGCCAGCTCAATGACAGCACAGAATTAGGCAAGCTTTCATCGCCTGATGATGATTCAGATGCAGATCTGGATTATGAACCAGGCAAAACTGTATCTGAGGATGAACATGAAGATGATGTTCCAGAGAATCTTGAAGAAGCGCTAAACCAACTGAATTTTGAAGAAGAGGAAGAGAACAAAGATTTTGAAGGTTTCAATCTTACTTTGGAGAATGTTGATCGAAGTGCTCATAATGTTGAATGGGAAACATTTCAGTCAAGGGAGAAAATTTTTATATTTACAGGGAAATTGGGCTTACAGAAGGATATATTGTCAAATGCAACTCCTTTTGACATTTTTGAACTATTTGTTGATGATGAAATTATAGAAGAATTGGTAAAGCAAACCAATCTGTATGCCACCCAAACTATTGGAAAGATGACGCTAAAGAACCATTCAAGGCTCCACAAATGGACCCCAACTAGCAGCTCCGAAATGAAAATAGTTTCAAATTCCAACTGACTCCATGTGTCGACTCCATGTGTCGAAGCCTGGGGTAAGAGCTGAATGTTGGAAAACATACAAATAACGCCATATGAACATAACCCTAATTATATATATGTAAATACACTATATACACATGATACTTTTTGCCTTCTGAAAATCTACCACGTGAAATACCCAATTTTCATCAGAGCCACCATACAAATATCAAAATGTTCGCCAGAGGCCATGCTTTTCAAATACAATGTAAAATAATATGTATGCATTATGTAAAATGTAAAATATATGTAAAATAAATGTAATATGTATGTAATATGTAAAATAATATGTATAATAATATGATGCGCCTTGGTGGTGTAGTGGTTAGCGTCGCTGACTACGAATCCATCAGCCCCAGG
Organism: Bathynomus jamesi; assembly: GCA_023014485.1. Classification (NCBI taxonomy): domain Eukaryota; kingdom Metazoa; phylum Arthropoda; class Malacostraca; order Isopoda; family Cirolanidae; genus Bathynomus; species Bathynomus jamesi. Next base: position 346,942 of record JAJOZX010001599.1, read on the forward strand.
TTTGAGACTAGATGGCAGCCAGCATGCAGCAAAACCCAGCTGTTCATCCTTCCACACAATAAAGAAAATGGTTGGTAGATAAATGGGTACCCTAGGTGGCCTAGTGGTTAAGATGCTGGGCTGCTGATGGGGCATGGTTTGGATTCCACGTTAAACTGTAGGTCTAAGGTGGAGTGAAAAGCTTGACCTTCATCAGAATGAACAATTTGGGTGGAAGCTAACCAAAGGTATTGTCAGTCACTGTTGACTGCTGTGGCCCAAAGGGTGGACTGCCATGTTAGTTATATATAACTGACGAGGCTTGAATGGAAGTCACGACTGTCACTCACATATGACTGCTATGGCAGTCAATGTGTTAAGTCCTAACCTAGTCAGGTTTATCTAATAAAACTGTGCACTTCAGTCCACAGTAACATCTTATCTCTGTATTTCAGGGAATATACCATATTTTTAGACATTACAGGATAATACAGAAAATTTTTGTACTTGGCAATTCAAGTATTATTTATATTGTTTCTTAGGAAATGGACAAGCATTTACTGAACCATGGCTACCCCAAGTGGAGAAAGCCCTTCTGGTATTGCAAAATTACATCAAAGATTGTTGTGGCTCTCTTAAATTTCATCCAGGAAAGAAGCTCTTCTAGGATTAAAGGAGTTCAACCAGCAGCAAAGTCTATAACTAAGAAATTTCATAAAACTTTGGGTTTTGTAAAAGGTCAGATACTTTGTGTAGTATAGAAAAGAACCAGCTAAAAGGCTTTCACATAATAAACCCTTCATCATTATCAGAGGTGGAGGAGCATATTCTTTCAGCCTCAACTTGTAATTTTTCTACTTCTGAAACTAGAATTAAGGAAGATCTTGCAAAGTACTATTTTGTTCAGGAATATAAATAATCTACCTTGAATGAATCTTTAGCTCTTTTGGGAGAATCCCCAGTGTTGAAACAAAAACTTTCTTAACCAAAGTATTCAACTGATGCAAGAAAAATTGAACAAACTGTGATAGAAAAGCTGGAAATAATTTCACGCCAATTACATCACTTTTGCAGTGCTGAGGAAGTAAGGGAGGCAGAAGACTACAGAGAAATGTTTTTCCAGTTGAGAGAGGCATTCAGAAACAGTGAGAAGTAAAATGACAGAGTGCAAATACTAATAGTTTTGACAAATCCCTGGTCAATTAATAAAGTAGCAGAATCATTTAGAACAACATATACCCATGGATCGTACTACTTGACAGCTCCAGGAAGAGAAAGGTTTTTTGTAGATCCAAATCTCAGAGCTGGTAAAACTCTCAATGAGGAGATAGCCACAACTGTCAAAAGTTCTAACTGTCTGAGGACATTAGTAAACTTAAGCCCATTTAAAAAAAATAAAAAATAAAAAAAATCTCTGTTCATTGTGAACAGGAATTTTTTTACAGTATTAATTATATAATTATTAATAATAATAATAATACCTTTGGTTTAGTTTGCTTCCACCCAAATTGTTCATTCTGATAAAGGTTAAACTTTTCACTCTGCCTTAGACCTACAGTTTAATGTGGAATCCGAACCACGCCCCACCAGCAGCCCAGCATCTTAATCACTAGGCTACCCAGGGTACCCATTTATCTACCAACCACTTTCTTTATTGTGTGGAAGGATAAACAGCTGGGTTTTGCTGTTCACTGGCTGCCATCACCGGGTCTTGATCCGAGGGCCAATGGATTCATAGTCAGCAATGCTAACCACTACACCACTGAGGCGCATAGTGACAGTATGTCACATCATCATCAGTGTATGTCCCCACTTATATTTGTGACCTTTACCTTTGATGCAAGGACCTGATTCTCATTTCTGACACATTATCTTACAATTTTTTTTGTGTCGGGAGGGGGATCAATTTATGCCGAGTGGTTCAAAAGTTATGGCACAGACCTCCACTTAAGCTTTGTTCACTATTGGTGATCTTGACCTTTGATACAAGGACCTGATTCTTGCTCATGATCTGTGTGTATGATGTTTCATCAATTTATGTCAAGCAGTTCAAAAGTTATGGTATGGACTAGAGGTCTGCAAAGGCCTACTTTTTCAGGCCCAGCCCATATCCATAGGTTTTGGGTATAGCTCAGTCCAGTCCATTATATTGTTTTTATTTTGAGGCCCATATCCAGCCTGGCCCATGCATAATATTGGACCAAAATATAACAAATTGATTCATGATACTTGAATATCATTAGTATATACAAGCCACATTGTAGTTTATAAAAATTTAAGTGCTAACAGTACCAGCAATAACATGTTTGACACTGTCACCAACCTATAACACTAGGCCATGTATAGTAGAATACAGTGAAAAAGTCAACTCTCAAATACTGAATCAGCCAGCATAGGAAAATATGACAGTTCATGAGAAAACACCACTGCAGAAATTATTTTATCCTACAGTAATACCTTCAGGGTCCACCATGACACTCTTGTGTCTTGAAATAACACTGAATAATGCAAATATTCGTGTATCTTGTCAGGTCTACCAGTGGATGGGTCATTCTCTGTCAGATCAACCAGTGCCTAACACCCTCATCTCTCAGATTTTGCTGAAATTTGGTTTATAGGGAGTTTGTGGGCCCTGAATCCATTTCTGAAATTATAAGGTCAATCCGACCAACGGTTCAAGAGATATGACCTCGGGAAATTTGAGGTCACTTGCGAGGTCACTAACATTTGGCGACCCATAACTTGGGTAATAATGGTCACAATTATATAAAAGTATATATATTTAGAATCAGAAAACGACAAGGAATCCAAATATGCAAGTTTTAGAACTCTAGGTTGAAAAATAAAAAAGTTACACTGTAACCAAAATTTGAGGTCATGATTTGACCTCTGGGGTATCAGATGAGAATTTTTTTTTTAAATGTAAAAAATGAAGGCATAGGCATTGGCTATTAGAATCCGCAAAAAAAAGTTTGTTTATGTTAGTATTTTTCATGTAACTAACATATAAGTGAACACCATATTCATAAGTTGTGCGTCAATTCTACCTATTTTTTCACACTTAAGCTCATAATTTGACCTATAGAAATAAATAAAATTACATTTTTTATAGATATAAAAACAAAGGCAAAAAATGTAAAATTGTATTTCACTGCTAATCTACACTGGCAATAATAGTTATGATAGTGAAAGGGGAAGACCTACTTAGAGGATTCATGTGCTAGCCTAATACAATTTTTGCATGCTCGATGCTCTCATCAATTTCTTTTTGTGGAAAAATGTATTGAATTCTGCTGCCTCCTCTTAGGGTAGGACAACTCATTACAGTTAATATATGATGTCCTGGCACTGCACATGAATCCTTGTTTGATGGATAATAATATGCACTTGATCCTGATGACCCAGAGGGATGTAGAAAGTTCACAGTGAAATCATCACTCTTCACAATATTCCTCCACAATTCCATACCAAACTTGCATGTCATAAATGCAGCCAACATACTCTCCTGGTTTGACACATTTTAGGTTACCAAGCATTGCAGGTTCATTAGTAAAATGACTTTTCCTTATTCTTTTCTTTTCTCCAATGCCACTTGAAATGGGATACACCATCAGTTCTTTCTTGTTTAGGGGAACAAATCTATGATATTTCTGAGTTCCAGGAATAGCCCTACTATCCTTGAATCGATGTTCCAACCATTCTTCTGCATCTTTCAAATCAGCTGTAGTTACAAAGAAAAAATTTATCTTCTTGCTCAAGTTTTCTTCACAAAACTGAAACATGTGTTCTGGTGTAAGAATTTGCCTCTCTGTAGTTCTCTGCAAACTGGCACGAGCAGTAGCTCTTTTCACTGTTCCTCCAATCCCATCACATGCATTTTTGCCATGGGATGTAGCAAAGAAGTGCCATTCACAAGACAAACCAAAATCCTCTTCATGGTAACAGAGATTTGTGAAGTTGTATCTGTTCTTATATTGGCCAGCACATCCATCTGAGAAATAGTGCACCTTCTTCAATTGTGGGCATCTGAATTTAACATATGTCATAAGCTTCAATATGAATGAGTAAACCATTATAGTGTTGTGTTGTGTTTTAGTGATGCAGATAAGAAACAGACACTAAAATGGCTAAGTTCCTGGTCTGCAGATGATCTATAATAGATGACAAAAGGGTGAACTGTACACTGTGAAACCCTTGGGCAGCATCCTGGACAATGAAAGAATAATTCTCAGAGAAATCACCTACTATAACTACCTCGCTCTGAGGTGGTAGTGTTTCTTTCAACTGCTTGAAGTACTGTGATTGTTGCTGAGCAACAAAGTGATGATGAACCATGCGGGATATTTTCATGCTTAGGGATGATAAGTATTCATGAAGTGGCTCCACCTTATCAACCATTGTACAACGGTCAACAGTCACCCATTGCTTGTAAGATATTTCATTTGGAGCTGATTTCACACTGTCAAGTAACTCAAGAAAATCCAGGACACCCTCTTCTCTTGGGCAATCATTGCAAAGTTGCATCATGCAAGTCTCTCTTTCTGTACTGCAGACACTGTAATCCATAAGATCCTTGTATGAAAGACCTCTTTCTCCCAATGCAGCCAGCTGCAATTTTGGATTTTGATGGTATGTGCAGACACAGACAGAATGAGTCCCACCACTACCGGCAAGCACACAATATGATGGCCGTAATTTTGCAAATGTGGAAAATCCTATTTTGGGATTCTTTTCATCATTTTTATATAGTTCAAACATCTCTCTCAAATTCCTGAGGACCAATCGTTTTTGCACCTTCAGCACTGATAACTTTCACGCAATCCTTTTGGCCAGGACACATACGACTAACCTCTTCTGACTCATAGAATCTTCTAACTATATCTTTGTGTTCTTCAGATATCACTTTTCCTTTGCTCATTAGTGGAATCTTCGGAAGGATTCCATGTTCTGATTTAAGTGAACGGCTTCTTTTCACCATGTATGTTGTAGTTTGAAAGAAACTAGCTGTTTTTTCAATTGTGTATGGTGAGTGTCAATATTTGTAGTTTGTGATGGTGACATTTGCTCTCCAGGAATGACTGTTTCAATTCATTCATTAATTTGTCTAGATGTTTTTCAGATTTAGTTTCAGGTTTTGAAGTATCACTTACCTCCTCGGTAATTTGAACACCATAACTGAGTTCTAGCCTCTCCTTCAGGCGTTTCTGAGCAGATGATAGCTTACCACAAGCCTTGCGCTTTTTCTGGCTTAATGACAGCCCTTCTGAAAAGAACAGAAAAAAGGTTTCACACACCTGAATATTAGTAATTAAATATTAATTATAGTACCTTAAATGCTATATAATTGGCTATATAGTAGATCAAACAGACCTTGTAGTAAAGTATAAGTTATTATATTAATTTATTACTTACTTTTTTTAACTGGTGTTTGGTCCAGAAATGCTAGAACTGGTTCAACTGAAGTTGAAGGATTTTCCTTTATCAAGCAATCACTGTCATTGTCCAGATCTTGAATTGAAGAGATGTTACTCAAGCCACTGATAGTAGATGATTCATTTGAATCCTGCTCAGACTCATTGTTTTCAGTGGTACTAAGTATAGTGGGGTTTTTCATTATCAGTGTCCAGCAGTTCACACACAACAATGAGTCTTTTTTTCACTCTTCCAGCACATTTTTCAACAAGTACATCAGTCACTTTTCTAAGATTGATTGTTATGCGTTTCTTGTGTTTTTGAATAGGGTCCTGGCAGTATTTCAAGTGCCGAACCATTGTATTTTGATCTGTAAAGATATAGGATTTACAATTAGGTAATATATATTTTTTAGAAAATATATAGCTATACAGTACACACTTAATATTTTAGGCCTTGATAGTCTCTGAGGCTCATTAAAACACCATACCCACCAGCCACCCACAGTGCTGGCTGCAACTGTACTAACCTGTAGACAAGGAATTTTGCAACTATCTGTGTTGATTCTGCACTTAGACAAGTAACAACATGTTTCAACAGGTTTGTTTAGGCTACATGTGAGCTTAGTCTTCCCCTTTCACTATTATAACTATTATTGCCAGTGTAGATTAGCAGTGAAATACAATTTTTATTAAATTCTTGGAGCTTGAGTTAAATTCTTGGAGCTTGAGGTCAAATTGATAGCTAAGATATCAAAATTCCTTGAAATGACAAGCAATTTATAAATATGGTGTTCACTTATAAGTTAGTTACATGAAAAGTACCAACATAAACAAACTTTTTATGATTGTTTCTATTAGTCAAGAACTCTGACTTTGTTTTTTATATCTATAAAAAATGTAATTTTAATTTCTATAGGTCAAATTATGAGCTTGTGTGAAAAAATAGGTAGAATTGACGCACAACTTATGAATATGGTGTTCACTTATGTTAGTTACATGAAAAATACTAACAAACAAACTTTTTTTTGCTGATTCTAATAGCCAATGCCTATGCCTTCATTTTTTACATTTAAAAAAAAATTCTCATTTGATACCCCAGAGGTCAAATCGTGACCTCAAATTTTGGTTACAGTGTAACTTTTTTATTTTTCAACCTAGAGTTCTAAAACTTGCATATTTGGATTCCTTGTCGTTTTCCGATTCTAAATATATATACTTTTATATAATTATGACAATTATTACCCAAGTTATGGCTCGCCAAATGTTAGTAACCTCGCGAGTGACCTAAAATTGCCCGAGGTCATATCTCTTGAAACCTTGGTCGGATTGACCTTATAATTTCAGAAATGGATTCAGGGCTCACAATCTCCCTATAAACCAAATTTCAGCAAAATATGAGAGATGAGGGTGTTAATTTCAATTTTTTTTGGTTGATCCGACAGAGAATGACCCGGATAATATCTTATTGGAATACAAATCTTAATGAAAAATCTGTTATTAGATAAGAAAACAGTATGGTTGAAACTAATTGATCACATATGAAAACTATACTTCTTGAAAAAATATATAATACTCAATGTTTCAGTCCATACCATAAGATAAAAATTAAGAATACCAAAGAAGCTTAGGCATTAATTACTGCTTAGCAACCAGTTAGAGAAAGGTTGCCGTAACTAATTAGCTGTCATTGTTCCCATTTGGGTAATTCCAGGACAGATCATGCAGTGCTTAACACCCACACCTTCCAATTTTCCTATAATTTGTTGTATACAGCATTGTCTATACCAAAAAACCCAAAATTTCAAGTTTCAGATTGATCAGACTTATGGTTCAAAAGTTATGGCCCTTCCAACTTTGGGGGGTTCTCAGGGACCCCCAAATTTCAAATTACCATATCTTAGCCCCTAAATGAGATAGAAGAATGATTCAAATTGTATTTGAAAGGTAATTTGTCAAATATTAAATGAGTATAGACATGGATAGCAGCTTAGTTAAGGAGTAAAAAAGTTGTGACAACTTGTATTATTAAAGGGGGGTTTTATCCCCCATACCTCAATGGATTTTTTTAAAATTTTCATATCAGATTAAGCCCAAACTCTATCTGTATAAGTGGCATTTAAGAAATTGCTGTGTATTTAAGTGTAAACTGTGTGTTTTGAGATTTGAATAGTGATAACTTCACTGAAAAAATCAAATTTTTTGCAAATTGTCAAATATAAAATTATTTTACTCTTTTCTTATTCAACTATGCAGCAATGTATTTTATACATATGTCGATGTAAGTATATAAAGGATACAAAATATATAAATAAATAGAGATAGTCTATTCAAAAGCTATTTAAAAATACCTACATTAATTAATGAAGATAGCCTAATCAAAAGCTAACACAACTAGTGTTAAATACTGTAGTGGGGTTGTCTTAACTAACATCTTGTTTTCTTCTCATTTCAGGATTGGCCACTATGAAACCCCTAATATTCCAGTTTGTTCCCCAGGCTTTTCTTGCTTGTGGGACAATTTGTCAGAAGATGAGACTGATCTCTTTGATTCTAGTAGTGATTCGAGCGAGTTTCTAGGATTTCCAGATCAGAATAGTGTCAATTCTAGACCATGGCTTGCTGATCTGAGTGAAAATTCAAGTTCTTCAGATTCCTCTGAATGCTCTTCAAGTTCTTTTGAACTTGACTTTTCTGGATTCCCGGATGAGGTGCCATCCAAAGTGAATCCTCCAGGTATCCTGTCTAGTTCACCCAAACCTCTGTCTAGGCCTCATTCTCAACCAAAACATGTCACTTTTGGGAATGTTCAAGACTACCTTGGTAGTGATTCAGAGAAGGAAGCTTGTTCCCCAGTGGAGGAAATCGAGGATCTGTCTCCTATTCCTCATAGTGCTCCTTCAAGTGCTGTCGGTTAAGGTGTGATGGATCCTGAGGAACTTCCTGGGAGTCTAGATCCAGAATGTGATGGTTCAATAGATCCAAGACAGAGTTCTCCATGTCCGAATGAACCTTAACCCAATAGTGATTCTCCAGAACTTTCTTCCTTGGTGGAAGCTCTGGAGAACACTTTAGAACATGTGCAGGATGATGAGAAGCAGATTTACCAGCTGTTAGACCAGCAATTAGTTTCTCAAGAGCGGCAATTTAGCCCAGTAACTGGTTCAAGGACTCCCAATAGATTAAGTTTATCCCCAGTCAAAGATATCTGTTCAGAAGCTAGGGCTTTATTACAAGCTAACAGTAAACTAGCTCGTGAATGACTCCAGTCTGTTAGGAGGGGGTTGGGAGTAATTCGAGAGTTGGCTGGTGATTCTCCTCCATGAACTCATTCCAGAAGTCCTGTAATGGAGCTACCATTAGTACCCTCTAGGCCTCTGGAATTTGTTCATGATTAATTTAATTAACAATCAAGTGATTTTCTAGACCCTGTCTAATTATGTATATATGATTATTATGTATTGTATTTAAGTTGATGGTACTATGATTATATTTTTTATGTAAAAAAAAAAAAGTATTTCTAGGTTTAATGTAATGGCTTTACAGAGCCTTGGTTAAGATATATATAAAAATAGGTATACCTTGCTGTACCGTAATGTATAGGTAGGGCCTAGCTAGTAAAGCCATGGAGGAAGCTAGTGTAAAATTTCTAGAACAAAGTGACTGCACATAGTGATAATGAATACCATACCTTGAGCTTGGTTAAGTGTGGTAATTTTTGGTTTGCTTGCCTCTGCCTGACTCATGCACATGCCCTCACTTGTCACCCACTTTGTAACTGCTTTGATTGCCATGCATACAGCTTCCAGCGCATGTCCCTGTCCTTACCTGCCTCCAGTCACCCCCGATCACGCCTTCCTACTTTCATGGGAGGTGTTTTCAGGGATGGAGTCATTATTGGCTCTTCCACTCTTCAAGAATCGGTCTGAGGGGGGTCTTCCAGGCCTTGCTCCAGTTTGCACCACCATTCTTGTCTACATAGGAGGGGGTTCTGGAGGACTGCTCATCAAGAGGGGCATGGCCAGCTCACGCAGTTACCTCTAGCCTGGAGCAAGCAGACCCCACCTTTGGTAGGGATGTCTGCCAATCTGGAGGTATGGATGGGTGGACCAGGGCCAGGGTACATTGATAGTGATGGGCTAGTGAGGATATTAATCAAGGACAATAGTCGTGCAGGTGGCTTCAGTTTCAAGCAAGGAGGATTGTGAATAGCCTCTTAAGGAAAAGACCTCATAAAGGAGTGCTAAAACTGAATGGATCCAGTACTAATTGTGTAAATTTAGATTGTAAATAGGTAAGGTTTTGAAGGTAATAGTACCTTCTTATTACACTGGTATGCATATGAAATTTTTTTTCTGCTGTGAGGGTTTTTTCAACTCTCATTATATAATTCGACCATGCTGAATTCGAAAATGACATTGGTTTTCCTCAATCAGGTCAGGTTTTTTCTCTATTAGCCATTTATTATAAGTCCAATTTTATCCCCAAATTTATTGATTTTTTTAGCTTAAACACTGTAGATACGAGTAATATTATAAGAACACTCGTGAAAAATGAAAACATTGTGTGAATAAATACTTTTATTCATACAATGAATATGGAAAAAAGTTTATTGAGGAAGGAATGAAGTTTTTTTGGCTTTCCATCTGTGTTTTTCTTCGGGCACGTCTCGCTTCAAACACCAGCAATAGTCCGCCAGCATATTGATATCCCAGTTTCCCTGGTACCTCTCTTCCATTATTTTGATATCTTGGTGAAATTGTTCACCCTGTTCCCCACTATAATCCCCGCAATTTTCAGGAAAATAGTCCAAGTGGGACCACAAAAAGTGCATTTTTATGGACATGCGTGACCCATGAGCTTTGAAAGCTTCCATCAAGTTTTCGACAATGGACTCGTATTCTGGACTTCTACGCTTGCCAAGAAAATCAGTGACAACTGATATGAATGCCTGCCAGGCATTCTTCTCAGTTGGAGTCATTGCGTTTTCGAACTGAGTATCCTTGATCAAAGTTCAAATTTGAGGACCATCAAAAACCCCAGCATTTAGTTTAGCATCAGGTATATGAGGAAATTTACTCTCGAGATATCGGAATGCTGAACCCTCCTTATTCATCGATTTGATGAAATTTTTCATCAAGCCCAGCTTAATATGAAGTGGTGGGAGCAAAATTTTTGTTGGTGGTACAAGAGGCACTGAAACAACATTATGCAACCCAGGTTCAAAATTCTCTCTGGATGCCCATTCACGCTGTGCATAGTGCTTCTCATCCGCTCGGCTATCCCATTTGCAGAGGAAACATGGGTATTTCGTGTACCCCCCCTTGCATTCCCAATACAAATGCCACAATCTGAAAAAAAATGAAAATATTTAAAGAATTTAGAGAATTTGTTCTATCAGATAAAAAAATCTATGCATTGGACTGTATCACTTCTGTGGGGAAGTTAAATGTTCTTATACGCTCTCAAATAACCTTTGGAAAAACAACATAGTCAATAGCAATAGTTTACTTATGATATTAGTATTACCTTCAAATCTCCACAGATGCTCCAGTTATGTTGGTCGTATACGAGAGCATCCAGTAAAATTTTCATGTTATCGTAGCTCTCAGTAAGTTGTACGGAATGTGCTACAGGGACTGATGCAACCCTATTCCCAATGTTGAGAAGTACTGCTTTCAAACTTCGTTTAGATGAGTCTATAAATAGCCTCCATTCTGATGCGTTATATGGCAGGCCCAAGGATTCGATTAGCCCCTCAACATTGCAGCAGTACACTAAGGAAGAGGTATTTTCGTGCACTGCAAAAAACTTGCGGAATTCTTCCTCTCGTTTCCTATACCAGGAGAATGTTGTTCCCGGAGCCAGCAAGTTGTCCTCTCGAAGTCGTGAGCCCAAGATCTAGGCAGCTAATTTGGAGTCCTAAACCCTGGTAAGATCATTAAGTTTGGCCTGGTTGAGAGGCCTCGGCTCATTTGAAGTGGTATTTTGTGGTATATACGACTGGGACTGGTCATTGGCATTGATTCATCATCAGAATCATTGAAGTCCAGGGTTTGAGGTGGGTCGGGTATTGGAATTCCAGGACCATGGGGTACAGGTCTCATAGCAGAAGGAATGTCAGGGTATACAACAATGTGTTTATTCTTCTTGTTAACTCCTGAAAATAGAAACACAGAAACATGGATATAAAACTTGCATATGAAATAGAAGAAGCATTCAGACAGTGGTGGCTCACGAGGGAAGGCTGCGGTCTGTAAGATATGAAATAGTTCGATGGAGTCTGTATATTTTCTTTCTTTTTCATTCATATTGTCCCTTCGGGGACAATATGAATGAAAAAGAAAGAAAATATACACTCATTGTATATGTAAATGTAACTTGTATAACAATATGTATGTGTAAATGTATTTTCTATAACAATATGTATATGTAAATGTATGATTACCATTATGGTGAATATTATGCTATATATGGTGAATATTACATTATGGTGAATATTATGTCAAGTTTCATACGAGGATTTCAAAATATTTAAGAAAAATAAATTTATAAGCCCACCTTGGAGGTTTGTCATGCAGAAATAGCAATCTGTCACGTGATCCTTTCCTTCTCTCCAAATCATGGGAATTCCAAAAGGCAAAGATTTCGCTCTGCCTTTGCTCAATCTTCTCAAATTTTCAATGCACGTCTTGCAGCACATATGAGGGGCAAAATTTTTGTCCTGGTCCCCTAGCTTAATTCCAAAGTATGCTCTATACATTGTCTTCACAAATTTAGTGATTTGGGACTGGTTATTTGGCATGGTAACCATCCCACCAAAGCTGGGCACAAACCGTTAATCCGTTAATCGTTAATTAACGAAGTTAACTTTTTCGTTAATGATTTAACTTTTAAGTTAACTTTGAAAATCATTATCGGACTAATTAACTTCCGTTAATTTAACTTCCGTTAACTCAAGTCCGTTAACCCAAAAAATTCATAAATAAACGTTTAAAAGTTTCTATTATTTTCAGTGCTGAGCAGGTGCGCAGGCATCGACAAAAGGTTTGGGCCCCTCCTGGAGGATGATGAATGCCAGATGGCTGCTGCCTTCCATCCCAGGTTTCGCCTCATCTGGTTGGACAAGTATGACAACACCAAGGTTGCCAGGGTGAGGAAAAGCATGGAGGGTACAGTCGAGGAGGCCATGAAGCAGCAGTCCAACGAAGTGGGCAGCAACAGTGGAGGCAGCAACAACGAGGAGGAGGAGGAGGAGGAGGAGGATGACTTCTTCAGTGCTGTCATCCAGACAAAAGAGAGCAGCAGAAGCCACAGGTCACTCAAGGGCAAGGCCCAGAACTTGGTCAAGACCTGGCTGGAGAGCAACTCCAAGGACTTGCTGACAGATGCTGCCTTCTTGGGTGAGCAAGTGTTGGTGGACTTGTTCATCAAGTTCAACACAGCCATCCCCTCCAGTGCTGCAGTGGAGCGTTTGTTCTCTATGGGCAAGGACATCCTGAGGGCCAAGAGATCATCCCTGTCTGATGAAAACTTTGATATGCTAATTTTCATGAAGGGCAACATGCATCTCATGGACAAAATGGAGAACGAGAAGAAGAGGGAAAATTAAATTATATATATATTGTGTTTTTCATTTTTTTATAATAAAAGTTAATGTTAACGGTTTATCGGTAACTTCCGTTACATGTTTAACGAATTAACGGATTAATGGTTAACGAAGTTAACTTTTTGGTTAATGGATTAGCGGTTAACGAAGTTAACTTTTTGGTTAACGGTGCCCACCACTGCATCCCACAGAAGAGAAGAGGAAGAAGAAAAGCCGCGAAGAGATGGACTCACTGCAAGCAAAAGGAACGGTGAAAAGTGGGTCTTCTTCTTCTTCGGAGTCCATGGCCGAAGCATCCAATGATGATGTCCAATATTCCTCTCCTGGTCCTTCGGCTCCTCAATCCGCTCCCAAGGACGGCCAAGTGTCGGCAAGGAGGATCATCCAATATCCCATTTTTGCTGCAGCCCTGGATCGAACTGGAACCTCAGTACGCCAAGCGATGCACATTGTGGCTCCAGCACTCGCTGCCGCGGGAGTTGAGTTATCCTCAGTCACCTTGTCCAAATCAAGTCTTCACCGTTCATGGCAGAAGTCCAGGAAGAACTTGGCAGCCGGAATCAAGACCGAGTTCAATCCTGATACGCCGCTTGTCGTCCACTTTGATGGCAAACTCCTCCCTGATTCGGATGGAGGGAAATCGGATCGCATACCAGTGCTGGTCAGCGGGAAGAATCTTGAGAAGTTGTTGGCGATCCCAAAAATCCCTGACAGCACGGGACAGTGGATGGCTGGAGCTGTTCTGAAGGTGCTGGATGATTGCCCGCAAGTTCAACCATGGATTGCCGGTCTCTGCTTCGACATAACAGCGGCGAATACCGGTATTCACAGTGGCGCTTGTACGATTATCCAGGACCAAATGGACCGCCGCGTTCTTTTCCTGGCTTGCAGACACCACATGATGGAATTGGTAATCACCTCAGTCTTTGACCTGTTCTTCAGGTCTTCTGGCCCCGAAATTGCGCTGTTCGCTCGCTTCAAATCCCAATGGGAGTTCATCGACCAGAAGCAGGCTTCTCCATTCAACGGCAATGGCCCAAGCGACATCCTTTCAGAATGGGTGGCGTTGAAAAAAGAGCAGATTGTCCACTTCATTGAAGACCAGCTTGAAGTTGGCCACCCAAGAGACGATTACCGGGAGTTCCTGATCCTCGCTCTGGTCTTCCTCGATGGTCATGGCAAATGAGATCTCCGGTACAATCATCCTGGAGCATACCACCGGGCCAGGTGGATGGCCAAAGGCATTTACTGTCTTAAGATGTTCATCTTCCGAAGCCAATTCCACCTGACCACTCACGAGGTCCAGTCACTACGCAGGATAAACGTCTTTGCCGTCACCATCTACCTCCAGAGGTGGTTCGAGGCTCCATTGACGGCGGACGCGCCCATCAATGACCTGGAGCTGTTGGAGGACCTGGAGCTGTTGGAGGACCTAGAGCAGTACAAGGCAGTGGATCATGATGTAGGTACCGCCGCATTGACGAAATTCCGGGGCCACCTCTGGTACCTAAGCGAAGATTTAGCTGGACTCGCTATGTTCTCCTCCAAAACCACTGATGCAGAGAAGACGGCGGCCATGCTCCAAAACCTGCACAAGAAGACCGAAAACCCAAAAGATCTGCGTCGGCTGGAGGGAAAGAGTGTCTTGACCGTGAGACAGTCGGATTTGAGCACCTTGGTCACGAAAAGAACTCAAAACTTTTTTCATTGCCTGAAGCTGCCAGTTCCAAAAACCCCCAAAGATCTCGAAGGATGTGCACCATCGTTGAAGTCTGTGAACGACGCGGCAGAACGGGCGGTGAAACTGGCAGAAGATTTCAACGAGGGCCTGACAAAAAACGAGGAGGAATGGCAGCTTGTGTACTAAGTCGTCGAATACCACCGCCAGCAGTTCCCCTCAGCAGACAAAAAGATCCTCTGTCCCCCAAAATGAAATGTGCCATTAGGAAGAATTTCCATTTCCTTTAATTTAGTCATTAGAAAGAATTTACATTTCATTCTTCCATTCTAGAATGATTAATGCTGAGCATTTACGTTTGTTCATATAGGGTCGAATAAACAAGGTCAATGAGGGGACCCTTCCCCTCCTAATAGGCCAATGAAATTTCGCCCATTTTTTCCTTTCTTCAAGTGTAATTAATTAAAGGGGTGTGCGATTTGACTCTTGCCAATTTTTATTTTCACATGTGAGGCTGGGACACCCTAATGTACGTATCTTTCTTTACTAGAAGTATCAACTCCCTGACTAATTTCGGACACCTTTATATTAACCTGTTAATGGACACCTTTAGCGCGGCTTTGCTATCCCGCTCTGGTCACCTTTTTTTGTGGTAAAAAGCGTGCGCGCAATGCTTTCCGTTTTTCGACTCATAACTTTCGTTTACGTGGCTAAATTGTAATGAAAATTTATTTGTAAGTAAATTATAACTAAATAAACATATTTACGAAAAAAAATATTATATATATATTTATGCACCTTAACACGTTGGCTGCCGTGTGCGCCGCCGGCATCTCTCATGTTATCTGTCTTTGAGTACCGCATGAGATGCCGGTGGGTCACAATGCATGTTTTACTTATGGATTTATTTCTCCTCAGCAACATGAGATATAATGCTTTAAAAGCCATTTGGCACCTCAGGAATAACTATTTTTTACTGGGTAAAATATTCATTGGCGTATCTGTAGACCCAGGGAAATAATAGACTTAGTAAAGATGAATATTTAACATAATTTGGAACTTGGGGCATTCATGCACACTAATTGGACTCGCTTTATCATTGTCTTATATCGCGCAAATTATCGGGCAAAGCAGGAAAGCACAAGGAAGAGTTGCCAATTAGTCACTTTTCGCATAAAAATATGAAAGAGCGTACATAAATGGCGCAAAACATTTATTTGCAGCAACTATATCAGCAAGCATACATTTACGTCACGGGCCTCAAAGGACGGAATTCATTCGCCATACATTTACATTAGTGTCCGTTAACAGGTTAAGCCCCAAAGTTGATGTTAATTTTGCAAATTTTGTGAAAATATCAACTTTTGTAAATTTTTAAAAATATAAATAAATCCTTTTTTGGTTATTTTTTTATTTCACTCATAAATTTACAACCCATAGAGACTATTAGGAGTATTAAAACAGCTGTGATTGATGTAGAACTAAAACTTTTGAAAATGGTAGAGTCATAAAAGTGGGAGGAATTGATGTAAGCTTCAAAATGGAGCCATATTTAAGCCCTTGTAACTTAGAAATTATTTGTTCCACAGCCTTTTTGCTTGCAAAATTGAAAAGCCCACCAGAAGTTGTATTGGCATGACAAATTTGAAGCTTCTACTCCTATTAGAAGACACTTTTCAAGGCCTCTCAAAATGAAGGCGTTGGCCGATCAAGCCCAACATGGGCATTTTTTGTCGAAGGTGGGGGCCATTTAAGCGACCATAAAATTAAAAGTTTTTGACTGAGGAAGCTAAAATTTTAGATTTAAGCTATTGAATGGTGTATGAATCAACCCTGAAAATTTGAAGAAAATCGGAGATGGTCACCCAACCACCCCTGTACCAATTGAGCTGGAATGACCCACTTAGAATACTGCATTCAAATCTGGTCTCCTCACCTAAGACATGATATTGCAATGCTGGAAGGTGTGCAACATAGGACAACCAAGCTTATCCCTAACCTAAAAAGACTGGAATACAAGGCTAGATCAAGGGAACTAGATATGTTTAGTTTTGGGAGACATTGTATGAGGGGAGATATAATACAAATGTTCAAAATGTTTTCAGGTTTGGACAATTTGTATGTACATAACTTTTTCTCATTTGAGACTGATGGGCATAAGAAGAAAATTAGAAAACAGACTTGTAGATGATCTATAAAAATGCTTTTTCAGTCCTATAGTAGTAGACTTTTGGAATGACTTGCCATATGATGTAGTAAACAGTAGCTTCTTAGTTAATTTGGGTATCCTCAGTTTTAGTCCTAAATTAATGTTTGCAAATTTAGGTACCCTACCTTTTATGGTCTAAAATTATCTAACCTATATAACATATTTTCGCAGATTGCAATTGTTTAAATTTAGTAATTTTTTAGCAAGATGGAGACACTTTTTAAATTAATATTACAAATAGCCTTGACAGGCATTTGCTGCACTTTTCCATTTTCTATAAGGGAATTGCAGTACTTTTCCATTATACCCTGGCAAATTGACAGTTGGTTTGGTTTAATTGTGATATTTTCATTAAAACTAATGAAAATATTACGACAACCTGACCAATCATCAATATACAAGGTGTCCCATAAGTCCGGCATCATAGGAGAAATTCATATTTTTCTATTTCTACAAACCATAATTCATATTTTTCTCTTTCTACAGACCATAATGTCTGTGAGCAAAGAAGAACAAATCCAGATAATTCTACTCATAGGAAATCAGAGTCAGAGAGAGGCCACTGCTGAATTTAACAAACTGCATCCAGACCGCGAGCCAATAACACAGAGTTGTGTTAGCAGACTTGTTGCAAAGTCTCTTTGACTCCGATTTCCTATGAGTAGAATTATCTGGATTCATTCTTCCTTGCTCACAGATATTATGGTCTGTAGAAAGAGAAAAATATGAATTATGGTTTGTAGAAATAGAAAAATATGAATTTCTCCTATGATCTATGATGCCAGACTTATGGGACACCGTGTGTGTGTGTGTGTATGTATGTATATATATATATATATATATATATATATATATATATATATAAAATTTGGTTCTACATAATTTTGGACCATTACATTTTTCTGGGTTAATATTACCTGCTCTTTTCAAATCTGTTAGTTATTTTTTGTGCAAACTATTGTAGAAAATAATATGACCGGTTAGGTCAATTGAATGCCAGGTTAGGTCAACTGTACACCCTTGATGATTGTTAGGTTGTCATAATATTTTCCTTAGTTTTAACAAAAATATCGGGTAAACTTTAAATAGCTGTAACTTCCTTAATATTCATTTGTATTTGTAGTCGGGGGTGGTATGATGTCATGCTACACTAGCGTAGTAAGTCATTTGCTCATCCAATCAGCAGAATTTTAGACTTACCAGCAGTTTTCTACAATGTCTGACTGTGAAGGTTGTTCTCTGACTTACCTACAGTGTATCAAACGTTTTGGTCATAACAATAGTGCATCTATAGATATTTCACGTGCTTCAGGCTGGAAATAGAAATTATCATTATTCCCATTTTTTGCCAGATATATGTTCATTAGCGAACATAACCTTCCAAATTGCCTTCATACCTTTTTAAAGCAGGCTGCACTTTTGTATCCACCTCCGAAGTAACATAAGTATGTAAACACTTATTTTATTTAATAAATAGGTTAGGTTAGGTAAGTTATGTTAGGTTATGCTTTATTGTATAAAATGAAGTCAAAAATATATTTTTCAAGTGTATTTTGGTGTGCTTTGTTCGACTATGACCTTCATTTCTTGTGCAAATGAACAGAAATACAGTTGTCATTGCATAGCTCAAACATGTATTTCTGTTCATTTGCACAAGAAATGAAGGTCATATTTGAACAGAGCACACCAAAATACACTTGAAAAATATATTTTTGACTAAAAGTTCAGGTACATGGTAACATGGTAAAAATTTTATAGTGGGCACACTAGGGGCCCTTCGGCCCATCAGGGTGGCTCCACTGTTAATATAAACAAACCATAAATACAGTTACATGCAAAATTAAGATCCAATTGATCTCTGCAAATTGCAGATTGTCACACATCTACTAGCTGTACATTAACTTCAAAACTCTGGATCTTGTAGATCATTCATCAATACCACTACTGTACTAATTGTAGACAACATATGGTTATCTCATCACAAGAAGTTTTACATGGATCTATATAGCTATAACCTGAATAATATAATACAAGCTCTACAGTTAAGAGAAAAGGAGTAGGTGAGACTGTAAAGACCCATTCAGGGTCTCCCATTTAAAGGTGTCTATGAGGCAAGTGAACATAATGAGTCTTTCATACATCACAGTGCTATGGGGGGGCACTGCTCAGCAGAGAAATCTCTTTAAATGGGAGGGTATAAAGACAGAGTATTCCCTAACCCAAGATGCTGCCTCCCTACATCCCATCACTCTGTGTGGGTGATGAGATTTACCCAAATAAAAAATAAACTATAGGTACTTACATATTAACAGGGGGCCACCACATATTGATGATTAGGCTACTTAGGTTAAGTTGAAATATTTTCGTTAGTTGAAAATTTCTAATATCATATTTTTTAAATAGCAATATTTTTTTAAATATTTTTTTATACAATTTTCTGAAAAAAAAATAAAAATTTTTTAGGCTTATTCATGATGAAAATTTGGGATTTTGGCCTCCAGAAACAAATGTTGTTTTTAATGTGTAACATGTATAATCATTGTACATATTTGAAATATAAATCATTATAAATATTTAAAAAAATATTGCTATTTAAAAAATATGATGTATTAGAAATTTTCAACTAACGAAAATATTATAACTTAACCTAACCAATCATCAATATGTGGTGGCCCCATCATTAATACGTAAGTACCAAACTATATATATAGTTATATGTATATGTGGGAAGGGTTCACAAACCTCCTCTTCATACCATTACCAGTTCCAGCAAAATGTCATTACCAAATACCTTTCAGTCATTAATTTATCTAGTTTATTCTTAAAAGTCTTCAAAATATGGGAACTCTCAACTTCATCTAAGCTATTCCAGAATTTGGTAATTATTCGTTTTTACACCCAGTCTGTTTTTATGATGAGAACAAACTTTTCTGGTCAATTTTGAGGTTTTGCATGAATCTGCCATCCATTTCCTGTGCAAATGCGTAGTTTTTGAGATATCGTCATCTCAAAAACTACGCATTTGCACAGGAAACAGATGGCCATTTCGGCTATTTCTTTACTACTACACCAGTCTCCGGTAGAAAGTTTTTAAAGCTGGTTTTCAATGTTTTTCAATGTGCTGAATTCAGAAATGATACTCATTTCCATCGCAAATGATTTGTTAAAGAGTTAGGTTAGGTTTCCTTAGGTTGTTTTAGGTTCAGCCAATTTTGAAGGTGAAATTTATTTAACAAATCATTTGCGACGGAAATGAGTATCTTTTTTTAATTCAGCACATTGAAAAACATTGAAAACCAGCTTTTAAAACTTCCTACCGGAGACCAGTGTAATAGTAAATATTTACCCAACTGTTTCATACAAAACACCTCAAAATTAACCAGAAAAGTTTGCTCTCATCATTTTTATTTAAACAAAAAAAATATCGCGACAACCTAACCAATCATCAAGGGTGTACAGTTGACCTAACCAGGCCTTCAGTTAACCTAACAGGTTAATATTGGTTATTTCACCTAAATATCTTCTGATCTTTTCGTATTAGGCACTCACTGTCACATTTCAGGCAAGTTAAGGATAAGAGAATAACGCCATAATTGATAAAAACATCCAATCCTTTGTCTTCATCTAGGGCACATGACAAATCAAGTTCTCAAAGTCAAAATCACACGAACGGCACGTCATAATTCTATCACAAACACCACTAAACTGAAACCAATTAGAAAAAAAAAATAGCCAGAACAAAACCCAACCAACTAATTAAGTCACAGAGTAGCAAAAAAATAGCCCAATCAGGAAAAATATTTTATGAAAAAAAGTACATTATAGCCAAAACAGGAAATATATTTTATTAAAAAAAGTACATTTGAACAAATTTGCACAACATAAGATATATATTTTCGGTTATTATTGGTTTTTTGACACAGTCACACCCAGCTATAACAGCAATATATATTGAATAACCAATCAAAACTGAATAAGAAAATATATATATTAGGTATCTTGTGCAAATTTGTATAAAATGTTTTTTTATTAAAATATATTTCCTATTTTTGGTGTTTTTTCAATATATACCGTATATATATATATATATATATATAGACTATTTGGTAAATATTTCTTATTTTTGGTGATTCTGGCTACTTCTGCATAATTCAATTTGTCCTGCTTTACAAATAAATAATTTTTAGCAACTGTTCGTCTGTTGAACTCTGTTCAGTTTGGTTTTTTTATGACTAGAAGTGTGACGTGTCAGTTATGCATATTTGATTTTGAAGACATGATCCGCCATATTGCCCTCGATGAAGACAAGAGTTTAGACCTTTTTTCCAATCACGGAATAATTAAGACAGCCGTGACCTGCCCTAAATGCAACAGTGCTTGTATTTTAAGAAAAGACCAGAAGGTCTTTAGGTGCCATAAAAAAATCCTAAAAATAAACGTGTGTCGTTTCAGTTTTAGGGCAGGCGAAATTTAGCGGACTACCCATGCAAGGTTGGCACATGTTATTATATTATCATTTGTATAATTTAGGTCTCGGGGGTATGGGGCCAGAGCCCCCGTAAAGATCATGCATCACAAATTTATATTCTATATGTTTCTGCATTAGGTTCAATCTAGCATTAGCCTTATTTCTAATTTCTAATTTCAATACAGAGGATTGGAAGAAAGCAAATGTGGCTCCAATCTTTAAAAAAGGAAATAGAAACTTGGCAAAAAACTACAGACCCATCAGCCGCACCTCCATTATTTGCAAATTACTCGAAAGTATCATTAGAGGTAAAGTTACTGAGTTCCTCGAAGAGTGCAACCTTATAAATGATAGCCAGCATGGCTTTCGAAATGGAAGGTCCTGTCTAACCAACTTGATTGAATTTTATGATGGAGTCCTAGTGCATTTAGACAATAAAGAGCCAGTAGATATAGTATACTTAGATTTTGCAAAGGCATTTGATACTGTTCCTCATGCAAGATTGTTGGTAAAAGTTAGAGCCCATGGTATAAGAGGTCATACCATACAGCTGACTGGATAGAAGAATGGCTGAGAAACAGAAAACAGAGAGTTCATCTAAATAGAAATAAGTCTACTTGGAGACCCGTATTGAATGGAGTCCCAGTCTAGTGATGTTAAAAAACGGTTTTTTTTATGTCCATGTTGTTTTTTTTGTCATTTTATTTTTTTTATTGTTTTTTATTGTTTTTTTTTTTTTTTAATAATTAATATAGATATTGCCAATTTAATTATAAGGTATACTTTTGCAATGATATATATTATAAAAATAAATAAATAAATAATAAAATAGGCCATATGGTACCAGTATAGAATGTCCTTTTGAGCCTATTTACAGAAAAAAACTGGCCTCTTTCTTGCACTGAAAGTCTTGTATCTTAGATCCATTAAACTTGCGAGAACACTGGCTGGGAGCTGACTGCCCATTGTCCAACCTTTCCAGGACTCTCCCATCCATGCCTCGGATTTTGAATCTCCCACTTAACTATCCTTTAGACCCGCGATGACATATTTTCCCCCCGAGACCATCCATATATATACATACACATACACATACACCCATATACATATATACCAATATATACATAAATACTTATATACATATTTATATCTATTATATACCCCATACACACGCATACATCCAGAATTCCAGATACATACGCACGCATACTCACATATATACCTACACAAACTCATACACCTCTATTTCGCCCTTTCATTACCTCCAAAATCATTTAGCACATCCAGTAATATCCATACAGCCAAAAGAAACCGATTAAGCACAGACAGAGCAGCAAAGCTAGTATTTATATCCCAAAATGCAAAATTCCAAGAAAGTGAAGTAAAACATGGTGCTACATTGGCTTCGTCAACATCCAAATCTGCAATAAGTACCAGTACCTATGATATTGAAACTATATGCTCTAATCAATCTAGTGATAATGATTCTTCAATGGAAATAGAATCAGATAATGAAAGTTAAACAGCATTAGGTTAACACAAAGGTTAAAGAAAGAGATGAATATTTTTATTTTTTTTATTTTTCTATTTGGAATATATATATAATATATATATATATATATATATGTATATCCCCGCAAGGGGGTTCTAAGCTCGTGCTCTTGAGTGCTCTTTGTGCTCGTTTGTACGTGCTTGTTCCTGGAGGTTTCACGTGCGCCCTCCCGGCCCTAGCACCCAAGGATGATGGGGCTCGACCCTGCAGTCCTTGTCATCCTTGGTCTTTTTCCACTTCGACTGTCCCCTCCACCCTTTCTTTTTCCTCTGTCTTTCCTCTCACTTTTTCTTTGTTTTTCCGCTGAGATATGCCCTTTAAATAGAGGCGAATCGGTTCTTCCTGAACTAAAAAAAAAAAAAAAAAAAAAAAAATATATGTATATATACAGTGCCCGCGAAAAGTATCCGATCACTCAAGAAAATACAATATTTTCCCTTGATATTCAGACACACGTAATTCACTTTCTATTTGTTCTAGCGACATCTGGTAACTTTGAGGTTGCTCGCTGATATGAGAGCTATCCAACGCATTCTCAAATTAGTGTTCTGGTAGCCTTCGTTGCGGGTGGCTGTGTCTCAAATTTGTCAGATTTCACTGTTTGTGTAAATTTCTTGATATTTTTTTTTTTTACAGAAAGTGGTGTAAATAAAATTTATATATAATGTGTGCTAAAAAACAACTTAAGAGTGATTGTCGAGGTGCTATTGTTGCTTTGCATGCATGTGGGAAATCACAGAGACAGATAGCTAAGGAATTAAACATATCCCAAAGTACCGTTAATTTATGGGTTTCACGGGCTAAGAACAATGGTGGCCTAACCACGCCAGTCCCTAAAAAACGATCTGGCAGACCGAGAAAAACAAATTCGCGAACAGACAACTTATGAAACGTTTAGTATTGAAAAACCCAACAATAACTGCAAAAGAAATAAAATTTAATATGAATAATTTGTTATCTGGTGTTTCTGAACGAACTATCCAGGAGCGGCTCCAAAAAGAACTCGGATTACCATCTCGCCATGCTGCTAAGAAACCATTCATTAATGAAAAAATGCGTAAAAAACGTGTCGCATTTTGTAAAAAATACATTCATTGGACTGTTGATGACTGGAAGAAGGTTTTATTTAGCGATGAGTCGACATTTTTGACATTCAGAAGTTGTCCAAAAAAGGTTCGCCGGCCTATTGGCTCAAATAGGATGGACCCTAAATACACCCTAAAGACAATGAAACACCCTCCAAGTGTGATGGTTTGGGTTGTTTCGGTTACTATGGGCGTGGAAACTTATATTTTCTTCCGAAGAACACAACTATGAATGGTGCACGGTATTTAGCAATGCTACAGGATAAACTTCCAATGGCAATGGCAATCCAAAGGACAAAAACATACATGCATGATGGTGCACCATGTCACAGGGCCAAAATAGTGACAAAATGGATTACTGACAATAAATTTGATATTTTGGATTGGCCTGGTAATAGTCCAGATCTCAATCCGATAGAAAATCTGTGGCTAATAATAAAAAATAAGGTTGAATGCCACGACACTGGCTCAGTCGAAAAATTACAAGAGGCCATCAAAAAGGTATGGTGCAAGGAAATATCAGTGGAAGTTTGTCAAAACTTGATTAAATCCATGCCAAAACGTCTAGAACAAGTCATCCAAACCAAAGGACAGATGACAAAATACTAATATAAGGTTAGTATACATTTAAACATTGTTTTTTATGTAAAAAATACAAATTTCAAGGGTGATCGGATACTTTTCGCGGGCACTGTATATGTATGTATATATATGTATATATCCCCGCAAGGGGGTTCTAAGCTCGTGCTCTTGAGTGCTCTTTGTGCTCGTTTGTACGTGCTTGTTCCAGGAGGTTTCACGTGCGCCCTCCCGGCCCTAGCACCCAAGGATGATGGGGCTCGACCTTGCAGTCCTTGGTCTTTTTCCACTTCGACTGTCCCCCTCCACCCTTTCTTTTTCCTCTGTCTTTCCGCCGAGATATGCCCTTTTAAATAGAGGCGAATCGGTTCTTCCCGAACTTAAAAAAAAAAAAATATATATATGTATATATATATATCGTAAAGAACGACGCTTGTATAGGAGATATTCCGCGCAAGACGAGAGAGAAAACGGAACAAATGAAAAAATGAAGTAACCACCTGGGAATCGAACCCGGAATCTTCCGATTGCCGGTCAGACGCGATACCATTACACCATGGACTTCACTCTTCCAAATGCCGTAATTCTTCTACATACTCGCAGAAACCAATGCCCCAAGGGGGCACCTCCCACATGCCGTAACATTATATACATTCAACTGCAAAGAACACGCAGTATAAATAACGTAAAGAATGAGGCTTGTATAGGAGATATTCCGCGCAAGACGAGAGAGAAATGGAACAAATGAAAAATGAAGTAACCACCTGGGAATCGAACCCGGATCTTCCGATTGCCGGTCAGAACACGATACCATTACACCATGGACTTCACACTCTTCCAAATGCCATAATTCTTCTACATACTCGCAGAAACCAATGCCCCAAGGGGGCACCTCCCGCATGCCATAACATTATATACATTCAACTGCAAAGAACACGCAGTATGCAGTTGAATGTATATAATGTTACGGCATGCGGGAGGTGCCCCCTTGGGGCATTGGTTTCTGCGAGTATGTAAGAATTACGGCATTTGGAAGAGTGAATCCATGGTGTAATGGTATCGCGTCTGACCGGCAATCGGAAGATCCCGGGTTCGATTCCCAGGTGGTTACTTCATTTTTTCATTTGTTCCGTTTTCTCTCTCGTCTTGCGCGGAATATCTCCTATACAAGCGTCGTTCTTTACGTTACGTTTACGCTTGTATAGGAGATATTCCGCGCAAGACGAGAGAGAAAACGGAACAAATTAAAAATGAAGTAACCACCTGGGAATCGAACCCGGGATCTTCCGATTGCCAGTCAGACGCGATACCATTACACCATGACTTCACTCTTCCAATGCCGTAATTCTTCTACATACTCGCAGAAACCAATGCCCCAAGGGGCACCTCCCGCATGCCGTAACATTATATACATTCAACTGCAAAGAACACGCAGTATAATAACGTAAAGAACGACGCTTGTATAGGAGATATTCCGCGCAAGACGAGAGAGAAACGGAACAAATGAAAAATGAAGTAACCACCTGGGAATCGAACCCGGGATCTTCCGATTGCCGGTCAGACGCGATACCATTACACCATGGACTTCACTCTTCCAAATGCCGTAATTCTTCTACATACTCGCAGAAAACCAATGCCCAAGGGGGCACCTCCCGCATGCCATAACATTATATACATTCAACTGCAAAGAACACGCAGTATAAATAACGTAAAGAACGACGCTTGTATAGGAGATATTCCGCGCAAGACGAGAGAAAACGGAACAATGAAAAAATGAAGTAACCACCTGGGAATCGAACCCGGGATCTTCCGATTGGCGGTCAGACGCGATACCATTACACCATGGACTTCACTCTTCCAAATGCCGTAATTCTTCTAACATACTCGCAGAAACCATGCCCCAAGGGGGCACCTCCCGCATGCCATAACATTATATACATTCACTGCAAAGAACACGCAGTATGCAGTTGAATGTATATAATGTTACGGCATGCAGGAGGTGCCCCTTGGGGCATTGGTTTCTGCGAGTATGTAGAAGATTACCGCATTTGGAAGAGTGAAGTCCATGGTGTAATGGTATCGCGTCTGACCGCAATCGGAAGATCCCGGGTTCGATTCCCAGTGGTTACTTCATTTTTTCATTTGTTCCGTTTTCTCTCTCGTCTTGCGCGGAATATCTCCTATACAACGTCCGTTCTTTACGTTACGTTTACGCTTGTATAGGAGATATTCCGCGCAAGACGAGAGAGAAACGGAACAAATGAAAAATGAAGTAACCACCTGGGAATCGAACCCGGGATCTCTCCGATTGCCGGTCAGACGCGATACCATTACACTGTGGAGGGTGAACCCTTTCCCCTTTTAGTTCTCAGCCCTTTCCCCCTGGCCTTGATTATTATTATTTATATATTAAATTTCTTTGTTTTTTGAATGAAATATTTGTTATAGAAAGTATTTTAATGGTTCTCTCTCTCTTTCCAGCAAACAAATAATGATAAGATGATAACTGTTATAAAATTAGAAAGATAGTAGTAAACTATTGAGCATTAAGATAATAAATAATAAACATTAGTACTAAAGTATTAATATTAGCAAACAAATAAATAAAGAAATAGTTATAAGATATGTTAATGTTAATATTTTAATGAATGAAAGACTAAACAATAAGTTATATAAAAATGTTAAACTTGTAACAAGGAATGAGGAATAAAACAGTTTTATTAAATTAGTATGGGAAAAGAGTAGAGTTTTGGACAGTCGCTTGTAAAACCCTGTTAGTAAATGAATAATAAAGTACTGAGTTAAGTATTAACAAACAAACAAACAAATGAAAAGAAGAATAAACAAATTTATTAAAAGAGACGCTTCTGAGGTTTAAAAGTGTCGCGTGTGTGTCAAAACTCGAGTTTTGAGAAGTGGGCGGAACCAATTGGCGCATGTGTGGAAATATAATAATAAAAAATATAGTTTTAAGAGGGTAATTTGACAAGAGAAAATAAAGAACATAACAGAGAAACTAAAGTCAGGCTGGATTTGTCTGAGGCTGAAGACCGTTATTGGACCAAGGGAACTTTAAGTTCTGTCAGGAAGGGGATGCCGAGATAGGGAACCACTAATAGAAGGAAGCTATTCTGGCAAGTAAGAGACTGTTGGTGGCAGAGCCAGCAGTCGTGGAATCGGGGGTCTGGGCAGCGAGCCTGGATCCAACAACCCTTCAAGGTAAGCAGCCTGGTTTCGTGGGGGTCTAAACAAAAGAAAAATTCTTATTCGTGGTGCCGTTAGGTTAATCCGAATCCCACCACATAAAATAAGTGCGCCCGAACAGGGACTTCCACTCAGAAAAGTGGGTTGTTTCCTGTTGGGTTGTATAGAAGAAGAGTGAAAGAGTAGTTGTAGGTTGGTGTAGTAGTAATAGAGTAGAATGAAGTAGGGTAGCATCTTTAGAGATGCCTACCAAGGAGGAGTTAGAAAGGAGGTTGAGGGAGATAGAGAGGCATTAGAGGTAGAAAAGGCTAGGAACCATCAGTTAGAGTTACAGAAGGCAGAATTAGAGAATGTTTTGGGAATTGCAGAGTAGATTAGAGGAACAGAGTAAAGAATTAGTAGTTTTGTCAGAGATGGAAGAAAGAATGATTGAGAGTAAGAAAGAGATGGATGATGGTTTAAAGGCAATGGTTAAGAGATGATGAGTGGAGGGCAAGCTTGATGGGAAAGTGAAAAGGAAGGGAAGGGGGGTTTTGAAGGGAAATAGTAAGGGTGTTGGTAGTAAGAAAGGGGCATATCTAAAGGATGTATCAGTAGGGGGCTTGGAATGGAGAAGGGAGTGAAAGCGTGAGTGAGGGAAAGAAGAAGACCTTACAAGTGATGGTGCATTCCACCCCTAAGGAGGTAAGAAGAAACTTGAGGGTGAGATCAGAGGGAGAAAGGTAAGAGGATTGGAAGGGCAGGCTAGAGGGCAAGGCGGGAATGAAGGGGCTCAGAGGGCATCTGGTAAGAGGGCTTCTCGAAGGTTCAACGCTGCGTTAGTGCAGGGGGTATAAAGTTATGCACGTTCCTTCTGGGTGTTGTAAACTTTATACTTGGGTGTGACAGCCCTCCGTCCCGAGTCGTGGGATTCTAGAGAAATTGGCTGCCATTCCTTTTAGGTTCTCTCTCTTCGGGAGGGCGGGTGAAGTCTGTTGTGCAAACCTGTCCGTTGGTTACTAGGACCCCTTCCCATCCCACTCTGTCCTTTTAGCTTAGGTTAGGGAATGTTCTCCTCTGACTGCAAAAAAAAAGAAAAACTTTTAGTGTTGTCTTTTTCTCTACTGCTACGATTAGGAACCTACTGCTATCTCATGCGTGGGAAGAGAGGCTTGGAACCTCTATAATAACACCATTTACTTCAGTTGTAGGTAAATATTTAGAGGGGATAATAGCGAGTAGGATTGTTGACCATTCGGATTCCTACAAGCTACTTGGGGACTCCACATGGGTTTAGACGGCATAGGTCGTGTCTCACCATCATGCTCGAGTTTTTCTACGTCATGTTGATGAGTATGATAAGAGTAGGGCGATTGATTAGAAGGCCTTTGATAAGGGTACCTCACCGCCGCTAATGGCCGAAATGCGCGCGCTGGTATTGGTGGGAAGTAGGTAGGTGGATTGAAACTGGCGAAAAATGCCACAAAGTTATCCCTTTCGTTAGGCATATGGGCTACAATCGAACGCTTACGTGACGCGGGTTCAAAGATGTCGATTTTAGGAAGCATGTTTAGTTCAATGATAACCCAACTCGCAACAATGGTTAGAAGTTGGATTTGAAACGATTTAGGACTAGTATATGTGGGAATTACTTTAACCGTTGATAGTTTAAGATTAAAACCTCAGAAACCTCTGCAGGAGTTCGCTTGCTCGGTCCTCTGTGAGCAAGCTAATAGAGAGCTATTTATATATTCTCCACTTTCCTGTAAAATTTCCTTTGGCTACTTTCCAGGGTCAAGGTATTTTCTTCAACCTTTTTTCCGTACCTGCCTCTGGCAGGAGGGAGCGGAGGGTGGGGAGAGAGCCTTCTACTTTTCTATCCAGTTTTCTACTACTGCTAGGATAGTTGAAAGAAAAATAAACTTTAATAACAGGAATAGTTCCTCGGTGGATTAGTTCAAGAAAAGGTTAGACCAAATCTTGCACACTATTTGAGTGTGTAGAAAATTTTCCCTGGCACCCGTTGCCATTGGTACCTCCTCGGTATGGGCCGCAAGGCCTTTGAGGTACTTCTTTTTCCTTGTAACTCCTTGTAACTCTATTCCAGCATTGAGGACAGTATGTATGAGAGTGAGAGTGAGACTGAAACTGAGAGTGATACGAGTGAGGGTGTAAGTGCATAAGGGAATCTTAATTAGGGAGATTCCGAAGGTTGCAAAATTTAATGTTTATATGGGAGAGATGTACAAGAGTTTTTTGAAAGAGTATGAACGTTATTGTAAGAAGCGCAAGTATCCAGACCTCCTGAGTATTGGGTGAAGAGATGGGTGACTGTTTGGAAGGTAGGTTGCTAGAGTTTTACATGTTGTTGTAAATTCAGGAGTGCCTGTGAAGTATGAGGTGTTAAGGGAGATTGGTGGAGCAGTGTTAAAATAAGAGGGGGTGTGAAATATCGAAAGAAGGATGATTTTGAGAGAGCAAGGGATGCAGAAGGGGGTATGAGTTTTTGAAAAAGAATCGATTGGTGATCCATCCTGCTAGACGTATGATTGAGTGGAAAATGAGTTGGGTAAGTGTGAATTCTATGTGGGGAGAAGTGAATCGGATTGGATGAGGGTAATAAAAGGGTATGAGGTGAGAGCATCTGAGAGTGTAAATCTGGAAAAGGGAACCCCAGCATTGGTGCATGTTGAGTGGCCAGTGAGTGATAATAGAAGAAAAAGGCAGGGAAGCATGATTTTTGTGAATGGTATGGATGCATCCTATAAAGTGAAAAGAGTTGGGCATGTGTATGATGGTATAATTGATGAGAGTAACCCATGGATTTGTGTGCAAGCTAGGGAAGATGGGGGTGCATGGCGAAAGAGAATAAATGAGGGGGATGTGATAGGGAGAGCATATACAGTGATTGAGGAAGTATGTGAGGAGGGAGAAAATGGAATACAAACGGATGAACGAGGGCAAGAATGTGGGGAGGAATGGACGACTGAACAAATCAGAAAGGAGGTGATTGTTGGCGAACAGTTGAGTGAGAGTGAGCGAATGCAGGTGTGGCAGTTGGCAGGGGAGAAAAGGAGCGTATTGGCCCGAGGAGATGATGACCTCCGTTTAACAAAACTACCTCCCTTCAGGATCCAGTTAACGGATGAGACTCCGATCTACCAAAGGCCAAGACGGTTCTCCCCACCAGTAATGAATGAGATAGAAGAGCAGTGTGAGGAATTAGAGAGAATGGGAGTGATTGAACAGAGCACAAGTCCGTGGAATAGTAGAATAGTGCCTGTGCGGAAACCTGATGGAAGGATTCGCTTGTGTGTGGACTATCGAATGGTGAACGAAAGGACAGTGAAAGACAGGTTTCCGATGTGCTTGATAAAAAGTGTATACTCTTTGCATGGAAAGAGGGTGTTTAGTAAATTGGACCTATTGAGGGGATATTACCAGATGCCGGTTGAGCCAGAGTCTCGTCCCATAACTGCTTTCTCCACAGCCAGGAATCATTATATGTTCCGTGCTCTCTCGTTCGGACTTACAGCTGCACCTGCTGCATTTCAGAGAGCAATGAATCGTGTTCTTGGTAAGTTTGCAAGGGAAAATGTCATATGTTTTATAGATGACATTTTGATTATGACAGAGACATTTGAGGAGCACCTGAAGATAATGAGAGAGGTACTGCAAGTGTTGGATGAAGTCGGACTACGAGTGAAACCAAGTAAGTGTGAGTGGTTCAGGGAAAGTGTGGCATTTCTGGGGCACAAGGTGAGTTCGAGTGGTATACGAAAGAGTGGGGAGTATATGGAAAAGTCAGGGAGTTCCCGAAACCTCGGACAGTTCGTGAACTTAAATCTTTTCTGGGACTTGTAGAGTTTCAGAGGAAATTTATAGCGGGCTGCTCTGGGATTTCGAAACCCCTGACCGAAGTGACTGGAATGAAAGGTAGTACTCAGTTGGTGTGGACGGAGAAGATGAATGAAGCATTTGAGCAATTGAGAGTGGAAGCAGCGAAAGATGTGGAGTTGGCTTATCCGGACCTGAGTGAAGGAGCGAGTTTGCTAGAATTGTATACAGATGCGAGTGGATTTTGTATGGGTGGGTGCTTGTGCCAGTTGCAGGGAGAGGAAGGACAGGAAGGAAGGAGAGTAATTGGGTATGTATCTAAAGCATTCAGTAAGGCAGAGCGAAAGTACAGTACAATTGAGAGAGAACTTGCGGCAATGAGGTTTTGTGTGAAAGCTTTCAAGTCATTTTTGTATGGAATGAAATTTATTTTAAAGACTGATCATCAGCCCTTGGTATATATGGAGAGAATGAAAGTTGTGGATGGAAGAATTGCTAGAACTTTGCTTGAGTTGAGTGAGTTTGATTATAAGATTGAGTATGTGCCAGGGGAGAGGAATTGTATGGCTGACCTGATGTCAAGAATACCTGGGGTGAATGAAAGGTGTGAGAAAGAGGTGGTCGACCCTGAGTATTTGCCAGTGGGAATAGTAAAGTTGCATGAAAGTAGGGGGGGTGGCGACAGTTTGTTTGAAAGTGTATGGTATGGGTTGAAAGATTTGAAATTGGATGGGTTAAAAATGAGAATACCAGGGAGTGTGAATGAATTGCGGACCTTGGTTATGAATGAAGCGATTAAGAAACCAGAAAGGATGGGTGTTTGTAAGGTCCGCAATTATGTACGTGAGCTGAAAGCCATGGGGAGCCCGGGTATTTTTCTTTTCAAGAGGTCCTCATGGTGGTCAGCTCATTGTTTAGTGTTGAAGTGTATGTGCATTATGGTAGTGATTGTCCATTGTGTATAAAGATGAAAGGATCGAGGAGAAAGGAGCCCTGATTTTGCATTTGCAGTGTATTAGTGGTGTACATTACAATTGGGTGAGTGAAAGGAAGAGGTATAAAAGCATAGTGCCAGGTGAAAATTTGGAAAGGGTTTTGGATGAAGTTAGAGCTGCACAGAGAGAGTCAGAGGGAGAAGGTTGTATGGAAGTAGGTATGTTAGAGGGGCCATGGATGATACGTGACTGTGTGGATGAGGTAGAGCTCAGCCCTTCTGTGGTTCCTGTAAGGGTTCCAGAAGGTCCTATTGAGCTCTACAGGGGTCTTGTGGATACAGGTGCCCAAATCAGTCTGGTGAATGAGCGAGTGTTGTGTGATTTAGATGAAGCGAATGTGCCTGTATCCCGAGAAAGAGTGGGTGTGAGAATACGTGGTATCGGAGGGGGAACAGTCGCGTCACATGAAGCTGTGCAGTTGAGGGTGGGATTAGGTGCATGTAAAGAGGTATGGGAGCACAAGTTCATAGTCTTGAAAGGGGAATCAATGCCCTGGGATTTTCTACTGGGAATTGATTTCCTTGAGAATATGAACTTGAGTGTGGATGTTGGTCAGGGCTCAGTAATGAGAGAAGGAGAACATGTGGTCAGTATGGGAATGTTTCCGAGCACAGGTATAGATGCTGTGTTAGTGGGAGCAATTGAGTTAGAGGTGGAAGACCAGTGTGAAGTGTTGAGAGATGAAGATATTTTAGATATGCAAGAGGGAGATGAGGTGATATGCAAGTTGAGAGAATATGTGTATAATGGTATAGATGTGAGAGAGTGGTCAAAGAGGTGGAAGAGTATAAAAGGTATGCGAAAAAGTTGGCTGTATGGATGGGAGTGCTATATTATATGAGGGTAAATAAGGTGGGTGAGACAGAGAGTGTGCCAGTGATGACATTTGAGGGTATGGTAGGATTGGTGATTATTACACATAGGATGTATGGGCATGTGGGAAAAAACAAGTTATGGGAATTGATGAAAGGAATGGTTTTCCACCCTAGGCTGGGACTGGTTGTTGCAGAAGTGGCAACTACTTGTGAGAGTTGCCAAAAGCGAAAATACCAGTCCCAGCATAGCCGCCCCCCAGTGCGAAAGATTGAAGTGAAAGAACCGTGGGAGCTTGTGGTGGTTGATATTGTGAGTATGCCGAGAACGAGTAGAGGGAAAGTTGGAATATTAGTAGGGGTCGATCACAAGAGTAAGTTTGTGTATGTTGCTGCGTTAGAGAATAAAACAAGTGAGCATGTTGCGAGAGTGATGAGAGAGAGTATGTTACCAATGATGCTTGGAAGGCCGCGTAAGTGTTTAACAGATAATGGGCCTGAGTTTAGGGGTGCTAGTTTTGAGAGAATGTTGAGTGAGAATGGGATAGAGCATGTTAGAATAACTCCGTATATGTCTGCTTCGAATGGTTTGGCTGAGAGAACGGTGAAAACGATAAGTGAAATGCTGCGTGTATGTATTGGGGAAGGGGCTGAGTGGGATGCTGAGTTGGCAAGAGTTGCCTGGTGCTACAATTCGACATACCACTCAGCCATTCAAACTTCCCCAAGAAGGTATGTGTCTACATTTGGAAGGTTTGTGCAAAAGGATATACGATTAAATGAGAATACATGTGATAGATGGAGAGAGGCTGGTGTGCATTTTCGGTCATTTGGTGTTGGTGAGCTTGTTTTGAAAGAGGTGCATGAGGCTGGAAGAAGGAATGAGTATAAGTTGGCGCAAAAGTTTGAGGGTCCATTTGTGGTGAAAAAGGTATGGGAGAATGGGGTAACGTATGTGATTGAGAGGGAGCAAGAGAATGGACAGTGTGAAGAAGTAAGAGCACATCATCGGCAGTTGCGCAAATGGCGAATACCTCCGGAGTACATCGTATGTCACCCAATGTATGATATGTGTGAGAGGATGGAACAAAAGAAAGCGCTAGAAACCAAGAACATGATGGGAATCCAGGATGAATGGATGGATGCAGATCTGGAGTTCTTGATTGTGTCAAAGCGGGCAAAAAGGAAGAAAAAGGTGAGAAGAAAGGGAATGAAAGGTGAGAAAGCCAGGCAGATAGGTGAAGTATATGAGCTGAAGGATTCCCAGTTGGACTCTGGAACAGCCGCGGGTGAGGCAGAGTTAGAATGGGATGTTCGGGACTTTGGTGGTTCATGGTGCCAGCCTGGTCCATCCGGGGAATTCTCATTTGAGGGTTTTGGGGTCTCAGACCTTGAGGGCCTTTCTTTTCTGGGATTTTCCGAGGGTGGAGGAGAAGGGGAGAAGAAGGGAAATCATCTTCACTCAGAAGTGGAAAGATTGTGTCAGGGAGGGGGCATTAAGAGTGTGGGATTTACAATTCTTGAGAGTGAAAGGGAAAATGTATGTGAGAGAGAAAGGAGTGTAACTGAGCAAAGTATTGTGACCTTAATGGAAAGTGTGAGGGATGAATGGGGAGTAGATAGAGGTGAAGGAAGTATAAATGAAAGAATGAGGGAGAGAATGAATGTGATTGATTTTTGTGAGGAAGTGAGAATGTTATTGCTTGAGATAGAAGAAAATGTGTTGAATAAAAGCTTAGATGTAGAATTAACAAGTAGTATTAGAGAAGATATTAAAAGTAGATGGGTTAGAATGATAGAGAAAGTGCAACAGTGTTTAGGGAGTGGTGATGGTAATGTAGTATAAAGTATTGGTGTAGTGTTCTGTAGGAAAAAAAAAAAAAAAAAAATAGTAGTATTGTATGATGTGTGAAAGAGTGAGTGGTTGGAAATTCAACCAGGTGGCAGCCTACATTTTGAGGCCAGAAGCTGGGCTGTGCTTGAAGGAGGAAGGTGCCTGGGTGAGTTCCCAGACCTGCTGATACCTGCCTCTGGTGATTTGCTGCTTTGCAGGTTTCAACCTCATTCCTGGTATTGTAAATAACTATTGTAAATAACTATTGAATAAATAACTATTAAAAAATTAAATTGTAGGTATATTTTTTTAGTATAACGTAAATTATTAAAGAGAAAGTAATTGTTAGCCAGCTGTTAGTCCTAAATATTGAATGTTTGAATGTTTACTGTATTTGTTAAATATAAAGATTATTAAATAACTGAATTAGAATTTAAATAAATAAATGATTTATAAAGTAAATTTGTAAATATGTTATTCTTATGATAGCCATGTATGTAATTAATGATTTAAAAGATTTAAAATTGAAAACAATTATTTTTAAAAAAAAAAAAAAAAAGTGAAAAAAAAAAAAAAATAAAATAAAATTGAAAATTATTTTTTGTAAAAAAAAAAAAAAAAAAAAAATATATAATATATATATATATATATATATATATATATATATATATATATATATATTTGAAAATTGAAAAAAATTATTTTCGGAAAAAAAAAGAGGGTATCTATGTAAATAATTTGTTAATAAATATTATGGTATAAAAATTGTAAGGAAAAGAAGAGAGAACCATATTAGGGTAATATAGTAGGTGTGTAGGCTATATGGCAAGACAGGTGGAAAGGAGCTTGGGGGGGGAAGATGTGGAGGGTGAACCCTTTCCCCTTTTAGTTCTCAGCCCTTTCCCCCTGGCCTTGATTATTATTATTTATATATTAAATTTCTTTGATTTTTGAATGAAATATTTGTTATAGAAAGGATTTTAATGGTTCTCTCTCTCTTTCCAGCAAACAAATAATGAATAAGAATGATAACTGTTATAAGAAATTAGAAAGATAGTAGTAAACTATTAAGCATTAAGATAATAAATAATAAACATTAAGTACTAAAGTATTAATATTAGCAAACAAATAAATAAAGAAATAGTTATAAGATATGTTAATGTTAATATTTTAATGAATGAAAAGACTAAACAATAAGTTATATAAAGAAATGTTAAACTTGTAAACAAGGAATGAGGAATAAAACAGTTTTATTAAATTAGTATGGGAAAAAGAGTGAGAGTTGGACAGTCGCTTGTAAAACCCTGTTAGTAAATGAATAATAAAGTACTGAGTTAAGTATTAACAAACAAACAAACAAATGAAAAGAAGAATAAACAAATTTAGTAAAAGAGACGCTTCTGAGGTTTAAAAGTGTCGGCGTGTGTGTCAAAACTCGAGTTTTGAGAAGTGGGCGGAACCAATTGGCGCATGTGTGGAAATATAAATAATAAAAAATATAGTTTAAGAGGGTAATTTGAAGAGAAAATAAAGAACATAACAGAGGAAACTAAAGTCAGGCTGGATTTGTCTGAGGCTGAAGACCGTTATTGGACCAAGGGAACTTTAAGTTCTGTTAGGAAGGGGATGCCGGAGATAGGGAACCACTAATAGAAGGAAGCTATTCTGGCAAGTAAGAGACTGTTGGTGGCAGGAGCCAGCAGTCGTGGAATCGGGGGTCTGGGCAGCGAGCCTGGATCCAACAACCCTTCAAGGTAAGCAGCCTGGTTTCGTGGGGGTCTTAAACAAAAGAAAAATTCTTATTCGTGGTGCCGTTAGGTTAATCTGAATCCCACCACAACACCATGGACTTCACTCTTCCAAATGCCGTAATTCTTCTACATACTCGCAGAAACCAATGCCCCAAGGGGGCACCTCCCGCATGCCGTAACATTATATACATTCAACTGCAAAGAACACGCAGTATAAATAACGTAAAGAACGATGCTTGTATAGGAGATATTCCGCGCAAGACGAGAGAGAAAACGGAACAAATGAAAAAATGAAGTAACCACCTGGGAATCGAACCCGGGATCTTCCGATTGCCGGTCAGACGCGATACCATTACACCATGGACTTCACTCTTCCAAATGCCGTAATTCTTCTACATACTCGCAGAAACCAATGCCCCAAGGGGGCACCTCCCGCATGCCGTAACATTATATACATTCAACTGCAAAGAACACGCAGTATGCAGTTGAATGTATATAATGTTACAGCATGCGGAAGGTGCCCCCTTGGGGCATTGGTTTCTGCGAGTATGTAGAAGAATTACGGCATTTGGAAGAGTGAAGTCCATGGTGTAATGGTATCGCGTCTGACCAGCAATCGGAAGATCCCGGGTTCGATTCCCAGGTGGTTACTTCATTTTTTCATTTGTTCCGTTTTCTCTCTCGTCTTGCGCGGAATATCTCCTATACAAGCGTCGTTCTTTACGTTATTTATACTGCGTGTTCTTTGCAGTTGAATGTATATAATGTTACGGCATGCGGGAGGTGCCCCCTTGGGGCATTGGTTTCTGCGAGTATGTAGAAGAATTACGGCATTTGGAAGAGTGAAGTCCATGGTGTAATGGTATCGCGTCTGACCGGCAATCGGAAGATCCCGGGTTCGATTCCCAGGTGGTTACTTCATTTTTTCATTTGTTCCGTTTTCTCTCTCGTCTTGCGCGGAATATCTCCTATACAAGCGTCGTTCTTTACATTATTTATACTGCGTGTTCTTTGCAGTTGAATGTATATAATGTTACGGCATGCGGGAGGTGCCCCCTTGGGGCATTGGTTTCTGCGAGTATGTAGAAGAATTACGGCATTTGGAAGAGTGAAGTCCATGGTGTAATGGTATCGCGTCTGACCAGCAATCGGAAGATCCCGGGTTCGATTCCCAGGTGGTTACTTCATTTTTTCATTTGTTCCGTTTTTCTCTCTCGTCTTGCGCGGAATATCTCCTATACAAGCGTCGTTCTTTACGTTATTTATACTGCGTGTTCTTTGCAGTTGAATGTATATAATGTTATGGCATGCGGGAGGTGCCCCCTTGGGGCATTGGTTTCTGCGAGTATGTAGAAGAATTACGGCATTTGGAAGAGTGAAGTCCATGGTGTAATGGTATCGCGTCTGACCGGCAATCGGAAGATCCCGGGTTCGATTCCCAGGTGGTTACTTCATTTTTTCATTTGTTCCGTTTTCTCTCTCGTCTTGCGCGGAATATCTCCTATACAAGCGTCGTTCTTTACGTTATTTATACTGCGTGTTCTTTGCAGTTGAATGTATATATATATATATAGGGTGAACCAAATGTAGGTGGACAGTAATGATAACGTTTATTTTTAGAATACATATTTAATTTTTTTGTATACTATAATACAAAATAAAATTTAAATAAATTTAGTTATAATATTTAATATAATATAACACAAACACCATAGTTATAATGAACACCATAGTTATAATATAATATAACACAAACCGTATTCAACCTACTGTCCACCTACTTTTGGTTCACCGTGTATATGTATATATACTGGTATTCTTGCCAATCACAATTATATATATTGTTTTATACCAGTATTATGTATTTTTTATTATGTATATTATACCAATACCTGTGATATTGAAACTAGCATATATGCTCTACCCAATCTAGTGATGATTCTTCCATGGAAATGAAGGTTAAACAACATTAGGTTAACAAAAAGGTTCAAAAAAGGTGAATATTTTTTTTTCTATCTGGAATATATATACTGGTACTCTTGCCAATCACAATTATGTATATTATTTGAAACAAGGAAGAATGTTTTATGTTCTAGTTAAAAAATATATATACATATAAAAAATGAGGGTTTGTTTTTCCTTTCTATTATATACTTTTTGCGTGATTCAGTTTTTCTAAAAGATGACTATATATGTATACTAGGTATAACTGTATAAGCATGGTAGTATAGTAAATTATAGGTAATACTAATATTAGATTAAAGGAAGAAAAATATGGAATAAGTTTAAAATAATAAAAAACAAAAAAAACAGACTATCTTCGTTTTAAACAAAAAAAACGACAAAAAAAAACAAAAATGACACAATAAAAAACGACTTATATCACTAAGTCCCACAGGGGTCTGTGCTGGGACCTCTGCTTTTTGTTGTCTATATAAATGATCTAGAGAAGGGCCTATCATGTAAAACCTCAAAATTTGCTGATGATACAAAATTAGGCCAAGTCAGTAGCAGGAGCAATGACAATACAAAAAGACTTAGACAGAGTAACAGCCTGGGCAGATAAGTGAGAGATGAAATTTAATATTGATAAGTGCAAGATTATGCATATTGGGCCAAAAAATCCAGGATTAAAAATGATGATAAAGAGAAAGACTTGGGCAGAGGTGGGGAGTCAGAGTCGGGCATCGGGGCTTTTTTGAAGTCGAGAGTCGGGAGTCGGTAAAAACGACCGACTCCCAACTCTTTGATTCAATTTCTATATGCCAACAATTTACCAAAATACTACTCTGCCCTAAATAAATATCTTCCTGAACTAATTCTAGATTCACATTTCCACATTTGATTTATTGTTCTGGTAAATCTTAGCAAATGAATTTCATATTTCTATTTTAGGATACTAGGTACCATATAAAAATTAGCAATATATTAATTATTAATTTAATTAGCCCCTATTAGTAATGAGTCGTGGGCCTAGTAGAAAATCAGCAGTCTTTCAATATTTTAAGCTAAATGAGGATGAAAGTATTTTTATTTGTCAAGTAGAAAAGGATGGTAAAGAGTGTAATGCAAAAATTAGTGCTTACACTGAGAAACATGCTAATGCTCCAACTAGAGCCTCAAACTTGAAACGCCAT
This sequence comes from Bathynomus jamesi, assembly GCA_023014485.1. Taxonomy (NCBI): domain Eukaryota; kingdom Metazoa; phylum Arthropoda; class Malacostraca; order Isopoda; family Cirolanidae; genus Bathynomus; species Bathynomus jamesi. The sequence continues at coordinate 387,061 of JAJOZX010001599.1, forward strand.
CTACGAAACAAACATCCCAATATTTATAAGGTTGTAGATCAGCATGATAAGGAAAGAGTCGGGAGTCGGAGTCAGTTTTTAAAAATATAGACTCAGGAGTCGGGAGTCGGTTGTTTTTGGCCAACTCCCCATCCCTGGACTTGGGTGTCACTGTGACTAATGAACTTAAACCCTCAAATCACTGTATGGTAATCAGAAATAAAGCAAATGCTAGACTCAATCTCATGCAGACACACATTGAATACAAATCACCCAATATTATAAAGCAACTATACATTTCATATATGAGACCCCTCCTCGAATACTGTATTCAATTTAATAGTCCCTATTTGATACAAGATATTGAAAAACTGGAAAAAGTATAGAAATGAGGGTATTATTCTACTATTACACCCGTCTAACGTCCAGCAATTATTACACTGGGGAACAAATTTCAACTTTTTGTCTATTGAATTAGATTTGACAGTTAGTTCTAGGTAATTTGGGTGCGCTGAGCACGAATGTTTACTCGGTTTTGCTCTATCAGGTCCTGATTTTGCTCAACACCCCTCCTCTTTTGTCTTATTCATAAAAAGGTTTTTTTCTCAATACTCGCTAAGTCTTTTTGCAGTTACACATTATGCAACTAGGTTTTTATCTAGGTATTTGTACCTATTGTTATGGTATTGTTGTATTATGTATATTTTTATATGTAACACCCTAAAAATATTTTTAATTTTGTCATTTTTAACCCATTTTAATATTAGTAAATTAAGCTAAAAATATCATAGAATTCTAAAATTTTCTCGAGCGTTCCTGTTCTCTGTAGAGTATTCTAGAGGGACAACTAAAATATATAAAAGCGACTCGTTTCCAGAGTTAATCAGTCAATTCAATCAGTCAGTCAGTCGGTTGAGTTAGTTAATTAAGTTTGGGCATTAACATAATTTTGAATTGGCATATGATTTAGTGAGTAATTTTGTCATCGTGATTTAATATAGTTGATTTAATTAGACGTAATTTATATTGTACCTACTCATCCGTGTTTCTAGTTTAATTTCATAGATTGTAAGTACCTATTTCATAATAAGTACCTATTTAAACTAATTTTGTGTTTATATTTCAGATTTTCTTAAATTTATATGAATTAAGGGCTTTAAATACCTTTACAAATTGGCAGAACAATCAAGCAATATGTCATCAAGCACTAGAAAGTTCAAATGCAAAAACAACCCTGATTCCTTCTGTTATATATGTGGAAATTTTACACTTCCACATCAACGAGCAAATATAACTGACTTCGTAAAAAGAGCTTACTTAGCTTATTTTGGCATAAAACTAGGGGACCAAGATAAATCGTGGGCTCCACATAAAGCCTGCATATATGCATTGAAAGACTGCGACATTGGACGAAGGGTTCGGATTCAAAAATACCTTTTGGAGTTCCGATGGTAAGTTTATGATTTCATAAAACTACATAATTTAATCACTAGTATACTGTAACTTACCTAAATGTAATTGTAACTTAGGTACATAAACAAAAATTTACAGAAAATGTTTATAAGAATCTCAAATATTGCATAAGGTTGAAACACATAGAAATGTTAAATGTTTGGGTGATAACTTTTGATAAAATTCATAAAAACAAGTCTCTCGTCGCCTTTGTTAACGCTTTACAATTTTTTTTCCATATCAGGTGTGGCGAGAGCCTACTAACCACGAAGGCCGATTGCTACCTTTGCTTTGTCAAGACTTCGGGCTTCACTAAGAAAAATAAACATTGTATCGAGTACCCAAATTTCGACACGCGATACGACCTGTGCTACATTCAAATGAGATCCCCATTCCAAATTTAAGGGTCTGCCAACTCAAGATTAGTTGAAGATGTTCCTGAAAATATTGTTATGCACTTTGAGGAGTCAGACACCGATTTTGACCCCAGCGTATTTGAAAGTCAAACGATCCGCAAAAGTTTAACCAGGCCGAGTTGAATGATCTTGTAAGGGATCTAAATTTGCCAAAAAGGCTGCGGAAATTTTAGCTTCAAGACTTAAAGAGAAAACTTGCTTACTTCAAACACATACATTTCATTTTACAGAAAGAGAGAAGAAGAACTTGTTAAATATTTTAGAACAGAGGATAGTTTAGTATATTGCTGCGACATAGTTGGTTTGTTAAAGAAGATGGGGGTTGAGTCTTACGATGCAAATGATTGGCACTTGTTTTTAGACAGTTCGAAAAGAAGTCTTAAGTGTGTGTTGTTGCATAATGGCAATCTATACGGCTCGATACCGATTGGGCACTCAACAAAATTAAAAGAAAAGTATGAACATATAGAAAAGGTTTTAAATCTTATCAAATATAGGGAGCACGAGTGGATCATATGTGTTGACTTAAAAATGGTTAATTTTCTGCTAGGACAACAAGGAGGGTATACTAAATATCCCTGCTTCCTTTGCTTATGGGACAGCAGAGCCAAGGAAGAACATTATTTCAAACAAATCTGGCCAGCACGAACATCACTTACTGTCGGAGAAAAAAATGTAATTAATCCACCTTTAGTGAGCAGAGATAAAATCATATTTCCTCCTCTGCATATAAAACTAGGCCTCATTAAACATATGTAAAAGCTTTAGATACGAACAGCGAGTGTTTCAAATACATAACTTCAAAATTTCCAAGTTTAAGTTATGAAAAAATCAAGGCGGGAATTTTCGACGGTCCACAAATAAGAACAATGATTAAAGACAGCAATTTTCCTAATGTCATGAATGAACGCGAAAAAATGGCTGGTTCTCATTCGTGGACTTGATAGAAAACTTTTTAGGCAATTATAGGGCAGATAACTACGAAGAAATCGTAAAAAAAACTTTTAAGGGACTACAAAGAGTTAGGTTGCAATATGAGCATAAAAATGCATTTTTTGAATAGCCATCTTGACCAATTTCCAAGTAATTTAGGTGATGTAAGTGACGAACAAGGGGAGAGATTCCACCAAGATATAAAAATTATGGAGGAACGGTACCAAGGCCGCTGGGATTCCCACATGATGGCTGATTACTGCTGGTGCTTGAAAAGAGACCTGCCATCAACAAGCAAATACGCTAGAAAGTCTTACAAAAGAAAATTTTTGCCACAGTGAAAGCTTCATATCTGTTTGTTTTTTTATTTTAAGTCATTTCTATCGTTATAATGTAATTTTACTGTAGTTTGAACTGCTTGTATTCATGAAACTTGAAAAAAAAATTTAATACATGACTTAATTTTTTAGTCCTAATTTTTAGTCCTAGTCCTAATCTGGAAAATGGCACATAGGCTGTCGACAAGAATCAGGACCTGATAGAGCCAAACCAAGTTGAAATTCGTATTCAGCGCACCCAAATTACCTAGAATCAAGTGTCAGATATCATTCAATAAAATACGTGTTGCCCAGTGTTATATGTTCATTAAGTAGATTTTTTAATTCTAAGACACTTTCCTTCTATAGCATTTCCGTCGCAAATGCTTCATTTTCGAGATATAAACATTTTTTTGGTGTGTATCTAGTATGTGTTCGTACGTTTGTTTGTGTGTTCGTTTGTGTGTTCGTTACATGTCTGCCCAATCACTGCGCTCCATCCATTCGAATTTGAATTACTTTCATACTAGAATGGAATACTCATTCCACTCATTCAGAAGTACATTAGGCCTGGCTCTGTGATTTATAGTGATTCCTGGGCTGCCTACAAGACTATAAGTGATTTAGATTAGGATAGGTTAGGTTAGGTCAATTTTTAAGGTGAAATTTGTGTTTTTCCTATGGTTTTTGATGTGTTTTAAACGAATCTGACCTTCAAAACCGTCGGAAATGACTCGTTTTCGATTGCTGGCTGGGGGGAGGGGGGTTATCTCAAAACGAGTCATTTCCGATGGTTTTGAAGGTCAGATTCGTTCAAAACACATCAAAAACCATAGGAAAAACATAAATTTCACCTCAAAAGAGAGACGGGTGTAATACTGTACATTTACTGAAATGAGTAACAAGAATGATCCTATCTCTAAGACAATTGACATATAAGGAAAGACTGGCATATCTAAGCATGTTCTCATTAAAAAGGTGGTGGTTAAGGGGCGATATGATAGAGGTGTATAAAATGATAAAAGGGTTGGATAAGATAGATTTTGAGTCTCTTTTCATTAAAGATCACAATAACCAGACTAGAGGTCATAGTATGAAATTATTTAAGCCAAGATATAGAACAAATTTAAGAAAACATAGTTTTACAAATAGAGTAATTAAGTTTTGGAACAGTCTGACAGAAGAAGTGGTGACTTCAGATGCACTTGATTCTTTCAAAAGAAGGTTGGATAGTTTGATGTCTGCAAGGGACATCTGGTGATGGTGTTTAAGCCCATTTTTATTGCATGAATGGTACTAGTTTATTTCATATATATTATGTGCATTTAGGTGATAGCTCCCACAGCTCAACACAAGCATCGTGGGATATAGGGAGGCAGCATCTTGGGTTAGGGGATACTCTCTGTCCTTACACACCCCATTTAAAGAGATTCCTCTGCCAAGCGGTGCCCCCCATAGTATTGTGAGGTATTGAAAAACTCATGATCTTCACTTGCCCCACAAACACCTTTAAATGGAAGACCCAAAATGGGTACACACACATTTCTACATTACTGTACAGTCTTTACAGCCACACCTACACTTTTCCTCCTAAGTATATATATTGTAATGTATATGGTTGTAAATTATGACTTGGTCCGCAATTGATATGGACTGCGACTTATTTTTGGTTGGCAAGGTACTAGTATTAATGGGTACCATAATGAAATTGACTGGATTCTTTGGATCCAATATATTTGCATGTCAGTTATAGATATAGAGCGCAACATATTTGTGGATAGTAGCCTATTATGACTGATCCTCTGGATCCAGAGATTCTATCTTTAGTTTTAAATTGATAACTAATTAGTTTTGTAAAAATTGGTTATTGCCAATGTACAGGCAATTTTTACATAGTGGAGCCACCTCGATGGGCCAAAGTGGTCCCTAGTGTGCCCACTATAAAAATTTCTTATGTTCTACAATGAGTTGTAGGTTTAAGATCATGATTCACAATGACACCCAAATCTCTATCCATTTTTTCTTTATTTATCCAACTTCCATCCATGTTACACTCAAATTCTGTGGTCAGCAACATAATTACCATTTGTACATTTTTTTTTTTTTTTTTTTTTTCTGGTGCTTTCAACCCTGCTGGATTATTGACACCATTTTTTTTTTTTTTTGTAGAGAAAAGTGGTGAAAGAAGTAGTAGAGGAAAAGGATGTTACTGGGTCCATTTTACGTTTTTTATTTGTACATTGTGTATATATAGTGTATATTCTTAGCTTGTTATGTGTTACTTTGGTGGTAGTAAATAGTTGTATACTAATTGGCTGACTTGAGTATGACATTTTGGAAGGTTTTATTATTAAAATGTAGCTCGTGACTTGGATTACCTCGATAAGCCCGAGTGGTTTCATGTTTTCCAAATGAAATGTAATGTAACGAGTGTGGTTTCCGCGTTCAGGTCTTGTATTACTAGTAAACTAGGCCAGGCTTTGGTATACGGGTCTTGACCAGTTACTGTTAAACTAGGCCCTAAGGCGAACTCATACAGAACTCATTTCATGTCCTTAATAAGCGAGTACCAGAAAATAAACCATTAAAATTTCTAGAAGGTAAAATTACCTAAAAATTTAAAATTTCAAAGACCGAGTTTGTATATTTTAACAAAAATTTCCTAAACCAGGGCATAAATTTAAATTTCAAGAGACCGTTTTACATAAACAGCCTAATTCGTAAACATCTACCCAGGGTGGTTGGTTGGCTATTTTCCTTTCAGAATTCAGCCCTTCATATATTAGTATCTAATGGCTGTCATTAAAATCATCTATCCTATATGGTGGAAAGATTAGCCGTCACATAGCTTATTTACAGACGTGTGATGCTGAGGGACACTACCCAGGTTTTAATTTTTTTTAAATATTTATTTAAATTCATTGCACATTTAAGAACACAATAATTTACATATTACATTTTCAATATCTAAATTTTAATTTTAAAATAATATTAACGATAAATATGCGAACATTTATTAAAGTGTAATTTTAAAACAATAAGTGTGCATATATACTGTATATTTGTGTTGAATTTAAATTATTTTTGAAGTTATATTAAGCTTTCCTAATATATATGTACATATCAAGATTATTATCCAATAAAAAAATTCGGTTATTATTCGTTTTTTGACCCAGTCACACCCAGCTATAACAGCAATATATATTGAATAACCAATCAAAACTGAATAAGAAAATATATATATTATCTTGTGCAAATTTGTGTAAAATGTTTTTTATTAAAATATATTTCCTATTTTTTGGTGTATTTTCAATATATATATATATATATATATATAGACTATTTGGTGAATATTTCTTGTTTTTGGTGATTCTGGCTACTTCTGCGTAATTCAATTTGTCCTGTTTTACAAATAAATAATTTTTAGCAATTGTTCGTCTGTTGAACTCTGTTGAGTTTTTTTTTTTTGTGACTAGAAGTATGACGTGTCAGTTATGTATATTTGATTTTGAAGACGTGATCCGCCATATTGCCCTCGATGAAGACAAGAGTTTAGACCTTTTTTTCAATCACGGAATAATTAAGACATCCGTGTCAGAAAATCTAGAAGAGGAAGAACCATTGTTGTCCCAAGGCGATACGATGACTAAGCTGATTGATGCAGCATTGCTTGTATATATATTAAGTTAAGGTGTATATATCCATCTCATAATTGTAAGGTTAGTGAAAAATTAACTTAATTTAGAGCTAGGATTTTTTAGCTCTTGTGGCATCATTGTTTGGTCACACTGTTGGCATCATTTTGGGACGCTGCGCGTCTTTTTTACTCGTTTGTGGAAAGTCGTACGTAAAGGTGTGGTCTGATAGAGAGCTCTCTTGCAATTCAGTTTGGTTGTTTAGATACATGATTGTTGCATCGTGCAATAGTCCAGGTTGCGTTGTTGTTGCAAGGTTCAGAAAGAAGACCACAAATAGTACCCTTTTTGTTTACTTTAAGTTCATGTAATTAAGGTCTAAGGTAGGCCCGCATCGAGTCAGCAACCCTGAGGTTACCCTGAGGTAGGACCTAATAGGATCTCAAATCCGTAAGTTTTAATTTAGCTTAACTTGGGCTTTAGGTAGAACTTGCCCTTTAGAATTTGGCCGTTCACGGCTCAGCTGGGATTTCGAACCCGACAAATGAATAAAATAACATGGTCCTTCAGAACCGGATTTCTACCCCAAGACTGAGTCAGTGACTATTTTTCGGCAAAGTTCTGATGGTGCAAATTGTATCCCAAGTTAGGCCTAGACGGGTTGAGTATTATTGAGTTAAGGTCCCAGGGTAAAAGGTTTGGTCGCCCAATTGCGAAACTTGGCCAGTCGTCTGTCGTTTTTGGCCTACATTTTTTCCGGTTTGGTTAATTTTGGGTTATTATTGAATTAAGGTCCCAGGGTAAAGTTTGGTCGCCCAATTGCGAAACTTGGCCAGTCGTCTGTCGTTTTTGGCCTACATTTTTTTCCGGTTTGGTTAATTTTGGGTCATTATTGAATTAAGGTCCTGGGGTGGAAAATTTGGTATTCCATACTGGTGTTTGGTTAGTACCCCACCCAGCAATTCAGTTTATTTGAAAGTAAAATTTGCGTTTGATCAGTTTGGTTAAGTATTTCTGCCAATTCAGCTCATTTGGTATTGAGCCCAAGGGTTGTTTACATTGAAGATGAGTGCATCTGAATTGAACAAATTTATAAAAAGGAGAAGTGCCTACAAAGGTCTAATTACAAAGGTCATTGCCACTATAGATTCTGCCATAGAGCAAGAGGATTTACGCTTAGTGACTGCGCAGCTTGCCATATTAGAAACTAAAAAGGTTGCTCTAAGTGAGGTAAATGTTAAAATTGAGGCTCTTATAGAAGAGGATGAAATAGAAAATAACATAATTTACTTTGAAGAGATTATTGATGATATGATTAACGTAGGCCTCCGAGCAAAAGAGTTTAGCAGCTCAGTACAGTTAGAGACCAGGTCTAATAATGAAACACAACACTCAACAAATGATGCTTGTGAAGTTAAGGTTAACAGATCTGTAGTTCAATTACCGAGGCTTGTACTCAAAACATTTTCTGGGAGTATTCAGGAATGGCAAGGATGGGCAGACAGTTTCAATCAGCAGTTCATTCTAGTCAAGTGTTAAGTGCCGTGGAGAAGTTTAATTATTTGCGGTCCCTCTTGGAAGGGGAGGCAGCAAAGACTATAGCAGGATTAGCATTAACAGAGGCTAATTATAATGTGGCTTGGGATATATTAAAGAAACGGTTTGGTAAGCCAGAGATCTTAATTAAAAGCCACCTCCGTGCACTTTTAGCTATACCTCCTGTTAATAATCCTAATAGTGTCAAGGAGTTACGGCAGTTATATGATGAATTTGAAATTAGAACTAGGTCCCTGGACAACTTGGGTGTAGGAATGGAAAAGTATGGTATAATGTTGGTTCCTACACTGGAGTCTAAATTGCCTAGCTCAATTTTGCTTGAATTAAGTAGGGGACACTCTGCAGAACATGTGTACATCCCCCTTCAGCAGATGTTAAGTCTTTTAGGCACAGAATTAGCAAGACGAGAGGGAGTTGAGTTTGCACAGTGGGATGGTAAACAAGGGACAAAGGCAGGCACAGCACCAAAGTTTCCACAAAAAGGAATAGCCCAGGTACAGTGTCAGCTCTACATGCCTCCTCTGAGAATAAATTAAAGGGAATCAAGGAATGCATATTTTGCGAAGGCAACCACAAGTCATATAAATGTGAGGTGGCTGAGGCCTTACCCTTTGAGGAGAGAAAGGACAGGGTAACTAAGTCCACAGCATGTTTTAAATGTTTTTTGAAAGGTCATAGAGCAAGGTTTTGTAAGTTTAAAATTTTGTGCAAAAAATGTCATGGTAGGCATCAGCCATTATTGTGTGAAAACACTCTTAGTAGGCCTACCCCAGAAGTAGAGACATCAGTGGCACATGCCACTGCTATGCAAGGGAGTAAAAGTAAAGGGGGATTATTGCAAACAACTGCAGCCTTATTAATTGGGAATGAGGGAGAAGCTACTGTAAGAGTGTTGTTTGATAGTGGTAGCCAGTGTAGTTTTATTAAGACCAGAATTTCCAGAAAATTGAAGTTTAAAGAACTTAAGAGGGAAAATTTAAGAATTTCTGGGTTTGGGGGTTCCGTTCAAAACCGAACCAAATTTAAGAAGGTAGAAGTTCTGGTTAAAGGGTTGTTACCGCAAAGTCCCACTATCAAGGTCCAAGCTGTAGAGATTGAGGAACTTTGTGCTCCAGTCGCTACTTGTTTAGATATGGCATGTGTCCAAGAATTGCAAGTTAAAGGAATTAATTTGGGCAATAATAAGTTTGAGGGAACAGAAGATATTAGTCTTTTGATTGGAGCTGACTATTATTGGGACTTCATCACTGGTAATATTGTCCGTACATCTCAAGGCCCAGTAGCTATTGAAAGTAAGCTAGGCTGGATGCTACGTACATGGTAGTTATTGCAATGAAATGGAAGTTAAGGCTCTTTTTGTTAAGATTGAGGAGAACAGCCATGGTCTGGAAAGGCATTTGAAAGCGTTTTGGGAACTTGAATCTATTGGTATAAAGGACAACCAGGCAAGTACAGTGAACAATGATGTTTTAGAGCAATTTGAAAAAGGGATTGGGTTTAGAGATGGTTGCTATGAAGTTGGCCTACCATGGAAGGATTCTTGCAAACCCGGTTCAAACCTTCAGCTAGCTAATCGGAGGTTGGAGACTTCATTGTACAGGCTAAGAAAAAATGAGGAGTTGTTAATTGAATACGATGAGGCCATCCTAAGTTATTTAAGGGAGGGCTATGCTGAAAGGGTGCAAGGTGAGCTGGTGAGCCAGGAGGCACATTATCTGCCACACCATGCAGTGGTACGGCGAGACAAAACTACCACCAAACTGAGGGTAGTTTTTGATGGCTCAGCCAAGGACAAAGGTGGTGTGTCCTTGAATGACTGTTTGGATGCTGGGCCAAATTTAAATGCAGATATATTTTCCTTGTTACTGAGATTCAGGTTTGGTAGAGTAGCATTGACTGCAGATGTGAAGCAAGCCTTTTTGCGGATAAAGTTAAAACCAGAGGACAGAGATGCAGTAAGGTATCTGTGGGTGGATACGAAAGACTTGTTGGAAAATGAACCTAAGGTTCAAGCATATAGAATGAAGTCAATGTTGTTTGGCCTCAGCTCTAGTCCATTTCTGTTGGCAGCTACTATGCAGTACCATTTTAAGAAATATTCTGAAGTCTATCCTAACACTATTGAACACATAAGGAAAATTTTTATGTTGATGATTTGCTATGTTCCGTGGATAATACAGAAATGGCTAAACAGATATTCATGGAGGCTAGAGCTATAATGAGGGAGGCTGGCATGGAGCTCAGAAAATGGCAGACCAATCATTCGCAATTACAAGAGTTTATGAGTCATTCCTCTATAGTACCTGATGCAGCAGAAAGTATTGAGGATTCTGGTATTAAGGAGTTGTGGGCAATAGACGCAAAGGTGCTAGGCATCGTTTGGCAGCAAGATGATGATTTGTTACCTTCAATGGGAAATCTTTAGTAGAGCTGGCTGAGAATGAGACAAGGTGGACAAAACGTACAGCTCTTAGTTTGGCTTCGAAGGTCTTTGATCCTTTTGGATTCCTGGCTCCATTTGTGATAAAGTCAAAAATTTGGTTTCAGAGCCTCTGGGAAATTGGACTTGGTTGGGACCAAGAGTTACCTGATCATATGGTGGTAAGGTGGAAATATTGGTTCAAAGAATTGGCACATCTTGGAGACATTGAAATCCCAAGATGGTACTTTGGAGAGTTGAACAATAGTCCAGACAATTTGGAGCTGCACATCTTTTGTGATGCAAGTGAGGAAGCCTATGCAACTTGTATTTATATAAGAGGCGCATTGCAAGAAGAAGTAAGTTGCAGGTTGGTTGCTGCAAAGAGTAGAGTAGCACCTTTGAAAAGGCTTTCTGTTCCAAGGTTGGAATTGATGGGTGCCGTTATTGCTAGTCGGCTTGCAATTACAGTGCGAAAGTCTTTGGCCCTCTATGAAATTCCAAGCTATTATTGGACAGACTCCACTATAGTTTGGCACTGGTTAAGAAGTCAGGCAAGGAAATGGAAACCATTTGTTGCCAATAGGGTGGAGGAAATTCAAGTGCACACAGATCCCAAGCAATGGAAGCATTGTCCAGGCATCCAAAACCCCGCTGATTTACCAACACGAGGAATTTCGGTGAAAGATCTTTCACAATCAAGTTTGTGGTGGAATGGGCCAGAGTGGCTAAAACTTGGAAGTGAAAACTGGCCTTCTAATCAGCCTATTGTAGGAGAATGCCAGGCTGAAGAAGCATGGGTGAGTGAGGTGAGAAAATGCGCTGTGAACAGTTGTCAAGTTATGCAGCAGGACCCCATATTGAGGCTTGAGGACATTAGCAGTCTGAAAAGATTGTTAAGAGTGACAGCATGGATATATAGATTTACCAACAACATTAAGGGAGAAACAAGAAGGGAAGGAATTCTGAACAGTAATGAGATTCAGCAAGCCAGGAAATACTGGGTGGTATATGCGCAGAAGGAAAAATTTGGTGAAGAGCGGGAATTGCTCACCAGCCATCCATTACAGGTTCTACCAACACATTCTGCGCTCAAGGGTTTGGATGTGTTTTTGGATCAGGATTTATTGAGAGTAGGAGGTAGACTACAGTTTTCTGGGCTTCCAGAGGAGAAAAGACTCCAATTTTGCTACCTTCTGGGGGCACTTTGTGGACCTTTTGATCCTGGATACTCATCATAAGCTGTTACATGCTGGAGTTAGAGAAGTGATAATAGAGATTAGACAACAATTTTGGATTCCCAGAATTAGACAAGTAGTGAAAAAGGTCTTGCATAAATGTGTTTTGCAAGCGTTGGAGTGCAAAGCCTTATTATGAAAAAGTGGCTCCACTTCCAAGAGAACGGTGTGTCTATACTGCCCCATTTGATGTAGTGGGAGTAGACTTTGCAGGGCCAGTCTATGTGTATGAGCGAGGGGAGTCTAACAAAGGTTATATATGTCTTTTCACCTGTGCTACCACCAGAGCAATCCATTTGGAGTTGGTAAGCAACTTAAGTAGTGATGTATTTCTTTTGGCCTTTAAAAGGTTTGTGAACAGAAGGGGTTTCCCAAATAAAATCATATCGGATAATGCAAAAACCTTCAAAAAGGCTGCAAAGGAACTCCAAGAAATTTGGTCCTTGCTAAAAGAGGAAGGATTCCAATCCTACTTTTCACACCAAGGGGTACAGTGGGAGTTTATTGTTGAGAGAGCACCATGGTGGGGAGGATTTTGGGAAAGGCTAGTGAGAAGTGTAAAGTGTCCATTAAAGAAACTTTTAGCTAATGCTCATTTGAGCAAAGAAGAATTCTCTACTGTTTTATGTGAAGTAGAAGCAATGGTGAACAGTAGGCCTATCACTTTTGTTTACCAGTAGGCAGGATGCAGAGCCATTGACACCAAATCATTTTCTTTGTGGTAAACGATTAACATCAAACCCCAGTGTGCCGGAAGACTTGCAGCCTATCCAGAGCACTCAAGGAGAGTTAACCAGACGGTTCAGGTACCTTGAAGAGCTACAAGATCAGTTATGGAAGAGGTGGCAGATGGAATACTTGCCAGAACTCAATTATTACCCATCAGGCAAGGTAAAGGGCTCCAATGCAAATTGTATCAAGGTGGGAGAAGTGGTAATGATTGGGGATGAAAGACCAAGGCAATGCTGGAAGCTTGGCATAATTGAAGAGTTGTTTGTTGGCAAAGACAATTTAGTTAGGTCTGCACTGGTAAAGACTTCAGGAGGAAAGTTAAAGAGACCTATACAAAAACTCTATGCTTTAGAAATCAGCAAAAACACAGATAGTCAAGATGAAACATTTGAGTTACAGCCTCATGAAGAAGGCTTGGCTAACCTTGCAGAAGGTAATGACAACAATGCCTCTTCGGTGGGGAGTGTTAGAAAATCTAGAAGAGGAAGAACCATTGTTGTCCCAAGGCGATACGATGACTAAGCTGATTGATGCAGCATTGCTTGTATATATATTAAGTTAAGGTGTGTATATATATCCATCTCATAATTGTAAGGTTAGTGAAAAATTAACTTAATTTAGAGCTAGCATTTTTGAGCTCTTGTGGCATCATTGTTTGGTCACACTGTTGGCATCATTTTGGACGCTGCGCGTCTTTTCTACTCGTTTGTGGAAGGTCGTACGTAAAGGTGTGGTCTGATAGAGAGCTCTCTTGCAATTCAGTTTTGGTTGTTTAGATACATGATTGTTGCATCGTGCAATAGTCCAGGTTGCGTTGTTGTTGCAAGGTTCAGAAAGAAGACCACAAATAGTACCCTTTTTGTTTACTTTAAGTTCATGTAATTAAGGTCTAAGGTAGGCCCGCATCGAGTCAGCAACCCTGAGGTTACCCTGAGGTAGGACCTAATCGGATCTCAAATCCGTAAGTTTTAATTTAGCTTAACTTGGGCTTTAGGTAGAACTTGCCCTTTAGAATTTGGCCGTTCACGGCTCAGCTGGGATTTCGAACCCGACAAATAAATAAAATAATCCGTGACCTGCCTTAAATGCAATAGTGCTTGTATTTTAAGAAAAGACCAGAAGGTCTTTAGGTGCCGTAAAAAAAATCCTAAAAATAAACGTGTGTCGTTTCATTTTAAGGGCAGGCGAAATTTAGCGGACTACCCATGCAAGGTTGGCACATGTTATTACTTTATCATTTGTATAATTTAGGTCTCGCGCATCACAAACTGATCGCTCCTAATGTTTTGCGGACAGTTCAGTACGTGACACCGGTTAGGTCAACTGTACGCCCTTGATGATTGGTTAAGTTAAGTCATGATATTTTCGTTTAAACGAAAATGACGAGTGCAAACTTTTCTGGTTAAGTTTGAGGTGTTTTGTACGAAACTGCCAACCGTTTCCTGTGCAAATGCGTAGTTTTCAAGATGACGATATCTCGAAAACTACGCATTTGCACAGGAAACGGATGGCAGATTCGTGCAGAACACCTCAAAATTGACCAGAAAAGTTTGCTCTCATTATAAAAAGAGACTGGGTCAAAAAACGAATAATTACCAAAAATTCATTTGTAAAGAAACTTTAAAAGAGTGATAGTATGGCTGTATAATGTTTGTACCTGCTTTGTCTGAAATAAAGACTGTTCGTTTGCTTTTGTTTTGTTTGGTAGACTATAACATCAAACATGGTAACATGGTAAAAATTTTATAGTGGGCATACTAGGAGGCCTTCGGCCCATCTGGGTGGCTCCACTGTTAATACAAACAAACCACAAATACAGCTACACGCAAAATCAAGAGCCAATTGATCTCTGCAAATTGCAGATTGTCACACATCTACTAGCTGTACATTAACTTCAAAACTTTGGATCTTGTGGATCATTCATCAATACCACTACTGTACTAATTGTAGACATCATATGGTTATCTCATCACAAGAAGTTTTACATGGATCTATATAGCTATAACCTGAATAATATAATACAAGCTCTACAATTAAGATAAAAGGAGTAGGTGGAACTGTAAAGACTGTGTAGAGTACTTAAATGTACGCCCATTCAGGGTTTATTGTCGTTTTTCACTGCTGAATCGTGCCCTGCTTAAAACCGATTTGGGCCGTTTGCATATTAATCGGAAACAATCGAAGTTTAAAAAATTTCACGGTCTTGCCCATCAAATGTGTAAACGACTCTAATCAGTTTTGTTTTCGCAGGGCACGACGGTGAAAAACGGCAACAAACGGTCGTGTGAAATAGGCTTTATGCCAGTGTCGGCGGTTTTATTCACAAATGCTCATATTCATTTGAAGATATTTTAGTACACCGCAATGATACAACGCCATTTAACACCAGAATTTGAATATTGCCATTTCAATTTTTTAAAAGGCTGGTAAGGATGCTTGTTGTTATGACTAGTGAAAAAAGAATTGGTGTATTTAGTGTATAATTTTTTATTTTAGATAAGACCTATTATGAACATGAAATTTGTAATAACAGTATTAATTAATAAATTGGCCCACTGCCCATTTGTACTATTTGGATTTACTATAACTTTTAGCGTTTTCATTTTTTGTAATATGTTGTGCTCACTCTCACAGCTAATAAACGTGTGACTATAAGCTCCATCTACTATCGGAATAAAAGCACATGAAAGACATTAAATGACTGTTTTGTAGACTTTGGTCTAATCATTTCACGCAAAATTGTAACGCTTTGATAGTTGTTGTTGTTGGTGCTCTTGAAAACAGATTCAGACAATTATGTTTTCTGATGTTATCTGTTAATTTTTGTATCAACATAAATTCAACTATTATAGCTCTCAACATTTTTTGCCTATTCTTGGTTTTCTCTTACGTTCCTTACGATGTCATATACACGGATTTTGCTAAAGCGTTCGACAAGCAGAGCTGGGCAATAAATACATTGAATGTATTTAAATACTAAATACTAAATACATGGGAGAAATGTATTTAAATACTAAATACTAAATACATTTTACGAATGTATTTAGATACTAAATACAAAATACATCAATTGTATTTAAATACATTTGTAAATACATTTTAAATTGTTATCTGCAGATATATCACTGTTTGATTCACCGGATTTGCTTGTTGAAGCCATGACACGCACACGATAAAGAAATCAACCCCTTTCGACTAAGAGTGGCACACAACTGATTGAACTGACACGTTGAAACATGAACCATGCTGTACTACACTGTCGACGCGTCGTACTGTGCTAGTACAGAACGTGTATTAAACCAGTAAAAGTATTTACATTTTTATATTTTGAGTATTTAAATACTCATTAAAGTACAGGGTGGGCCGTAAGTTTCCATACATAGGAAAATTTAAACGTTTGTTTTTATGTTTCAGATACCCTAAGAATATGCGTTGTAAGATCTTGTTTACTGATGAAGCAAATTTTTACGTCAATGGAGAGGTTAATCGGCAAAACATACGTTATTGGAGTAATGCTAACCCTAACTGGCTGAGTCCGACGAAGATGCAAGGTGCCGGTAAAGTGATGGTGTGGGCCGGGATATGGGGTGACAGAATTATTGGACCAATTTTTGTCAGTGGAAATCTTAATGCCGAAAGGTATCTTAACATGTTGCAAGAAGAGATTTTCCCATCCCTGCTAAACGAGGAAGGTAACTTCCCAGTTTACTTCCAGCAAGATGGAGCTCCACCTCATTATGGTCTTCACGTGCGTCGGTATTTGGATCAGCAGTTTCCGGATGCTTGGATTGGTCGGCGTGGTCCTGTGGAGTGGCCTCCCAGATCCCCAGATCTCACCCCCCTTGATTTCTATCTTTGGGGGCACTTGAAGGCCATGGTGTATCAGGAAAAGATACGAGACATAAATCATCTAAAGGAACGTATCACCAACGCCATTACAAGCATAACGTCAACTGTGCTAATGCGTGTTCATCAACAGTGGGGAACACGTATTGAAATGTGTTTTCAAAACAATGGCAACCATGTAGAGCATATTATATAAATAAAAATGGTTGTCCATAAAAAAATGTTTATTTTTCCTATGTATGGAAACTTACGGCCCACCCTGTATTTAAATATTATATTTAAATACATGAAAAACAATGTATTTATAAATACAGTTCTAAATACACAAATGTATTTAAATACGTATTTAAATACAAATGTATTTAAATACTGCCCAGCTCTGTCGACAAGTATCATGATGATATAAATAATCAGTGGCGGCTCGTGACTTTCAGTTATGGGGGTGCTGCCTCAGAAATTGCGAACAATTGTGTCGATTATATATATATATATATATGAGAGAGAGAGAAAGTCGAATAGATAAATAGATAACTACTCACTACTCAGTCATAAAAATAAGTAAAATAGTATCATAAAATCAATTATAGGGTACTTACGCTTAACGGGTAATTTCGAATTTGCCAAAAATTTTATTTATAAACAAATTCCATTCTTCTGTTTTTATTCTGAGCGAAAAAATATTCTAAGAAATGAAAGCTATATATTGTAAATAATCCAATTATTATATAATTAACTTCAATCTCACGACAAAAAAAATGATAACGAATCATTGATAAATGCAATTCGGAAATTAAATTTCGAATTAGCAAACGATACAGCAACACAACTACCACGTCAAACAAACAAATCGGCACTGCTCTGTCCACAGTGCTTTGGATCCTCTTAAACCCGCGATTCTGACTCGCTCTTCGTACGTCCGCCGCCGAGGTTTCAAGCGTTTCGAACAAAATCTGGAACTGTTAAGTACGCAGTTCCACGGGATGGCTGAAGCTACTTTCGTGATTCATTCGTTCGGCATTGAAATAGTTTAAGGAAAAAAGGATATAATCTGATTTAAAAACTCAAAGTTCATTGAAAAAACCAATCAGAGAGGCTATTTTAAATATTTAAATATAAAGATCATAAGATCATGGGGGTGCTGCAGTTCCGCAGTGCCTACCGACGAGCCGCCCCTGCATATAATAGCACATAAAACGAAATATATGGGAATAACAGGCAAAGTGGGAAAATGGATTTACAACCTTCTCAGAGAACGTCAGCAAGTCGCAAAAATACAAGACATATAATCATGAGAAATGGAAGTAGGCAGCTTAGTACCATAAGGAACAGTACTAGTCCCATTCCTATTCATCATCATGCTGACAGACATAGACAATGAAATAACCAATGACAGTATAGTAACATCTATGCAGAAGAGGTAGAGGCCCTACAGAGGGACACAAACAGAATATATAAATGGTCAGAAGACAATAACAAGAATGTGAAAAAAACTATGTAGGGCTATGGGTTGATTGCCTGATACCCTCATCCGTTGGAAATTTCCAGCAGATTTCAATGGAGAGTTAACGACAAAAGCCCTATGTTTTTTCGTTAGAGAGTTATGTATATGTAGGTCTTCAAAGGACCTCTGTTTATTTGCCTTCGGTATTTGCGCTGCCTAATGGTAAAGAAAGGAATTGCCTTACCTTATTATTTCGTTGGGCCTCGCTTCTGTTTCGATGTAGGGCCGTGGTACGATGGAGCTACACAATGAGTTGACTCGATGTAACTAATATAGGCAGTCACTATTTAAACACCTGAAGGAACAGGCCTATCCTTCTTATAGTTATTAAGTTTTATATCAAGAGGACCTCACTCAGACCTTATAGGAAGACAAAGCACATCTTCCTTGTTTAAAGCATCGCTGTCACAATTCATATCGTTAGGAAACTGCTGATTTCGCAAAGGTCGTTGACTCTCTCTCGATGTAATTTTCATGAGTCAGCAATGGAGAATTTTGAACACAAACAATAAATTTGGTTTTCTTGTTGCTATGTAGGCTCGATGCCAACATATGGGTTCTATGTACGAATGGCAATTATTTCATTCCCAACAGGCTATGTCGCAAATCCCGAGGCAATTTTGTAGATATTTAATTCAATTAATTAATAATTTATATTTAATTAAGAAATAAAGGTACCACATACGATACCATGTTGTAAGCGTGTATAGTTTTTCCATATACTGGGGGGGGGGGGCGGAGAAATTTTTTTTGTTATACATTAAATTTTTTGACAAACTGTGTAAAAACATGTAAAATGGATTAAAAAGAATGAAGTAGGAATTTAGGAAGAGAAAGGTTACTCAAGACCTATTTAAATATAAAAGTTCAAGAGGCCAACTTCTCTAGTTTAGTTAAAGTTATGTCAATCAGTTTGACTCCCCGGAGGTATAGGAAATTTATGGAATTAAAGTAAAGTTATTAAGCATTTTAACTTTTGCTCAATTTGTGTAAGATTTATAAGTTGTGGGGCCGCGCAGTTAATTTTCCGCATTTATATTATTTTTATATTAGTTACCGACAAACCAATTTTGCGCGTACCAAATTGTATATATTTTATCATTGTGTAATTTTAAGAATCATATATAATCTTTATAAATAAGTATTGTACATAAATTTATTTATATATATTTAATTAATTCAGCTGTATATAAAATAACAAAATATTCTGTAAAATAACCTCAGCCAACCAAGAACTCAATAAACTCTGAAAACGACCGGCTTTTCCTTCAAGACGCCAACCCCCCAAACGACAGGGAGAGAAGAGGACACGAGAGGCCCCTAAAAGAGATACCCAACAAAGCGATAGCTTGCCTCTCGTATCCTTCATTCTTCCCGGCAACTACAAGTAGCACCAAGAAGGAACCAGCTACAAAGTCACCAGTCTTAATTTTTTCTTGTAAAAGTTTTTTGGCTTTCAAAGCAGTCTTTCTATGAGGCCGGTCTGGTTTAGTCTGAGTTACATCAGGTACATTGAGAGATTCCTCCCCAATAGTATCCTGATCCATCCTTTCGGGTAATGGTTCTAACTTGGCCCCACACTCCAAAGGATATAGTAATATATCCAAAGGTGGGCAGTTGCTCCGCAAAAAGTTGCGGCGCAACTTGCGGCGCAACATTTTTGGTTGCGCTTGCGCTTGCGGCGCAACTTTTTGAAAAGGGTTGTGCTTGCGCGTGCGGCGCAACTATTTCAGCAGAGTTGCGGTTGCGGCTGTGGCGCTACAAAAATCGTTGCGCGTGCCCACCACTGCAGATATACGTTAAATGCAAAGGTGGGCAGTTGCGCCGCAAAAAGTTGCGGCGCAACATTTTTGGTTGCGCTTGCGCTTGCGGCGCAACTTTTTGAAAAGGGTTGCGCTTGCGCGTGCGGCGCAACTATTTCAGCAGAGTTGCGGTTGCGGCTGCGGCGCTACAAAAATCGTTGCGCGTGCCCACCACTGAATATATCTCTGGTGGTTTCACCAGTTGCTGTTTTCAGTTTTACAACCCAGGTAATTTCGTCTTCAACAGTTTTGAGTTCTAAGACTTTTCCCATTGACCAATGTTGTCTTGGAGTCTTGTCATGTATCAACACAATGTCCCCAATTTTGACTGAATCATTCCAATTTTGTTTTATTAATTGTTTATGTCTTTCTCTGTGATAGCGTGGGGTAGACACCCCAGTTAGGTTACTTAGGTTCTAGCAAACAATCAAAAGCACTTACCGGTGCGTTGAATTAGATATTCCTTTGGGAGCCTACCATTAGATTCCTGTGTCCCACAAACAGCCTACCTAACTCTCTCTTACATTACCAATTTAGAAGCTATAGACATTACCCCTAACTATACTTAAGTACGGACAACTTTCTACCCCATTTGTCACCTTAGAAACACCACCTAATTACACTCAGCACCAACGATTAGGTCAGATAGGAAAAAACATCTCTAGGCTAGCCCAAAACAATACGAACAGCCGCGTTGGTTCGTTTATGACTTGCTTTTGCCATTCAGCTTAGATTTAGTGATATTTCCCTTTCAGTGACTTTTAGACTATATACATATATATACACACACACGTCACCTCAATCCTCCCCTACAAGTTTAGTCTGTCAGGGGGATGAGGGACCCTAGACGACCTGCGGAGCGGGGTTGATGTAGTAGGATTAGGTGCAACCTGTAAAGGCGGGCGAGTTGAACCATTTTCCGGAGGATCAGTTCTCTCTTCCGGAAGACTCTGGTCCTTCTGCAATTCACGTTCCCATATCTGGTCCTGATGGCGTTTAATAGAACGACCATCTTCTAGTTGGCACTTGAAGGAAACAGGGCCCGTTCTCTCCTGCACAGTTGCAGGAACCCATTTTGGTCCAGCCCCATAGTTGCGGATCATAACTGGATCATTAGGTTGCGCTTCTATAACTCTCCCTCTTTTAGTGTCGTGGTACAACTTCTGTTTTTCCTGATGGCGTAAAACTCGTTGTTGTAACGTTTCGTTTGGACGTAACAAATCGAAAACTGAACGAATTCCCCGGCCAATCATAAGTTTAGAGGGAGACACCCCCGTCGTGGTGTAAGGTGTTAATCGATATTTAAACAAAAACTTATCCAACACCACGCATTTCCTCTCCACGAGAATGACGCAAGGCCGACTTGAAAGTACGGACCATGTTTTCCGCGAGACCGTTAGTAGACGGGTGGAAAACACTAGACCGGACATGTCTAATGCCATTTAGGTGGACTCAGGACGAAATTCCTCACTGGTAAAACAAGTACCATTGTCGGAAACCAGGACTACGGGTAAACCCCATCGAGCGAAAATCGAACGGAGTAAGCGAATAGTAACACCCGAAGTCGTGGAAGTGGTTGGAAAAATTTCCACCCACTTAGAGTAGGCGTCCACAATGACTAGGAAATAAGTATTACTTATAGGACCTGCATAGTCAACATGGATCCTATGCCACAGTATAGTAGGCCATTCCCAAGGATGAAGTGGACTTTTCCTTGGGAGATCTCTGTTCTCTTGGCAGTTTTGACAGGAACGAACCAATTATTCGAGTTCTCCATCTAAACCAGGCCACAAGAAATAAGTTCTCGCCATCTCTTTCATTTTTGTTGCGCCCATGTGTTCAGCGTAAAGTTCCTTCACTAAATTCGACCTGCCTTCATTTGGAATAATCACTCTGTGGCCCCATAAGAGACAGCCATTTTGAATGGAGAGGCCAGACTGACGTTGATAAAAAGGCTGTAATTCACTCTCAACCTTAGTAGGCCAACCAACTGAGCAGAAATGGATGACACTAGACAGAATAGGGTCTGATTTTGTCCACTGCTTTATTTGTACCGCAGATACTGGAGTGGATTCCAAAAACTCCACCAAGTGAACCCATTCTGTAGGTATAGGTACACAATCATTTGGATTTTCTAAGGGCAACCTACTTAGCGCATCAGCCGTACCTAGAAGTTTACCTGACCGATGTATTAAGTCAAATTTATAGGCTTGTAGAATCAGTGCCCATCGTTGAATCCTACCTGAGGCCATAACTGGA
This sequence comes from Bathynomus jamesi, assembly GCA_023014485.1. Taxonomy (NCBI): domain Eukaryota; kingdom Metazoa; phylum Arthropoda; class Malacostraca; order Isopoda; family Cirolanidae; genus Bathynomus; species Bathynomus jamesi. The sequence goes on from JAJOZX010001599.1 coordinate 409,147, forward strand.
ATATTTTTATTAGGTGAAAATAAACCTAAAAGAGGCTTATGGTCAGTAATTAGTTTAAATTCATGACCCCATAGATAGAAATGAAATTTTTTTACTGCAAAGACTAAGGCTAATGCTTCACGTTCCACTTGTGCATATCGTCTTTCAGTCTCAGTTAGTGTTCTAGAAGCAAAACAGATAGGCCTATCTACACCATTAATGTGGTGAGATAACACTGCCCCAATTCCATAAGAACTGCTGTCTGCTGAAACTACGAGAGGAAGTTTAGGATCATAATGCACTAGGAGAGTGGACTTTAGTAGTACGTCCTTGGAAGCCTCAAATGCTTCCTTTTGAGTTTTCTCCCATCTCCACTGTTCCCAGGATCGTAATAGCTTATTTAGGGGTTCAAGTAAAGTCGATGCATTAGGCAAAAATTTCCTATAAAAGTTTAGGAGACCTAAATAAGCTTGTAACTGTGTGATGTTTTGTGGAGGTGGTGCATTTTTTATTGCTTCTAGTTTATCCACCGTTGGATGAATGCCTGAGGCATCTATGCGGAACCCTAAATATGAAACCTCGTTAGTGACCCATGAACACTTTTCTCTCTTTAGCTTAAGTCCGGCATCCTGGAGTCTTTTTAGAACTGTGGTTAATCTAGTTAGTGTTCTTTTTAGACGAACCTGAAATGAGGACATCATCTAGAAAGCAAAGTACCCCTGGAATGTGACCTAGAACTTGGTCCATTGTCCTCTGAAAAATACCCGGAGCCGATGCTATTCCATAGCATAGCCTATTGTACTTATATAGGCCTCGGTGCGTATTTATGATAGTTAATTCTTTAGAGTTTTCATCTAAACTTAGTTGAGCATAGGCTTGGGACATATCGAGTTTTGTGAAATATTTACCCCCAGCAAGAGAGCTAAATAATTCATCAGGCTTGGGTATAGGATAGCAATCTAGAAGGACGGCTCTATTTGCTGTTAAACGGTAATCCCCACATAACCGCACGGACTTGTCCGGTTTTAGTACAGGAACTACTGGGGCAGCCCACTCAGCGTGTGTGACTGGTTCAATAATTTTATCTTTTAGCAGCCTGTCAATTTCTAAATCTACCTTCTCCCGCAGTGCATGCGCAATTGAACGAGCCTTACAAAATTTCGAAGTTACATTAGGATCTACTTCTATGCAGACCTGATGGCCTTTTAGGTTGCCTACTTCAGGCCCAAAAACAGAAGAAAAGTCCCTTAACAATGAGTCTATGTCAGATGGATATGAGAGTGTATGCACATCTGCCTGACCCTTTGACAAGATTTTGTCAATCGGCATTTTCAAAGCGTCAATCCAATCACGGCCTAGTAGAGTAGGCCCTTGCTCATCCACCAGTAAAAGGGTTAAGGGATGAGACAAAGTTTTCTGGTTGAGTGTAACTGTGACGGATGCTTCTCCACAAATAGGTATTTGTATGTCCCCATATTTCTTCAAAATCGCTTTAGATGCATGTAGTTTAGGTGTGTTTTTGAAAACCTTATCAAAAACTGCCTTGGACATGACCGTTCGGGCAGCACCTGTATCTAATTCTAGAGGAACTGTAATTCCATTTAGGTCTACCTCTACAATATATGGGCCTGTATTTTTCCCACTTTGCTGCTCATAAAATAGGTACTCCACTCCAATGTTCGAAGTATTTCTCCTTTGAGGATTTACACTAGAAATGTTAAAATTAGAATTTTCACCCTTCGTTTTCTTTGAAAAACACTTTAGCTATGTGGCCTATTTTACTACAGTTTCGGCAAACTGCTTCTTTAAAAGGGCAGTCCTTCTTCCAATGGTGTTTTCCACACCCCGTACATGGCTTGGAAGGCTTAGTAGAATTAGTAGGCTTAGTTGTATTCGCCTCATACCTTTTATTTGCTGTCTAGTAGGCTCATTAGGTCTGCCAGGCCTAGAAGATTTAAAGCTATTTCCGTGTTGGGCTTTACTACTGTGATTTCCAAAAGCTCTAACATCTTTAGCAACTGCTTCTCTCGCCGTAGCTATTTCTACAGCCTGACTAAAAGTTAGGTCCTGTATGGCTAATAGGGCTCTCTGGGTAGACTCCTCTTTGAGACCCATCACAAACCTATCTCTTAGCATTTCATCTAATTTGTCCCCAAATTTACACGTACGGCTATGGCTTTTTATTCCTGCAACAAACTCTGCAATGCTTTTGTAGTGAATACTCTTATTTTAGTTTCAAGATAAATGTTAATTTTACCGTCTTGAATTTCGGAATAGTTATAAATTCATTTTAAATTAGTTACCCCTCATAATTCAATTGTGAACCACATTAATACTAATTTTATGTATATTGTATTATTTTATTGTATGTAAACATAATTAATTATATATCACAATTGTCAGTTAATTATTTATATTCAAATATTTATTTTAATCTAATACCATGTCCATTTTACAAATAAATAATAGAAATCCAAGGGTTATATTTTCCACCTTTGGTACTGTCGCAGTTTCGCCTAACGGACTCAATACGGCTAGTGAGATAATCACTGGTTGGCACTTAACTAACGGCAGTGCTTATGGCTACATCATCCAGGTTAACCTATACCGGATAGATGCGCTACGGTCCCAAGCCGTAGCTTGCCTAGGCCGACGACGACGACGACGTAAACCAACAATTGGTGACTCCGGAGTGGATTCCCCTTTTACCCGAACGACTAGGATAGACTGTAACGTCGTTCGTGCCCATCACCCCCTTCACCCGAGCGACTAGGACCAGACTGTAACGTCGTTCGTGCCCATCACCCCCTTCACCCGAGCGACTAGGACCAGACTGTAATGTCGCTCGTGCCCTCTGCCCCTCACCCCTGCCCGTGCGCTCTGTGCCTGCGCTCGTCTCAACCTCCACTCCTTCGTTGGTAACTTGTCGTCTTGCTTGTACGTCAGCAAGCATAGGAGAAGATGCCTGACGACGCTGGTGCCATCTCCCACTTGAGCGTAAAGCTCCCCGTCTTCTGGCCGGGTGATCCATTTATTTGGTTCCACCAAGTGGAATCACAATTCAACTTGGGAAGGATCACCGCTAGCAGGACAAATACGATCATGTTTTGTCCTCTCTACCAGCGAGCATCATCTCTGAAGTCCGTGACGTCATCGTGTCTACTTCCACGAGTGAGGACCCATACAACGATCTGAAGTCTGCCATCCTGTGCCGCACCACTGTCTCCGAGCGTGAGAAACTACATCAGTTAATCTCAAAAGAAGAACTTGGAGACCGTAAGCCCACTCAAATGCTGAGGGCTATGCAGTGCGCTCTAGGCGAACGCGCACAAACCTTCGATAAGGACATCTTTAGACAGTTGTTCTTGCAGAAACTTCCTCCATCAGCTCAGCGTGTCTTGGCCACTATGGATCCTGCTACTCCAGTTGATAAACTAGCAGAAACTGCCGACAAAGTAGTGGAGATTGACACAGCTCCGGTCAACAACGTGAACACACAATCGGAACTGGAGTTGAAAGTGAAGAGTTAAGTCAACAACTCAACCACGTTTGTTCTCTGCTACAAAATCAACGGCAAAGAAGCCATTCTCGGTCAAGATTTACGAAGAGGCATCGTTCGAGTTCCGGGAAGATCTGCTTCTACCACTCGAAATTTGGAAAGAAGGCTAGGAAGTGCATCTCCCCTTGCAATTTTTCGTCGGAAAACCCCAGCAGCGAGTCCTAATGGCGTCTAGTACTCGCACTGCCAACCTGTTATTCATAAAGGACAGGAACTCTGGTGTCAATTTCTTGGTCGATACCGGAGCGTCAGTCAGTGTATTCCCTCAAAAATCTGGTCATACGCACTCGGAATCTCCGCCTCTATACGCTGCTAACGGTTCACGCATACCCACGTACGGTACTCAGTCGCGTGAACTAAACTTGGGCCTTCACCGATCCTTCAAGTGGATTTTCATCTGTGCTCAAGTGCAGCATCCCATAATCGGCGCTGACTTCCTCCAGCATTTCAAACTCCTGGTGGATCTTGACAAGCGACGCTTATGCGACCAGGCCACACTGCTTTCTGTTCTTGCCAAACAGGTTGCCCTTCCGGACGCCTCGAACTCTGCACTTTCCCTCGTTCCCCCTAATTCCATGTACCAGTGCCTTTTCCAGCGATATCCAGGAATTCTTCAACCGATGCAGATGGGTGATACCATTAAGCACACCATTACCCATCACATTACAACAAAAGGTCCCCCTGTGTTTGCAAAACCCAGACGTCTTGCCCCGGACAAACTGAAAGCTGCCAAATCGGAATTCCAGCTTATGATGGATCTTGGGATAATAAGACCTTCCAAAAGCAGTTGGTCCTCTCCCCTACACCTGGTCCAGAAGAAGTCAGGAGACTGGAGACCATGTGGGGATTACCGGTTTTTGAATTCGACAACCATCCCGGACCGATATCCGGTACCAAATGTCCAAGACTTTACTTCTCTTCTCCACGGCAAATCTATCTTCAGTAAAATAGATCTCGTTAAGGCTTTCCACCACATTCCCGTAGAGCCTTCGGATATTCCCAAGACTGCAGTTTGTACACCATTTGGGTTATTCGAATTTTGAAGATGCCGTTCGGGCTACGGAATGCTGCGCAAACCTTTCAGAGGTTTATAGATGAGGTCACCAGAGGCTTAGACTTTGTTTATGCCTACATCGATGATTTGCTTGTGGCCAGCTCAACGGAAGAGGAACATAAGGAACATCTTTCACTCCTCTTTCAACGCTTAGAACAATACGGTGTTACTATTAATGCATCTAAGTGTGTGTTTGCACAGCCAACCTTGGAATTTCTTGGTCACACGATTTCGCAGCACGGAATTACCCCCCTTCAGGACAAGTGTGAAGTGATAAAAAATTACCCTATGCCAAATAATCAGCGTGAGTTACGTCGGTTTCTAGGTTTGGTAAATTATTACCACAAGTTCATTAAAAACTGTGCCAGTGTTCTTGCTCCTCTACACGCTATGATCACACACAAACGCAAGGTAACGAAATTGGTATGGTGTAGCGATAGTTTACAGGCGTTCGACAATGCCAAAAATGCTATCAATAGTGCATTGTCTCTGTCATTTCCTATCAGTGATGCCCCCCTAACTCTGACGGTCGATGCATCAGATGTTGCGATCGGTGGGGTTGGAACAAACCATTAACGGTCAACAAGCACCCATCGCGTTTTACTCGAAAAAGCTGCAGCCAGCCCAAACGCGTTATAGTGCTTTCGGACGTGAACTTCTTGCTATTTACTTAAACGTGAAGCATTTTCAACATTTCCTTGAAGGCCGAGAGTTTTGTGTTTTTACCGACCACAAACCTTTGGTCACTGTCTTCAATAAAAACAGCTGTAACCACTCTCCCAGAGTCATCAGGCAACTCGATTATATCTCGCAATTTACCACAGATATCCGCCACATCAAAGGTGTCTTGAACACTCCAGCGGATGCACTTTCAAGAATAGAGATTACTTCTGTTACCCTCAGCTCTACACTGTGGAATGCTATTGCACAGGATCAAGATAAGGATACGGAACTACAAGACCTGCTCAGAGAAGACTCCACTCACTCACTTTCCCTCAAGAAAATGAGTATGCCAGGATTGTCTGTGCCCCTCTATTGCGACGTATCAACAGCTGCTATTCGCCCTTATGTCCCTCCATGTCACAGACAAGCAGTCTTCACGGATCTTCATAAGCCCTCCCTCCTGGTATCCGTGCTTCGCAACACCTGGTTACCTCTCGCTTTGTTTGGCCCTCGATGCGGAAGGATGTCAAACATTGGACCAAAACGTGCCTTGCCTGCCAGCGTGCCAAAGTCCAAAGGCACACCAGGTCCCCCTTTGACGCATTTCCGCCCCCATCCCAGCGATTTGAGGTAATTCATGTAGACATTGTTGGCCCTCTTCCAGTGATTCAAGGCCAACGTTATCTGCTCACCTGTCTCGACCGCTTTTCCAGATGGCCTGAAGCCATCCCACTTCCTGATATCCAAGCGGACACTGTTGCAAGAGCCTTTCTTCATGGATGGGTATCAAGATTTGGATTGCCGACAAAAGTCATCACTGACCAAGGTCGCCAATTTGAGTCTTCGCTTTGGAAGAAGTTTACCAGCTTGTTGGGTACAGTACATGCGCATACCTGTGCGTATCATCCGCAAGCTAACGGCCTCGTCGAACGCTTCCATCGCCAGCTGAAGTCATCCCTTATGTGTCACGAAGACTCCCATTGGATGGATAAGCTTCCACTCGTTTGCTTGGTATTCGCTCTGCATTTAAGAGTGATCTGAAGACTACAGCGGCTGAACTAGTCTATGGAACAACACTGCGGCTACCAGGTGGCTACTTCACTGCAGGGGATAAGTCATGTGATCCTACGGAATTCGCTCAAACACTTTCCTCTCACATGCAGTCCCTTCAGCCTGTTCCCCCTCGATTGACTAGCCAACAGAACATCTTTGTTTCCCCCCCTCCAGTCTTGCACCCACGTTTTCGTTCGTGTACCTGTCCCAAAACGGCCTCTCCAATGTCCATATGACGGACCCTATGAAGTTCTCCGACGTACGCGCAAATCATTCTCATCCAGCGCGGTTCCAAGGTCGACAAGGTTTCTATCGATCGTCTTAAGCCTGCGTTTTTGGAATCAACCTTAAGCGAGGTACATGTAGCTACCAAAAAGGTCAGCGGAAATCTGTGTCGTTCGGAACTCTTTGAACTTCCTCTCTGGTGGGGGAGTGTGTAGTGAATACTCTTATTTTAGTTTCAAGATAAATGTTAATTTTACCGTCTTGAATTTCGGAATAGTTATAAATTCATTTTAAATTAGTTACCCATCATAATTCAATTGTGAACCACATTAATACTAATTTTATGTATATTGTATTATTTTATTGTATGTAAACATAATTAATTATATATCACAATTGTCAGTTAATTATTTATATTCAAATATTTATTTTAATCTAATACCATGTCCATTTTACAAATAAATAATAGAAATCCAAGGGTTATATTTTCCACCTTTGGTACTGTCGCAGTTTCGCCTAACGGACTCAATACGGCTAGTGAGATAATCACTGGTTGGCACTTAACTAGCGGCAGTGCTTATGGCTACATCATCCAGGTTAACCTATACCGGATAGATGCGCTACGGTCCCAAGCCGTAGCTTGCCTAGGCCGACGACGACGACGTAAACCAACACTTTCATTTCCCGTCTGATGCCTTGAATAAAATTTGAAACATTCATAGATGAGAACTACTCAGGGTTTGTAGTGATCGGTTACAGCCTGTACCAATTCATTATAGGTGCAGGTTTCCCGTACTTTTGGAGAAACTAGGTCCATAACTAAACCAAACGTTTTAGGGCCTATTATAGTTAAAAAGGTAGGTACTTTCTTAGCATCAGGAATGGAATTTGCCTCGAAAAACAACCTCACCCTAGTGGCATAAGCTTCGAAGTCCTCCCCAGAGTCTTCGTAGGGGCTTATATGGCCAATCACCGACATGCTAGAGCAAAACCGAATTAGGCCAAATCACGTGAAGTAGGTTAGATTTGATTTAAATTTGATCTAGTTACTCCCCAGTTAGGGCTGAATAGTGAATTGTATTAGAGTTAGGGCTGAGTAGGAATTAGTTTTAGAGTTAGGGCTGAGTAGGAATTAGTTTTAGAGTTAGGCCGGCGGGACCTACGCTATAGTACGGTAGCTTACCCACACAAACAAACCAAATCGGACGACCCACTAGGCTACATCCAATTTTCCAAACAACCACTTGAACCCAATAAGCCAAATTAAACCAATGAGCCAAATTTAACCCAATGAACAAAATTTAATCAAATGAGCCAAATTCAATCCAATGAGCTAAATTAAATCCAATGAGCTTAATCGAATCCCATGAGCTTAATCGAATCCCATGAGCTTAATTGAATCCCATGAGCTGAATTGAGTCCCATGAGCTTAATTGAATCCCATCCTCGTTGCCAAATGTGATAGCGTGGGGTCAGGCCCGGATCTAGAAGAATGGGGGCCCGTGGCTAATATTTTTTTTGGGGACCCCCTTGGCTACAATTTTTATTGTATAAGGATTATAAGCTTTGTTTACGAGGAAAATTAAAGGTTTTCAGAACAAACATATTACTTTACTTTATTTATTTAGTTTTCAGAACAAACATATTACTTTACAAATATTTTACTTTATTTTACATATTATATTTTCCTGAATTAATAATTTTATACACACCTACCTACTGATTATGAGCTGGCAACCGATTGAACCGACGAGCCTTTTTTTGTGCAAATTCATTAATAATATTTCGAAAATCGACTTCCTTGGCCAGAGCATGTTCAACACAGAGAATTGCCAGTGACTGTAATCGCTTTTGCTTCATTGTTGAACGTGTTCAACATTTCAGTCGCTTTAACTTAGAAAAACTCCGTTCGCCGGTACAACTGGTCACCATCAATGACAAGTACATTCTTTATGCATTTAAGACATTGGGGAAAACTTCTCCAAATTTGGAGGCCCCCCTCAAATGCGGGGCCCGTGGCTGCAGCCCACATAGCCCACCCCTAGATCCGGGTCTGCGTGGGGTAGACACCCCAGTTAGGTTACTTAGGTTCTAGCAAACAATCAAAAGCACTTACCGGTGCGTTGAATTAGATATTCCTTTGGGAGCCTACCATTAGATTCCTGTATCCCACAAACAGCCTACCTAACTCTCTCTTACATTACCAATTTAGAAGCTATAGACATTACCCCTAACTATACTTAAGTACGGACAACTTTCTACCCCATTTGTCACCTTAGAAACACCACCTAATTACACTCAGTACCAACGATTAGGTCAGATAGGAAAAAACATCTCTAGGCTAGCCCAAAACAATACGAACAGCCGCGTTGGTTCGTTTATGACTTGCTGTTGCCATTCAGCTTAGATTTAGTGATATTTCCCTTTTAGTGACTTTAAGACTATATACATATATATAAACACACACGTCACCTCATTCTCTAAGACTTGTTAAGTATTCTTCTCTCCATTTTGTTATAAACTGAGTTTTGATTTGTGTCAAATGTTAGTATTTTGTGTTGAGTTCTTTGTGTCCTATTACCCAATCTGGATCCTCTGTACTGTTATGTTCATATTCTGGTAACATGTTTACTGTTTCTCCCTTAATTAGGTGGTTTGGTGTGAGATGTTCTGGCTCATTAATACCATCTCCCACATAAGTTAATGGTCTGTTGTTGATTACGTTTTCAATTTCTGACAGAGTAGTCATGAGTTCAAAAAGTTGTAGATGTTTGGTCCCAATAGTCTTTATAAGGCAGTTCTTTACAGTCTGTATGTTTCTTTCCCAAATGGAACCATACCATGGTGTATTAACAGGAATGTACTTCCAAGTTATATTTTGTTTGATTAAATGAGTTTGTACTGTTTCACTGTCACAAATCTGATGAATAATTCTTTCACCAGATTTGAAGTATGTGGCATTGTCTGACCATATAGTTTTGGGTACAGAATTGTGTGCACAAAATCGTCTGAAAGCATCAATAAAAGCTTCTGCTGTCAGATCTTCTACTATGTCTAGACATATGGCACGTGTTGCAGCACAGGTGAAGAGTACAATGTACACTTTGTATTCCTTTGAATCCATTTTGTCTCCAAAACTCACATTCACCGCTCCAGTGTAGTCAATACCCATGGTTTCAAATGGCTGAGTAAATGTTACTCGTTCCACAGGTTGGTTTGGAGGGCTTGGGGTCTTAAAGGGTCGTGAATGGATATGTTTACAAGGAATGCGTGTTTAAAATTTTCTTTGTTTCAGTTCTACCCTTTGGTAGCCAGTAAGTTTTTCTCATCTCCATCAGGGTTTGTGGGACCCCCCATGTGGTGTATTTTGTTGTGGGTATCCCTGATGATGAGATTTGTGAAGTGATTCCTCCTCGGAAGAAGAATTGGGTGCTTAGAGTTGTAAGTCAAAGTTGACTTGTTAAGCCTTCCCTTACACCTTATCAGACCCTCTGTATCCAGGTACAGATTTAGATCCATGACAAGTGAAGGAATTCCTTTGTTTAATGTGTTACTGGACCTAAGATACTTCAACTCCTTGTCAAATTCTGAAGCTTGTATCTGTTTGAGCCAGTGTTTTGTTGCAGTTTCTGTTAAGTTAGAAAAGGCCTTCTGAGGACAGTATTTGAGAAGGTAGCTATTGACAAACTTGCAGCAATAGACTGTAATTCTCAAGAGTTTGTTGAGGTCTGAATAATGTTTATAGTCAAAAATAGGTTTGTCCTCAGTGATCTTTTCAGTTGTTGTAGAGTTGAGTGTGAGGTTAACTACTTTGGCTGGCCAAAGATCCTCACAAGTTAGCCATTCAGGCCCTTCATGCCAAATTTTATTTGTTTTCAACAGTTTGTAAGAGAGCCCTCTTGTCAAAAAGTCTGCAGGATTCTGTTTTGTTTGTATGTACCTAAATTTGATACCAAGGGATGTGTTTGCAGTTTTGATTTCTGTTAGTCTGTTCTTCACAAATATGTTTTTGCAAGAAGTTGTATCTATGTTGGTCACCCATGTTAGACAAATTTGACTGTCTGTCCATAAGTAAATGTCTGTTATGTCAACTTCTTTATACACTTGTGAGAGAAAGTCTGCTGTTTTGACTCCCAATGAGACAGCCAATAATTCAAGTTGTGGTACAGTTTTCTTTTGGTTTAAGGGTGCCACTTTTGCCTTTGAATAAACCAAGTTACTTTCATTTTCACTTGTTAAATAGGCACAACACCCGTAAGCTTGTGTGCTGGCATCTGTAAAAATGTGTAGTGTTTGAGGTTTCAATCTGTAACCAGTACATCTTGGTACGTAGATTTTTTAACTTTGTTTAAGTCTGTGGCCAATTTTTTCCAATGAAGTTGGTCTTCCACTGAAAGTGGTTCATCCCAAACAATTTTCTTTTTCCATAAGTCTTGCAAAAGGATTTCGGATCTTATGGTTGCTGGTAAATATAATCCAATGGGATCAAAAATTTTGGATGATTCTGAAAGCACTTGTCTTTTTGTATTGGCATTTGGATTTAAGTTATAACTCTTTGTGCAAAGAGTGTCATTGTGTTTGGAATTCTGTTTTAAAAACCAAAGCATTCCAAGTGTTTTTGTGTAACTGTTTGGTTCAATGTTCACATTGTTGTCTTTTGTTATTTGTTCATTTAATTTAGGAGAATTAGAAACCCACTCTCTCAGTCCAAAATTTTCTTGCTTCATTATGGGTTGTGACATTTTGTAAATTTCAAGCAATTCCTCTTCAGTTACAGTGGAACCAATGAGGTTATCCACATAAAAGTTTTGTTTTAAAAACTGAACTGTTAAGTCCTCTTGAAATAAGTTTAGTTGGTTTTTAATTGTTAAAGCAAGAATACTTGGAGAACAATTTGCTCCAAAAATAATTACTTTAAATCTGTAGGTTTTGAAACCTTTGTTAAAGTCATGTGGATCATTAAACCACAAAAATCTAAGATGATTTTTATCATACTCAAGCTTCAAATTTATACAGAGGAATGCTTTTTCTATGTCACTCTGTACCACATAATTGTCTAAATGGAAGCAAAGAAGAATTTTTACAAGATCTGAGACAAGATTTGGGCCTTCCATGAGACAATCATTTAAACTAACAGAATTTGTATCCTTTAAACTACAGTTGTATACTACTCTTAGTTTAGTTGTGGAGGAGTCTTCTCTGTAAACTCCCTTGTGCGTTAAATAATGACAACCTCGTTTTTTAAAGGGTTCATCAGTAACTTCTTCAATAAGCCCCTTTCTATTTGTTCTTTGAATATGTTGTTGTATTTTTCTAAAAGATTGTCATTTTTAAGTTTTCTGTAATTTTTATACAGATGTGCCTTAGCTACTTTCAAATTGTCCATTATTTCTGGACAAGGTGTTTTCCAAGGCAGCTTCACATAGTATTGACTGTCTCTGTGTTGTAATGTATCCTTAAATTGTTTTGTCATCAATTGGTCTTCATGTGTAATTGTACTGTCCTTTATGCCAACTGATTCTAATAGTCACAACTGCTGTAACCCTTCATCCAATGTGGAATCATTTTCATTCAAATGATATGGGATTATGACAGTGTTTTTGTTGTTCGAGTTTGTCACACAGTCAGAAATTTGTGAATGTGGTGATTTTGTTTTGTGTGAATTTTGTTCGTGTTCTGTGTTAGTAGTAAGATTGTATTTAGTTATGTCACCCAAAGGTGGAAGTTTGTATGGCTATTCCATCTCCAATTTTAATGATGCCTCTATGGACCAGATGAAGATAGTCAGCCCCCATGAGCATATGTATATCATCAACTACATCTGCATTAAAGGTTTTATCAGCTATCGCGTATTTGTTTTGACGTTGCAGCAAAGTTTGTTTTCACCCAGCTATTTGTAATTTTCCTTGTTCTACTTTGTCTACAACAACAACCTTAAGGGTTTCAAATGTTCCATCAAGAGTTAAAGTTACATTTACAGTTTTAAAACTGGCTTGTACTGGGTTTTTAGTAATAAATGATGAAATAGAGAGATCTTCATTTCCTTGTTGCTTCTGAAGTCCCAATTTTTCTATCAGTTGTTTGGTTACAAACGTTTGTTGTGAGCAGGTATCTAAGAGACACCTAACCTGTACTATTTGTCCCTTTTTGTTTTGGCTTTCCAAGGTTGTGGTTGGTAAAAGAATTTTTGAATTGTGGTTAATGCTAGATGAACTGATATGCCCATTCATAGCATTTTGAGTTTGTTTCTGTTTGTTTTGGTTTGATTTGGGTGTTAGTGACCCCGCTAAGTTACTAGGTTTCTAAACAACAAACAAAGGCACTTACCGGTGCGTTGAATTAGATATGCTTTAGGGCCTACCATAGATTTCCTGCGTCCCACAAAGCAGTCTACCTAAACTCTCTAACTTTACTAATTTAGAAGCTATTGACATTACCCCTAACTATTATTATTTACTAACAACTTTCTACCCCATTTGTCAGTTGTCACCTTAGAAACATCACCAAATTAAACTTAGCACCAACGATTTAGTCAGATATGAATAACCATGCTCTAGTCCAGCCAAAACCAAAACGAACAGCCGCATTGCTCTGTTTATCCCTTCGTGTTTCCATTCAGCTTTCTTTTAGTGATTTTTCTCTTTAGTGACTTTAGACTATATATATATATATATATATATATATATATATATATATATATATATATATATATATATATATATATATATATATATACGTCACCTCACTCCTCCCGACAAGTTTAGTCTGTCAGGGATGTAGTCGGAAAAAGTGCAACATGCATAGGCGGGCGAATTGAACCATTTTCCAGAGGATCGGTTCTCTCTTCCGGAAGACTCCGGTCATACTGCAATTCACGTTCCCATATCTGGTCCTGATGGCGTTTATTAGAACGACCATCTTCTAGTTGGCACTTGAAGGAAACAGGGCCCATTCTTTCCTGCACAGTTGCAGGAACCCATTTTGGTCCAGCCCCATAGTCGCGAATCATAACTGGATCATTAGGTTGCGCTTCTATAACTCTCCCTTTTTTAGTGTCGTGGTACAACCAGAGCTGGGCAATAAATACATTGAATGTATTTAAATACTAAATACTAAATACATGGGAGAAATGTATTTAAATACTAAATACTAAATACATTTTACGAATGTATTTAGATACTAAATACAAAATACATCAATTGTATTTAAATACATTTGTAAATACATTTTAAATACATACAAATTTGCTTGTTGAAGCCATGACACGCACACGATAAAGAAATCAACCGCTTTCGACTAAGAGTGGCACACAACTGATTGAACTGACACGTTGAAACATGAACCATGCTGTACTACACTGTCGACGCGTCGTACTGTGCTAGTACAGAACGTGTATTAAACCAGTAAAAGTATTTACATTTTTATATTTTGAGTATTTAAATACATTGTATTTAAATACTCATTGAAGTATTTAAATACTATATTTAAATACATGAAAAACAATGTATTTATAAATACAGTTCTAAATACACAAATGTATTTAAATACGTATTTAAATACAAATGTATTTAAATACTGCCCAGCTCTGGGTACAACTTCTGTTTTTCCTGATGGCTTAAAACTCGTCGTTGTAACGTTTCGTTTGGACGTAACAAATCGAAAACTGAACGAATTCCCCGGCCAATCATAAGTTTAGAAGGAGACAACCCCGTCGTTGTGTGAGGTGTTAGTCGATATTTAAACAAATATTTATCCAACACCACTTGCATTTCCTCCCCACGAGAATGAAGCAAGGCCGACTTGAAAGTACGGACCATGTTTTCCGCGAGACCGTTAGTAGACGGGTGAAAAACACTAGACCGGACATGTCTAATGCCATTTAGGTGGACAAAAGAACGAAATTCCTCACTGGTAAAACAAGTACCATTGTCGGAAACCAGGACTACGGGTAACCCCCATCGAACGAAACACGAACGAAGTGAGCGAATAGTAACACCCGAAGTCGTGGAAGTGGTTGGAAAAATTTCCACCCACTTAGAGTAGGCGTCCACAATGACTAGGAAATAAATATTATTTATAGGACCTGCATAGTCAACATGGATCTTATGCCAAGGTATAGGGCCATTCCCAAGGATGAAGTGGACTTTTCCTTGCGAGAGCTCTGTTCTCTAGGCAGCTTTGACAGGAACGAACCAATGATTCGAGTTCTCCATCTAAACCGGGCCACCAGAAATAAGCTCTCGCCAGCTATTTCATTTTTGTTGCACCCATGTGTTCAGCGTGAAGTTCCTTCACTAAATTCGACCTGCCTTCATTCGGAATTATCACTCTGTGGCCCCATAAGAGACAGCCATTTTGGATCGAGAGTCCAGACTGACGTTGATAAAACGGCTGTAATTCACTCTCAACCTTAGTCGGCCAACCAGCTGAGCAGTAATGGATGACCCCTAGACAGAATAGGGTCTGATTTTGTCCACTGCTCTATTTGTACCGCAGATACTGGAGTGGATTCCAAAAACTCCACCAAGTGAACCCATTCTGTAGGTATAGGCACACATTCATTTGGATTTTCTAAAGGCAACTTACTATGGAAAACTGATGAGTGGGTAGTTGGGAGGTAACGAAAATGGTTCACTGAGTAGGTAGGTAGTTAATCTAACAATTATTAAATTCCTTTTATGTCAATAACTGGGTGGATGAAACCAATTGGTTGCTCACCAGAGTTATTCTCCACACTAGTATTTATATACTGTGTGACAAGAGCGTGCTCGGTAATAGATATACATTACCGATCAACCAACCGAAGAAAAAACTAAGAGGACGCTGGTGGAAAAAGCCCCGGGAAAAAGGGACAAGGGAGAACGAAAACGAGGAACGGGGCGACAAGACGGAACGAGAGAAGGGAGAAGAACAGACACCGAAAAAAGATCCCCACCAGCAAGTACGCTCTTAACAATTAAACAAGACAGGAAAAGGGACTCTCTAATAACTAGCAGTAAGTGATTAATTGTGTTTTAACCCAGTCTAAAGTAAACTCATTAAATTAAGCTCGGTCAGACAAATTAGGCCTACATTGTGGCCTAAGACCTAGTATCAACTCATAGCTAAACAAAGGTGAAGGTAGATTGCCCTAACCTAATTTGGTGAGGAATCCTACTGTGGACCTCAATTTATCTGCCCGCTCTGGACCATTTCCGGAATCTCTAGGCTGACCCCTACAAGGCTAGACTTAATCTACTCTATAGTTAGACTGGAGATATAAGGGGTGGGTTAATTGTGGACCAATTCATACAGAGCATTTTTTACACTACTTAGCGCATCAGCCGTACCTAGAAGTTTGCCTAACCGATGTATTAAGTCAAATTT
Source organism: Bathynomus jamesi (assembly GCA_023014485.1). Taxonomy (NCBI): domain Eukaryota; kingdom Metazoa; phylum Arthropoda; class Malacostraca; order Isopoda; family Cirolanidae; genus Bathynomus; species Bathynomus jamesi. The sequence goes on from JAJOZX010001599.1 coordinate 425,046, forward strand.
ATAGGCTTGTAGAATTAGTGCCCAGCGTTGAATCCTACCTGAGGCCATAACTGGAATATTTTTATTAGGTGAAAATAAACCTAAAAGAGGCTTATGGTCAGTAATTAGTTTAAATTCATGACCCCATAGATAAAAATGAAATTTTACTGCAAATACTAAGGCTAAAGCTTCACGTTCAAGTTGTGCATATCGTCTTTCAGTCCTAGTTAGCAAAACAGATAGGCCTATCTACACCATCAATGTGGTGAGATAACACTGCCCCAATTCCATAAGAACTGCTGTCTGCTGAAACTACGAGAGGAAGTTGAGGATCATAATTATTTAGGGGTTCAAGGAAAGTCAATGCATTAGGCTAAAATTTCCTATAAAAGTTTAGAAGACCTAAATAAGCTTGTAACTGTGTGATGTTTTGTGGTGGTGGTGCATTTTTTATTGCTTCTAGTTTATCCACCGTTGGATGAATGCCTGAGGCATCTATGCGGAACCCTAAATATGAAACCTCGTTAGTGACCCACGAACACTTTTCTTTCTTTAGCTTAAGTCCGGCATCCTGGAGTCTTTTTAGAACTGTGGTTAATCTAGTTAGGTGTTCTTTTTTAGACGAACCTTAAATGAAGACATCATTTAGAAAACAAAGTACCCCCGGAATGTGACCTAGAACTTGGTCCATTGTCCTCTGAAAAATACCCGGAGCCGATGCTATTCCATGCCATAGCCTATTGTACTTATGTAGGCCTCGGTGCTTATTTATGATAGTTAGTTCTTTAGAATTTTCATCTAAACTTAGTTGAGCATAGGCTTGGGACATATCTAGTTTTGTGAAATATTTACCCCCAGCAAGCGAGCTAAATAATTCATCAGGCTTGGGTATAGGGTAGCAATCTAGAAGGACTGCTCTATTTGCTGTTAAACGGTAATCCCCACATAACCGCACGGACTTGTCAGGTTTTAGTACAGGAACTACTGGGGCAGCCCACTTAGCGTGTGTGATTGGTTCGATAATTTTATCTTTGAGCAGCCCGTCAATTTCTAAATATACCTTCTCCCGCAGTGCATGCGCAATTGAACGAGCCTTACAAAATTTCGGAGTTACATTAGGATCTACTTCTATACAGACCTGATGGCCTTTTAAGTTGCCTACTTCAGGCCCAAAAACAGAAGAAAAGTCCCTTAACAATGAGTCTATGTCAGATGGATATGATAGTGTATGCACATCTCCCTGACCCTTTGGCAAAATTTTGTCAATAGGCATTTTCAAAGCATCAATCCAATCACGGCCTAGTAGAGTAGGCACTTGCTCATCCACCACTAAAAGAGTAAAGGGATGAGACAAAGTTTTCTTGTTGAGTGTAACTGTGATGGATGCTTCATGTAGTTTAGGTGCATTTTTGAAAGTTTTGTCAAAAACTGTTTTGGACATGACAGTTCGGGCAGCACCTGTATCTAGTTCTAGATGAACCGTAATTCCATTTAGGCCTACCTCTACAATATGTGGGCCTGTATTATCACCACTTTGGTGCTAATAAAATAGGTACTCCACTCCAATGTTCGAAGTATTTCCCTTTTGAGGATTTACACTAGAAATGTTATAATTAGAATTTTCACCTCTTGTTTTCTTTGAAAAACAAACTTTAGCTATGTAGCCTATTTTACTACAGTTTCGGCAAACTGCTTCTTTAAAAGGGCAGTCCTTCTTCCAATGGTGTTTTCCAAACCCAGTACATGGCTTGGAAGGCTTTTCCTCCTGTTTAGCGTTTGAATTAGTAGGTTTAGTCGTATTTGCCGCATACCTTTTATTTGTCTGTCTAGTAGGCTCATTAGGTCTGCCAGGCCTAGAAGATTTAAAGCTATTTACGTGTTGGGCTTTACTACTGTGACTGCCAAAAGCTCTAACATCTTTAGCAGCTATTTCTACAGCCTGACTAAAAGTTAGGTCCTGTATTAGTGATGTAGGTCACATCCGCATCCGCATCCGCGGAACATCCGCACATTTTCTCGCATCCGCATCCGCACCCGCATCCGCACTTTGGACTGCGGATGTCGTGCGTATGTGGACCGTTGAGATAAAATGTCATTAATAAGCGGAAATTATCAAATTCTACTATATTAATAGAACTAGTTCATTGTGCGCAAAAGTGATGCAAGCGACAAGACGAGAGGCTGTTCTTGTATGAAGTTACTCTCTTGCAACCTACTTAGATCCACGTTACAAAGCTAAGTTATTTTCACCTAGTACATTAGAACGAGTTAAATCATCACTTGGCAAAGCAGTTGAAGAGCTTCAATCTCTTGAATCTGTCGCTTCGCCACCCACCAAAAGAATAAAAGTTTCAGTGACAGAACCAACACCTTCAACAAGCAAATCTATCACAGAATCTGTCTCTCAGTTTCTTGAGTCAAGCAGCAATGACGAGACCTACGCGATGTCAAAAGATGTAGTAAAAATGATCGAGAGTATCACCAAGAAAAACGCCTGGCTGCATGTGACAATCCTATTAGTTGGTGGAAAAATACGCAGAATATCTATCCATACTTGAGTAAACTTGCAAGGAAACATTTAGCCTGTCCTCCAACAAACGTACCAAGCGAGAGATTATTTAGCAGTGCTGGATTAATATATGATGAAAAGAGAAACAGACTGGCAGCAGAAAAGGCAGAAAAATTAATGTTCCCTAAGCATAACCTTCCTATAATTAAGTTTGAACATTAAACGATGAACATCTTAGTTTACTTTATTTTAATTACTCATTTATAAATATGCCTAATAAAACTTTAAACTTAATATAAATAGTTATCAAGCTAATTAAAGATCTCTTTCTATAAGGGTGGAGGTTGGGGAAAGAGGTCGGTGGGGTGCATTTGAGTTGGGTTCACGTCCCGCATCCTGGTAACACAATTATGGTTTCTAATTGTGGCTGAAACTCAACAAAATATAACGAATTTATTTGCAGACGAATTCACTAATTGATTTCTATATTAGTTAGATGCTTGATATTATTTTATATGTTCAGAGAAAAGTACAGCAATTATTGTACAATTAATCAATTATACTACATTATAGCTACAGCTCTCTCTATATAATAACTTATTATATACGTTAAACACAACAAATCTCGAATATATCCTAAAAAATAACGAAAATGTAGACATCCGCATCCGCATCCGCGGATGTTGAAATCAAACATCCTCATCCGCATCCGCATCCGCGAATGTGAAAAAAATGACATCCGCTACATCACTATCCTGTATAGCTAATAGAGCTCTCTGGGTAGCCTCCTCTTTGAGACCCATTACAAACCTATCTCTTAGCATTTCATCTAATTTGTCCCCAAATTTACAAGTACGGCTATGGGCTTTTATTCCTGCAACAAACTCTGCAATGCTTTCATTTACCGTCTGATGCCTCGAATAAAATTTGAAACGTTCATAGATAAGAACTACTCGGGGTTTGTAGTGATCGGTTAGGGCCTGTACCACTTCACTATAGGTGCAAGTTTCCGGTGCTTTAGGAGCAACTAGGTCCATAACTAAGCCAAACGCTTTAGGGCCTATTATAGTTAAAAAGGTAGGTACTTTCTTAGCATCAGGAATGGAATTTGCCTCGAAAAACAATCTCACCCGAGTGGCATAAGCTTCGAAGTCTTCCCCAGAGTCTTCGTTGGGGCTTATATGGCCAATCACCGACATGCTAGAACAAAACCGATTTAGGCCAAATAACGTGAAGTAGGTTAGATTTGGTTTAAATTTGATCTAGTTACTCCCCAGTTAGGGCTGAGTAGTAAATTTTATTAGAGTTAGGGCTGAGTAGGAATTAGTATTAGAGTTAGGCCGGCGGGACCCAAGCTATAGTACGGTAGCTTACTCCTACAAACCAACCAAATCGGACGACCCACTAGGCTAGGCTACATCCAATTTTCCAAACAACCAAATTGAACCCAATAAGCCAAATTAAATCCAATGAACCAAATTAAATCCAATGAACCAAATTTAATCCAATGAACCAAATTTAATCCAAAGAACCAAATTTATTCCAATGAGCCAAATTGAATCCCATGAGCCTAATTGAATCCCATCCTCGTTACCAAATGTAATAGCTTGAGGTTAGTGACCCCGCTAAGTTACTAGGTTTCTAAACAACAAACAAAGGCACTTACCGGTGCGTTGAATTAAATATTCTTTAGGGCCTACCATAGATTTCCTGCGGCCCACAAAGCAGTCTACCTAAACTCTCTGGCTTTACTAATTTAGAAGCTATAGACATTACCCCTAACTATTATTATTTACTAACAACTTTCTACCCCATTTGTCAGTTGTCACCTTAAAAACATCACCAAATTAAACTTAGCACCAACGATTTAGTCAGATATGAATAACCATGCTCTAGTCCAGCCAAAACCAAAACGAACAGCCGCATTGCTCTGTTTATCCCTTCGTGTTTCCATTCAGCTTTCTTTTAGTGATTTTTCTCTTTAGTGACTTTAGACTATATATATATATATATATATATATAATATATATATATATATATATATATATATGAAAATTATTTCACAAAAGTAACACGTGAAAAATATTTATGATGAATAAAACCACGAAGGAAAGGAAACAGAATGGTGCTCAAGCGCTTTCGTCTAATGACATCCTCAGTGTTCCTGAGGATGTCATTAGACGAAAGCGCTTGAGCACCATTCTGTGTTTCCTTTCCTTCGTGGTTTTATTCATTATATATATATATATATATATATATATATATATATATATATATATATATATATATGAAGTTGCCAGTTGAACGTTACCCTTTCTGTTTCTAACTAGTCCATAAGTTTCATTTAGTTTCCAGATTTTGAATTTTATTTTTTAAGTCACTATTTGGCACACTGCTAAGTTATTTATTTATAGGGGCTATTTCCCAGACCTAGGTTTTGCAGTTTAAGTTAGGCTAGGGCTGTATTGCCCTTAAGTTTTTGTTTTTAAAGGTTTAAGGTTTTGAAGGTTTTTACTTAAGTTAGGGCTATATTGCCCTTAAGTTTTAATAGGGGCTATTACAGCCATTTAATTATTTAGTTAGGGCTGTTGTAGCCCGGTTCGAGTTTCTTCTAGGTACCTAGTTTTAATCTCTTACCTTAGTTATGTATTTTAATTAAGCTTTACACCTAGTTCTGGTAGGCCACTATTTAGTTAAACAGGGTTTAGTTTTTAGTTTAATTGCAGTGGTTAATATGAGGTTTAAAGGTTGACTTTAAGTTGCCCGGTTAGTTGGGGAACTACGAGAATTTTTTATGAAAAAACTAGCCCACTTGATTCAGCAGTCAAAATTTTTCTGTCTAACAAAGCTCCGTTTTTCTTTGTCTCAGAAACTTTTTTTTTTTTTTTAATTAGGGAAACCCAACTTCACTAGTTGGTTAGAAACGAGGGTTATTATTTTTATTCTATATTTATTTTGTGGTATATTTATTTTATATTTGGAAATATATGTGGTTATTTCTACCCACTTTTTTTTAACATTCCCCCCAAGGGGAAAAAATTTACCCAGAATTATATTCTTGGAAATTTTTTTTTTCCACCACCATGATGATGAATGAAAATGACATGCTCTACAGAAAAGTTCCTTTTAGGTGAAATATGAAAATGAAAGCGTCTTTTCTGTAGAACGTTAGTCCTAAGTTATAGCTATTTACAATTATTTACAATTTTCAATTTGTGGTCTTCACAAAGATCCACTCTGTATTTTTCTTTGCAGTTCTTCCCGAAATCTAACTGCAGCTTGTCTTTGTGGTCGGGGTTGAGTAGCGGCAGTAGTAGTGTCAGGATAATCTACAGTTCCTGATTCAGTGGAGGAATTTTCAAGTTCTTCCAGGTCAATATTCGGTTTATCAGTTATTTCAAGTGGGTATAACCGATATATGTGTCTTCTGGAGAGGTGACCATTGGGTGTTTTTACAGTTACATGCCTGATTATGCCATCTTCATCTGGGTGTAATGTTTCAATTACAGCAATCTTCCAGAAGTATTTGGGATTCATAGAATTTTCATCTAAGAGGCACAGTTCTCCTACTTTAGGTTCTTTACTTACTGGTTGTTTGTGTTGTTGGTATTCTTTTTCTCTCAAACTACTCAAATATTCATATCGCCATCTTTCTTTGATTTCTTTAGATTGTTTAACTCCCTTATGAAAGTAATCCAGTATTTTCTTTCTTTCTTTGTCCTCTGTTGCTGTCATATAATCAGAGTCCACCTGATCACCTTCATTAGCAGCTTCTTGGGTATCATTAGTGGTTAAAAAGTTGAATTTGGTATTGTCATACCCAAAAAGCAACTTGAAAGGAGTTAGTAGGTCAGAGGAGGGATCTTCATTTGAGTTAACATAAGTGAGTGGTCTTGAATTAATTGTATTCATTATTTCAAGAACAATTGTTTTTAGTTCAGTTAAAGGGATTTTTCTTCCTTTTAGGGAGGTATAGAGGGCTCTTTTGACTAAACCCACCATTCTTTCAGCTATTCCTAAGGTTCTGGGTGAATAGGCTGCTGTAAATTTCCACTGGATACCATGATCAGAGAGGTACTGAGACACAAGAACATTTTGGAACCAATGTTTAAGGTAATCTTCAGATCTTTTGAAGGTGGATTGATTGTCTGAAATCAAAACTTTTGGAAGGGAGTAGTTTAAGGACAAATGGTAGAGTTCTCTTAAAAAGGTTTTAGCAGAAAGGTCAGTGCAGATGTGAAGGCTGGTGAATCTGGTGGCGCAGCAAGTGAACAATAATAAGTAGACTTTCATGAATTGGTTATTCTCATCCTGGACAGAAATTGGACCAGCATAGTCAAGGGCAGTTTTTTCAAAGGGTTTTTCATAGCTTAAACGTTCCGTTACTAATGGTCCAGTAGTAGGACTTCATAAGCCATGGCAAAGTATTTTTGGCAAAACAGACATTGTTTCAGAACCTTTTTAACTACTTGCCTTATTTTGGGGATCCAGAATTCCTGTCTGAGGAAATTGCATGTGGTAGCTAAGGTTGCATGACTGGCTTTTGCATGACATTCAGTTATGATTAACGTTGTTAAATGAGAATTTTCAGGCAGTAGTACAGGATACCTAGCAGAATAGTTAAGGTTGGTTGCATATTTATATCTCCCCATTGTTCTGACTAACCCTTCTTTGTCAATGAAGAGTTTTAGATTCTTTTGCAGCTTTGTTAGGTCCTCAACTTTTTCTCCTTTATTTAGTTTGTTGATTATTTCTTTTTCTTTTGAGAAATGTTGTTGCTGGACTAATTTTATCCAGTAGTTTGTGGCCTTAGTTTTGTAAGCTGTATGATTTTTCTCCAAAACAGCAATTTGTTCTTCCATTGTTAGGTTACATTTGGGGTTATATTTGTGAGTGCGGAAGTACTTTAAGTTTTCTATGAACCGTAGAACATAGGCAGTGATTCTGACCAGTTTTTTCCTGTTAGAGAATTTTTCCATGTTTAACAAGGGAGTTTTTTCATTTATTTCTTTACAAGTTGTTTGAGACACATTTATTGTTGTCTGTAAGGTTTCTTGGTGGGTTAAAAATTAAGTTGGTTGGCCATTCAGTTTCATTTCTCAAAAATGTGGGACCATGTTGGTAAAAGGGAAGAAGTTTTTGAAATTTCTTGAAAGATATTGTTCTGGTGAGTAGGTCTGCTGGGTTGTCTTCTCCTGCTACATGTCTGAATTCCAGGTGATGGTTTAAGTTTCTTGTTGCTTCCTGAATGTCTTTCACTCTGTTTTTTACAAAGATGGATTTCATTTTTAGAGATTTTTGAGCAATCCAATTTAAAGCCACCTGTGAGTCTGTCCAAATTATTGTTTTGAAGAACTTTTGGTTTTCTGAGTTTTCTTCTAGGTAGGTTTCTTTAAGGTATTCTAGGACTTTGGTTCCTAGGCAGATTGCCATTAATTCCAAGTTACAAATGGTCCAATTTTTTGATTTGGGGTTGACTCTTGATTTAGCGTAAATTAGTTCGGATTTTCCATTTCCAACTAGATAGCAACTTACTGCATACCCTTCTTGGCTGGCATCACAAAAGATGTGGAGTTGAAGATTTTCCATGAGAGGTTTGGAATTTTCAAAAGCTTGTCTAGGAAAATTCAGAAATTCCACTTTGTTTATTTCTTTGCAAAGTTTTTTCCATTCACCCAGCATTTCGGTTCTAGATATTCATCCCAATCTTTTTTGGTAGATGCTACCTTCTGCATGAAGAGTTTTAATTTAAACACTAAGGGTGCAACAAATCCAATTGGATCAAACAATGATTGCACAGAACTTAGTATTTCTCTTTTAGTTTTGGCTTCTGAGTTCAAGTTTACAGTTTTTAGATGGAGTGTATCAGCATTTGTGTTCCAACCATATCCTAATAGTTTTATGTTTTCTTTATCTTCTGAGGAGGCTATGTCATGTTTTTCAAATAGTCCTTGAAGTTCTGAGTGATTGGAGGCCCATTCATATAGCTTCAAATTATAATTGATTAAGGTGTTTACACTATAATTGTAAAGGTCTTTGAGTTCTGAGAGATTGTTGGCATTAATTAAAGCATTGTCCATGTAAAAGCGGTTAGCTAGGTAGTCTGCCACTTGGTTTTGTTGTTCATTAAAAATGTGTTGGAGAGATTGTTGTAGTAAAAATGGACTGCTTTTGTTGCCAAAGGTAACTCTTTTATTTATAGCAGATCAGGTTGTCGTCATTTGGAGCCAATTGGGTATCTTTTAACCACAGAATTTTGTGGGTATTGCAGTCAAATTCTGTTTGATATTTAAGTTGTAAATATGCTTTTTGAATGTCTCCAATCATCAAATATTTACCATGCCTTAATTTGATGCACAATTTTGCTAAATGAGGTAGGAGTGAAGGGCAGTCCTCAGTAGCATCATTTACTGTTATTTCTTCTGGTTTGCTTTTACCCGAGGGATCTACTACAATCCTAACTTTAGTTGTTTGTACTCCAGGGCGAACTACTGGAAAATGAGGTAAAAAATTTCCTTCTTGTTTTAAGCTTTCTGTTAGGGTACTTCTTCTATTATTCCTTCCTGGAATTGTTGTTCAAGGATGTCTGAATAAGGTTGCATTAAGTTATCTTTTTTTAATTTTTTGCAAGTGGACTTTAACCTGCTAATAGCATAGTTAAAGTTTGGTGAAATTTTATCTTTTTGGTCATTCCATGGTACCTTAACAGACAATCTTTCATCTTCTATTTTAACTTCCTTTTCAAAGTTTGCAATCAGATCTTTTTCTTTGTTTGAAAATGGTTCATCCCCAGAAATACCCAAGTTTTCTAGTTTGCTAAATTGTGCAATCTGGTGTTCAATTTTTTCTAGATCTTCATTAGAAGTTGTACTAGTAAGTAGAGGGTTGGTAATACAGAAGCTGATCTGATCTCTTATTGGTTCTTTTTCTTTTTCAGGGTAGTAATCTGAAGGGAAACCCAATAAAAGTATTCCATAGGGAGATTTATAACAAGAGGCAGTATGAATCTGATGAGTGCTGAGGGCAAAAAGTTTGTGGGTTGCAGCCCCAAAAATTAACATGAAGTCGGCAACTTCATCAGCTTCAAAGTGATCTGCAAGCTGATAATTTAAGGATTTTAAATAAGTTTGAAGTTTCAGTAATCCCTGAACTTCATATTTAATATTAATATCATCAATTATGATGGCTTCTATTTCTTGGTAGTTTCCAGGGTTTCTAGAATCCTCCAATTTAATTATAGCTACTTCATAATTCGGTTGTTTCTTGTTGGCTATAAATCCTGTTATGGTTATGGATTCATCGTAGTGTTTAGTTGGAAGATTCAATTTTTTCACAAGTTCATTGGTAATGTAGTTGGCTTGACTACAATTATCCAAAAGTGCTCTGCATTTAATCGATTTTTCTGAGTTTCTTATTCTCATCTGCATGGAAGGAAGTAATGCCACTTCTTGATCAGTGTTTTTTAAACTTAATAAGTTAGTAACTTGTTTCCCTTGTTTTGAGTTTTCTTTTTGGATAGCTACTTCAGTACTGGTTTTGGTTTTCTTATCTTCCTCTGGTTTTCCTTTTTGTTTGGTACAAAGGAAGGATAAATGGTTAGAAAACCTACAAAATGAACAGGGTAGGAGAGAAATGGGGCATTCTTTGGCTTGGTGTTTAGATGAGGTGCATTTAGTACAATAATTTAATTTAGCAAGTTTTTTCAGTTTATCCCAACTTTCAGGGAAAGAATCACATTTTGAGATTCTGTGTGTGTTTTTCTTACACAATTTGCAGTAAAGTTCTCTCTGGTCAGTATGTTGAGCTCTTCTTGAGGATTGTCTTTGGGTGGAAACTGCCAGAGTAGCTGTAGTTTGGCCAGAATGCCATGGTTTTCTGGCTGGTTCTGGAGAGAAGTTTCTTTTTTGTTTAGGTATTAAGGTGGTTAATTCACTTTGTTCAGATCAAAATAACATTAGCTAAGGTTTTGGTAGCTTCAGCAATGGCTTCTTTAAATTTATCAAAGTGGTCATAGAGTTTAAAACCACAAGTTCTTAAAAATTCCTGAGTTTCTTGACTTAGTTTATTATAATATACATACAAGAGTATATCTTCTAATTCTAATTTTTGAGTTTGCATTAAATTTATGGTAGAGTGCATATCTGCTTGAAAGTCATGAAGTGATTTAAAATCTTTGGTTATTTTGGATTTGGTTAAAAGTGATTTTATTATGGAGAATTTAATTTGGCCTGGTGTTGCATAACAGCCTCCAACTGCTGCCATGCTTCTTCATAAGATGTTTTACTCTCTTGCATGCAGTTTATTTGAATGGCAGGGTTTCCACTCAAATGTTGTTTTAGGTAGGCAAATTTCTCTTGTTCAGAAAGACCTATGTTATCATAAATGTTTCTGAATGAGGTCTTAAAGTTTTGAAATTTAGAGGGATTTCCATCAAATGGTAATATTTGAAGCTCAGGAATTTTAGTACCTATTCTTGGTTTAGGTTTGGCTTCGGCATTATTTTCTTTTTTAGTTGTTAATGCTTGTACCATCTGATGTATTTCAATTTGGTAATAACTGTTTTTTTCATCTAGTTTCTCTTGTTTAGCATCTGAGAAGCCTTCGGAACAAACAAACACACTAAGGACATGGGCGCCCGCAGGTAGGGGCAAGGGGGGGCGCTTGCCTCCCCCTGGAAATGCCAAGAAAATATATTAAATATTTTCTAAGAAAATATTTATATCCTAAACTTGCTGAAAAGTATCCAACTGCCTTCTAAAGGGCGAAAATTTTTATTTGTGTGCATGATAAAAGGTTGCTACCTTTTTATATGTTCACCGGGAGAAAATCAACTCCAACAAAACTGATTTTATGGAAAAGGTTGTTCATAATTTTGGTAGTGACCGCAGACGACTACAATTCCTATTCAAATGAGCAGTGTAGGTGATGCTCGAAACGCCGTTTTCAAATTAGGTACAACATTTACTTCAGTGTGCTTTTTTCTTCATTCTATCATGTTTCTGTTATAAATAAAATAAATGATTGTTATCATGTGCATTGTATGTATATACAATATATATTTGCATTTTCCATTACAGAAAATGCAACACTAAACTTGCTTAGAATTAACCTGCTGGTTCCTAAGGGGTCAAAAGTTTTTTGCTTGCTCCGGTCCCTACCTATTAATACATTAAATTTTGTCCCCCCTTGGAAAAAATCCTGCGGGCGCCCATGACTAAGGATTTCCTCATCTAAATTTTGTAACTTGCCCAGTTGTGAGTACAAAAGCCGAGCATATGAATTTTTTTGTTCCTCAGTCCAATCATCCAATTTTTCTTTGATTGTAGCTAAAAGTTTAGTAGCTGAGGCTCTGATTGCTCCCGTCTTTTTTACCAATTTACTAGTTTCAAGCGCTTCCACATCACTTCCCAACCATGATGATACTGTCTCCATACTTTTTTCTGGAGTGGCTTCAGTTTCATTACCCATTTTTTAGGTTTAATATTATAAATGATATTATCAATGATATCTATAATTAAATTTTCAGATTATGTAAAAAATTTAATTCACTGGATTTAAAACTATTGTATCAGAAATAAAACAAAAAAGGGTAACCAACTTCTCGACTGCCCACCCGGGGGCGCCATATTGAAAAAATTATTGAAAAATTATTATTTTTTTTGAGAGAGATTATTTTTATTTAGGTGCAATATTAAGGCTAAGTTTACTTTAAATAGACACAGTAATTATAGAAATAATAATGGCCCATTTAGACACTGTCAACATAGCTACAGACTTTTTCACTGTAGGCTGCAGTGGTTTTAAGGTTAAAATTTGGTCGGCAGCCAGATTACTAACTATGGTCAAGCTAAATTCATTAAAATTAATTTAGACTTACCAAAAATGAAGTTGCCAGTTGAACGTTACCCTTTCTGTTTCTAACTAGTCCATAAGTTTCAGTTAGTTTCCAGATTTTGAATTTTATTTTTTAAGTCACTATTTGGCACACTGCTAAGTTATTTATTTATAGGGGCTATTTCCCAGACCTAGGTTTTGCAGTTTAAGTTAGGCTAGGGGCTGTATTGCCCTTAAGTTTTTGTTTTTAAAGGTTTAAGGTTTTGAAGGTTTTTACTTAAGTTAGGGCTATATTGCCCTTAAGTTTTAATAGGGGCTATTGCAGCCATTTAATTATTTAGTTAGGGCTGTTGTAGCCCGGTTCGAGTTTCTTCTAGGTACCTAGTTTTAATCTCTTACCTTAGTTATGTATTTTAATTAAGCTATTTACACCTAGTTCTGGTAGGCCACTATTTAGTTAAACAGGGTTTCAGTTTTTAGTTTAATTGCAGTGGTTAATATTGAGGTTTAAAGGTTGACTTTAAGTTGCCCGGTTAGTTGGTGAACTACGAGAATTTTTTATGAAAAAACTAGCCCACTTGATTCAGCAGTCCAAATTTTTCGGTCTCTAACAAAGAGCTCCGTTTTTCTTTTTCTCAGAAACTTTTTTCTTTTTTTTTTTTGTTAATTAGGGAAACCCAACTTCACTAGTTGGTTAAAAACGAGGGTTATTATTTTTATTCTATATTTATTTTGTGGTAAATATTTATTTTGTTTATATTTTTTGGAAATATAGTATGTGGTTATTTCTACCCAACTTTTTTTTTAACACTGGTAAGGGTTGAAATCTTTTGTTAGGTTTTTGGTTTTCTGCAGTGTTGGTTTTTTCTTGTGCTGTGTTAAATTTTGGGAGTGTATAACTTGACTTGAAAAGTGCAAGTACAGTTGGGAAATCTTCTCTTAGCTTATTAAGGCTAGGGTATATGTCAGTTGTTCTCTGATGAAATAGCTCTTTGACATTAGAAGGGAGTTTTTCAAAACAAACAGCTTGAATGATCCAAGCTGTTTCTGTAATGTTTAAATTATTGTTTTTAAGTTGTCCCATGAGAAATTCAAACTCACAGTAAAAGTCAAAGAGGTCACCATAGTTGTCTTTTGGGGTTCGCATGTTCATTACTTTAAGAGCCAAACATGTATAATTTCATCATTATGTAATTTCTGTTAAGTAATTCTATTGCCACAGAATAAGACGTACCTATGGCTGGCAGTGATTCCACCAATCTTAAGGCAGGGCCTTTCAGATAGTTCACTAAATAACTAAATTTATCAACATCTGTAATGTAGTTTTTATTACCTATAAGGCTATGAAATGTTTCAATAAAAGATTGAAATTTGGCTCTGTCACCCTCAAAAGTGGGTACTTCAAGTGTAGGCAATTTTGATTTTAGTTCATTGCCCTCAGTCACGTTGGGAGAGCTAAGTGAAGCATTTCGGATAGCTTCTAAGAAGCTTTCATTTGTGTCTTGTTTTTGTACTCGTCAAGTTGGTTTTGATTTCAGAAATATAGGAATTAATTTTTGTAATGTAATTTTCATTGTCAAGGAGGAGAGTAGAATACTCATCATCTGTTAGTTGTAGTGATGACACCTTTACGTGCTGATTTTTTCTCATTAATTATTTGTAGTTTTGAGATGGTGCCATAGCTCCAAGGTCTGTGTTTTTTGTTTTCTTGGTCTGGGTTTTTTACCCTTTTGTCCAAGCCTTCCATAATTGTTGTTAGTGTTAGAGTTCTGAGTTTAATTTTATGATGTTGAGCGAGTTAAATTACTGTAATAAGTTTTTTATATAACCTGCACCACAAGTTGAATTAAAAATTTACAATGTTTTTAGTTAGGATAGGCCTTGAGTGTAAAGAGTAAGGCCTACTTTGAAAGGTAGGCCTATTATGTAAGGTAAAGTAAGGTGGGCCTTCTAAGTAGACCTATTTATGTGCCTACTAAGTAGGCTTATGTTGTGGGCCTACTAAATAGGCTTAGGTTGAAATTTGTCCTATTTTTATAGGACCTAAAATGAGTTAAGCCTGCTAAATGAACAAGGCTTTGTTTGCGGTTAGTGTAAAGGTAAAGTTTGTGTTAGTGTAAAGGTAAAGGGATCGGTTCCCCAGTTACACGGGCCACCATGTGAAAAAACTATATAGGGCTATGGGTTGATTGCCTGATACCCTCATCCGTTGGAAATTTCCAGCAGATTTCAGTGGAGAGTTAACGACAAAAGCCCTATGTTTTTTCGTTAGAGAGTTATGTATATGTTGGTCTTCAAAATACCTCTGTTTATTTGCCTTCGGTATTTGCGCTGCCTAATGGTAAAGAAAGGAATTGCCTTACCTTATTATTTCGTTGGGCCTCGCTTTTGTTTCGATGTAGGGCGCGACGATCTGTTCCGATGTAGGGCCGTGGTACGATGGAGCTACACAATGAGTTGACTCGATGTAACTAATATAGACAGTCACTATTTAAACACCTGAAGGAACAGGCCTATCCTTCTTATAGTTATTAAGTTTTATATCAAGAGGACCTCACTCAGAACTTATAGGAAGACAAAGCACATCTTCCTTGCTTAAAGCATCGCTGTCACAAAGCAGCTCCGAGCGAGCCGCCTTCATATCGTTAGGAATCTGCTGATTTCGCAAAGGTCGTTGACTTCTCTCTCGATGTAATTTTCATGAGTCAGCAATGGAGAATTTTGAACACAAAACAATAAATTTGGTTTTCTTGTTGCTATGCAGGCCCGATGCCTACATATGGGTTCTATGTACGTATGGCAATTATTTCATTCCCAATAGGCTATGTCGCCAATCCCGAGGCAATTTTGTAGATATTTAATTCAATTAATTAATAATTTATATTTAATTAAGAAATAAAGGTGCCACATACGATACTATGTTGTAAGCGTGTATAGTTTTTCCATAAAGAAGTTTAATACCGAGAAATTTCAGTTCTTGAGTTATGGGAGGAGTGAGGAACTCAATGAAACAGCATATAATGCTTCAGATAGAGAGGAAATTTAGATAAGCAAGAAAGGACTAGATTTAGAGGTTATAATAATGATGATGTGAAATTTAAAAATTTGAAACACAGAATCAGATAGCGACAAACAAAGTAAAAATAGTTATGGGACAGTTACTGAGAACTTTCAAAAGAAGGGACAAGAAAGTAATGATTCCCCTGCTGAAAATACTGATCATACCAAAACTTGAATAATACTCAGTTTGGACGTCCCATATAAAAAATAAGAATTTAATAAACTACATGGAATTCAAAGAAATTTTGCAGCAAGACTGATGGTTGCAAATTGAACTTTACTGGGAAAGACTTCGTAAATCAAATCTATATTCACTGGAAAGAAGAAGAGAGAGATACACCATAATTTACACATGGAAAATAATAGAAAACTGGTACTTAACCTCAAACTGAACCCGGTAACCACTCAAACAACGGTGGATAATAAGAAAGGTAAAATGTGTAGTGTTCTCAAACTAAAGGCCTGAGGTGACGTGTATATATATATATATATATATATATATATATATATATATATACAGGGTGTCCCAAAAAAACTATATACTCTTTATAGCATCATATATTTTATAATTAAAAAAAAAACCAAACAATATATTGTTATAGCAATTGCCAATGAAAGGTAAATTAGTAATCTAAGTGATCAAAATGTTATAGCGAGTTGTTTACATATAAAATTTAATTAACTACGCCAAGTGCTCAAAATGTTCTCCGGCGGCATGAATGCACTTTTGAATGCGTCAACTAACTGATTCGCAGACATGGTGCAGGTTGTGTTGTTGTTGCAAGGTTTAGAAAGAAGACCATAAATAGTGCCCCTTTTGTTTTTTATCTTAATTTTATGCAACTGAGGCCTAAAGTAGGCCCACATCGAGTCAGCAAACCTGAAGTAGGATCTAATAGGACCTCCAAGTCCTAAGTTTTTAGTCTAGCTTAACTTGGGCTGTAGGTTGAACTGGCCCTTCAGAGCTTGGCCGTTGACGGCTCAGCTGGGATTCTGAACCCAATAAAAAAAAAAAAAACATGGTCCTTCGAAATCGGATTCTAGCCCAAGACTGAATCAGTGACTATTTTTCGGCAAAGTTTTGATTGTGCAAATTGTAGCCCAAGTTAGGCCTAGACGGGTTGAGCATAATTGAGTTAAGGTCCCAGGGTAGAAAGTTTGGTCGCCCAATTGCAAAACTTGGCCACTCGTCTGTCGTTGTTTTGGGCCTACATTTTTACCGGTTTGGTTAAATTTGGTTTATTATTGAGTTAAGGTCCCAGGATAGAAAGTTTGGTCGCCCAATTGCGAAACTTGGCCACTAGTCTGTCGTTGTTTTGGGCCTACATTTTTACCGGTTTGGTTAATTTGGTTTATTATTCGTAGGCGAAGGTTGCAGACTTCAGTGCCACTTGGCCACTAGTCTGTCGTTGTTTTGGGCCTACATTTTTACCGGTTTGGTTAATTTGGTTTATTATTCGTAGGCGAAGGTTGCAGACTTCAGTGCGCCAGTTACTTGGGTGGAAAATTTGGTATTCCATACTGGTGGTTGGTCAGTACCCCAACCAAGGAATTCAGTTTATTTGAAAAAAAGCAGAATTTGAGCTTGATCAGTTTGGTTAAGTATTTCTGCCAATTCAGCTTATTTGGCATTGAGCCCAATTGTTGTTTGCATTGAAGATGAGTGCAGCTGAATTGAACAAGTTTAAAAAAAGGAGGAGCGCCTACAAAGGTCTAATTACAAAGGTCATTGCCACTATAGATTCTGCCATAGAGCAAGAGGATTTAAGCTTAGTGACTGCACAGCTTTCCATATTAGAAATTAAAAAGGTTGCTGTAAGCAAAGTAAATGTTAAAATTGAGGCTCTTTAGAAGAGGATGAAATAGAAAATAACATAATTTACTTTGAAGAGATTATTGATGATATAATTAAAGTATGCCACAGAGCAAAAGAGTTTAGCAGCTCAGTACAGTTAGAGACCAGGTCCAATAATAAAACACAACCCTTAACAAATGGTGTTTGTGAAGTTAAGGTTAACAGCTCTGCAGTTCAATTACCGAGGCTTGTACTCCAAACATTTTCTGGGAGTATTCAGGAATGGCAAGGATGGACAGACAGTTTTCACTCAGCAGTTCATTCTGGTCAAGTGTTAAGTGCGGTGGAGAAGTTTAATTATTTGCAGTCCCTCTTGGAAGGGGAGGCAGCAAAGACAATAGCAGGATTAGCATTAACAGAGGCTAATTATAATGTCGCTTGGGATATATTACAGAAACGGTTTGGTAAGCCAGAGATCTTAATTAAAAGCCACCTCCGCGAACTTTTAGCTATACCTCCTGTTAATAATCCCAATAGTGTCAAGGAGTTACGGCAGTTATATGATGAATTTGAAGTTAGAACTAGGTCCCTGGACAACTTGGGTGTAGGAATGGAAAGGTATGGTATACTGTTGGTTACTATACTGGAGTCTAAATTGCCTAGCTCAATTTTGCATGAATTAAGTAGAGGACACTCTACAGAACATGTGTACATCCCCCTTCAGCCGATGTTAAGTCTTTTAAGCACAGAATTAGCAAGACGAGAGGGAATTGAGTTTGCACAGTAGGATATCAAACAAGGGGACAAATCTAGGCTGGATGCTACATGGTAGCTATTGCAATGAAATGGAGATTAAAGCTCTTTTTGTTAAGATTGAGGAGAACAGCCATGGTTTGAAAAGGCATTTGAAAGCCTTTTGGGAACTTGAATCCAATAGAGGTTGGAGACTTCATTGTACAGGCTAAGAAAAAATGAGGAGTTGTTAATTGAATACAATGAGGCCATCCTAAGCTATGTAAAGGAGGGCTATGCTGAAGGGTGCAAGGTGAGCTGGTGAGCCAGGAGGCACATTATCTGCCACACCATGCAGTGGTACGGCGAGACAAAACTACCACCAAACTGAGGGTAGTTTTTGATGGCTCAGCCAAGGACAAAAGTGGTGTGTCCTTGAATGACTGTTTGGATGCTGGGCCAAATTTAAATGCCTTTTTGCGGATAAAGTTAAAACCAGAAGACAGAGATGCAGTAAGGTATCTGTGGGTGGATGTGAAAGATCTTGCACAGTCAAGTTTGTGGTGGAATGGGTCAGAGTGGCTAAAACTTGGAAGTGAAAACTGGCCTTCTAATCAGCCTATTGTAGGAGAATGCAGGCTCAAGAAGAATGGGTGAGTGAAATGAGAAAATGCACTGTGAACAGTTGTCAAGTTATGCAGCAGGACCCCACATTGAGGCTTGAGGGCATTAGCAGTCTGAAAAGGTTGTTAATAGTGACAGCATGGGTATATAGATTTACAAACAACATTGAGGGAGAAACAAGAAGGGAAGGAATTCTGAACAGTAAGGAGATTCAGCAAGCCAGGCAATACTGGGTGATATATGCGCAGAAGGAAAAATTTGGTGAAGAGAGGGAATTGCTCACCAGCCGTCCATTACAGGTTCTACCAACACATTCTGCTCTCAAGGGTTTGGATGTGTTTTTGGATCAGGATTTATTGAGAATAGGAGGTAGACTACAGTTTTCTGGACTTCCAGAGGAGAAAAGACATCCAATTTTGCTACCTTCTGGGGGCACTTTGTGGAACTTTTGATCCTGGATACTCATCATAAGTTGTTACATGCTGGAGTTAGAGAAGTGATAATAGAGATCAGACAACAGTTTTGATTCCCAAAATTAGACAAGTAGTGAAAAAGGTCTTGCATAAATGTGTGGTTTGCAAGCGTTGGAGTGCAAAGCCTTATTATGAAAAGGTGGCTCCACTTCCAAGAGAACGGTGTGTCTATACTGCCCCATTTGATGTAGTGGGAGTAGACTTCGCTGGTCCAGTCTATGTGTACGAGCAAAGGGAGTCTAACAAAGGTTATATATGTCTTTTCACATGTGCTACCACCAGAGCAATCCATTTGGAGTTGGTAAGCAACTTAAGTAGTGATGCATTTCTTTTGGCCTTTGAAAGGTTTGTGAACAGGAGGGGTTTCCCAAATAAAATCATATCGGATAATGCAAAAACCTTCAAAAGGGCTGCAAAGAACTCCAAGAAGTTTGGTCCTTGCTAAAAGAGGAGGGATTCCAATCTACTTTTCACACCATGGGGTACAGTGGGAGTTTATTGTTGAGAGAGCACCATGGTGGGGAGGATTTTGGGAAAGGCTTGTGAGAAGTGTAAAATGTCCATTAAAGAAACTTTTAGTTAATGCTCATTTGAGCAAAGAAGAATTTTGCACTGTTTTTTGTGAAGTAGAAGCAATGGTGAACAGTAGGCCTATCACCTTTGTTTATAACATGCAGGATGCAGAGCCATTGACACCAAATCATTTTCTTTGTGGTAAACGATTAACATGAAGCCCCAGTTTGCCAGAAGACTTACAGCCTATCCAGAGCTCTCAAGAAGAGTTAACCAGAAGGTTCAAGTACCTTGAAGAGCTACACGATTAGTTATGGAAGAGGTGGCAGATAGAATACTTGTCAGAACTCAATTATTACCCATCAGGCAATGTAAAGGGCTCCAATGCAAATTGTATCAAGGTGGGAGAAGTGGTAATGATTGGGGATGAAAGACCAAGGCAATAAATGCAAAAAAACTTAACTTTTTCTACGTGAAAGTCACAATATGATAATAAAAACCCACTCTAATAGACAGAGTTTATTTCCACAACAGTTTCGATGCCAACTAGCATCCTCTTCGGATGGATTAATATACCACTCCGTCCCATTATTTCACACAGAGGTTCATTTAGTTACAGGTTATCTAAATTTCTTGCAGATAAATTATCCCCATTAGTTGGTAAATTTTCAGGCTTGCACATTGTTAATTTTATTTATTTGTTGGGTTCAAAATCCCAGCTGAGCCGTGAACGGCCAAATTCTAAAGGGCCAGTGCTACCTACAGCCCAAGTTAAGCTAAAATTAAAACTTACGGATTTGAGATCCTATTAGGTCCTACCTCAGGGTTGCTGACTCGATGCGGGCCTACCTTAGACCTTTGTTACATGAATTTAATATAAACAAAAGGGGTACTATTTATGGTCTTCTTTCTCAACCTTGCAACAACAACGCAATCTGGACTATTGTACGATGCAACAATCTTGTATCTAAACAACCAAACTGAATTGCAAGAGAGCTCTCTAACAGACCACACCCTGTACGTACGACCTTCCACAAACGAGTAGAAAAGACGCGCAGCGTCCCAAAATGATGCCAACAGTGTGACCAAACAATGATGCCACAAGAGCTCAAAAATGCTAGCTCTAAATTAAGTTAATTTTTCACTAACCTTACAATTATGAGATGGATATATACACACCTTAACTTAATATATACAAGCAATGCTGCATCAATCAGCTTAGTCATCATATCACCTTGGGACAACAATGGTTCTTCCTCTTCTAGATTTTCTAACACTCCCCACCGAAGAGGCATTGTTGTCATTACCTTCTGCAAGGTTAGCCAAGCCTTCTCCATGAGGCTGTAACTCAAATGTTTCATCTTGACTATCTGTGTTTTTGCTGATTTCTAAAGCATAGAGTTTTTGTATAGGTCTCTTTAACTTTCCTCCTGAAGTCTTTACCAGTGCAGACCTAACTAAATTGTCTTTGCCAACAAACAACTCTTCAATTATGCCAAGCTTCCAGCATTGCCTTGGTCTTTCATCCCCAATCATTACCACTTCTCCCACCTTGATACAATTTGCATTGGAGCCCTTTACCTTGCCTGATGGGTAATAATTGAGTTCTGGCAAGTATTCCATCTGCCACCTCTTCCATAACTGATCTTGTAGCTCTTCAAGGTACCTGAACCGTCTGGTTAACTCTCCTTGAGTGCTCTGGATAGGCTGCAAGTCTTCTGGCACACTGGGGCTTGATGTTAATCGTTTACCACAAAGAAAATGATTTGGTGTCAATGGCTCTGCATACTGTTGTAAACAAAAGTGATAGGCCTACTGTTCACCATTGCTTCTACTTCACATAAAACAGTGCAGAATTCTTCTTTGCTCAAATGAGCATTAGCTAAAAGTTTCTTTAATGGACACTTTACACTTCTCACTAGCCTTTCCCAAAATCCTCCCCACCATGGTGCTCTCTCAACAATAAACTCCCACTGTACCCCTTGGTGTGAAAAGTAGGATGTAACAGCTTATGATGAGTATCCAGGATCAAAAGGTCCACAAAGTGCCCCCCAGAAGGTAGCACAATTGGATGTCTTTTCTCCTCTGGAAGCCCAGAAAACTGTAGTCTACCTCCTACTCTCAATAAATCCTGATCCAAAAACACATCCAAACCCTTGAGCGCAGAATGTGTGAGTAGAACCTGTAATGGATGGCTGGTGAGCAATTCTCTCTCTTCACCAAATTTTTCCTTCTGCAGATATACCACCCAGTATTTCCTGGCTTGCTGAATCTCATTACTGTTCAGAATTCCTTCCCTTCTTGTTTCTCCCTTAATGTTGTTGGTAAATCTATATACCCATGCTGTCACTCTTAACAATCTTTTCAGACTGCTAATGTCCTCAAGCCTCAATATGGGGTCCTGCTGCATAACTTGACAACTGTTCACCTCACTCACCCATGCTTCTTCAGCCTGGCATTCTCCTACAATAGGCTGATTAGAAGGCCAGTTTTCACTTCCAAGTTTTAGCCACTCCGGCTCATTCCACCACAAACTTGACTGTGCAAGATCTTTCACTGAAATTCCTCGTGTTGGTAAATCAGCGGGGTTTTGGGTGCCTGGACAATGCTTCCATTGCTTGGGATCTGTGTGCGCTTGAATTTCCTCCACCCTATTGGCAACAAATGGTTTCCATTTCCTTGCCTGGCTTCTTAACCAGTGCCAAACTATAGTGGAGTCTGTCCAATAATAGCTTGGAATTTCAGAGAGGGCCAAAGACTTTTGCACTATAACTGCAAGCCGACTAGCAATAACTGCATCCATGAATTCCAACCTTGGAACAGAAAGCCTTTTCAAAGGTGCTACTCTGCTCTTTGCAGCAACCAACCTGCAACTTACTTCCTCTTGCAATGCGCCTCTTATATAAATACAAGTTGCATAGGCTTCCTCACTTGCATCACAAAAGATGTGCAGCTCCAAATTGTCTGGACTATTGTTCAACTCTCCAAAGTACCATCTTGGGATTTCAATGTCTCCAAGATGTGCCAATTCTTTGAACCAATATTTCCACCTTACCACCATATGATCAGGTAACTCTTGGTCCCAACCAAGTCCAATTTCCCAGAGGCTCTGAAACCAAATTTTTGACTTTATCACAAATGGAGCCAGGAATCCAAAAGGATCAAAGACCTTTGAAGCCAAACTAAGAGCTGTACGTTTTGTCCACCTTGCCTCATTCTCAGCCAGCTCTACTAAAGATTTCCCATTGAAGGTAAACAAATCATCATCTTGCTGCCAGACAATGCCTAGCACCTTTGCGTCTATTGCCCACAACTCCTTAATACCAGAATCTTCAATACTTTCTGCTGCATCAGGTACTACACAGGAATGACTCATAAACTCTTGTGCCATTTTCTAAGCTCCATGCCAGCCTCCCTCATTATAGCTCGAGCCTCCATGAATATCTGTTTAGCCATTTCTGTATTATCCACGGAACACAGCAAATCATCAACATAAAAATTTTTCCTTATGTGTTCAATAGTGTTAGGATAGACTTCAGAATATTTCTTAAAATGGTACTGCATAGTAGCTGCCAACAGAAATGGACTAGAGCTGAGGCCAAACAACACTGACTTCATTCTATATGCTTGAACCTTAGGTTCATTTTCCAACAAGTCTTTCGTATCCACCCACAGATACCTTACTGCATCTCTGTCCTCTGGTTTTAACTTTATCCGCAAAAAGGCTTGCTTCACATCTGCAGTCAATGCTACTCTACCAAACCTGAATCTCAGTAACAAGGAAAATGAATCTGCATTTAAATTTGGCCCAGCATCCAAACAGTCATTCAAGGACACACCACCTTTGTCCTTGGCTGAGCCATCAAAAACTACCCTCAGTTTGGTGGTAGTTTTGTCTCGCCGTACCACTGCATGGTGTGGCAGATAATGTGCCTCCTGGCTCACCAGCTCACCTTGCACCCTTTCAGCATAGCCCTCCCTTACATAACTTAGGATGGCCTCATTGTATTCAATTAACAACTCCTCATTTTTTCTTAGCCTGTACAATGAAGTCTCCAACCTCCGATTAGCTAGCTGAAGGTTTGAACCGGGTTTGCAAGAATCCTTCCATGGTAGGCCAACTTCATAGCAACCATCTCTAAACCCAATCCCTTTTTCAAATTGCTCTAAAACATCATTGTTCACTATACTTGCCTGTTTGTCCTTTATGCCAATAGATTCAAGTTCCCAAAACGCTTTCAAATGCCTTTCCAGACCATGGCTGTTCTCCTCAATCTTAACAAAAAGAGCCTTAACTTCCATTTCATTGCAATAACTACCATGTAGCATCCAGCCTAGCTTACTTTCAATAGCTACCGGGCCTCGAGATGTGCGGACAATATTACCAGTGATGAAGTCCCAATAATAGTCAGCTCCAATCAAAAGACTAATATCTTCTGTTCTTTCAAACTTATTATTGCCCAAATTAATTCCTTTAACTTGCAATTCTTGGACACATGCCATATCTAAACAAGTAGTGACTGGAGCACAAAGTTCCTCAATCTCTACAGCTTGGACCTTGATAGTGGGACTTTGCGGTAACAACCCTTTAACCAGAACTTCTACCTTCTTAAATTTGGTTCGGTTTTGAACGGAACCCCCAAACCCAGAAATTCTTAAATTTTCCCTCTTAAGTTCTTTAAACTTCAATTTTCTGGAAATTCTGGTCTTAATAAAACTATACTGGCTACCACTATCAAACAACACTCTTACAGTAGCTTCTCCCTCATTCCCAATTAATAAGGCTGCAGTTGTTTGCAATAATCCCCCTTTACTTTTACTCCCTTGCATTGCAGTGGCATGTGCCACTGATGTCTCTACTTCTGGGGTAGGCCTACTAGGAGTGTTTTCACACAATAATGGCTGATGCCTACCATGACATTTTTTGCACAAAATTTTAAACTTACAAAACCTTGCTCTATGACCTTTCAAAAAACATTTAAAACATGCTGTGGACTTAGTTACCCTGTCCTTTCTCTCATCAAGGGGTAAAGCCTCAGCCACCTCACATTTATATGACTTGTGGTTGCCTTCGCAAAATATGCATTCCTTGATTCCCTTTAATTTATTCTCAGAGGATGCATGTAGAGCTGACACTGTACCTGGGCTATTCCTTTTTGTGGAAACTTTGGTGCTGTGCCTGCCTTTGTCCCCTTGTTTACCATCCCACTGTGCAAACTCAACTCCCTCTCGTCTTGCTAATTCTGTGCCTAAAAGACTTAACATCTGCTGAAGGGGGTACACATGTTCTGCAGAGTGTCCCCTACTTAATTCAAGCAAAATTGAGCTAGGCAATTTAGACTCCAGTGTAGGAACCAACATTATACCATACCTTTCCATTCCTACACCCAAGTTGTCCAGGGACCTAGTTCTAATTTCAAATTCATCATATAACTGCCGTAACTCCTTGACACTATTAGATTATTAACAGGAGGTATAGCTAAAAGTGCACGGAGGTGGCTTTTAATTAAGATCTCTGGCTTACCAAACCGTTTCTTTAATATATCCCAAGCCACATTATAATTAGCCTCTGTTAATGCTAATCCTGCTATAGTCTTTGCTGCCTCCCCTTCCAAGAGGGACTGCAAATAATTAAACTTCTCCACGGCACTTAACACTTGACTAGAATGAACTGCTGATTGAAAACTGTCTGCCCATCCTTGCCATTCCTGAATACTCCCAGAAAATGTTTTGAGTACAAGCCTCGGTAATTGAACTACAGATCTGTTAACCTTAACTTCACAAACATCATTTGTTGAGTGTTGTGTTTCATTATTAGACCTGGTCTCTAACTGTACTGAGCTGCTAAACTCTTTTGCTCGGAGGCCTACTTTAATTATATCATCAATAATCTCTTCAAAGTAAATTATGTTATTTTCTATTTCATCCTCTTCTATAAGAGCCTCAATTTTAACATTTACCTCACTTAGAGCAACCATTTTAGTTTCTAATATGGAAAGCTGCGCAGTCACTAAGCGTAAATCCTCTTGCTCTATGGCAGAATCTATAGTGGCAATGACCTTTGTAATTAGACCTTTGTAGGTGCTTCTCCTTTTTATAAATTTGTTCAATTCAGATGCACTCATCTTCAATGCAAACAACAATTGGGCTCAATACCAAATGAGCTGAATTGGCAGAAATACTTAACCAAACTGATCAAACGCAAATTTTACTTTCAAATAAACTGAATTGCTGGGTGGGGTACTAACCAAACACCAGTATGGAATACCAAATTTTCCACCCCAGGACCCTAATTCAATAATAACCCAAATTAACCAAACCGGTAAAATGTAGGCCAAAAACAACGACAGACGACTGGCCAAGTTTCGCAATTGGGCAACCAAACTTTCTACCCTGGGACCTTAATTCAATAATAACCCAAAATTAACCAAACCGGTAAAATGTAGGCCAAAAACGACGACAGACGACTGGCCAAGTTTAGCAATTGGGCAACCAAACTTTCTACCCTCGGACCTTAATTCAATAATAACCCAAATTAACCAAGCCGGTAAAATGTAGGCCAAAAACGACGACAGACGACTGGCCAAGTTTAGCAATTGGGCGACCAAACTTTCTACCCTGGGACCTTAATTCAATAATAACCGAAGATTAACCAAACCGGTAAAATGTAGGCCAAAAACAACGACAGACGACTGGCCAAGTTTCGCAATTGGGCGACCAAACTTTCTACCCTGGGACCTTAATTCAATAATACTCAACCCGTCTAGGCCTAACTTGGGCTACAATTTGCACAATCAGAATTTTGCCGAAAAATAGTCACTGACTCAGTTTTGGGGTAGAATCCGGTTCTGAAGGACCATGTTAATTTTATTTATTTGTTGGGTTCAAAATCCCAGCTGAGCCGTGAACGGCCAAATTCTAAAGGGCCAGTGCTACCTACAGCCCAAGTTAAGCTAAAATTAAAACTTACGGATTTGAGATCCTATTAGGTCCTACCTCAGGGTTGCTGACTCGATGCGGGCCTACCTTAGACCTTTGTTACATGAATTTAATATAAACAAAAGGGGTACTATTTATGGTCTTCTTTCTCAACCTTGCAACAACAACGCAACCTGGACTATTGCACGATGCAACAATCTTGTATCTAAACAACCAAACTGAATTGCAAGAGAGCTCTCTAACAGACCACACCCTGTACGTACGACATCCCACAAACGAGTAGAAAGAACGCGCAGCGCCCCAAAATGATGCCAACAGTGTGACCAAACAATGATGGCACAAGAGCTAAAAAATGCTAGCTCTAAATTAAGTTAATTTTTCACTAACCTTGCAATTATGAGATGGATATATATACACACCTTAACTTAATATATACAAGCAATGCTGCATCAATCAGCTTAGTCATCATATCGCCTTGGGACAACAATGGTTCTTCCTCTTCTAGATTTTCTAACACACATCACTAATTCCTGTGACTTTATTAACAAAGTTATGTCCTTAGATTTAAAACGAGGAAAAATGATCAGTTTTGACGATGAGTCCTTGTTTACGAAAGTTCCCATTGATGATGTACTTAGTTGTTTAGATAGAAAATTGCCAACATGTAACGTAGAACTAGGCATGCCCACAACGGTATTTTTAGAACTGATAAAACTCTGTGTCAGCAACAATGCCTTTTCCTTCGGTGAAGAATTTTATTTGCAACGTTTTGGTATGGGAATGGGGTCCCCTTTGTCCCCAATACTGAGTACATTATACATGGAATATTATGAGTCGGAATTGTTGACAACAATATGTCCCAGAATCTAATTTGGTTTCGTTATGTAGATGATATTTTCTCATTTTGGCCTGACCACTGGAACAACTTTGACACTTTCTTTCAGTCATTAAATAATCTTGTTCCCTCTATTAAATTTAAATATGAATGGGAGAATGACAAACAATTACCTTTTCTAGATGTTTTGGTCATTAACGAAAGCGGAAAGCCCAATTTCACGGTCCATAGAAAACCTACCCATTGTAATTCGTACATTCATTATTTTTCATATCACGATGAAGGGGTTAAAAGCTCAATTATTTCTTCCATGTTTCTAAGAGCACTCAGGATTTGTAGCCCACATTTGCTAGACTCCGAAAATTCTAAGATTTGGAATATTTTTAAGGATTTAAAATATCCTGAGTGGTTTATCAGAAAGGCGTATTTTAAAGCCAGAAAAACTTTTTATGCCCCTCGGGAACCGTCAGTTAACCAAAAACAATATGTGAGTTTGCCTTACATTGCCGGCTTAGAAAGAGTTAAACCGTTGACGAAAGATTTTAAGTTTGCTTTGGCTTTCAAATATTCATCTACCGTGAAAAGTAAATTGGTTAGGAATAACGTTTCAAAGCAGGAACAAGCCTGTCTACAGCATTCCCTGTAAAAGTTGTGATTTACTATACGTAGGAGAAACTGGAAGAAATATTGCAACCCGTATTAAAGAACACAAATATGCCTTCAGAAGTTGTAACACTAAAAATGCTATTTTTCATCACGCTAGCCAAAATAATCATGCTATAGATTGAGAATCAAGTAAAGTACTTTATAAATGTTATAATTACGTCAAAAGAAAAATAATAGAATCTGTGTGTATAGAACAAGCAGATAATTTTAATTTGTATGAGGGTACCTATAAGTTAGACCCTTTAATGAGATTCTTGGTCAAAAAATCCCTTACGGGATGTATGAACAGGAAGAGAGTTTTAATTTGAGCGTATGTACTTATAAGCGGGACCCTGTAGTAAAATGCCCTTCCTGTTTCGGTTTACAGTTTCTGTATAATAAATAACAATAATAATCAATGAATAAATAATCAATGTAATAATAAATTTATAATTTCTGTAATAAATAGCAATGCAATATTAAATGTAATAAATTGAATAATAAATGTATAATAAACGTATAGAACATGTATATAGTTTAAATTCATGCGAATGTACCTATAAGCGGGTCCCTTTAATAAAAATGCTCTTCCTGTGTCGGAAGAACGGGACCTAATTTATTAATTTATTCGTAGCGGTCTGTTGAAGGTTCCCTCCTCGCCCCCCCTTTTTCATTTGTTTTTCGGCTTATAATTTTCGTATAATAAACAACAATGTAATAATCAATGTAATAATAAATTTATAATTTCTGTAATAAATAATAATACAATATTAAATGTAACATATTTAATAATAAATGTAATAATTATGTAAAATAATAGAAGCTATATGTATACAAGAAGATAGTTTTAAATTTATGCGAATGTGTTTAAAAAGCGGGTCCCTTTAATAAAATGCCCTTCCACTGTCGGAATAACGGGACCTAATCTATGTGCGAATTTCTTAAAGGCTCTGGACTGTTTTCCCTCTTGTTTTTGGTTCATTCGTTTTTCTGTATCCACCCGAAGAGGATGCTAGCGGGCATCGAAACTGTTGTAGAAATAAACTCTGTCTATTAGAGTGGGTTTTTATTATCAGACCAAGGCAATGCTGGAAGCGTGGCATAATTGAAGAGTTGTTTGTTGGCAAAGACAATTTAGTTAGGTCTGCACTGGTAAAGACTTCAGAAGGAAAATTAAAGAGACCTATACAAAAACAATGCTTTAGAAATCAGCAAAAACACGGATAGTCAGGATGAAACACTTGAGTTACAGCCTCATGGAGAAGGCTTGGCTAAATTTGCAGAAGGTAATGACAACAATGCCTCTTCGGTGGGGTGTTAGAAAATCTAGAAGAGGAAGAGCCATTGTTGTCCTAAGGCGATATGATGACTAAGCTGATCGATGCAGCATTGCTTGTATATAATAAGTTAAGGTGTATATATATATCCATCTCATAACTGTAAGGTCAGTGAAAAATTCACTTAATTTAGAGCTAGCATTTTTGGGCTCTTGTGGCATCATTGTTTGGGCGTTCTTGTGGCATCATTTTTTTGGGGGCGCTGCGCGTCCTTCCTACTCGTTTGTTGAATGCGGCACTTACAGGGCGTGGTCTTATAGAGAGCTCTCTTACAATTCAGTTTGGTTGTTTAGATACAAGATTGTTGCATCGTGCAATGGTGCAGGTTGTGTTGTTGTTGCAAGGTTTAGAAAGAAGACCATAAATAGTGCCCCTTTTGTTTTTTATCTTAATTTTATGCAACTGAGGCCTAAGGTAGGCCCACATCGAGTCAGCAACCCTGAGGTAGGACCTAATAGGACCTCTAAGTTCTAAGTTTTTAGTCTAGCTTAACTTTGGCTGTAGGTTGAACTGGCCCTTCAGAGCTTGGCCGTTCACGGCTTAGCTGGGATTCTGAACCCAATAAAAATAAAAATAAAATAACAATGACTAAGCTGATTGATGCAGCATTGCTTGTATATATATTATGGTGTGTGTGTGTGTGTATATATATATATATATATATATATATATATACACAAAGGTGGGCACCCGGGCCTCAAAAAGGACCGACGGTCCCCGTTCCGGTCCTTGCCTCAAACTGGACCGACGGTCCCGGTCCTTTCTGAAGATAGGACCTAGGAACGACTCGGTCCTCGGTCCTTATATATAATATAAGTGAAAAATTTGATTAAAATGAAAAATGAAATTAACCCTTTCGCTTTAAAGACACCGGAAATCTTTAATTTTATTAACGTAAATTATAATTAATACAATACATAAATGATGAGAAAAAGTTATTAAGTTAAATGCTTGAGTTTCCCTTCAAGAAGACTAGCATTTCAAAATGGCTGTCACTGAGCCCTGACCTTTTCGGCTTGAGGACGTCCTTCCCCAAAGAGAAGAGCCTCTCCACGGCGGCACTGGATGGGATAGGCGTGTTAAACTTGATGAACAAGTCCTTCAACGCCGGGCTGGGGAACGAGTCCTTGTTGAAGGAAACGATCCATCTTCTTTAGAACTTCAAATAATCACTAAACACACTAAAATCACTAAAAAAGACCGTCCGGAATTGCTTAAAAATGGACCGTCGCTCCTAATTTCGGTCCTCACGGAGAAAAGGACCGACTTTCCCGCTCACGTTCCTTAAAAAGGACCGAGTTCCTGGAGTTCGGTCCTTTTGGAACTCGGTCCTGCCCACCTTTGTATATATATATATATATATATATATATATATATATATATATATCATAATTGTAAGGTTAGTGAAAAATTCACTTAATTTAGAGCTAGCATTTTTGGGTTCTTGTGGTATCATTCTATGGGCACTCTTGTGGCATCATTTTTTTAGGGGGGGCACT
Organism: Bathynomus jamesi; assembly: GCA_023014485.1. Lineage (NCBI taxonomy): Eukaryota > Metazoa > Arthropoda > Malacostraca > Isopoda > Cirolanidae > Bathynomus > Bathynomus jamesi. The sequence goes on from JAJOZX010001599.1 coordinate 455,820, forward strand.
GGCGCGTCCTTTCTACTCGTTTGTTGAATGCGACACTTACAGCAAACGTCGGATCTAAGGGGGGAGGGTCGGCGACTCCGAGCCCCCCAAAAAAAAATTTCTTGCAAGTGCCATATTTGAATGATGTGTCTGACTCTGAAAACAAATTTTGTTTTTGTAAATAGATCATGGTTATTTTATTTTATTCAAATTCTGTTTTGAGTCTATCTGTGTCCAGTGTACTTCCAAATTTGTAGTTGCAGTGGTTTTCATAGGTGCCCTTAGTACTGGTGCAGCCATATCACTATTTTTAGCTTCATCTTATTCTGATAGCCAGGGCCGGCGAGGGCTGCCACGGGCCCCGGGGAAGGATCGGTATATAGGCCCCCCCTGCTTACTCAGTATTTTATTATGAATGTTTTTTGTGTACATAACGAGCAAACTGATTATATGTCCAAGTCACTATTCAAAACATACAGTATGATAATCTCTAAAATGTATGTTCATTAATTATATTTCCTCTTTGTTATTTAATCAAATGCTTTATTAATATTTTTAGATTTTATCCCCCATCTTTCCGGGCCCCCTAGATGTCCGGGTCCCGGGGATTTAACCTGGCTTCCCCGCCCTCTCGGCGGCCCTGGCTGTAGCACCATCTTGTTGGAGTATGAAATCGTTTCCATAATACAGACGCCGACAATCAGGCAAAAGACTCTCCTCTAAGAGATTTACATAGGTTTCTCAATTATTTTTTTTTATTTTCTGAAATGAAATGAATTTTCGTCTTTCCATTCCACGATACACCTGCTAATACCACGATTTTTTTGGAAAACCGACTTGTCTGGTGGTAAAGTCTCGATGGAGGAATGTCTTTTTTACGCCGACCATAAACAACATCGTTCCGGGAGTTTCGAGCAATCTCGATGCTGAAATCTTTTTCATCTGTAAAAACCATTTTTTTAACATCATTGGACGAAAATCTATCGAGCAATTTTCTGCAACGAATTTTTCTTTTAGCTCTTATATTTCTGTCACGTCTTGAAACACGGATCCTTTTAAATGCTTTAAGTCCTACCGTTCTCTGTATTCTTTGTATGGAGCTTCGACTGATACCTAAATTTCTTGCAATTTTCCTCTGAGAGCAGTGTGACCTAGGTCGATCATCTTGAGATAGGCTCATCATTTCGATCATTGTTATATTGTCTTAAGTGTAAATTGTTTTAGGCCGACTACTTCCACGCTTCCGTGCCGTCGAACCGGTTGCTTTAAGTTTTTTAATTATTCTCTTCACAGACGTAACATTACAAGTTATTCCTAGAAATTCCCTCAAAATTCTTGCCCCAGTCCATCTTTTTTCCAAGAAACACTTTTCAGTCACCGCTGTTTCACCGTTAGTTAGAACCATAATTTGAAGGGTAAGTTTAAAAAACAGTATTTAAGATGAGCGTAGCCTATAACATCTGACGTTTTTCAGAGATTAACAGATTATCCATAGGCTAAGGAAACTATTACAAGTCTTAGGGTAGTTGCCAGGTACAGCTATACACATTTAGGATTTAGGATATTCGTTTTTTTCACCACACCTCATTGTTCCCTCAGCTGTGGAAAAAATACTTTATGTAGAGGTCTGAAATTTTTATGATGGCTTATCAATAGATTGCGGTAAAAGTTACGTAAATTTTGGAAGTGTGAAATGCATATTTTTGAAGTTATTGATGTTCAAATCTCAAGGCGTTTCTTTTGGGGCCACCCGATATAACATCATTGAGTAAATGAACACTTCCATTGTTAGAAAATCTAGAAGAGGAAGAGTCATTGTTGTCCCAAGGCGATATGATGACTAAGCTGATTGATGCAGCATTGCTTGTATATATTAAGTTAAGGTGTATATATATCCATCTCATAATTGTAAGGTTAGTGAAAAATTCACTTAATTTAGAGCTAGCATTTTTTCGCTCTTGTGGCATCATTGTTTGGGCACTCTTGTGGCATCATTGTTTGGGCACTCTTGTGGCATCATTGTTTGGGCACTCTTGTGGCATCATTTTTATGGGGCACTGCGTGTCCTTCCTACTCGTTTGTTGAATGTGGCACTTACAGGGCGTAATCTTATAGAGAGCTCTCTTGCAATTCAGTTTGGTTGTTTAGATACAAGATTGTTGCATCGTGCAATGGTGCAGGTTGTGTTGTTGTTACAAGGTTTAGAAAGAAGACTATAAATAGTGCCTCTTTTGTTTTTTATCTTAATTTTATGCAACTGAGGCCTAAGGTAGGCCCACATCGAGTCAGCAACCCTGAGGTAGGACCTAATAGGACCTCCAAGTCCGTAAGTTTTTAGTCTAGCTTAACTTGGGCTGTAGGTTGAACTGGCTCTTCAGAGCTTGGCCGTTCACGGCTCAGCTGGGATTCTGAACCCAATAAAATAAAAAAAAATAACATCCATTTTTTTTTTGCATTTTCTTTTGAAACGTCACAGACTTCTCTAAACCACTCTAAATCCCCTCCGCAGTGACTTGGCCTTTGCACCAAAAGGTCCACCTTTCTACAATTTCGAACCTCCCCTTGGAAAGTCCTGGCTAGGGGACTGGATCGTTCTTTTAATTGACAAAACATTTGTAATTGTTTGGAAAATTTTCTGTGATAATTGTTGTACCCAAATTAGATTTTTATTTTGTATCATATTTGAATGAGACTGGTCTATTGAAACAATACAATTTATTTTGCACCCACTCATTGATGGTCTGTTTTAAGAAATTTTTTTTAGTACTGTACCCTTTTTATTTTAATGGGTGCCCTTTTTTCTTTGGACCCCCCCTTACTGAAATGCCTAGATCCGGCCTTGTACAGGGCATGGTCTCATAGAGAGCTCTCTTGCAATTCAGTTTGGTTGTTTAGATACAAGACTGTTGCATCGTACAATGGTGCAGGTTGTATTGTTGTTGTTGTTGCAAGGTTTAAAAAGACCATAAATAGTTCCACTTTTGTTTTTTCTTAATTTTATACTACTGAGGCCTAAAGTAGGCTCACATCGAGTCAGCAACCCTGTGGTAGAACCTAATAGGACCTCTAAGTCCGTAAATTGGTTTTAGTCTAGCTTAACTTAGACTATAAGTTAAAGTAGCCCCTTAGAGCTTGGCCATTCAAGGCTCAGCTGGGATTCTGAACCCAATCAAAATAAATAAAATAACAGCCAGAAAAGAGACACCCTCAACTCTGAAGGAAAATAGCTTGGTCGTCAGCAGGTTTTAAAGTCCATTGGAACGCCCAGTAATGCAGTGGTGGTTCAGCTAAATGACCCCACTGAGCAGGAACTCTGCGTTCCTGTTCAGATTTCAAGCAGAAATAAAAAAAAAAATCATACCTAAAAATTTTTAATTCTTGTCTCTTGAATTCTTACAATGACAATTTAGGTTTGTGAAGATGGGAAACTACGTTCCAGCTCTGTAAGGACGCATTCCATGTGCTCGGAGTTGTTTTTCCATGACCGAGTTATGCGCAATGTATTGATGAATTATAGTGTGTAAACAGTAGATGAAAAGCATGCATTTTCAGTTTAATTAGTGAAAGATCGTGCAATGGTGCAGGTTGTATTGTTGTTGTTGTTGTTGCAAGGTTTAAAAAGAAGACCATAAATAGTTCCACTTTTGTTTTTTCTTAATTTTATACTACTGAGGCCTAAAGTAGGCTCACATCGAGTCAGCAACCCTGTGGTAGAACCTAATAGGACCTCTAAGTCCGTAAATTGGTTTTAGTCTAGCTTAACTTAGACTATAAGTTAAAGTAGCCCCTCAGAGCTTGGCCATTCAAGGCTCAGCTGGGATTCTGAACCCAATCAAAATAAATAAAATAACAGCCAGAAAAGAGACACCCTCAACTCTGAAGGAAAATAGCTTGGTCGTCAGCAGGTTTTAAAGTCCATTGGAACGCCCAGTAATGCAGTGGTGGTTCAGCTAAATGACCCCACTGAGCAGGAACTCTGCGTTCCTGTTGAGATTTCAAGCAGAAATAAAAAAAAATCATACCTAAAAAATTTTAATTCTTGTCTCTTGAATTCTTACAATGACAATTTAGGTTTGTGAAGATGGGAAACTACGTTCCAGCTCTGTAAGGACGCATTCCATGTGCTCGGAGTTGTTTTTCGCACTCGGTGCGATGGCTGACACCGGCTGCCAGAGCTGTTTGGCAGGCATCAAAGTCATCCACCGCATAGGCCTCAAACAAGCCGACCTTATCCCCCCATCACGATGAGAATGCACGCCGCCAACAACGGATGCATCAAAATACTCGGCGCCGTCATCCTGCGACTCTCTGGAAAGGACAAAACCAGTAAAGTGGTAACAACTCGTCAACTCACCTTTGTCACGGACAACTCCGACAAGCTGTTCCTCAGCAAGGAGGCATGCATCGCGCTCGGCATGATCACCGACAACTTTCCGATGATCGGTGAGACGTCTTCGCATCGACTCGAGGAAACCTCGGCAGCCGACACCGAGAGCGATGAGGTGCCGGCGAGAGATAGTGCTATCAGCAGCGAGAGCGCTCAGACCAGCCCATGCGACTGCCCGATAAGTCAAACACCGCCCCGGCCGCCATCACAACTACCGTTCCTGGCGACTGAGAAGAACCTCGACAGACTGCGGCAGTACTTGGTCAAATACTACAAGTCAAGCACATTTAACACGTGTGCGCATCAGCCGTTGCCAATGATGGAGGGCCCTCCATTGAAACTTATGGTGGACCCTCTAGCTGACCCGGTGGCATATCACACCCTGGTACCCGTCCCTCTTCACTGGCAAGATGACGTCAAGCGTGGACTCGACCAAGACGTGAAATTGGGCGTAATCGAGCCAGTGCCTGTCGGCGAACCGGTGACATAGTGTCACCGGATGGTGGTGTGCGCCAAGAAGAACGGGAAGCCACCCCGCACGGTCGACTTCCAGCCCTTGAACATACATGCCACCCGCGAGAGACACCATACTCAGTCACTGTTCCACCAGGCACGGTCGGTGCCCCATGGCAAGAAGAAGACCGTGTTCGATGCCTGGAACGGATACCACAGCGTGCCCCTCCGCGAGGAAGACCGTCACCTGACTACCTTCATCACTCCGTGGGGCAGGTACCGGTACCGCACGGCGCCCCAGGGCTATATTGCCTCTGGTGATGGCTATTCGAGACGTTACGACGAAATAGTATCCGACGTTCCAAACAAAACCAAGTGTATCGACGATACGCTGCTCTGGTCGGACGACCTGAGACAAAGTTTCTTCCAAGCAGTCAACTGGCTTGACATCTGCGGTAGACACGGCATCACGCTGAACTCTGAGAAGTTTGTATTTGGACAAGACACTGTGGAGTTTGCTGGCTTCGAAATCACACTCGACAAAGTACGACCCTGCGAGAAGTATCTGCAGGCCATCCGTGACTTTCCTACACCAAAGAACATAACCGACATTAGCTCATGGTTTGGGCTAATTAACCAGGTGGCGTATACTTTCGCTATGGCAAAGAGAATGATACCTTTTCGCCAAATCTTGAAGCCCGGCACGCCCTTCCGATGGGATGATCAACTCAACAATCTGTTTGAAGAGTCGAAGGTGGTGATCATCAGTGAGATCGAGGAGGGTGTAAGTATATTTGACAAAACAAAGCCGACCTGTCTTGCGACCGATCGGTCGAAGTCATGGATCAGATTCTGGCTATCCCAGAAGCACTGTGAATGTCCTGGTGCTGAACCCTTTTGCTGCCGCACTGGTTGGATGGTCACCCTCGTTGGCAGTCGCTTCACCCACCCTGTCGAGTCACGCTACGCACCGATCGAGGGGGAGGCTCTGGCAGTCGCTGACGCACTGGACAAGGCCAGGTACTTCGTCCTCGGCTGCGATGACCTCATCATCGCGGTTGACCACAAACCGCTGCTGAAGGTGTTTGGAGACAGATCGCTGGAAGACTTACCGAATGCTCAACTGAGAAACCTGAAGGAGAAGACTTCGCTACAGATTTCGCATGATCCATGTACCTGGTGCGAGGCATCACGCTGCTGACGCTACGTCCCGCCACCCCACCGGCGACCGCCAACCTGAAAAGATGCTCCTGGCAGACGACATCTCCGCTAGTAGCCAAGACGCTGTTGCTGATGATGACCTACCGTCGGAGGCTGCTCTGCGCCACTCATTCTTAGCTGGCATACGCACAGAGGGAACGGCTGCGTACAACGACGAAGCCCTCGACGACGAGGTTATGGCCTCCGCGATCTCAGCTCTGAACACGTTGCAGTCTGTTACCTGCGACCGGGTAAGATTGGCGACGAGCAGCGACCAACACATGACAGAGCTCGTCTCGATAATCGAGTCAGGCATGCCTGACTTCCGTCACGAGCTCCCACCCCCACTCAGAGAATATTACCAATTCCGAGAGGACCTGTACACGGTGGACGGCGTCGTCATATTCAAAAACCGTGTTCTGATCCCTCCCTCTCTCCGGCAGGATGTACTGAACGCGCACCACGCAGCCCACCAGGGCGTATCGTCGATGGTCGCGAGGGCTGAGGTGTCCGTGTTCTGGCCCGGCATCACCCCTGCTATCACTACCCTCAAGAACAGTTGCAACCATTGCAACCGTATGGCACCTTCGCAGCCCAGTGCTCCTCCAATTCCTCCGTTGTCTCCCGTCTACCCTTTCCAGTGCATTTGTGCCGATTATTTCCACTATAAAGGTACCAACTACCTGGTGATCGTCGACAGGTACTCAAACTGGCCGATTGTGGAGAGGACCACGGATGGCGCCAGAGGCCTCATCAACAGCCTGCGTAGGGTGTTCGTGACTTATGGCATCTGCGACGAACTGTCATCTGACGGCGACCCTGAGTTCACATCCACGGCTACTCGTCACTTCCTGGGGAACTGGGGCGTACACCACCGTCTGGCTTCGGTAGCTTTTCCACATTTAAACTGCAGAGCCGAAGTTGGCGTGAAAACAGCGAAACGACTGATCACAGACAACACAGGACCGAAAGGTGAGCTCGATACAGACGCTTTACAGCGAGCCGTGCTACAATACCGCAACACGCCTGACAAAGATACCAAGCTGTCTCCCGCTGTGTGTGTGTTCGGCCGTCCGATCAAAGATTTCATCCCGATCGTGCCCGACAGGTACAAGCCACACGATACCTGGCTCGGGACGTTGGCGTCGAGGGAGGATGCCTTGCGGAACAGGCACATGAGAGCCACTGAATACTGGTCCGAGCACACCAGACGGTTACCCCGACTCGTGGTCGGAGACAGGGTCAGAATCCAGAACCAGATCGGCCCCAACCCCAGGAAATGGGACAAGACTGGCCTGGTAATAGAAGTGCGACAGTTCGATCAATACGTGGTGAAGGTTGACGGTTCAGGCAGAGTGACTCTGCGAAACAGAAAATTTCTGAGGAAATACGTGCCCGTCCAACCGCACAGACGCCGCCTCACCATCGGGGACGACTCCCACCTTCACCTCTCTAGCCCTGCGCCCGGATCGGGGCAGTGCGCGACCTCACCCCCAAAACCACGCATGGACGACTCCCGCCTTCACCTCTCCAGCCCTGCGCCCGAATTGGAGCAGTGCGCAACCTCACCCCCGAAACCACGCTCCCCGTCCGCAGTCGAGCGATCATCCCCTACCGCCCACCAACCGGCTGGCAACGTAACCTCACCGACCAGCCCCACATCACTTCCACTGCACACCCCACCACGAGGCCTGCCCTCCAGACCAGCTGCGCACCCTCAGCAGTGCCCACCAACACCGTCCCTGGCACCCATTGAGCGCTTCCAGCAACGAGATTCCTCGCAACCTGCTGCTCCAGGTGCTGCGTCCAGGTGTCCCGCTTCTCCAACCGATGCCCCTGCCGTCAGACGCTCCGGACGCGATAGGAAGACACCTTCATGGCAGAGCGATTACGATATGACGAACACGCTACATACTACATGAACAACCCCCTCTCGCCATCGACACCCATACCCTGTACCATACTACTACATATATAACAGTCTTTGTTCCCCTTTTTTTCACTATACTACATCAAAGACTCGGGGGGAAATAGAGAATATTCATTATTATTGATTAGTGTCTTCATGTTGATGCCTTTATTTTTCATGTATGTGTTTGTTTTGTTTGTATGTTTCAGAGTTCCATCATTGTTTAGCGTTATGGATATTGGTCAATGAACGTAATAACAAAAAGTGGAATCTTATTTAGGTTACACATGTTTCGTTTGAAGTCCGCATAAAAGTAATATTACAATAAAAATCCTGCAGTTAATCCTTTTTGAGTAGTGCTAATTTTTGAGTGAATATTCAGGGTACACAGTCGTATGTCTCTTTAAGTGATGAAATAGCGGTGTATGTTGAAATCAAGCAAATAAAATCAAAGCAACTTAATCTATACAGCGTTTTTTCCGAGTGTTTTCTCTCCGAGAAAGAATTGCATAGCGATGGATTGAACTTACTAAGAGCGGATAGAACAGCGAGACGTAAAGGTGGCTGTGCTATTTAAGTACATGAGAGGCATATGGCAGAAATAAGTAATTCCAACAGCTTCGTGGAAACCCTTGCAGTGAAAATAGGGAAACTAAACATGGTAGTGATAGTCATCTATAGACCTCCAAACTCTCCAACTGAAAAATTTTCGGATGCCATTGATCATATCAGAAGCCGAATAAAGTCCGTAAACTTTCCATCCCCTAATATAATACTTTGTGGCGATTTTAATTTCCCATTTATAAAATACAAAAAGGTGGGTAAAAATATATTTATACAGCAAGAAATGGGGGGGCACAAGAGAGGACCGGGAACAAGCAAAAATGATGATGGCTCTCACAAATGAGTTTATGCTGACACAGGAGATAATAGAAAATACCACAGAAAATAACTGCCCAGATCTGGTATTCACGAATAACACGAACTTGATTGCTGATTTAAAAATAACCCCAACTGTTATCTCAGACCACAACATAATCGAGTTATCAACAAATATGGAGATAACTTTAAAAGATAATACACAAACGGAAGGAAGAAGCAAATTTGGGGCTTTCAACTTAAACTCCAAGACTATAAATTGGGAAGAAATCAGATCACACATGGCCCAAATAGAGTGGAGACCAGTCTTAGAGAATAAAACAACTGAGGAAATGCTAACAACCTCGGAAGAAAAGACGCTGAAAATTTTAGAAAAATATGTTCCGAAAGCACAGCCAAAAGGAAAGAGGATCTCGCTAGAGGCAAAAGAGAAGAATATTCCGAAAAAGAAAGAGAGTAGCGGGGATGTTAGCTAATTGCGGAGACAACAATGCCAGGAAAGCAATACAAGAAAAACTGGAGAATGTCGATAGGGAAATACAGACCCTGATTAAGAACCATGCAGAGAGGGAAGAGGAAAAGGCGGTAGAAGCAATAAAGGAAAATCCCAAATACTTTTATAGCTATGCGAAAAGGAAACAAAAACGCTCGCTACAATCGGGCCCTTAAGGAGAGGAAATAATGAACTAACAAACGATCTAAAAGAAATATCTGACACATTGAGAACCCAGTATGAATCGGTCTTCAGTGCCCCAAAAAGTGACAAAGGATACCTGACATAGGTACATTCTTCGAAGAGAAATTGCAAGGAGAATGCATAACAAACTTACAGCACCCCCATGATCTTATGATCTTTATATTTAAATATTTAAAATAGCCTCTCTGATTGTTTTTTTTCAATGAACTTTGAGTTTTTAAATCAGATTATATCCTTTTTTCCTTAAACTATTTCAATGCCGAACGAATGAATCACGAAAGTAGCTTCAGCCTTCCCGTGGAACTGCGTACTTAACAGTTCCAGATTTTGTTCGAAACGCTTGAAACCTCGGTGGCGGACGTACGAAAAGCGAGTCAGAATCGCGGGTTTAAGAGGATCCAAAGCACTGTGGACAGAGCAGTGTCGATTTGTTTGTTTAACGTGGTAGTTGTGTTGCTGTATCGTTTGCTAATTCGAAATTTAATTTCCGAATTGCATTTATCAATGATTCGTTATCATTTATTTTTTGTCGTGAGATTGAAGTTAATTATATAATAATTGGATTATTTACAATATATAGCTTTCATTTCTTAGAATATTTTTTCGCTCAGAATAAAAACAGAAGAATGGAATTTGTTTATAAATAAAATTTTTGGCAAATTCGAAATTACCCGTTAAGCGTAAGTACCCTATAATTGATTTTATGATACTATTTTACTTATTTTTATGACTGAGTAGTGAGTAGTTATCTATTTATCTATTCGACTTTCTCTCTCTCTCATATATATATATATATAATCGTCACAATTGTTCGCAATTTCTGAGGCAGCACCCCCATAACTGAAAGTCACGAGCCGCCACTGAATATGACTTTTAACACCGAGAAATTTCAGCTCTTGTGATATGGTAGAAATGAGGAACTTAAACAGACTACATATCATGCTCCAGATAGAAAGGAAATTTAGAGAACTACGAAAGCGGTCGACTTGGGGGTAATAATGACCGATGATGCCAAATTTGAGACACAAAATCAGATAGCAATAAACAAAGCAAAAAGAGTCGTGAGACAGGTACTAAGAACGTTCAAAAAGAGGGACAAGACAGTGATGATTCCCTTGCTGAGAACACTGATCATACCAAAACTTGAATACTGCTCAGTTTTGACGTCCCCATATAAAAAGGAAGAAATTAATAAACTAGAAGAAACGCAGAGACATTTCACAGCCAAGATTAATGGCTGCACAGAACTCAACTACTGGGAAAGATTACGTAAACTAAATCTGTGCTCCCTGAAAAGAAGAAGAGAGAGGTACACCATAATCTACATATGGAAAATGATCGAAAAACTGGTACCAAACCTCAAACTAAACCCAACGCTCGAAAATAGGAAAGGCAGAATGTGTAGTGTTCCCAAATTAAAGGCCCGACAAGTGACCTCCTCAACACTGAAGGAAAATAGTTTGATTGTCAGGGGGCCAAGACTTTTTAACCAGCTTCCAAAGGACCTCAGAAACGTTACAGGGGTCAAAGTGGAAGTCTTCAAGAGAAGACCAGATACCTGGCTCAGGACGGTACCAGATGAGTCGGGTGTACCTGGCTATGTGCGGTGGAAAACGCAAGAGAGCAACTCGCTCCTCCACCAAGCCAGACCTAGAGGCGGGGCCACCAGCTTGATTTTTAGGTTGTTGTTAAAGCATATTTTATTTAGATAGCAAAGGAATGGTTATTTGTTTTTGAGTTAACAAGGGGGTTGCCATCCCCCCCTCACCCACCATCAATTCGAGCACTATATATATATATATATATATATATTTTAACTGCAAACACGCAGTATAATTAACGTAAAGAACGACTCTTGTATAGGAGATATTCCGCGCAAGATGAGAGAGAGAGAACGAAACAAATGAAAAAATGAGGTAACCACCCGGGAATCGAACGCGGGATCTTCCGATTGCCGGTCAGATATGATAACCATTACACCATGGGCCTCACTCATCCAAATGCCGTAATTCTTCTACATATGCGCAGAAACCAATGCCCCAAGGGGGCACCTCTCGCATGCCGTAACATTATATACATTTAACTGCAAACACGCAGTTGTTAAATTTTGATTGGATCACCGAACCGTTTGTTTTTAACAAATATTTAACAGTCAGCAGAAATTTATATTGAAATTTTCAATTTGTCAATCAGTCTTGATGAATTTTATGAATGTTCATGACGCCCGGGATTTGTCTCGTTCACAATTGTGTTTTTGTGAATTATAGCTTTAGTTTACAATGTCACATTGGATGTTACATTCGTTGCATACCATTAGAATGATTTTACAAAGTTGTAACATATATTCTGCTCGAATTTTTAGTTTATTCACAACAAAAACTAAATGACATAATGACAAATTAATCATCAATATAATTCCCTTCTTTTTCTATAACCTCCTCCCACCTGTAAAAAAAATTTTTTTAGGCCACGTTCGAAGAAATCCCTTGGTTTCGAGTTAAAAAAAGCGATCACTTCGTTTTCGATAGCTTCCCTGGATTGCAACTTTTGTCCATCTAGGTGGTGTTGCAGACTTCTGAATAAATGATAGTCTGATGGTGCGATGTCCGGAGAATAAGGTGGATGAGGCATTTTTTACCAACCAAATGCCTCCAACTGGGCAGTGGTGATTCGAGCAGTGTGAGGGCGCGCGTTATCCCGGTGGAATAGAACACCTCTGCGATTAATTAAGGCAGGACGTTTTTCTTGTAATGCCATCTTCAGTCGTTGGAGTTGTTGGCAGCAGACTTCAGCTGTGACTGTTTGGTTATCTGGCAGAAGCTCAAAATGAATAATTCCTTGCATATCCCACCAAACGCATAGCAAAATTTTCTTTGCTTTGGATGGCGTCCATTCCTTGGCTGAGGTTCATGCTTTGTTTCACGGATAAGCCACTGATGTCGACGCTTAATATTGTTATAGAGGACCCATTTTTCATCCCCAGTGACGATCCGATTCAAAAACGGTGCGTGCATTTGCTGAGAATGCAGTGATGTGCAAATATCGATTTGATGTTAAAGATTCGCTTGTGACAAATCATGCGGAACCCATTTTCCAACCTTCACTACTTTTCCTAACAGCTTCAAATGACGATGAATGGTCATATGGCTAACGCCGAGTTGCAGGCCAAGTCCTCTTACAGTTATCGTTGGGTTTCCTCCACTGTTGCTTTCAGCAACCCTTCATCTAACTCATTTGGTCGTCCTGTTCGTTGATAATCTTTCAGACTGAAGTCTCCATTTCTGAACTTCTCAATCCATCTCCTACACATCAATTCGCTCACATCATCATTTCCATAAACTCTTTGAATGTTTCTTGCGGATTCACTAGCGTTAGATCTTTTATGGAACTCATACAGTATCACATGTCGAATAAGCTCTTTCGTGGGCTCCATGTTTTTTCAATTACTGTAATATCGTAGGGGTGGCGTTGTAACCAACGGCGGCTCGTGATAATTCAAACTAGAGGGACTGCATGATGTGTAAAATTGACAGCGATAAATTAATACTAATAATAATACTAATAATAATACTACTACTACTACTAATAATAATTTATTTAAAAAATTAACATTATCACTTACCATCTTCAAAAATATGCAACCTATTGCCGGTGTCAACTCACTACTTAAATATGAATTCCATATGGCAGCTCTTTGAAGTAGGGAAGACATTTATAATTTTTATATTGAAATCTTTAATTTCTGTGATCATCTGGTTTTGAATTAAGATCATTGCTAAGGCTGTCAATCTTTCGTTCGTCATCGTATTACGCAAGATAGTTTTAATTCTTTTCAAGGTTGAAAAGCATCTTTCTGCTTCTGCTGTTGTCATCAGTGTCGTTATGAGAATCTTTATAAGCTTTACAATTTCAGAAAATGTCGATTGTAAATGGTTATCACGTATCACTTTGAACAAATCTATCATATTCTCTGTGTTGCATAAATCCTCTCTAGTATAGAGTACACTAAGTTCAGTCTTAAGTTTATCTTTTTCAAGCATTGGATAAGCTTCAACAGCTTTATTGAGCTCATAACTAGGGAAACTTTTCGCATATGATGGAAAACCTTTTTGTAAAAAGTAGCTTGCTTGCTTCCAAATTATTAATAAAACTGAATCGTTCCTTACAAAGAGATAAAATCACATCGCAAACTTCTTTTGCAGCTGTTATACTTATACCACCTCCGAGACATGGAAAGCAGAATAACGAATTCGTTTCATCAAATCTACAGATCCAGTCACACTTTTCATAAATTTTATTATTAAACTGACGTACATATTCTTTACTGCCACTTGTGCTACTTTGCTGAATATTTAAGTTAGGTGTTGGTCTCCCTTTATCCTTATCTGCAAGTTTTTCATTTAGTGTTAATCTGTTGAAGTTTATATTTCGCAAGCTTTTCACTTTGTTTTCCATGGGTTCTCGTTTCACCAAAATTGTTACTTTAATAACGAAAATTATGCACAACAACTCTTCTCAACAAACACGCCTCGCTAACTGGTGAGCTGAAAAAAATTGCAGCTCTGAATCGAGTTTCGCAGTTATTTTCACGTCACGCCAATTAAGTTTTACAATGTTTGAAATGGGGCTTAATTTTATTTTTTGAAAATATAAACTTTTTGTTTAATAAATAATGTATCACAAAGTAATTTCTAGACAAAGGATAAAACAACTTTATTTTAGCTTCAAAAATACATTTATCGTATTTAAAATACATAGTCGCATCGTACGTTTGGCAGCTCAGCTCAGGAGTTACTGCAGCTCTGCAGCATCTATAGACCAGCTGCCAGCAGTAGCGGATTATAATGGGGGCAAAGGGGGTATTTGTCCCCGGCCCCAAGATGCTGACCGACCCCAAGAAACTATGTAAACTCTATAATCTACCGTTGAAATAATTGGTCGACCGTGAGGAAGAAAAAAAATTCTAGATTCCGCTTCTACAAAACCTAGTTTAGTATCCCATTTATGTGAACAAAGTATACATTTTCTGTAATCACATCTTTGTTTTTGTTTCGTTTTCTGTTGATCGATCCCAGTCAGCTGATCACATCACTCATGTATGATGTATCAGGTAAAAAATTGTTTTTCTAGTGACACCGGCCCGAAAATACTCATTGCCCCCGGCCCTAACAATGCTTAATCCGGCCCTGGCCGCGACTGGTTGTAAATGTATGAAACACCAGAGAAAATATTCATTAGCCTAATCCTACACTAGCCTAAGTCATTCTGTATTATGATAAAACATGTGCGAACCTGTCGCCGTGTGTATTTTGCAACATTTCTAAAACTATTTCACATTATCTTCAGGTTATTCTATTATTTATCGTCCGCTTTCTAATCAAGCAGAATTTATGTTACAACCTGATATTTCATTATGAAATTTTTAGAAAGTATTTATGAAAAGATCGATCGAACAACTGCGTAATGAGCAAAGCTGGCTTGCTGGCTGGAACTGAAACACGTGGTTGAGTCAGCCGGACTAAGACATGTAAACATTAATTCAGAGACTTACCAGCGTGTGTAATTATGTACGTATGTGTATGTACGATTATTTGCATGAATGTATTTTAGTACACACATCATAATATCATACTGCTATATAAGGGACAAGCAAATGCAGAGGGAAGGAGAGAGAGAGAGAGAGATATATGCACGCACACAAGTCAATCGGTGCTAAGGATAGTCTAAACATGAGAATTCGGGATCTTGTTAGCGTGTATATTTATGTACGTATGTGTACATAAATATACACATGTATTTAATGTATAATAAACAG
This sequence comes from Bathynomus jamesi, assembly GCA_023014485.1. Taxonomy (NCBI): domain Eukaryota; kingdom Metazoa; phylum Arthropoda; class Malacostraca; order Isopoda; family Cirolanidae; genus Bathynomus; species Bathynomus jamesi. The sequence goes on from JAJOZX010001599.1 coordinate 471,139, forward strand.
CTCACAATTTATGTATAGCAAAGGCCTTCGAAACAGAACAACGGCAGGCAAGAAGAGTAGGCTATGCGGCAGGAATAATGGTTCACACACACACACACACACACACACATTGCGAGTCGCGACTTAGTTGGACAGAATAGTCGTCTAGACTGCGTGTGTCAGTGTGTGTCACTAGTGTTGAGCTCAAGGTCAAAGTGATCGTGTTGTTGACGTGACTTGTACTGAGACGGACAGTATTAATTTCGTTCAGTTTGCCATTTCTGCATCTAAAACAGTAAATACGTGAATTATTCTTTAAGAAAGTACTGTACCCTAATAATTTGTAATCAAAATGAAGAGACAGGCTCTGTTTCCAATTTTTAAACAAAAACAACAGGTGCAAAATGAAGATAAAGCCACCATCATTCAAACTTCGTCCACTTCTAGCAGGACAGAAGTCATGCAAATACAAGGTGTCCCAAAAGCCAGTATACCGAGGAAAATGTTTTCTTCTGATGATTATTCCAAACATTATGACACAATTTTTTACAGCAAAAAGCTAGCATATGTTCAGGACCTTAAAGACTACATTTGTGAAGAATTCCAGCTCTTAAGCAATGATAAGGAACTATGTAAAGGAATTTGCCGGTCAACCGTTGACAGATACAAGATGTGCATCGAACAACATGGACGACATTTTGAACAGTTATTGTAACCAGAACTATTCTCATGTTTTGTAAATATGTTTCAGGAATTTTTTTTCTTTGTTTTCTTATGTTTTGTAAATATATTTATGAAACAAGTGTTTTTCTTTGTAGTAAACTCACCTTAGGAGAACATTTTCTTCGGTAAACTGACTTTTGGGACACCCGGTATTTGGTACTTACGTATTATCGGGACTACCAAACTGTTTATTATGTATTTTTGCTCTCGTCATTTTCGTTTAAAGTTTAAACTAACGAAAATATCACAACTTAATCTAACCAATCATCAAGGGCGTACAGTTGACCTAATCTTTTCGTATTAGGCACTCACTGTCACATTTCGGGCAAGTTAAGGATGAGAGAATAACGCCGTAATTGATAAAAACATCCAGTGCTTTGTCTTCATCTAATATTATCGGGACTACCTACGAAAAACACATTTTCCGTTTTAAGCGATTTTATTCATTGTGGACAGTGTTGGTCACTAAAGCGTTAATCCGATAACAGTTAATTAACGAAGTTAACTTTTTTTAACGGACTATTAACGGAAGTTAATTTCCATTTATCGTTATCGGACCAGTTAACTTCCGATAACTCGATATTTAGTCTGTTAAAGTCCGTTAACACGTTAACTGCGAGGAGTCATTCACGGAAGATCACCGCTCCGCGAATGAATTCAAACCGCCATAACTTCAGTCTGCTTCCAGATCTCGCAAGGGGAGGTTGTGCGCTTTTTATTGAAGGTAAGAAGGTTCTTTTAACGTTAGTAAAAGTCCTATAATATTATATATATATATTAATACGTATGGAGATACATATGGTAAAATGTACGGTTGAGAAAAATTAATTTATAGTAATGACTAATGAATAAGTATTTTTACACTGCGTTAGTAAATCTCTAAAAAAGTATATATATGTAAAATTTGAATAATAGTTTTTATTCACTGATTGTAATATTGTCGTCGAATTAAATAACAATTGCGTATATTACATAGACAAAATATTTTATAGACAAAATAATTCATGGACAAAGTATTTTTATTTTATAGACTAAATAATTCATAGATAAAATATTTTATAGATAAAATAATTACAGAGAGAAAAATTACTTCTATTGAAAATTCACAGAAAAAGGTTAAGTAAAATAAAGTATTTTATATAACGTAATATTATATATTATATATTATAATATTATTATAATTAATATTATTTTGAATTAATTTTGCTATTTTGTTTGAATTAATATTTTATTAGTTTAGTTACATATTTTATACGATGATATTTTACTTTTTTTAGGTTCTTCTGTATTATCGTCAACTAGACAGCGTTCAGTTCTCTCTTACCAAGCATTCTCTACAACTTTTAAACTTCAAAAAAGTTATTAAGCAAAAAAGTTGCAAAACTTGATAAAAATACAGTTAAATACCTATTTATTGTTGGATTTTACATAAATAAACATTTTCTATGGGTTTTAAAGCTTTTTTCCTTGATTTTTTTAAATGTTAGCAAAGAAATAGTTATCGTTAACGGATTATCGTTAACTTCAGTTAACTTTGTAGTAAAATTATCGGATTATCGTTATCGGAGTTAAAAATTGGGGTTAACGGATTATCGTTATCGAAGTTAACTTTTTGGTTAACGGTGCCCACCACTGATTGTGGATAATATAATATGATATGATATACATAAGGTAAGTATGATAAACACTCAATAATCAATCTCAGGTGGCCAATATTCCTTGATTGTTTCCAGTATGGCACTGAAAGGGTACATAATAAACAGTTTGGTAGTCCCGATAATACGTAAGTATCAAATATTTTTAGATAATTATGTGGAATATTTGGGAGTACCGAAATGGAAGACCCACCTAATCTTGGATAAACCATATTGACATTAAAAAATAATAATAAAAGTAAATCAGAAGAACTTGAACGCTTGCTGAGAAAAATTAGACACTAACGAAGAAACAAATATGGGATGAAAAGCTAGAAATGGCAACATGGTTTTGGGAAGAAGAAAAAGATAAGAATGATAACAAGAACAACAGGGAGGGGGCTAGAGAAAAAAGAAGCCGGAATAAAAAAAGTTCATTATTGGTGTCAAGAAATTAAATTTATATATAATTTCAAGGTAAGTTCATAAATTTCACTTCGGTTATTAAATTTAGGTTAAATAAGCTGACATTTCAGCTGTAATTGTTTAACAAAAGAGTATGGAAGTCCTGTTTATGGACACATAGCTAGGCTGGTTCATCTTTAGCCTAGGTCTTCCATCTTCAACGTAGCCTAGGACAACCATCAGGATCTGTACAATTTCTATTGTGAAATTGAATGCATGTTAGGTCATCTACAAAATAATGACATAGATCTAGAGAAATCAGCATTGTTTATCCAAGCCATAATATTTGATTGTTTACCTACCCAAATTAGGGATATTTTCCAAAGAATAACGGGAAATACATACACTACCCTTGGTGAAATAAGGAATGAATTTCCAAATGTTTTGTCAATGTACAAATCTTCAAAGATTTTGACATCTGAACAGAATTTATTCCATGTTTGGCTTTTTCAAATATTTACTACATATAAATAATAATAAATTACGAAGCCCTAACTAAAAATAAAAGTAAGAAATAATTCAAATACTTCAAAACTTATCATTTGGCCATAAATGTGGTAAAATTCTAGAATAAGGGTAATCCGAAACCTAGCCTATTTAAGCAAGCTTAAATCTTATAAAATTGAAAGGGTTTTAGGATTTTGGGGACTTATTTTTGGAAAAACAAAATAAACAAAATATGGCTGAAAGTGAAGCAATTGAGGCAAAGATTAAATCATTAAAAAGGAAGAGATCAGCAAGGAAGGGAGGATTATGATACTATTTTGGGTGGTTTAAATAGAATTAAACAGGAAATAATAATTATAGATGAGGAAATTGTTACAGAAACTGATGGATTAAATGTTGACGAAGAGACATATACAGCACTTTTGTATGAACAAGAACAGAATATTTTTGAAATAGATTCTCACATAAATGAATTATACGCTGCTTTAGATAATCTACCAAATAATTTAGAAGCTACAAATCAAAGTTTGATTGATGACTTCAGAAATGTATCTATTTCTAATGATGACAATAAACAACTAAAAGCCAAGTTACCAACATTACAAGTACCAATATTTGAGGGTGATCGAACAAAATTTCAGTCTTTTCTGGAAAAGTTTGATAGTTTAATTGGCAACAAATATTATACATCTGATGTTGACAAATTCAGTTATCTGCTTAATTATTTAAAGGGCCCAGCCCTAAAACAAAACTGGTTGATGCCTTACCAGAAATAGGCAGCTCATATAAAATAGCTCTCAAATTACTAGAAAGAAATTTCCTAAATAAAAAAGAAATAGTAAATGATTTAGCAATAAAATTAAAAAAATATAAAACCAGCCAAGGACAACCATCAGGATCTGTACAATTTCTATTGTGAAATTGAATGCATGTTAGGTCATCTACAAAATAATGACATAGATCTAGAGAAATCAGCATTGTTTATCCAAGCCATAATATTTGATTGTTTACCTACCCAAATTAGGGATATTTTCCAAAGAATAACGGGAAATACATACACTACCCTTGGTGAAATAAGGAATGAATTTCCAAATATTTTGTCAATGTACAAATCTTCAAAGATTAATTCACAAACAAAGATTGATTAAAAAATAAACCAAACAAAGAAAATTCAAACAAAACCAAAGCCACAACAACAACAAAAAGACAAATCAGAACAAAAAGTGATAGGTCTAACTCCTACACTACAAAATTTTAATGTTACGACAGAATTTGTACGTAAGTGTAAATTTTGTTCGGCTGATGATCACACTAGCACACGATGTACTAAATATGTAGACTTAGAATCCCGGATAAACAGGTTATCATGAATATTGCTTATGATCACTATGTTTATATATATGTATATACAGTGTTGGGCACTAAAGCGTTAATCCGATAACAGTTAATTAACGAAGTTAACTTTTTTTAACGGACTATTAACGGAAGTTAATTTCCATTTATCGTTATCGGACCAGTTAACTTCCGATAACTCGATATTTAGTCTGTTAAAGTCCGTTAACACGTTAACTGCGAGGAGTCATTCACGGAAGATCACCGCTCCGCGAATGAATTCAAACCGCCATAACTTCAGTCTGCCAATTCGTCCTCTGCCGCAGTGGAACGGCTCTTCTCTCTCGGCAAGGACATCCTGAGGCCCAAGAGGTCAAGATTGGCAGTTGGGCCTAACTTTGAGAAGTTGGTCTTTCTGAAGGGCAACCAGCACATTGTGTCATAGTCTTTAATAAATGTGCCTAAAATTTAATTTTACCTTTCAGTTCCCGCCATAATAATTCTCTGGTAAATTAAAATTTAGTTAATGGTTAATGGTTACAAGGGTTTCAAAACACGTAATCAGTACATTTTTTATTTAAAAATAAAAAAAAGTTATTAAGCAAAAAAGTTGCAAAACTTGATAAAAATACAGTTTAATACCTATTTATTGTTGGATTTTGCATAAATAAACATTTTCTATGGGTTTTAAAGCTTTTTTCCTTGATTTTTTTAAATGTTAGTAAAGAAATAGTTATCGTTAACGGATTATCGTTAACTTCCGTTAACTTTGTAGTAAAATTATCGGATTATCGTTATCAGAGTTAAAAATTGGGGTTAACGGATTATCGTTATCGAAGTTAACTTTTTGGTTAACGGTGCCCACCACTGTATATATATTACTGTATCTAAATATGTTTTCTGTACTTTCAGATATGTGAATTACTATTTAATAGAGCCTAGTAAATAAAAGGCTTTTCATTTCAATCTATTAAACAGTTTCTAAGATCATTACTTTGCATTATTTCTTATCTGCCGTATCATGGATAGTAGGTTCTTCAAAACTGATAAATTTGATGTGTCTCCCGATTCAAGTGGTGCTGACAGACAATGGGAACACTGGCTCAGAACATTTGAGAATTTCATCGGTGTTATCTCTACTCCTTCGACTACAGCTGATGGGGGAGCAGGCTCTCAAACTGTTAGTTCTCATCAGATGCTTACTCTCCTAATCAACTATACTAGTACACCTGTTTATAAATTCATATCTGAATGTTCTACGTACGAAGACGCTATTACTCTACTGAAATCAATATATCTTAAACCTAAGAATGAAATCTATGCACGCCACATCTTGTCTACTAGACGTCAGGAACCACATGAATCCATCTATCAGTATGTTCAGGTACTGAAACAACTTGGTAAGGACTGTTCCTTCGCAGCCATGACAGCTGAACAGGCTCGAGACAGCTAAATACGCGATGCATTCATCAACGGGCTTCAGTCCAGCTGTATACGCCAGCGACTACTAGAAAACAAATCGCTTGATTTCAAAACTGCTTATGATCAGGCGCTCTCGTTGGAAGCAGCTCAAAAACAGTCTGAGAACTGTAATCGTATTGCGACTACTGCAGCTGCTGTGAGACACGAAACTGAGAAACCCGACCATGACCACGCCGGTCTGGATTTTGTACCTACTGCTGGTGGTGTTGTGGCTGCTGCACCTACCTCCAAGTGTTACTTCTGTGGTTATAATAGACACCCTCGCAGTAAGTGTCCTGCAAAAGATGCTACTTGTAACAAGTGTTCAAAGAGTGGCCATTTTTCTCGTGTGCCGTTCATCTTCGAAATCATCTGTAACCTCTACTTCTCAGTCTGCTGCTTCATTTTTGTCCGCTATTATATCTGCTTCGCCGGGATGTTTATCGAGGGCTGTCATGTGTGTGACCGTAAACGGGGTAAAACTCAGAGCATTGGTTGACACTGGGAGCTCGGAGAGCTTTATCAATCATCAACTGGTTGTAGATAATGAATGGGCCATGTCATTATCTACTGCTAAAGTCGCAATGGCCACAACCTCACTCAGCTCTAAGGTGTTGGGTATTTGCACCGTCGATCTCATTGTGGATAGTCATCGTTATTCTAAAGTAACGATATCTGTGTTGAGCGATCTGTGCAGCGACGTTATACTGGGTCATGATATTCTTCAATCATTCTCCAGTGTGGAGATTCTATTTGGTGGAGACAAGCCACCTCTTTCGGTGTGTAGCCTGGCTGTCGCTACTGTCTCTCCGCCTTCTCTATTCTCAAATCTTACTGCTGATTGTCGTCCAACTGCTATCAAGAGCCGACGACATTCTTCTGATGATGAAAAATTTATCAATGCTGAGATCGAGCGACTCCTCGCTGCAGAAGTAATAGAGCCCAGCAACTCTCCATGGCGTGCTCAACCACTTATTGTGTCCAACGAGAATCACAGGAAGCGTCTAGTTGTGGATTATTCCCAGACGATTAACCGTTTTACACAATTGGATGCTTATTCGCTACCTAGAATCGACACCATGGTGGAGCAAGTATCTAAATATTCGGTATTCAGCACTTTAGATCTCTCCAGCGCGTATCATCAGATTGAAATAATGGACAGCGATAAACCATATACCGCTTTCGAAGCCAATCGAAGTTTATATCAATTTCGAAGAATTCCATTTGGTGTCACTAATGGAGTTGCTGTTTTCCAGCGTATTATGGACGAGGTTATCTCTAATGAGAATCTCCGTGACACTTTTGTTTATCTCGACAATGTCACTGTCTGTAGAAAGAGTTAATCTCATCACGATTCCAATCTTAAGCTATTTATGGATGCGGTCAAGAAGTATAACTTGACCCTGAATGACAAAATGTGCACGTTCTGGACATCCTCAATCAACCTCCTGAGATACCTTGTTTCACAAGGTACTATAAGACCGGATCCTGAGCGTATCAAGCCCTTAATGGACTTATCTGTGCCTCGAGATACTGCCTCGTTGCGGAGGGCGATGGGTATGTTTTCTCACTATTTTAACTGGATATCCGACTTCTCGGCCAAAATTCCGTCCTTTGGTTGCGATTTCTGCCTTTCCACTATCAAAGGCAGCCGTCAGTATTTTCGAATCCCTGAAGGATATCTCTGATGCCGTCCTAACAACTTTCGATCCCGATGTGCCTTTCGTTGTTGAGACTGACGCTTCTGAATCTGCCATTGCGGCCACACTGTGTCAGTCAGGAAGACCTGTTGCCTTCTTTTCTCGTACATTGTCCTCGTTAGAGTTTCGCCACTCATCTGTAGAGAAGGAGGCCTATGCAATTGTTGAGGCGCTTCGGAAATGGCGTCATTATCTTCTTGGTAGACATTTCCGATTGGTTACAGACCAGAGATCTGTTGCATTCATGTTTGACAATCGACGAATCAGCAAAATTAAAAATGATAAAATTATGAGATGGCGCGTTGAGTTATCCTGCTATAATTATGACATTGTATATCGCCCTGGATCTCAGAACATACCGGCTGATGCATTTTCTCGAATCTCCTGTTCAGTCAACACATCTCACGCTTTACGAGTGCTGCATAACAATCTATGCCATCCAGGGGTAACACGAATGTCCCACTTTGTCCGTTCTCATAATTTACCCTACTCTATTGATGACATCAAAAGAACAATTCTTACATGTCAAGGATGTGCAGAGCTTAAGCCTGTATATATTAGAACTGACCCGTTTAAACTCATCAAGGCTACCCAGCCGTTCGAGCGCTTGAATGTAGATTTTAAGTGACCGATGCCTTCATCTTTCAGTAATCGCTACATTTTGACTGTTATTGACGAATATTCCCGCTTCCCTTTTGCCTTTCCCTGTCCTGACTTAACCAGTGAAACCATTATTCGTTGTCTTACTCAGTTATTCTCTGTTTTTGGCGTTTCATCATACATTCATTCAGATCGAGGGACTTCCTTTCTTTCGGAGGAGTTCAAGCGTTTTCTTACCGAAAGGAACAATGCGACTAGTAGAACGACTGCGTACAATCCGCAAGGGAACGGCCAGACGGAGAGATACAACGGCATAATATGGAAGACGATTCAGTTTGCTCTCCGGTCTCGAAATATGTCAGTATCTGAGTGGGAGGCTGTTCTGCCAGATGCTCTCCACTCTATTCGATCTCTGCTGTGTACGGCTACGAACTGCACTCCGCATGAACGTATGTTTGATTTCCAACGAAGATCGGCTACTGGACATTCTATACCGTTGTGGCTCACCACACCTGGACCGTGTCTGCTAAAGAAGCACGTTCGTAATAAATATGATCCACTTGTCGAAGAGGTCAAGCTGTTGGAGGCTAACCCTCAGTACGCGCACATTCGTCATGCTAGCGGCTGGGAATCGACCGTGTCTCTACGACATCTGGCTCCTGCTAGAAATTCTGCGAAGGGATCAGTGCACGCTCACGGACATAACACTGCCATGGATGTGCATGCGACGAATGATGAGCCTGACGTGGATGGTGCGCTGGAATCTGACAGTCAAGATACATCGAATGTTCGTAATCATGATTATCAACAGGGTGGTTCATCGGATCACTCATCTGCTTCCGCTCCACGTCGTAGTGGCCGTGATCGCAAGCCACCTGCTCAATTTAACGATTATGTTGTTTAGAATTAAAAATGGGAAGAATGTCATGAATATTGCTTATGATCACTATGTTTATATATATGTATATATTACTGTATTTAAATATGTTTTCTGTACTTTCAGATATGTGAATTACTGTTTAATAGAGCCTAGTAAATAAAAGGTTTTTCATTTCACAAGTGTTCTGTTAAACCTTTGTACTAAATGCACAGCTGCAGGACATACTAACAAAGACTGCAAAACAAAAATAGGATTCAAATGTGTTAATTGTGAAAGTTTAAATCATGTCTCTTGTCTTTGTGATTCACTTAAAAATTCAAATAAACAAAACACGAAGAAAAATGAAAAAACATTTAATGGACATATATCAATAAATAATGTCAATAAAAATTCTAGTGTACTCCTACCTATAATAACTTTAGATTTAAAAAAGGAAAAAGGTGGGACAACTCCTATAAGATGTCTAATAGATTCTTTTTCCCAACAAACATTTGTAGATCAATCATTAGTTAATCAATTAGGCCTACAAACTCATAAAAATGAACAAGAATTGTGTATAACATCATTTGTCAAAGAAAATGAACAGAAAAAAAAATATAGTACGGGGCTCCAATAAACCTTAACCCCCCCCCCCCCCGCCCATGGCCTAAACCATTAGAGGTACAGTAAAACTAAACATACCTTACAAAAGAGAATTTAATCCTGCATTTAATGAGAAACAATTAAAACTTGGTGTTCCCGCCATTGGCTTCCAAAAACAGCCTGAATTCGCTTTGGGTAGCTTGCCAAAAGTGACGTGAATAGATCTTGATCGTTACGCAAATTTGCTAAAACAGTTTCAATGTGTTGCGTCATTGTATCTTTCGAAAATCGATTTGCTGCAGGTTCTTGAAACAAGAGACATTCAACCTTGTCCTTTATAACTGATCCAATGTGTTCACAGACGTTCAGGTCAGGAGAATTTCCTGGCCATTCTTCATTTCCAAAGAAATCGATCTCATGGTTCCGCAACAACTGTTGAGTGGCTAATGCATTAAAGCAGGGGGCCTTATCGTGCAGAAGTGTGACCTGATCGACATTCATAACATTATTTGCGTTTCTTAGAAATTGAATGACATGCTGGGATAGAATAATATCATGAAAATACTGTCCATCCCAACTCTGACCATTTGGCTTCAACACCCACATGAGCTTCTTTGCAGTGAACAAAACAAACACACCAACACAGTCTGGACTTTTTAATAATTCGCGATAATGTTCATTGTCATCGATTTCATCTGGTGTTGTGGCCCACACTCGATCATTTTGGTAGTTAGGCCGACGTGTTACGTAAACAAAAAATTCATCGGAGACAGCTAAATGCATGAAATCATCCACATCCCAATCTTCAAGATAATGGGCAAACCACATTCTGTCATCGATGTTAAGTTGAGTTTTTCTTGGCTTTGGAAGTCAGATATGTGAATTACTGTTTAATAGAGCCTAGTAAATAAAAGGTTTTTCATTTCACAAGTGTTCTGTTAAACCTTTGTACTAAATGCACAGCTGCAGGACATACTAACAAAGACTGCAAAACAAAAATAGGATTCAAATGTGTTAATTGTGAAAGTTTAAATCATGTCTCTTGTCTTTGTGATTCACTTAAAAATTCAAATAAACAAAACCTTGCCCATTACGGTACAGTCGAATGATCTCACCACTAGTGACACTAACGACCTTTTCTCTCAACACTTCGATCTCTCTAGAAAGTTTAGCACAGCTGTTTTTCCGCTTACGCGTACCGCTTTCAATGATGTCCTTTGTTTCCTGAGAGAGTGGCAAATTTGGGCGCCCAGATTTGGTTGTATCCATTTCACATTCATCCAAAGTTTTATTCCAATTTCTTTTGACGAAGTCCTCATTTCTTCGCAACTTTTTGGCAACCCATGAACATGTTATAAAGGTGGCTCCAGCATCACGAGCTTCCCGAAATGTTATTGCTCGCATGCGATCTATCACACGTTGCCTCTCCGAATCACCAATTAATTGAGAAGCCATTATATTATCACTTTATCAGCTAGAGTAACAGTAATTTTAATACCTGCAATAAATAAAGAATTTTATATATTTTTATAATCACTAAAAACTATTTCGATATAAGTAAACATGTAAGCTGCAAATGGGGGGGGCTAAGGCTTTTTGGAACCCCTTACAGTCAATTTAGAACTGGATATACCCACAGAGAATAAAACAACAAACATAGAAGCAGTAGTCATTAAACAAGTTGGTCAACAAAAATTTAAAATACCAAATTTAAAACAAGTAATACAACAACTTAAAACGCAATATACAATTGCAGATAGAAATTTAAATGATGATACAATAGATAATGTTCAAATGTTAATTGGAGCTGATTATATTCACTTAATTCAGAAGGGCATAGTCAGAATAGGAGATGGGATAGCTCTAGATCAGTGGTTCTTAACCTTTTTACTACCATGCCCCCTCTAGGAATTGGTCCTTCCCTCCACGCCCCCCTTCAATCAAAATAACATTCTCAATAACTTCTCAATATTAGCCCATGCTCTCGTTAAGAGAATAACAAATACAATTAGAGAAATTCCTGTTTCTAGGGGGGCGCGCCCCCCTGGTTAAGAACCACTGCTCTAGATACTCACTGGGGTATAGCTCCACTGGGACACATTGATAAATATAAAATAACAATGAAAACTAAAAATATATGACTAACAAACTCGCCCTATTATGACAAGGTCTTACACAACTCAAATAATGACATAAATACTGAAATATTAAATAAATCATTAACAACTGAAGAATTAGATAAAGGTGTACAACAGCTCTGGCTATTAGAGTCAGTGGGGGTGCAAGATAGTGATCATACAGACGAAAATCAATTAATGGTTGAAAATTTTGAAAATACCATCATGTATGAAAATGGCCATTATTCAATTGAACTACCTTGGAAGATCAATAGTCCAAAATTAAATGATAATCTAAAGGTAGCTAAAGGTCATCTCTATAATTTGATGAAAAGATTAAAAAATGACAATAGAATTAAAATGTATGATGATGTTTTCAAGGACCAGTTAAAAAAAGGCTTCATTGAGGAAGTTAAAGATCACCCCTTTAAAAAAGACAACTGCCATTATCTTACTCACACAGGAGTCTATAGAAAGGATGCACCCACAACAAAACTTAGAGTTGTGTATAACTGTAGTCTTAAAAATGGCAATAAGCATAACTTGAATGACTGTCTCATAGACGGGCCTAATCTTATTTCAGACCTTGTAAAAATCCTTCTAAGATTTAGATTAGATGACTATACAGTTCAAAGTTATAAGCAAAGCTTTTTTGAGAATTCATCTGAAAAATGACTATGACAAAGATCAACTAAGATTCTTGTGGTTTAATGATCCATACGACTTAAATGAAGGGTTTTAAACATTTAAATTTAATGTGGTTTTGTTTGTAGCAAATGCAAGTCCTACTAGGACTGTCCTAGTTTACTGGCTTTAACCATCAAACATCACTTAAATGATTTAACTGTTCAGTTCTTGAAAGATCACTTCTATGTTGATAACCTTGTAGGATCAACCAAAACAGAGTCAGAATTAAATGAAGTTTACATAAAAGCAGATAAAATAATGAAAGAAGGTAATTTTGAATTAAAAGAATGGATCACAAATAATGAGAGACTAAATCAAAAAATAAAATCAGAAGACAAAGGATTGACAGAACCAACAAACAGGGTGAAAATATTAGGTATGATCTGGGATTTGAACTCAGATTCTAAAGTTCATGACTCACTCTGCACAAAAGGCTACACCTTAGATACAACAGCTAACACAAAAAGAAAGATCTTATCCGAAAGTTCAAAAATATTTGATCCTGTGGGTTTATTCCTTCCTTCTACTATCAGATCCAGGGTTCTTTTACAAGAATTTTGGAAACAGAAAGTAGACTGGGATGATCCTATAACCAATAAACAACAAGATAGCTGGAAAAGGTTAGCTAAAGATCTCAATAAACTACAAAACATAAATATTCCCAGAGTTTGTGGACACAAAGATACACCTCAAACCTTGCATGTATTTGGCGATGCCAGTGAAAAGGTGTATGGCTGTTGCGCTTACCTTGTAGGTGAGGATGGTAGTCATTTGATCTATGCCAAGGGGAAAGTAACATCCTTAAAACAAAAGAAAACTATTCCTCAGCTTGAACTACTTACAGGTTATCTAGCTGTAAAAATAACAGGATTTTTCCATGAAGTCTACCATGATGTAAACATCACAAATACATATATTTGGCTTGACAGTCAAATCTGCTTGGCATGTATCAACTCTGATGAGTTAAACTCAAAAAACATCTTTGTCCGTAACAGATTAAGAGACATTAAAGAAGCTAGACAAAATTTGGACATAACCTTCAGATACATTCCAACAAAACAAAATCCTGCAGACTTTCTTACAAGAGGATTATCCTGTAAATTACTAAAATAAAAAAAATTGGTTTAATGGACCTGAATTGATTCAGGATGAAACAATGTGGCCAGCAGAACAAATTAATGTGAAGCTTAACATGATAACCACAAATAAAGTTGAGCTACTATTAGAATTAGATTATAACAATTATTCTGACTTTGGCAAACTTGTAAGGGTAACATCTTACTGTCTCAGATTCATTCACAACTGTTTGAAGAAAATAAATAAACAAAGAAATAATGATAATGAAATGTATACAAGTCTAGCTACCAAATATTGGATTAACCACATACAACAACCAGAATACAAAAATGAAATAGATTTTCTAGCAATTGGTAAACAAGTGAACAAAGTACCCTCTATGGTAATAAACTTGAATCTTTACATTGACAAAGATGGCTTATTAAGATGTAAGGGTAGATTAAACAAATCACAAATCGCATATAACAGTAAACAACCCCTTCTTCCTAGATTCCATCAAATTACAACCCTAATTATTAGAAACACAATGAACTTTATCACATGGGTCTTCCACAAACATTAAATGCCATTAGAAAGTTGTATTGGATACCCAAAGGCAGAATGACTGTAAAGACAGTTTTGAATAACTGTCACCTGCAAAAGGATTCATTCCAGGTCTTTCAGGAAGACCAATCCTCCTGATTTGCCAACAGAGAGAGTCACATTCAATAGGCCTTTTGAAACAGTTGGCATAGACATGTAGGAAGTTTGACTGTTGGTCTGGGAACAACAGAACAAAAAATGTAGATCATACTTTACACATGTTCATCTTCTAGAGCAGTCAGCTTAGACATAGTGAGTGATCTCTCTACAGAATCATTTGTCTATAGCTTTAGAAGATTTTGTGCTAAGCATTCTGTACCCAAAATTGTTTGGACAGATAATGCAACATACAGGGCTATTTAAAATGTAACATCCGATTTCAACTGAGAATACTTCCGTACCTATCAACCGTGCATCAACTGGGTATACACCACATGAAAGAGGAAATCTTTGTGTTTTACAAGAGCACCGCAAGAGGGCTCCAAAGTCACGCCGTGGCCTAGCCTAGCAACAAACAGTCAGTGTGAAAATGGCGTCTGCACAGCAGAAGGCGTTTTGTGTGTTGCAGTTTTCGAGCTGTAAATCGGTAGTCACAGTGCCGATACCTGCCGATACCACCGACGGATGCTCTGAGCACCCGGTGGATCTGTTCTGTAACGTCGACGAAACTCACGCTGCACTGTGACTACCGATTTACAACACACAAAACGCCTTCTGCTGTGCGGACGCCATTTTCACACTGACTGTTTGTTGCCAGGCTAGGCCACGGCGTGACTTTGGAGCCCTCTCGCGGTGATCTTATAAAACTTGGAGATTTCCTCTTTCATGTGGTGTATGCTCAGTTGATGCACGGTTGATAGGTACGGAAGTATTCTCAGTTGAAATCGGATGAATTATTTTAAATAGCCCTGTATTTCAAGGCTAGTGAAAACCAAATAAATGACAATAAAAACCCACTCTAATAGACAGAGTTTATTTCCACAACAGTTTCGATGCCCACTGGCATCCTCCTCGGGTGGATGCCAGTGGGCAGAGATGGACAGTATCTTGTATCTTAAGATACAAGATACGTATCTGAGATACGTATCTTAGATACTTTATTTTTGGAGGATCTTGAGAAGTATCTAAGATACATTTTGTCATGTAGCTTGCATCCCGGGATACACTTTCAAAGATACTTTCATAAGGTACTTTTTAAATAGAGACGCTAATGACTATTCATGAAATATGATCATATCTGACGCACGTTGAAGCAGGCCGGCGATAGCTGTTACCCGTTTGTACATGAATACTACCGTTGCGCTGCGCGCACAGTCTCGGCACAGACGTACTCAGGTTTCATCTTGTATCCCGCGGTTTTAACATGTTTTAACATGATTAAAAATCAGGAATTATACATATATTTGCTTATTCCTGCAAATATATTTATTATGAGGAAAACTTTATTTTTTCTTCGTGAGTAGGTAACTAAGCATACCTGTATTAACAATTTATTTGAAATACATAAATTGAAAAAGTGTGGTTTATTTTATTTTTCCATACCTAAAAATTTTCAGGATTATTTATACACATTTACTTTGTGCTTTCCTTTTAATTATATCACTATATGAATACTGAGATATGAAGTACCATTGATTTGGCATTTATTTATATCCAGAAAATATAATAATAAACAATTGAATGAGACAACTCGTGCGCTCATGGCTCAACAGGTGAAACTAAACTCAAATAATTATTCTTTCAAAAGTATCTTGTATCTTAAAAATGTATCTTGTATCTGTAACTTGTATCTGTATCTTGAAGATACAGTTTTTTCGAGTATCTTGTATATGTATCTCAGATACATTTTTGTTGGGTATCTTGTATCTGTATCTCAGATACAATTTCCAAGTATCTTGCCCATCTCTGCCAGTGGGCATCGAAACTGTTGTGGAAATAAACTCTGTCCATTAGAGTGGGTTTTTATTTTCATATTTTGACCTTCACGTAAAAAAAGAAGTTTTTTGTATTTACAAATAAATGACATATTACAAAATTCACATACTATAACATATCTACAAAATAACAAAATAAAATGGAAATACATCCCTGTTGCATCATCATGGTATGGAGCAATTTGGGAAAGGAATATCCAAACAATAAAGAATTGCCTAAAGAAATCAATAGGTAAAAAACAAATTGAATTCTTTGAACTTCTCACTCTCATTAGTGAAATTGAGAATGTTGTCAATAACAGACCTCTTACTTACTTACTTATATTAATGATGTAGAGCCTCTCACCCCAAATCATTTGATTAAGGGAGAAGTCATTAACCCTCTACCTGATTCAATATCTCCTTGGATGATCCACCTTGGAGTGATAATAATCATGATTTGCAAAATAGATTATCACAAATAACAAATATGAAAACAAAATTTAAAAAGCAATGGAGTGATGAATACCTTGTTGGGTTGAGAGAAAGGCATAAATATATACAAAACAAAGACTGGATTAGTGAAATCAGGGTAGGAGATGTAGTTTTAATTAGACAAAATACACCAAGGGTCCAAGACAGTGTTGGCCATTAGGTAGAGTTTTAGAACTAAAAACTGGGGAAGATGGATTAACCAGGGTTGTAAAACTTAAAACCGCTTCAGGTGAAACTATAAGAGATGTATCACTCTTATACCCACTAGAAGTAGGACCAACTACTGTTAACAAAAATGATCATGAAGATGAATCTATAATAGATTCTGATGATGATCAAAATTTGACCCAAACTATACCAAACCTAACCTGTCCTACTACTACAATAACCTATACCACAAATAGTAGACCACAACGTTCAACTGCTCTACAAGCTAGGCAGATGTTACAACAAAAGATAAGGGCTGGAGTATTGTAATATTTCCTATGGAAAATAAATTAAAATGCAACACCCTTTCATTTTGGAAAGAGTGAGGACTTTATAAAATGCTACACTTTTTATATTAAAAAGTGAGGAAAAACAAAAATGGAATAACAAATAAAACGTAAATCATAGGTAATCTAAGATGGGTTAACAAATATTAAAGAAAAAATTGGGTTTCACATGCAATTTTTCCTCTCTGGCCAGCCCCAATGTGTGGAAAATTTGGGAGTACCGAAATGGAAGACCCGCCTAATCTTGGATAAGCCATATTGACATTCAAAATAATAACAATAAAAGTAAATCTGAAGAACTTGAACTCTTGCTGAGAAAAATTAAAAACACACCAACAAAGAAACAAATATGGGATGAAAAGAAAAAAGATCCCATAGCTAGAAATGGCAACATGGTTTTGGGAAGAAGAAGAAGAAGAAGCTAAGAATAATAACAAGAACAACAGGAAGGGGGCTAGAGAAAAAAGAAGCAGGAATAAAAAGTTCGGTTAATATTCGTCTTTTAACCCGCTCACGCGCGGTTAAAACAGTACAATATATTGAATTGCCATTCAAAACTGACTAAGAAAATATGGTTCTTTTGCATTATCCTCCCAACACTAATTTTTTTATATAATGTTGGTTTGGTTTTGGTTATGGTACTTTATTTTCCTTCCATTATAAAAAAAATTAGTGTTGGTATTAGGTTAGGTTAGGTTAGGTTTGGTTAGGTTAGGTTAAAAACAGCCCGCCGCAGGCGTTAGCCGTTATAAAAAAAAATTAGTGTTGGGAGGATAATGCAAAAGTACCGAAAATATATATCTTAAGTTGTGCAAATTTGTTCAAATGTACTTTTTTTAAGTAAAATATATGTCCTATTTTGGCTATAATGTACTTTTTTCATAAAATATTTTTCCTGATTAGGCTATTTTTTCGCTACTCTGCAACTTAATTAGTTGATTGGGTTTTGGGTTAATATTCGTTTTTTGACCCAGTCACACCCAGCTATAACAGTAATATATATTGAATAACCAATCAAAACTGAATAAGAAAATATATATATCTTGTGCAAATTTGTATAAAATGTACTTTTTTATAAAAAAAATATTTTCTACTTTCTAATATGTATGTATATAAATTTCGGTTAATTTGTTTATTTGGCTACCTTTTTTGGAGATTTTTTGGCTATTTTTGGCTACTTTTTCTTGATTTTGCCTACTTCTTTCTGTGACTTGTTAGTTTGGTGATTTTCGTTCTAGGATCATGACGTGTCAATCTTGTGAACTTGATTTTGAAGACCTAATCCGCCTTGTTGGCCTCGATGAAAATAAAAGTTTAGATGTTTTTTCCAATCACGGCATAATTCCGACATCCGTGATTTGCCCTAAATGTAATACTGCCGGTATTTTAAGACAAGACTCGAAGATGTTTAGGTGTCGTAAAAAAAATCCAAAAAATAAGCGTGAGTGTGGATTTACTGTTTCTATCTTTAAGGGCACATTTTTTTGGTGTTTTTTCAATATATATATATATATATATATATCGACTATTTGGTGAATATTTCTTATTTTTGGTGATTCTGGCTACTTCTGCGTAATTCAATTTGTCCTGTTTTACAAATAAATCATTTTTAGCAATTGTTTGTCTATTCAGTTTGTTTTTTTGTGACGAAGTATGACGTGTGTCGTTTCAGTTTAAGGGCAGGCGAAATTTAGCGGACTACCCATGCAAGGTTGGCACATGTTATTACATTATCATTTGTATAATTTAGGTCTCGGGGGTACGGGGGCGGAGCCCCCGTAAAGATCACGCATCACAAATTGATCAGTCCTAATGTTTTGCGGACAGTTCAGTACATGAAACCGGGTTAGTTTAAACGAAAATGACGAGTGCAAACTTTTCTGGTTAATTTTGAGGTGTTTTGTACGAAACTGCCATCCGTTTCCTGTGCAAATGCGTAGTTTTCAAGATGACGATATCTCGAAAACTACGCATTTGCACAGGAAACGGATGGCAGATTCGTGCAGAACACCTCAAAATTGACCAGAAAAGTTTGCTCTCATTATAAAAAGAGACTGTCAGAAAACGAATAATTACCGGGTTTTGTTCTGGCTATTTTTTTTTCTAATTGGATTCAGTTTAGTGGTATTTGTGATAGAATTATGACGTGCCATTCGTGTGATTTTGACTTTGAGAACTTGATTCGTCATGTGCCCTAGATGAAGACAAAGGATTGGATGTTTTTATCAATTACAGCATTATCTCATCCTTAACTTGCCCGAAATGTGACAGTGAGTGCCTAATACGAAAAGATCAGAAGATATTTAGGTGAAATAACCAATATTAACCGGTTAGGTTAAGTGAATGCCCAGTTAGGTTAAGTGAATGCCCAGTTAGGTTAAGTGAAGGCCCGGTTAGGTCAACTGAAGGCCCGGTTAGGTCAACTGAAGGCCCGGTTAGGTCAACTGTACACCCTTGATGATTGGTTAGGTTAAGTCGCGATGTTTTCGTTAGTTTAAATGAAAATGACGAGAGCAAACTTTTCTGGTTAATTTTGAAGTGTTTTGTACAAAACTGCCATCCGTTTCCTGTGCAAATGCATAGTTTTCGAGATAACGATATCTCGAAAACTACGCATTTGCACAGGAAACCGATGGCAGATTCGTGCAAAACACCTCAAAATTGACCAGAAAAGTTTCTCATCATAAAATCAGACTGGGTGTAAAAACGAATAATTACCAAAAGTTCATTATTGGTGTCAAGAAATTAAATTTATATATAATTTCAAGGCAAGTTCATAAATTTCCTTTCGGTTATTAAATTTAGGTTAAATAAGCTGACATTTCAGCTGTAATTGTTTAACAAAAGAGTATGGAAGTCCTGTTTATGGACACATAGCTAGGCTGGTTCATCTTTAGCCTAGGTCTTCCATCTTCAACGTAGCCTAGGTTGTGTTTAGGCTGCTCTGGTTGGAGCAGGACCTATTTTTTCCATAATTATGTCATTAGTGAGTATAAAGAATATGTTAAATAATTTCTGTCAAAATGTTACAAAATGCTGTTTGGAAAAGCTAAAATGCGTTGGCTCCCGACTCCGCTGGGGAAGCTACCGCTCACCCCAGACCCCCTCTAGCTTAGTGACTCGCGCCATTGTCGCTCGCCGATTTACACCCCTATCTGTATCGGAACCGGTTGTTAAGAAATTTGCAGCACACCCCTGTGGGTGTGTGGGTGTATATATATATATATATATATATATATATATGTATAGAAACGACGTAAGTATAGAGGAGTGTTCTGCACACGAGGAAGAGAAATAACGAACAAATGAAAAATGAGGTGACCGCCCGGGAATCGAACCCAGGACCTTCCGATTGCCGGTCCTGGGTTCGATTCCCGGGCGGTCACCTCATTTTTCATTTGTTCGTTATTTCTCTTCCTCGTGTGCAGAACACTCCTCTATACTTACGTCGTTTCTATACATTAATATACTGCGTGGTCATTGCAGTATATATATATTAGGGTGTCACTAGGTAATAGGGGGAAAATTAAACGATGGATATTTTCCTATGACACCCCTAAAATTGTTCCATTTGGTGTAAAACATACGGAAGAGAAATTTGGTCCTGATTGGTCATCATTTAAAGGTCGCCCTCGTCACTGAAAACAAGACCCATTTGTTGACGTCAACAAGCTGTTCAGTGTTCACAGCTTGGGCCGAACCAGATAATAAAAAACAAGGCAATTTGGTGAAATAACGAAAGTAAGACACTTAAAAACGCAAAGAATACAAACAGTTTATTATATAATCAAAATAGAAGACATAATTTGGCGAATAATGGTACAAAATGGAGAAGCAACAAAAGCAAAACTTTGAGAAATAAAATACATATACAGTAGCAGAATAATTGGTGCTCATACGCTGATCAGTGATTAGTTCTTTCGCGTCCTCACTAATGCTGATTTGTTCGGAGCTGGGTGTTGCTTTCTGTGGTCAGTGACAACTTGAACGAGGAACTGGAGCTGTTCTTCTTTCACTGTCAACTTTCCGTTCAGCTCCTTCACCAGAGCCACGGCCCGTTCTGCTCTGTCGTTCACCACTGCAAGTTTGGAGACCACATCCCGAGCTTGCACGTATTCAGAGTTTGACGTCCATGAACTGGGATGGTGGAGCAGAAAGCAATCTGGCAACTGAAGTTTTGAGAAGAATCCTCGGGTGTTCTTTGTGATCAGTTGCTCCAGTCCTTTGCTGTCACTGAGGAACATAGTATCAAGAACCAAAGGTCGTTTTGGCGGAATGTGAGGGGCTTCTTGATCTAACGCTGCAACCATGCTGCACTTCACTTCCATCGATATCCTCTCATCAAAGAACGCCAGACCCACTGCCTCCTCCGAATGGTACCACAGGTGCGCAGACAGCTTCTTGGTGGTACCATCAGAGATCTTGTGCGGGTATCGAAGGAGCGTCCTCATCAATTCCCAATCATTCAGCGGAGCTTCGATGGACAGATGAGCTGTTGCCAACGCTTTCATGTAAACCAGAACAGAAAAGAGGCAGATATCTCGAATTCCGCGTTCCTCAGTGTTCGTCAGTTTAAACTGTCTTCGGAAGAGCCAGATCTTGATGGCATAGAGCCCCTTAGCCATCCATCTCGCCCGGTGCATAGCACCAGGGGCGCGGAAGTTTAGTCTTGTATGGAACTCCTCCAAGAAAGATGACGGAAAGATCGAGGAATTCCTGATAGTCATCACGAACTTGAAGTGCTTGTGATTTTGCAAACTCAATGAGCTCCGTTCTATGCTTAAAAATAGCTGCTTTGGTGAACGCATCTGTGTCCGCAGTTTGGAACTGTTGCTAGTCAATGCGGGTCCAATAATCATGGAAGCGCTTGAAAAGCAGAATTTCTGGACCGGTAGATACTGAATCTAGCGATGCTGCGAATGCCGCCTGTAGCACCAACTCCAGTACATGGTGTCTGCACGCGCAGTGTAACAGGTCACGTCCAACTTTTTCTTCCAGAAGAACACAAGTTCCTCCACGGTGGCCTGTGTTTGTCGCGGTTGTGTCGAAACACATAGATTTGACATGATCGGTCACTCCCCATTCATTCAGGCAATCTATGATGGCATTTGTTTGTGCCAGCGCGGTTCCTGACAGAAGTTTTGGCACCCCGAGGAGCTGCTCTGTCCCGGAGCCAGATACAAGAATAGGTAAGCGGTCAACATATTCTCTTGACGTCAGATCTTGCATGAGTTTTCCGTCCCAGTGAACAGTCAACGGACTATTGCCTTAGAACTCGCTCTTCAGTTGCCGAGCCTTAAGGGTACGGAATTTTTCACGCTGACGATGAATGGATCCACGATTGATGTTGTAGTCGCTAGCATCATGCCCTAAGCTGGAAGCTGCCTCAAACAGCAGATATGTGGCCTTTCTTGACGAGAGTTGCGTGCGATCAAGCGCTGCCGCCAATTCCGATGTCATGATGTTCTTCGTTGCTCTTTGTTTAGACGCTAACGAACCACCACATGCTCCTTTTTCTTCGCTATCATCTGAGCTGGAGGATGAGGACTCCAAAACCGCTTCGTTGGATACTGCCTCCATTTCAGCTGCTGATCGCTTTCTTCGTTTCTCCTCTTCCTCCCGACGTCGAGTACAATCTTTGACTTGGCGCTGATGGGTCATGTCCAAACCTGCCATTGAACCTGGACGTCCTTTCTGGCGCTGCTGCTGAAGGAACTCCCAATCCTCTGGGTACTTGACCAATTTCTCACAATCAGCGTGGGCGATGTCAAAGAGACGATCGAGGCGTTCAATGAATTCTTTTTCTTTCGTCTTGTGTGAATCGCTCGTCCTTGAGGCGTGTTTTTTGAGTCCTTTCCACTCCTCGAAGACTTTATCCAGTTTGCTGACGCAGTGTGTCTCGAGTCTGGTTGGAATGTGAGCTTTCTCCAAGAAGGACATCACTGCTCGAAGTGACTTCCTCAACGCGTCACGTATTGTCATTTCTTTTCATGGTGAAGGTAAAGGAAGTAACCGAATGCTTGCCTGTAGGAAGGAAGCTTGCATCCTTTCACCTCATCAACCGCTGCCCCTAATAGGTATATACACTTCCGGGTTTCCATCACCAGAAATCACGCAGCTGAAATGAGAAACGGTGAATCGTTAAGTATTGTTCACTTTATTTCTCAGATATTCAGACACACACAGATACACACACACACATATATAGAGATATATAGATATCTAATGAACGATTATGGAGACGCCGCGCAAGCATTAAACTTTGGAAGGCGGGGGCGACCTTTTATAGTTATTCAAATAAAAAGATTTTTCAGTCACCATGTTTTTTTTACCAATGGAATAGATTCGCGGGGTGTCAGCATGAAACTTTCAAACTTTGAATTTAAGTGACACCCTAATATATATATATATATATATATATATATATATATATATATATATATATATATATATATATATTATACACAGTGTGTCCGTAAAGTCATGGTGGGATTTTAAATAGCTATATTATTGCAACGAAACATGATAATGAGATGAAACAATGCCAAATTTAAGAACAACTCTCAAAGTTGTATCTTGTAGTTAGTCTAGGCTAAGCTTAACCTTTATCTCGTAGTTAGTCTAGGCTGTCCACATGCCTATGTTGAACATGAGCGTAATAGCCCGAAAGTTAATGTGTGGTGTGCTCTAGCACGAGATCGAGTGATTGGCCCATTTTTCTTCGCGGAACCCACTTTGACGTCACACAACTACCTCGCTATGTTGGAACATTTTGCAGTACCCAATTTATTGACAATAATGTCATCTTTCAGCAAGATGGTGCTCCTCCGCACTATGCCAACGTTGTTCGAGAATTCCTTAATGAAAAATTTCCACAGAGATGGATAGGAAGAGGAGGATGGAAGCCATGGCCTCCACGCTCTCCGGACCTGACACCTTTGGACTTTTATTTGTGGGGTTACGTCAAGCAAAGCGTGTACAGTGTACCCATTAGGGATATTCATCACTTGCACGAGCGAATCACGGAAGCTATCGCATCCGTCACTCCTGATGTTCTTGGGCGTGTGTGGCTGGAATTGAATCACCGCCTAGATGTCTGCAGGGCTACCAGAGGAGCCCATATCGAACTACGTTAAATAAAGTTATTCTTTTAGAGTTGTTCTTCAATTTGCCTTTTTTCATCTCATTATCATGTTTCGTTGCAATAATATAGCTATTTAAAATCCCACCATGACTTTACGGACACACTGTATATATATATATATATATATATATATATATATATATATATATATATATATATATATATATATATATATATATATATATATATAATATACGATTGGTTAGGTTAAGTCGTAATATTTTTGTTAGTTTTAACGTTTTATTTAGGTATACGCGGACAAAGTTGGGGAACGCAAACTACACAGGATAATGTAGCAGAGCATTTTTTAACCTAATGAGTGGGCGACATGAATGTCACCCAGTGAAGAAAATGTGTCGCCCAGTAAATGAAATGTTAGGGTACTGGACGACAAGGAATTTTCAAAATTTGTAAAAATAAAATTGTTTTGGGAGTTGTCTTGGAAGCCATATAAATACATATAATACATGCACATATGTCACAATTAGAACTGTTTATCCTAAATGTAAATATGAAATTTACATTGAATATTTATATAGATAATGCTAGTGTTATTTCAGACCACACAAGGATGGTGGCCTGATTAGGGAACATCCAGATCCATAGTATCCTTAATCCAGGGGTGTGCTGGGACCGGTTCGGTCCGGTTCGCCCGAACCGGTTGTTAAATTTTGATTGGATCACCGAACCGTTTGTTTGTTTTTAACAAGTATTTAAGTCAGTAGAAATTTATTTATATCTAATTTTTTCATTTTATCAGGATTTTATAGAAAAATATAGGTAGTATCACAAGCAGTGGTCGTTTCAATATTTATTTATTTTTGGATGAAAAATTAGTTTATTTTTGGATAATTATGTCATTAGTGAGTATAAAGAATATGTTAAGTAATTTCTGCCAAAATGTTACAAAATGCTGTTTGGAAAAGCTAAAATGCGTTGGCTTCCGGGGCTCCACCTCGGACCCCGCTGGGGGAGCTACCGCTCACCCCAGACCCCCTAGCTTAATGACTCGTGCCATTGGCGCTCGCCGATTTACACCCCCATCTGTATCAGAACCGGTTGTTAAGAAATTGGCAGCACACCCCTGCCTTAATCCCCTCCCCACTTCCCGACCTGCTTTGTCGCCCAGTGGAAAAAGCTTAAAAAATGCTATGTAATGTAGGGGAACGTAAACTACACTAGGATAATGTAGGAGAACGTAAACTACACTAGGCACCACAGGGGGACGTAAACTACACTTGCTCCAAATATTTATTCACTCCCGTCCAGCAATACTGTTTGCTACCCCGTAAATGATTATCACAACAATGTGAAGCAGCAGAGGTGAGTAGGTCAGCTGGGTGAAGTTGATCTGAGGATCTACATACATCATACATCAAAAAAATTTGGCAAATTTATTATACTTCAGCAATAAAGGTAGGTAGTTGTCAGGTTTACATGTTGTCTTGTACACGTGCTTCTTTCATTGAAACACAATAAGTCAGCTAGATATGGCTACTAGCCTAGCCTAATGCTATATATCACAGACACCTTACCCCATACTGCCATGTGTTCCAACATCAAAATGCCGCTCCGCATCTTTTGCAGGCTACCAGTCACCAGCTGCGCTGCAGAGCGAGCATTCAGTGGACTTAAGCGCCTAAAGACTTATCTTCGGTGCAGCATGGCCACGGAACAACTAACTGGGTTGGCTCTAATGCACATCCACCGTGACGCCATTGATGTGGAGACCATTATCACCATGTTTGCAAGACACCACCCAAGACGAATGACCATGATCAACGTGTTGGGTGACTGACTCCTGACTACTACTCATTCTGTATTAAGTTCAAAATAGGAGGAGCCTTTTCTGTCACTATGAGACTGATATGACATTACATGACCATGAAGTGTAAAGTTAAATGCAATAAACAGATGCCAATTCATGATGCTGAGGCTACTGTACTTTTTAATGATATAATCAAAGGGCCCAACCTGGTCATAGGGTTTACAGTTTAGAAAACAGATATGAAAATGAAAATGAAAATGAAAAGGTTTATTGGTTTATTTGTCCATATGACAAATATTATTAATACAATGACAGTTCATACACTAAGGATAAAAATATATACAATTGATTAGAAATAATACTGCACTGTCGAAGTTAAGTGGAGCTACAGACAGACGTTTTCGTACCAAGAAGTCCATAGCTTAGAGGATAAATGGCAGGACTCATGGATAGCTTGGATGATCGGGTTGGTTGATTTTTTAATTCTTTGCATTAGACTGTGTTGAGCACGTCTTGTTACCTCCGGGAAGCTCGGAACATTGCGGGTAGCAAACATTTGCGAAGCTGAGCATCTCGGGGGTAATTTATGTAAGATATATAATTATAAGATATATAATAATAATTATAAGATATATAATAATATATAATTTCTTCTGGGACAACCAGGGAGTGGTTACAGACACCCAATAATCCCCAAGATATTGCCCTGGTTATTTGTTTTAAAAGCTTATAGTTGCAAACCTTATATATATATATATATATATATATATATATATATATATTATATATATATACAACTGCAAAGAACACGCAGTATAAATAACGTAAAGAACGACGCTTGTATAGGAGATATTCCGCGCAAGACGAGAGAGAGAGAACGAAACATGAAAAAATGAGGTAACCACCCGAGAATCGAACCCGGGATCTTCCGATTGCCGGTCAGATGCGATACCATTACACCATGGGCCTCACTCTTCCAAATGCCGTAATTCTTCTACATACTCGCAGAAACCAATGCCCCAACGGGGCACCTCCCGCATGCCGTAACATTATATACATTCAACTGCAAAGAACACGCAGTATAAATAACGTAAAGAACGACGCTTGTGTAGGAGATATTCCGCGCAAGACGAGAGAGAGAGAACGAAACAAATGAAAAAATGAGGTAACCACCCGGGAATCGAACCCGGGATCTTCCGATTGCCGGTCAGATGCGATACCATTACACCATGGGCCTCACTCTTCCAAATGCCGTAATTCTTCTACATACTCGCAGAAACCAATGCCCCAAGGGGGCACCTCTCGCATGCCGTAACATTATATACATTCAACTGCAAAGAACACGCAGTATAAATAACGTAAAGAACGACGCTTGTATAGGAGATATTCCGCGCAAGACGAGAGAGAGAGAACGAAACAAATGAAAAAAATGAGGTAACCACCCGGGAATCGAACCCGGGATCTTCCGATTGCCGGTCAGATGCGATACCATTACACCATGGGCCTCACTCTTCCAAATGCCGTAATTCTTCTACATACTCGCAGAAACCAATGCCCCAAGGGGGCACCTCCCGCATGCCGTAACATTATATACATTCAACTGCAAAGAACACGCAGTATAAATAACGTAAAGAACGACGCTTGTATAGGATATATTCCGCGCAAGACGAGAGAGAGAGAACGAAACAAATGAAAAAATGAGGTAACCACCTCATTTTTTCATTTGTTTCGTTCTTTACGTTATTTATACTGCGTGTTCTTTGCAGTTGAATGTATATAATGTTACGGCATGCGGGAGGTGCCCCCTTGGGGCATTGGTTTCTGCGAGTATGTAGAAGAATTACGGCATTTGGAAGAGTGAGGCCCATGGTGTAATGGTATCGCATCTGACCGGCAATCGGAAGATCCCGGGTTCGATTCCAGGGTGGTTACCTCATTTTTTTCATTTGTTTCGTTGTCTCTCTCTCGTCTTGCGCGGAATATCTCCTATACAAGCGTCGTTCTTTACGTTATTTATACTGCGTGTTCTTTGCAGTTGAATGTATATAATGTTACGGCATGCGGGAGGTGCCCCCTTGGGGCATTGGTTTCTGCGAGTATGTAGAAGAATTACGGCATTTGGAAGAGTGAGGCCCATGGTGTAATGGTATCGCATCTGACCGGCAATCGGAAGATCCCGGGTTCGATTCCAGGGTGGTTACCTCATTTTTTCATTTGTTTCGTTGTCTCTCTCTCGTCTTGCGCGGAATATCTCCTATACAAGCGTCGTTCTTTACGATATATATATATATATATATATATATATATATATATATATATATATATATATATACAGAGTGTCCCAGAAGCCTTGGAGGGGTTTTATTTGGCTATAACTTTTTTCTTTTTTGATTAATTTATTTATTTTTGTTTTTCAATTAAAGTACCCTTGCTGCAATTAATGAAAATGGAATCCTGGACAGTGCAACAAAGAGTAGCTATTGTGGAACTTTATTTGACAAACAATTCTTCCATCGTTGCTGCTCAAAGAGCTTTTCGATTAAAATTCAACACGCGTTCTGCTCCTTCTGATCGAACTATTCGACAGTATGTCGCTAAATTTCGTATGGGAAAGGGTCAGGGAGACGAACCACGGACTGGGACGTCCTCGGACAAGCCGAAGTCCAACTCGGGTTAAGATGGTTCGTGAAAGCGTTGAGGGAAATTCACATCAGTCCGACGACGCAGCCAGGAATTAAACATTTCAAGAAGTTCCTTACATCGAATTTTAAGAGAGGATATCAATCTTTACCCGTACAAAATTCAAATTGCTCAAGGAATTAAACACAAGATCATCAGAGTCGGATAACGTACGCTAATGCGATTTTAGATTAACGCAGTGAAAATTAAGATTTTCACCAGATATTAAATTTGTAATTGAAATCGCAATAAATATATTTTCAAGTGTTACAAACCTTTTTTTTTATTTGATCCCCAAACAAAAAGTTATAGCCAAATAAAAAACCCTCCAAGACTTCTGGGACACCCTTTATAAGGAGGAGATTGTAGACATCAATCGACCAGGAAAGTACTCCATGCGGGGGGGGGGGGACGTTAGGCAGGAGACAGGGCATGCTGAAACTCCCGTTTATCCTGTTACTGTTCCCCTTAGCTGATCTTTTCCCGTGTCTCATCTAACTGTGAGCAGTCAAGTATGCTCTCAAACACGTGCTTCTCTCACTATTCCTCACTACATATACTGTACATGCATCTTATATACTACACAATTTTTTCAAAATAAAAAAAATAAAAAAATGACATCGTCATTAATGAAGCCCTTAAAAAGGGCTTCGGAGTCCAATGGGGAAGGGACTATAAATGTCCCCACTTCTGGCTTACCAATGCTGATACCGGGAACGCAGATTCAGGCAGCGGGACTGGCTCTGCTACTGCCCATTCGAAATGTTCTGGGTCTCTGTCTGATTCATTTTTCATAAACTTTTGCAACATTCGTGGCCTCTCCTCAAACTTTCAATCTGTTGAACACCACTTCTCCTCCTCTAAACCTCACCTTCTCTTCCTTACTGAAACTCATGTCTGAGACGACTGACAGCACCCCTTCTTCTGTATCCTCCTACTTTCTCCATACTCAATTTCATTCCAAAGGTGGATGTTGTGCATATGTACGAAACAACCAATCTTGCTCTCTTATTCCCAAATTTGACTCCTACGAATTCCACACCCTCTAGCTACGGCTTACATGTCAGTCTCAAACTAATTACATCTCCACTGTCTACCTTTCTCTAAATTCTACTGACTATCCAAAACTTTTTAACTACGTCACTTTTAAAGTGCAATACATTCTATTCCACTCTCCTTTTGCTGAAATCTCCATTTCAGGATATTTCAATGTTCACCATCAACTTTGTCTTTCCTCCCAGTTCAGTGACATCCCTGGTGAACTAGCTTACAACTTCTCTATCCTGAATCAACTAGAGCAGATTATACAACACCCTACCCTAATCCATTCTAGCTTTATTTCTCATTACTCATCCTTCTTTTTACGCTGTCAACATTTTTTCTCCGTTGGGCTCCTCCGACCACAATCTCATATCTGTTTCCTGTCCTATCGCTCCAATTCGGCCTTTGGATCCTCCCAAGGGGAAACGCCTTCGCCACTTTGGCGCCACTGATTGGGAGGCCCTTAAACAGCAGTTCTCCGATTTCCCACAGAATGATTACTACTTCCGTTACCGGGGCCACTCCGAGTGCGGTGAGAGCATCACGGAGGCGATTCTCTTGGGCATGGAGGTGTACATTCCATATTCTTTTCCTACTACTAATGCAAAAAAACCCTTGGTATAACTGTGCTTGTTCTAATTCTATCCACAATGAAGAGGGGGCTTTCAGAAGGTATCATCGCCATCCAACTCCTGATTCTCACTTAGATTATATTTCTGTCCGCAATCGTGCAAAATCTGTTCTTCGCCTCGCCAAAAATTTTTTCATCTGACGAAAATATGAAAACTTATCCAATTCTTATTTTCTCGCTCTTTCTGATACCTAGCTAAGAACCACTCCAACAACTTTTAGCACAAATCTTGCACAAACCCTTAATTTCCAAACTGCCCCCTTGCGGTTTCTATCCTTCTATCTGTGCCTTCATTTCTGATTTTCTTTCTGAGTAATCTATAGCTGCGGTTGTAGGTGGTCACTGTTCTTCTCCTAAAGCTATTAATAGTTGTGTTCCTTAGGGTTCTGTCCTGTCACCCACTCTTTTCTTTTTATTTATCAGTGATCTATTAAATCGCACTTCCTGTCCTATCCACTCCTATGCTGATGATTCCACTCTTCACTTTGCCACCTGCTTCACAAAGCGTCCCTCTCAACAGACACTTAATGCTTTGCGTGGGCTGGTTATGATACATCTGACCTCTGATCTTTCTACTATCTTTGACTGGGGTAGAGGAAACCTGACTGTCTACTCGCCACAATCTTCCACACGACTATCCCCTTTCCTTCAACAATACACAACTCAATCCTTCCTCTTCTCTTAACATTCTTGGAGTTTCTTTTTCTCGTGATCTTTCCTGGAAATATCCCATAGACTCTCTTTCTAAAACAGTTTCTAAGATGTTAGGTGTGTTGTACCGCCTATGTAGTTTCTTCATCCCCGTTCAGTTGCTGTCTCTGTACAGGAGTCTTTTCTGTCCCTCTGTGGAGTACGCTTCTCAAGTGTCGGGTGGCTTAACCCGCACAGTTCTACTTTACCGGTGGAATCAAATGTTTTTCATCTCATCAATTCCCCGCCTCTTACTCACTGTCTTCAAACTCTCTCTCTTCGCGGCAATGTTGCCTCACTCTCTCTTTACTATTGCTATTATAACAGACACTGCTCCTTTGAACTCTTTAATTGCATGCCTCCTCCTTTATGGAGAGCACGCAGTACCAGACTTTCGACACTTTCTCATTTCTTTTCTGTCCAACTCCCTAACGCAAGGGTTAATTGGTATTTTCAATCTCTCATGTACTCAAACGACAACTCTGGAACACTCTTCCTCAATCCATCTTTCTCGTCTATGACCTCCAAGCTTTCAAATGCAGAGTGTCCAGGCATCTCGGAAACCTTGGACCTTACTCTTGGCTCTATATATATATATATATATATATATATATATATATATATATATATATATATATATATATATATATATGTGTGTGAATTGAATCACCATCAGAAATAAACACAACCGTACCACCCTTTCATTTCATACAGAGATTTATTTAGTGTAACAATTTTTTTTCGCTTACGCAATAGAAAATCACTCTACATAGAAATTAAATACATAGATTTAATAAATTGCTTGTCATATGTTGTAAAAAAAACTATGTATAGTTCAAATGAAGACTCGTTTTCAAGTAATTTTTACCGAGTCCGAGTCAAGTCGCGAGTCTTTAAGCCCGAGTCGCAAGTCGAGTCTTAAGTCTTTTTTGGTGAGTCTCGAGTCAAGTCTGAAGTCAAATGAAAGGTATCTACAGATCGACAGAAGCTAAGGCTAACAAAGACCCTATAGATCCACACTAAGGTTAGCCTGAGAGAAAGGAAAGAGTAGGGGGTTAAGAGAAGAGAATAAGGGGTTAAGTAAGTAGCAACACCTATCACTCGTGGGTTTTAACATTCATTCAGAAAAAGAGAAAAAAAACTCATCATCATCATCCACCGGTCACTGCCGACAAGTCAGAAAAATAGTCGGAGAGAATAGGAAAGATTGCAGAACGGTCCTCTACTCCATAGGGAGGTAGAGCCCACTCTGCCAGAAAGGAGTGAAAGATGAAAAGAAGTAAAATAAGAACGCTTACAAACCATGCAATGCATTCTTAACTCATGACCAACACATTCTTAACTCAAAGCAATACATTCTTCCAGCTGTTGCAGAACGATCTTCCACTCCATGGGGAGGTAGAGGATGCAGCCCACTAGGCTGGAAAGGCGTGAAAGACAAAAAGAAGTAAAATAAGAACGCATTACAAACCATGCAACACATTCTTAACTCAAACACTATCATACCATGCAAACTACAGACATGCAATAAAGAGAGTTACAGACATGCATATAAGGAGAGAAGAAGGAAAAAAGTATAAAGAATAACAAAAAGTGGGTTAATTTACTCAACAAGCTACAACTAAGTTCGTGTTAGTCTAATTTTTTTTTTTTTTGCTGGCATATCACACGCTGGCATGTCACAAGCTGGCATTAGACGTCAACAGACTCATTCCCGATTACCACCCCCAGAGCTCCTGTTGCCAATTGTTTTTTTATTTTAAACAACGTTAATATTTTTAAAATACCTATGTAGACAGTTTTTAAACACATTAACACTGGTAGAGTTCACGACGGGCGCGGGAAGATTATTCCATTTATCAATTACTTTAGACGTAAAGAAGTTTTTAGCGACATTAGTAATGAAACATCTGCCACGCAACTTAAATCCGTTATTACGAGTATTACTATTATCGAAAGTGAACAATTTGTCAAAATTTACGTTATCGATGTTATTAACGATTTTGAAAACTTCAATAAGCTCCCCCCTTAATCTCCTAGTTTCGAGTGAATACAGGTCTAACTCTTTAATCCTGTCTTCATAAGGCTTGTTGCACAATGACGGAATTAGTTTCGTGGCACGACGCTGAACCCTTTCTAACCTATCAATATCCTCACGCAAGTACGGGCACCAAAACTGAACGGCATATTCTAAATGAGGCCTGACTAGGGACTTGTAAAAGGGCAATATAATATCCTTCGATTTAAATTCGAAATTACGCGCTATGAAGCCTAACATCCTATTAGCTTCCGCGCAAGACTCCAGGCACTGGTTCCTAACCTTTAAATCCTTAGATACGCGTACGCCTAAATCTACTTCCTCGTCAACGCTCGCTAACTCCCTATCATCCATCGTGTACGTGTAATTATTGTTGCGAGAACCTATATGCAAAACTTTACATTTGTCTACGTTAAATTGCATCTGCCACTTGTCTGTCCACTCCATAATCCTATTTACATCGTCTTGGAGCCTATTTCTATCGTCCTCGTTAACAACCTTACCACCTATTTTAGTATCGTCCGCGAATTTTGACACGTTACTAGTCAATCCTACATCTATGTCGTTAATGTAAATTACAAATAGCAATGGGCCTAACACTGAACCCTGTGGGACACCGCTACCTACATCCAACCACCCCGATTCACTACCATTAACTACGACCCTCTGCCTCCTAGCACGAAGCCATTCTTCTAACCAGTTAGCTACCTGACCGCGTATACCGTGCGCTTTGACCTTCGCAATTAATCTCCTATGCGGAACTGTATCGAACGCCTTTTTAAAATCTAAATAAATAACGTCATCCGCTCTATGCCTATCGTATTCGCGCACTATTTCGTTATAAAATTCTAATAAATTAGTTGAACAAGACCTATGGCGTCGAAACCCATGCTGACTACTATTAATCAAATCTCTACTTTCTAAGTGATCGATGATACGATCCCTAACTACAGATTCCAAAAGTTTACCGGCAATTGACGTTAAGCTAATGGGCCTATAATTGCTAGCTACTGTGCGGTCGCCTTTTTTAAAAATAGGCGTGACGTTAGCTAATTTGAAGTCTTCAGGAATAATCCCCGTTTCGAGTGACTGATTAAAAATCTTCGTTAAGGGACCTACAATAATGTCTTTCAAATCTTTAAAATGTCTGGAATAAAAAGCGTCATGGCCTGGAGCCTTGCTAACTTTTAGCCTATTGATATAATGCGCACTCTCACCCTTATAAACGGTTATTTCATCCAAAATAGTCTCGCTACTAAATGGAACGATATCGTCCACGTCGGGGACATTATTTACGTCTTCTCCGGTAAGAACTGTCGCAAAAAAGTTATTGAAAATACCCGCCATCGCCTGAGCGTCAGTAGCCAAAGCGCCGTTAACACCCACTAGAGGGCCTATGTTATCTTTCATCGGCTTACGATTATTGACGTATTGAAAAAACTTTTTTGGATTATGTTTACTATCCGCAGCTATAAGTATCTCTAAATTACGCCTAGCATTCCTAACTGATCTTTTAACCTGACGTCTAAGCTCGATATATTTATTAAAGTCAGCTGCCGTGCCATTGCGCTTATTAAGTCTATACGCTCTGTTACGCTCGTTTATGAACTCGCCTATTTCCCTAGTCCACCACTTGGGCCTACCATGATTTCTAGTGCGCTTGGGCCTACGAGGAATAAACTCCCTTTCAATATTCATAAAACTTTCTTTAAACGTCTCCCATTGCAAATTTGTGTAATTACCCATAAATAAGTTATCCCAGTTCACTACTCTCATCCTATCCGCAAAACTATAAAAATTAGCCCTACGAAAATCAGGGACTTCTATTACGTTACTATCCTTAGTGTTTTCTATCAATAACTTAAACCTAAGAATTTGATGATCACTACATCCTAAACTCTCGCCTACTTCTAAACCTTCGACTATATTTTCGCCGTTCGTCATTACCAAATCTAAAATATTGTCACCGCGCGTTGGTTCGGTAACCATCTGTCGTAAAAAATTATCTTCCATAAACTCAATCAATCTCAAACCCTCCTCATTACCAGTAAAAGTCTCGTAATTAACATTAGGGCAGTTAAAGTCTCCGACAATTATACTCTTCTGATTACACTGCCCAACACCAATTTTGCTGATTTAATTCTAACACCTGTTTTTAGGTAACTTTGGTGTGCTGATTTCAAAAATCACCTTAGTTTTTGCCTATCACGTCAGGTTTTCGAGCAATCAAATACGGATATTTTGGAGATATCGCATTTTGGCAGGGTTATGCCCAATTTTTTTCTTTTCAAAAAATAAGTTTTTACATACTCAGAATCAGCATGGAAAAGTAAACAATTGTGCAGGGAGTGAACTTTAATATACAATGGTAATATTGACACAAAGTGATTAAAAGTGTTTAAATAAGCAAAAAATGAATCCATATTAAAGCAAGCACGGGACCAGTTTTCTTAACATTGTCTTTTTCTTGTTTTCTTACTTTTCAGTGCTGATAAATTTTCTCTTATAGGACTTCCTAGAATGAGAGATGTCAAGACAATCTCTTTGCAGGCTCCAGCAGTAGTCAGCCATCATATGGGTATCCCATCTTCCTTGGTATCGTTCTTCCATCACTTTGATATCTTGGTGGAACCTTTCACCTTGCTCTTCACTAACATCACCAAGATAGATTTTCTGGAAATTTATCCAGATGACTGTTGAGATAGTGAACTTTAATGCTCATGTTGCAACCCAACTGCTGAAAGTTTACAAGTAAATCCTTTACAAGATCTTTATAATTTTCAGACTTTTTGTTTCCTAGGAAGTTCTTAACTACTGCCACAAAAGTATTCCAAGCTCTTGCCTCCGTTTCGGCCATTGAGTTACTGAAATGCGGATCTTTCATCAGTTTTCTTATCTGGAGACCATCGAATATACCAGCTTTAAGCTTCTCATCACTAAGACCTGGAAAGGCTGCACATATGTAATTAAAGCAATCACCTTCTTTATTCAAAGCTTTTACAAACTGCTTCATAAGCCCAAGTTTGATGTGGAGTGGTGGAAAAATGATCTTTTCTCGATCCACCAATGGCTCGTTTACAATATTTTTATCTCCTACATTTAAATTTTGCCTTAGTGGCCACTTTTCCTTTACCCAATGACCTTTAGATTTAATGCACAGATTTGCGTATTCCACAGATAAAATTTTAACAGCAAAACAGCTGTTAACAGGGGTCTCAAAAATCATCAATTTTGATAAGCGCCCTTCATGGATCACCCAAAATAGGCATATTGCATTGCACGAAAACCTGATGTGATGGGCAAAATCTAAGGTGATTTTTTAAATCAGCACATCAATATTATCCAGAAATAGGTCTTAGAATTAAATCAGCAGCAAAAATTTTTTTTTTGTTGGGCAGTGTTATCAATAAAGATGCGTGGAGTGATGACATATGTAAAGGTTAAATCTTATTAAACTGTATTAGTACTGTATTAATGCCCGAGATGCAGTTAAAATTGGATAATAAAAAAGTATAAACAGTACACAATTTTTCAATATCATTTATCAATTCTTTTTTTAATTTATGAGAGAATGTCACTGTAAGACAGTACATACAAGAAAGTAACAAATGAGTATAGGCGGGGGTTCTGGGGGGCGACAGCCCCCCCTCACGGACTAGGGAAGTGAGCATTTCCAGGGCAAATATTGAGCATTTTCAGGGGAAACACTGAAATTTTCAGGGCATATTTTTCCTGACATTCCTTTGTCTTTTTTTTTTACTTCTTGAGGTGAATTAATTACTTGCTACCATACTTGTAGTTAATAATTAAAACTTGAGGACTTACTGAATTGTATATCAACTGCAATGCTGTAGTTTTGCTTGTCATTTAGAAATGTTATGTTGTAGCAAAATTTTATCTCATGTTTGTAAATTGTAATGTTTTTTTTATATCAAAAAGGCTTTAATATATGTTACTCATACTCTCACCTTTGTGTTATTTTATGCTACCCATAGTGCTTATGCAGAAATCAGGACACTCAGGGCAAATGTTTTGCTATTGCTTTCATCAACTATTATATTTACTATTGTCAAGATTTGTTTGCTTTTATAACGATTTAAATAAATAATTTGCTTTTATATGTAGCACTTCTATCTGTCTTTATAATATTTGTTTTAATATACTTTATTTATCTTTGTTGCAGATTTTTCAAAAATATTTAATCACCCATCAAAAATGCCTTCATATAGTCAAAAAGATCTCATATTGATAAAACAATTACGTATTGAGAAACACTATGGTGTCAGAAAAATTACATCAATGTTTCCAAATAAACCATGGACTCGTTCTGGTGTAGAAAAAAATATTTTGTAAAATTGATAGAACTGGATGTGTTGCTAGAACTAAAGGTAGTGGAAGAAAAAGAGAAGTTCGCACTGATGAAAATATTGCAATGGTTGAGGAAATGGTTCTACAGTAAGTCAGGAAAAAAGCCTGGAACGCCTGAATTAAAAGTCTTTCCGGTGTTACTTCTCTCTTGGTTCTTGCTGTAGAATACACTCGATTGTTTTGAGTGGTGATAGGTGATCGAATTGAAAATGATTTTTCATCACTAAACCAGATTCTATTGACATTGGGAAATCTTTAAAGAAAAGCTTGACATACTTCCATTCTGTTCATCTTATTAACTTCATTCAAGATCTGCAGTGGATGCGTTTATAAACTGTCAATTGCAGATCTTCTTTGACAATTCGTTGTATAGAACTTCTTGAAATTCCGTTTTCTGTTGCAATTTCATTTGGTGTCATATGCGTTCCAGCCTTTTTTTCCTGACTTACAACCATTTCCTCAACCATTGCAATATTTTCGTCAGTGCGAACTTCTCTTTTTCTTCCACTACCTTTGGTCCTAGCAACTCCACTACCTTTGGTCCTAGCAACACATCCAGTTCTATCAATTTTACGAATATTTTTTTCTACACCAAAACGAGTCCATGGTTTATTTGGAAACATTGATATAATTTTTATGGCACCATAGTGTTTCTCAATACGTAATTGTTTTATCAATATGAGATCTTCTTGACTATATGAAGGTATTTTTGATGGGTGATTAAATATTTTTGAAAAATCTGCAATAAAGATAGATAGCATATATTAAAAACAAATATTACAAAGACATATAGAAGTGCTACATATTTTATTTAAATCGTTATAAAAGCAAGCAAATCTTGACAATAGTAAATATAATAGTTGATAAAAGCAATAGCTTACTTTTTTCTGGGCAACCCGGTATATATATTAGGGGCACTCAATATATTTTGCCCCACCCTTTCTTCTTAGCTAAATAATAGACCATGGGGCTGAAATGTCTTCTGGGTCGTAAGTTTGAAATTTCTGCGTTTCACATAACTGGATTTTTCCAGTTTGAACCTCCCCTCCTTGTATAAAATCGTTTTTGAACGCCCTTGTATAAAACTGATGGTTAACGCATTTTCGAAAATGGCGTCTAGCAGTGATGTGCGTCGTAAACAGAGAGCTGTTATCGAGTTCTTAACCGCAGAGAAGGAAACAGTTGGAAATAGTCACAAACGGAGATGCTGGTGTTGATCGAAGCACAGTTGGACGCTGGTCTAAACGTGTGAGATCATCGGAAAGAGGGAGAGCCAGCCTCGATGATGAGCCATGCAGCGGTCGCCCGGCATCGGCTGTGACATCTCCGCTCTTCTTGTTCAGATCCCTTTTTTTTTTAAGGAAACAGAAATAATCTAAGAGGAAATGCATGCAAACTATATATAAGAAGCAAAGCGATAAGAATGATAGGAAATACTCTCTCTCTCTCTCTCTCAGAGAATAGTAGACAGTTGGAATCAACTCCCATATTAATAAGTCGGATAATGTAAATTGATTAAGAAAATATATGGTGACATGTAAATAACAATGTAGAATATGATATACAGAGACAAGTAACCAGACGCAATGAATAAAGGACCAGTAGGTGCAACTTGTTCACATATTTCTACTGGTAAGTTACAAATCGGGGCAGTTTGTTCACTTTCAAGTTAGCCTGCTCATATGATTGGAGCCCCTCTTAATGGAAAACGTTCCGCCGCCACTGGTGAAATGGGAGGAAAGCCAAAGATGATGGTGAACATTGAAACC
Organism: Bathynomus jamesi; assembly: GCA_023014485.1. NCBI lineage: Eukaryota > Metazoa > Arthropoda > Malacostraca > Isopoda > Cirolanidae > Bathynomus > Bathynomus jamesi. The sequence goes on from JAJOZX010001599.1 coordinate 510,435, forward strand.
TAAAATGGAGATTTCAGCAAAGGAAGAACGGAATAGGATGTATTCCACTTTGGAAGTGAGGTAGTCAAAGGATTTTGGATAGTCAGTAGAATTAGGAGAAAGGTAAACAGTGTAGATGTATTTAGTTTGAGATTGGCATGTAAGCCATAGCCAGAGGGTATAGAATTCGGAAGATTCGAGTTCGGGAATACGAGAAGAAGTTGGTCATTGCGTACATATACGCAACATCCACCTTCGGAGTGAAATTGAATACAGTAACTTCCCGGTTAACGTCAGAGATGCGTTCCTGAAAACCACAACGTTATAGGAAATAACGGTAAGCGGATGTCGTTTTACCATACAAACCTTTGTTATAATTTTGGATGCGTTCACGGACAAGGAATATCTACCTTCCTCGATGATCTTCAACAGTTTTTCAGGGAATTTTTCGGCTGCATCAGTATTGGCACTCGCTGTTTCTCTGGTAAGCTTGACGTTTTTTAAAATCGATTGAACCATACGTGGCTGGCTTTGAAGGATTCTTCCGACGAAGATTCTGCTTTAGCAGAAACAACGACCAGGCTCAATGGAACGTTCCGTTGATGCTGCTCTTCCATCCAAAGCGCAAGCTGTTTCTCCATCGTCTCCATAGTCTTAGGTCTTGATCGCATAGTCAGGGTAGAGCTCAAGCGATTAACGGATTCTGCAGAAGCACGAATTTTGTTTTCTAATGTTCGGGTGGTTCTCACAGTCGCCGTCGGTAAACCCAGAGCAGTAACGATGTCCACGGCACGGTCACGTTCTCCTTTATCGAAGCGATCAAGAACATCCAGTTTCGTGGTCAACGGAATTGATTTTCTGGTCTTAGGAGTTTCCATGCTTGAGGGTGACGACGCAGCAGTCCTTTTTTCAGCTATAATGCAGGTAAAGATGCTTTACCTGCCCCTTACCAGGCAAAAACTGATGAGAATTCTCTCCTGCACGCCGTTTAAATACTGCTCGGCGCGCGGGGGAAGTGACGTTTGGCGGAGTACAGCTTCGGTGAGTCCAAAATTGTCTGGAAAATTCTCGAAACCACGTGGTGGCAAAAAAAAAAAGACAGGAACGCAACAATGTTAAAGCGGATAATGAGGACAACGTTGGGAGAAAATATCGACAAATAATTGACAACGTTAAATCGACATAACGTTAAGCGAAAAGACGTTATGTGGGGACTCGCTGTATAAAGTAAGAGGATACAGAAAAGGGGTTGCTGTCAGTCGTTCCAGACACCTGAGTTTCACTAAGGAAAAGATGAGGAGGAGAGGTGGTGTTCAACAGATTGAAAATTTGAGAAAAGGTGACGAATGTTGCAGAACTTTATGAAAAGTGAATCAGGCAGAGGCCCAAAACATCTCGAATGGGCAGTAGTAGATCCATCCCCGCTACCCGGGTCTGCGCTCCTGGTATCGGCAGCGGGGGAGCGAGAAGTGGGGACATTTATGGTCCCCTCCCAAGGGGACTCCGAGGCTCTTGTAGTTGATGCCATTTTTTTTTTAATTTTGAAAATTTTGTTGTGTGTAAGATGCATGTATATATGTAGTGAAGAATAGGAAAAGAAGTGTGTGTTTGAGAGCAAGCTGGACTGCTCACGGGTAGATGAGACACCGAAAAAGATCAGCTGAACGGGAGTTCCAGCGCTTCCAGCACTTCCTACCTTCTGGACGATTGGTGGCTACAATTTCCTTCCTACAGAGGATTAATACTTCTAATACACCTAATTGTATTAATACAATGAATACATCTTAGTCTTTAAAGACAGAATTAAATATACCTCATAACCTCGGAGCAGTTCCGTGCGTTGATCTTTCTTCACACGAAGGTCATGTTCGTGGCCCCTCCTCTAGGCCTGGCTTGGTGTAGGAGCGAGTTGCTATTTTGCGATCTCCATCGCACATAGCCAGGCACACCCGGCTCCTCTGGTACATAACCTAACCTGACATTAGCCAGGCGTCTAGTCTTCTTTTGAAGAAGTCTTCGTTGGTACCAGTAATGTCCCTGATCTCCTTCGGAAGCTAGTTGAATAGTCTTGGACCCCTGGCAACCAAGCTCTTTTCTTTTAGAGTTCAAGGTGTTCCTTGTCTGCTCTTTAGTTTGGAAACACTACACATTTTACTTTTCATATTTTCAACTGTTGTTTGGGTGGCTACTGGGTTCAGCTTGAGGGTAGGTACCAGTTTTAAAATTTCTTCCACGTGTAAGTTATGGTGCATCTCTCTCTCGTCTTACTCTTTCCAGTGAATATAGATTTGATTTACGAAGTCTTTCTCAGTAGTTGATTTCTATGCAGCCATCAATCTCGGCTGTGAAATTTCTTTGAATTTCTTCTAGTTTATTAATTTCTCCCTTTTAGTATGGAAACGTCAAGACTGAGCAGTATTCAAGTTTTGGTATGATCAGTGTTCTCAGCAGGGGAATCATTACTTTCTTGTCCCTTCTTTTAAAGGTTCTCACTGCCTGTCCCACGACTCTTTTGCTTTGTTTATCACTATCTGATTTTGTGTCTCAAATTTCGCATCGTCGGTTATTATAACCTCCAAATCTATTGCTTTCTTGCTTTTCTGAATTTCCTCTCTATCTGGAGAGATATGCTGTCTTAGTTCCTCATTTCACCCATATCTCAAGAGCTGAAATTTCTCGGAGTTCAATTAAATGTCGTTGTCTTCTAACCATTTGTATATTCTGTTCGTGTCCCTCTGTAGGGCCTCCACCTCTTCTGCATCATTGATTTTTCTGATGATTTTTGTACAGTCTGCAAAGGATGATATTATATTGTGACTGGTTAATTTATTGGCTATGTCTGTTAGCATGATAATGAATAGGAGTTGGGCCAATACTGTTCCTTGTGGTACTGAGCTGCGTACTTCAGATTCTGATGATATATCTTAGATTTTTAATACCTGCTGACGTTCTCTGAGGAAACTGTAGATCCACTTTCCCACTTTGTCTGTTATTCCCATTTGTTTCATCTTATGCGTTGTTATATCATGATCACATCTGTCGAATGCTTTAGCAAAATCCTTATACGTATATGACATCGTAGTTATCATTACTTTCAAGTGCGTCTACAATATTTTTTTAATGCTCTATTAGTTGTGATAGGCATGATCTTCTTGATCGAAATCCGTACTGGTTGTCATTGAACAACAAATTTAAACAAATTTAAACTTTTCCTTTTTTCTCAAATGAAATCTTGTGATTCCTATAGATTTTTTTCATGCTGGATCCGAAAATGACTACGAAATTTTGCTAGCATGTCAGGTTTTTGAGAAAATCACGTTTATATTCGAATATAATAGAATAATCTATACACAAGGACAGTATTAAAATGGTCTTTTACTTACTTAATACGTTTTTCTTGTTCATTTTCGTTTGTAAGTGACATCTGAGGCTTCCTTTATTAGCGTCCAGTAGTAATCAGCTAGCATGTTTGGACTCCACTTGCATTGGTATCGTTTCTCCATTTCAGAAATGTCCTGATGAAACCGCTCTCCATGTTCATCGCCGACATCTCCCAGGTTTGGCGGGAAAAAATCCAAGTGCGAATGTAAAAAATGCATTTTTAAACTCATATTACATACCAATATGTAAGCGTGGAGAAGTTCGTCAACCAATTCTGTATAGTAAAGCCATTTTTTGTTGCCTAAGAAATTTTGGGTCACTGTTTTAAAAGCATTCCAAGCTGTTTTTCCAGTTTCATTCAGGACTTCTTCAAAGGTACCATCTTTCATTAACTCATTTATTTGTAGACCAACGAAAATTCCCTTTTATTTTGGCATCACTAATCAGATGAAATTTTTGTTTCAAGTATTGGAATCCAACTCCTGTTCTATCCATTGCCTTAACAAAATTTTTCAGCAATCTTAGTTTGATATGTAAAGGTGGCAAGTAAACTTTTTCAGGATCCGCCAATTTATGGCACGCAACATTTTTTTGTCCAGGAGTGAAAGATTGATAAGGTGGCCAGTTCTTAACAGTATAATGAGAATTCTTTGCTCTGCTGTCCCATTCACAAAGAATATTTTGTATATCCAAGCTGTAAACCAAGAAGCAGCCCAGTGACTTTGAGATCACTGTTAGAAAATCTAGAAGAGGAAGAACCATTGTTGTCCCAAGGCGATACGATGACTAAGCTGATTGATGCAGCATTGCTTGTATATATATTAAGTTAAGGTGTGTATATATATCCATCTCATAATTGTAAGGTTAGTGAAAAATTAAATTAATTTAGAGCTAGCATTTTTGAGCTCTTGTGGCATCATTGTTTGGTCACACTGTTGGCATCATTTTGAGACGCTGCGCGTCTTTTCTACTCGTTTGTGGAAGGTCGTACGTAAAGGTGTGGTTTGATAGAGAGCTCTCTTGCAATTCAGTTTGGTTGTTTAGATACATGATTGTTGCATCGTGCAATAGTCCAGGTTGCGTTGTTGTTGCAAGGTTCAGAAAGAAGACCACAAATAGTACCCTTTTGTTTACCTTTTAAGTTCATGTAATTTAAGGTCTAAGGTAGGCCCGCATCGAGTCAGCAACCCTGAGGTTACCCTGAGGTAGGACCTAATAGGATCTCAAATCCGTAAGTTTTAATTTAGCTTAACTTGGGCTTTAGGTAGAACTTGCCCTTTAGAATTTGGCCGTTCACGGCTCAGCTGGGATTTCGAACCCGACAAATAAATAAAATAACATGGTCCTTCAGAACCGGATTTCTACCCCAAGACTGAGTCAGTGACCATTTTTCGGCAAAGTTCTGATTGTGCAAATTGTATCCCAAGTTAGGCCTAGACGGGTTGAGTATTATTGAGTTAAGGTCCCAGGGTAAAAAGTTTGGTCGCCCAATTGCGAAACTTGGCCAGTCGTCTGTCGTTTTTTGGCCTACTTTTTTTCCGGTTTGGTTAATTTTGGGTTATTATTGAATTAAGGTCCCAGGGTAAAGTTGGTCGCCCAATTGCGAAACTTGGCCAGTCGTCTGTCGTTTTTTGGCCTACTTTTTTCCGGTTTGGTTAATTTGGGTTATTATTGAATTAAGGTCCCAGGGTAAAGTTTGGTCGCCCAATTGCGAAACTTGGCCAGTCGTCGGTCGTTTTTTGGCCTATATTTTTTCTGGTTTGGTTAATTTTGGGTCATTATTGAATTAAGGTCCTGGGGTGGAAAATTTGGTATTCCATACTGGTGTTTGGTTAGTACCCCACTCAGCAATTCAGTTTATTTGAAAGTAAAATTTGCGTTTGATCAGTTTGGTTAAGTATTTCTGCCAATTCAGCTCATTTGGTATTGAGCCCAAGGGTTGTTTACATTGAAGATGAGTACATCTGAATTGAACAAATTTATAAAAAGGAGAAGTGCCTACAAAGGTCTAATTACAAAGGTCATTGCCACTATAGATTCTGCCATAGAGCAAGAGGATTTACGCTTAGTGACTGCGAAGCTTGCCATATTAGAAACTAAAAAGGTTGCTCTAAGTGAGGTAAATGTTAAAATTGAGGCTCTTATAGAAGAGGATGAAATAGAAAATAACATAATTTACTTTGAAGAGATTATTGATGATATGACTAACGTAGGCCTCCGAGCAAAAGAGTTTAGCAGCTCAGTACAGTTAGAGACCAGGTCTAATAATGAAACACAACACTCAACAAATGATGCTTGTGAAGTTAAGGTTAACAGATCTGTAGTTCAATTACCGAGGCTTGTACTCAAAACATTTTCTGGGAGTATTCAGGAATGGCAAGGATGGGCAGACAGTTTTCAATCAGCAGTTCATTCTAGTCAAGTGTTAAGTGCCGTGGAGAAGTTTAATTATTTGCGGTCCCTCTTGGAAGGGGAGGCAGCAAAGACTATAGCAGGATTAGCATTAACAGAGGCTAATTATAATGTGGCTTGGGATATATTAAAGAAACGGTTTGGTAAGCCAGAGATCTTAATTAAAAGCCACCTCCGTGCACTTTTAACTATACCTCCTGTTAATAATCCTAATAGTGTCAAGGAGTTACGGCAGTTACAGTATATGATGAATTTGAAATTAGAACTAGGTCTCTGGACAACTTGGGTGTAGGAATGGAAAAGTATGGTATAATGTTGGTTCCTACACTGGAGTCTAAATTGCCTAGCTCAATTTTGCTTGAATTAAGTAGGGGACACTCTGCAGAACATGTGTACAGTACATCCCCCTTCAGCAGATGTTAAGTCTTTTAGGCACAGAATTAGCAAGACGAGAGGGAGTTGAGTTTGCACAGTGGGATGGTAAACAAGAGGACAAAGGCAGGCACAGCACCAAAGTTTCCACAAAAAGGAATAGCCCAGGTACAGTGTCAGCTCTACATGCCTCCTCTGAGAATAAATTAAAGGGAATCAAGGAATGTATATTTTGCGAAGGCAACCACAAGTCATATAAATGTGAGGTGGCTGAGGCCTTACCCTTTGAGGAGAGAAAGGACAGGGTAACTAAGTCCACAGCATGTTTTAAATGTTTTTTGAAAGGTCATAGAGCAAGGTTTTGTAAGTTTAAAATTTTGTGCAAAAAATGTCATGGTTGGCATCAGCCATTATTGTGTGAAAACACTCTTAGTAGGCCTACCCCAGAAGTAGAGACATCAGTGGCACATGCCACTGCTATGCAAGGGAGTAAAAGTAAAGGGGGATTATTGCAAACAACTGCAGCCTTATTAATTGGGAATGAGGGAGAAGCTACTGTAAGAGCGTTGTTTGATAGTGGTAGCCAGTGTAGTTTTATTAAGACCAGAATTTCCAGAAAATTGAAGTTTAAAGAACTTAAGAGGGAAAATTTAAGAATTTCTGAGTTTGGGGGTTCCGTTCAAAACCGAACCAAATTTAAGAAGGTAGAAGTTCTGGTTAAAGGGTTGTTACCGCAAAGTCCCACTATCAAGGTCCAAGCTGTAGAGATTGAGGAACTTTGTGCTCCAGTCACTACTTGTTTAGATATGGCATGTGTCCAAGAATTGCAAGTTAAAGGAATTAATTTGGGCAATAATAAGTTTGAGGGAACAGAAGATATTAGTCTTTTGATTGGAGCTGACTATTATTGGGACTTCATCACTGGTAATATTGTCCGTACATCTCAAGGCCCAGTAGCTATTGAAAGTAAGCTAGGCTGGATGCTACATGGTAGTTATTGCAATGAAATGGAAGTTAAGGCTCTCTTTGTTAAGATTGAGGAGAACAGCCATGGTCTGGAAAGGCATTTGAAAGCATTTTGGGAACTTGAATCTATTGGTATAAAGGACAACCAGGCAAGTACAGTGAACAATGATGTTTTAGAGCACTTTGAAAAAGGGATTGGGTTTAGAGATGGTTGCTATGAAGTTGGCCTACCATGGAAGGATTCTTGCAAACCCGGTTCAAACCTTCAGCTAGCTAATCGGAGGTTGGAGACTTCATTGTACAGGCTAAGAAAAAATGAGGAGTTGTTAATTGAATACGATGAGGCCATCCTAAGTTATGTAAGGGAGGGCTATGCTGAAAGGGTGCAAGGTGAGCTGGTGAGCCAGGAGGCACATTATCTGCCACACCATGCAGTGGTACGGCGAGACAAAACTACCACCAAACTGAGGGTAGTTTTTGATGGCTCAGCCAAGGACAAAGGTGGTGTGTCCTTGAATGACTGTTTGGATGCTGGGCCAAATTTAAATGCAGATTTATTTTCCTTGTTACTGAGATTCAGGTTTGGTAGAGTAGCATTGACTGCAGATGTGAAGCAAGCTTTTTTGCGGATAAAGTTAAAACCAGAGGACAGAGATGCAGTAAGGTATCTGTGGGTGGATACGAAAGACTTGTTGGAAAATGAACCTAAGGTTCAAGCATATAGAATGAAGTCAGTGTTGTTTGGCCTCAGCTCTAGTCCATTTCTGTTGGCAGCTACTATGCAGTACCATTTTAAGAAATATTCTGAAGTCTATCCTAACACTATTGAACACATAAGGAAAAATTTTTATGTTGATGATTTGCTATGTTCCGTGGATAATACAGAAATGGCTAAACAGATATTCATGGAGGCTAGAGCTATAATGAGGGAGGCTGGCATGGAGCTCAGAAAATGGCAGACCAATCATTCGCAATTACAAGAGTTTATGAGTCATTCCTCTGTAGTACCTGATGCAGCAGAAAGTATTGAGGATTCTGGTATTAAGGAGTTGTGGGCAATAGACGCAAAGGTGCTAGGCATCGTTTGGCAGCAAGATGATGATTTGTTTACCTTCAATGGGAAATCTTTAGTAGAGCTGGCCGAGAATGAGACAAGGTGGACAAAACGTACAGCTCTTAGTTTGGCTTCGAAGGTCTTTGATCCTCTTGGATTCCTGGCTCCATTTGTGATAAAGTCAAAAATTTGGTTTCAGAGCCTCTGGGAAATTGGACTTGGTTGGGACCAAGAGTTACCTGATCATATGGTGGTAAGGTGGAAATATTGGTTCAAAGAATTGGCACATCTTGGAGACATTGAAATCCCAAGATGGTACTTTGGAGAGTTGAACAATAGTCCAGACAATTTGGAGCTGCACATCTTTTGTGATGCAAGTGAGGAAGCCTATGCGACTTGTATTTATATAAGAGGCGCATTGCAAGAGGAAGTAAGTTGCAGGTTGGTTGCTGCAAAGAGTAGAGTAGCACCTTTGAAAAGGCTTTCTGTTCCAAGGTTGGAATTGATGGGTGCTGTTATTGCTAGTCGGCTTGCAATTACAGTGCGAAAGTCTTTGGCCCTCTATGAAATTCCAAGCTATTATTGGACAGACTCCACTATAGTTTGGCACTGGTTAAGAAGTCAGGCAAGGAAATGGAAACCATTTGTTGCCAATAGGGTGGAGGAAATTCAAGCGCACACAGATCCCAAGCAATGGAAGCATTGTCCAGGCATCCAAAACCCCGCTGATTTACCAACACGAGGAATTTCGGTGAAAGATCTTTCACAATCAAGTTTGTGGTGGAATGGGCCAGAGTGGCTAAAACTTGGAAGTGAAAACTGGCCTTCTAATTAGCCTATTGTAGGAGAATGCCAGGCTGAAGAAGCATGGGTGAGTGAGGTGAGAAAATGCGCTGTGAACAGTTGTCAAGTTATGCAGCAGGACCCCATATTGAGGCTTGAGGACATTAGCAGTCTGAAAAGATTGTTAAGAGTGACAGCATGGATATATAGATTTACCAACAACATTAAGGGAGAAACAAGAAGGGAAGGAATTCTGAACAGTAATGAGATTCAGCAAGCCAGGAAATACTGGGTGGTATATATGCAGAAGAAAAAATTTGGTGAAGAGAGAGAATTGCTCACCAGCCATCCATTACAGGTTCTACCAACACATTCTGCGCTCAAGGGTTTGGATGTGTTTTTGGATCAGGATTTATTGAGAGTAGGAGGTAGACTACAGTTTTCTGGGCTTCCAGAGGAGAAAAGACATCCAATTTTGCTACCTTCTGGGGGGCACTTTGTGGACCTTTTGATCCTGGATACTCATCATAAGCTGTTACATGCTGGAGTTAGAGAAGTGATAATAGAGATTAGACAACAATTTTGGATTCTCAAAATTAGACAAGTAGTGAAAAAGGTCTTGCATAAATGTGTGGTTTGCAAGCGTTGGAGTGCAAAGCCTTATTATGAAAAGGTGGCTCCACTTCCAAGAGAACGGTGTGTCTATACTGCCCCATTTGATGTAGTGGGAGTAGACTTTGCAGGGCCAGTCTATGTGTATGAGCGAGGGGAGTCTAACAAAGGTTATATATGTCTTTTCACCTGTGCTACCACCAGAGCAATCCATTTGGAGTTGGTAAGCAACTTAAGTAGTGATGTATTTCTTTTGGCCTTTAAACGGTTTGTGAACAGAAGGGGTTTCCCAAATAAAATCATATCGGATAATGCAAAAACCTTCAAAAAGGCTGCAAAGGAACTCCAAGAAATTTGGTCCTTGCTAAAAGAGGAAGGATTCCAATCCTACTTTTCACACCAAGGGGTACAGTGGGAGTTTATTGTTGAGAGAGCACCATGGTCGGGAGGATTTTGGGAAAGGCTAGTGAGAAGTGTAAAGTGTCCATTAAAGAAACTTTTAGCTAATGCTCATTTGAGCAAAGAAGAATTCTCTACTGTTTTATGTGAAGTAGAAGCAATGGTGAACCTAATGAATAATGATCGATAATTAATGAATCAATAATCATTGATATCAATTTTTGATAAATTTCTACTTTAGGGGACACGGTGAATTTCGAAATAAATACACCACTCGATAGATCAGACGATTTTAAAAGCTTTTTCATCAATGAATTTTCCATCACAAATTGGATTGATTGCAACGAGTTAATTACACAGGCCCACTTAAGGCAGAGCCGTTTTGTACGATTATTCGGTCAATTTCAAGATATTTTTTGATGTCTAAAAAAACACTTACCTTCAGATGAGTGTACAGATTCGTTGTAGCATTGCTTGCAGCAGAGACTTCGTGTTTACACAGCAAGCAGGTGCACTTTACCTTATTACCGTCTTTAGATTTAATTTTAAAGTATTTTCCCTCAAACAGAGGGTGCACTAAATTGTTATCTGCAGATATATCACTGTTTGATTCACCGGATTTGCTTGTTGAAGCCATGACACGCACACGATAAAGAAATCAACCGCTTTCGACTAAGAGTGGCACACAACTGATTGAACTGACACGTTGAAACATGAACCATGCTGTACTACACTGTCGACGCGTCGTACTGTGCTAGTACAGAACGTGTATTAAACCAGTAAAAGTATTTACATTTTTATATTTTAAGTATTTAAATACATTGTATTTAAATACTCATTAAAGTATTTAAATACTATATTTAAATACATGAAAAACAATGTATTTATAAATACAGTTCTAAATACACAAATGTATTTAAATACGTATTTAAATACAAATGTATTTAAATACTGCCCAGCTCTGCCAACAAATATATATTAATTCCTACATAAAGATATATGATATAAACTTATAAAGAATAATAGTAAGATTATAAAGATTATACAGAATAATAATAATTTTCGGGGTTCTTTACCTCCTCCTTAACGACAAAGGTCATATGATAGAAGGGACCTACAGCTTTACGTGGGATCTAAACCAGGGGTCACTACATCATCTGACATAAAGGAAGCCGTGTTGAGGGGTGGCTACGACGTAGCCTAAATTTACAGAGGAACGCAAACGTCAACATACGACTAACATATCTCAGTACACAGTTTGAATACAATATGACGTAAAAGTACATTAAGATGCTAAAAGAAATTTTGACACATATTTCTTATAAGGCAATTTGTAAATAATGCATGAATTCGAAATGTATCTCGCGGAACAGAAACTTATAGTCCATATGAAAGACTTTAGAACACATGCAAGACTAAGAAAACGTATTCATAAATTGACATAGTGACAGATGCAAAAAAAAAAAAATAATACTTTAGGCAGCTTTATTGTGACATGGCTAACTAATATAATAAACAAATAAGTTTTAAGTGAAGGGGTTCAAATGAACGGATTCTTTTGTTAATTAATTTCTTCTAAACAAAGACACCTTTGAAAACAACTTTGGCAAAGGTCATCTTTGCAAATGAATCGGGAACACTTATGAATGAAAGGGGTAAACAGAGATTGTCTAATCTTCATATACACTTAAACACTCACACGCACGCACGCAAGCTGATTAAAGATAAGCGTACACGAAATCACACAACAGCGCATTCATGAAGTCAACATTGCTCCAAATGCGTCATCACTATAATAACTGAAAGTGTGAAGCTTTCAGAAACATTTTGAAAACACACACACACACACACACACACACACATAAGCGAGGTGCCGCATAAAAAAATTAATTAATCAGACCTAATTTAACCAAACCTTAGTGCCATTGAACCGAGGTCGTGATAAGTGTTTCGGATGCAAATGAGGGCTCGAACGCTGTTTTCTATTAAGTCATTAAATAATGAAGTATTGGATAATCTAATCTAGCCTAACCCTAACCACACTAAGCTAACCTAGCGTAACATAACCTAATCAGGACCAACATATCTATTTTTTCGACAATAAAAATGTTGCTAGATTACACCAGTACACATTTGAAAACTTGTCGATCGATTTTTACAAACTAGTTGGTGATTCTATATAATTTGAGTGCGCTGATCTCAAAAATATAGTTAGTTTTTCCCTATCACGTATGGTTTTATTACTACAGGGTGTGTCATAAATCCCCCATTTATCCCCAAATGTGAACCATCTTATCGAGACCAACATTGGATTGCACATGCCAAACCATAAATTTTGTTGTTATAGACTACAGTAACGCTTACATAATAATGTAGGGTAAATATATATAACAACCAGTCCCGTTCCCAGCAAAATACTCTCTCCCCTCCCATCAATGGGTGGTTAACATTTGGGGACAGATGAGGTATTACAACACCCCTTGTAGCACGAAATCTTTAGGTGATAGAGTAAAACCTAATTAAAGCAGAATTAAATAGCTCCTAGCTCTTGGACAAGCATATTGCTTGTTTATGAAAGAATAAAAAAATAACTGAAAGAAACAAAATGTATTTACCTTCTTTACTTGCAAACATTTCAGGACTTATTCCAAAGACTTAAGACTACGAAGGTAGATCTGACTAATGACGACTAAACCGGTGCTTCTTTGATGTTTTCTTATGCTGTGCGTTAGGCTGAATCTCGTTGCAGACACCAGCAGTAATCCGCCATCATATTTGTATGCCATCTTCCTTGATATCTTCTTTCCATGGTTTTGATGTCCTGGTGAAATCGTTCCCCTTGCTCCTCACTGACATCTCCGAGATTTTCGGGAAAACGGTCAAGATGCGAAAATAAGAAATGAACTTTCAGGCTCATGTTGCAGCCTAAGGCGCAAAACTTTTTAAGCATATTTTCCACCAGTCTTTCATAATTTTGGCTTTTGTAGTTTCCCAAGAAGTTTTCAACATCTTTGAAACCAAGCCATGCTTCTTTTTCTTTATTGGTCATTGTGTTCAGGAAATGATCGTCTGTCAATAACTTTCTAATCTGAGGACCTATAAAAACACCTTCCTTTATTTTCTCGTAGCTAATCTTTGGATATTTTGAACAAATGTACTTGAAACACTCACCTTCTCTATTCAATGCTTTGACATACTGCTTCATCAAGCCTAACTTAATGTGCAAGGGTGGTAGGAGGATTTTATTTGGTTCAACTAGATGTTCATGTAAAATGTTCTTTGATCCTGGGGTAAGATTCTCTCTAGGAGGCCAAGTTTTCCTCTTCTAGTGCTGGTCACGTGCTCGACTATCCCATTCGCAGATGAAACATGGCATCTTAGTGTATCCTGATTGCTGCCCAAGTAACATGCAAAGGACTTTGAGATCCCCACACAATATCCATCTGTGATTTTGATACTGAATTTTTTCCAGAAGCAGTTTCATGTTATCATAGGTCTCTTTTAAATGAGTAGAATGGGCCACTGGGATTGATGCATATTTGTTACCGTTGTGCAGTAACACTTCTTTTAGACTGGTTTTAGAGGAATCTATAAACAACCTCCAGTCACTGGTTTGGTATTCGATGCCTAGCTTGCACACTAATCCTGTGATGTCCTTGCAAAATACCAAGGGACCATCTTCTTCGAAAAAAGGCACAAAGTTTTTCTCACGATTTCTGTACCAAGCGAAGTATGTGTCGGATGCCAATAAATTGTTATCCTGCAATCTAGACCCCAAAAGTTCTGCAGAGTCCTTAGGCAGATTCAAATCCCTGACTAAGTCATTTAGTTCGGCTTGGCTTAATGGTTTAGGAGGATCTCGGTCAGCTGTTGGCTGTTCATAAACATCATCATTGTCTGGATTTGGAGCTGAATCAGAATCTGAATTGTATTGATCCAGACTCTCGGTGGGCGAAGAATAGGAACTTCTTGACCATGGGGTACCGGCCTTATTGCAGATGGAAGACTTGGGTATTGAAGGCTCTCTTTATTCTTTGCATTATAACCTTTAACATTGCAAGAACAGAAGTAGCAGTCGTCGGTATGGTTTCTAGGCTCGCGCCATACCATAGGGATCGCAAATGGCAAACTTTTCTTTTTACCTTTGCTCCAATTCCTTAGTGCCGCAACACACGTAAGACAAACCTTGTGTGAAGCCCAACTTTTGTCTTGATCTCCTAATTTAATTCCAAAATAAGCATGATAAGCTCTCTTAATGAAGGTCGTTACATTTGTCCTTTGTTTTACAACAACATGCCGACCACAAATATAACAAAATATGTCTGGACTATGGGTACATCCTCTAGAAGCCATTATTAAAATTTTAAAGACGTAATGTTAGAATTATCTATCTGAAAAATATGAAAAAACGAAATTAATTAAAGATAAAAAAGGTAAAAAATTACAAAACGCCCCAAAATTGTTTTGCTAATAACTTTAAAACTGTGGGTGATAGAAAAAAACTGGTAGCATTTTTTAATTCAATGCAGCGAACTGCTTCAGAATCACAACTCAAAATAAAGAAATCGATTTTCATGCAGACCGGTGTTATAGATAGTTTTAATATTCAAGGTAGCTACCAAAAGTGTTATCTCATAAAAAATACCCCACTTCATCTGTGAATTCACACACACTCAACCTCATTTATGCTCATTTGACTACACGCACACGCACACATACGAGTATCAGTATATGTTGAAAACATCTTATAATGTTAAATTTTAAGATGTTTTTAGCTAACTTTGAAGATACAGTAAATTATTTAAAATAAAATAGGCGTACATAAACTTTAATCAGAGAAGGTTGAAGTTTATAGTTTTACTGTTAATGAGAGTAAATAAATCAATCCAACAAAGCAGCGTAGTGGAGTTAATAAACAAGCAAACAAAATCTCTATTTCAGACTCAACAGGTACAAAAATTATACAAGTGGTTCATATATATTTTTAAGTAAGAGCTGACTAGAACAGTGATCACATAGGTCGAGGAAACACTATGAATAATGAACATACAATCGGCTACGCCAGTTTGAGAGTTGATGAGTCTAGTTGTGTAAAAGGATTTGATGTGTTTGATAACAATTACAGGAACATTTACTGGGGACAATCTAAGCAGGAAACAGACAGGAAATTGTGAAAACTTCAATTCAACTTTCTTCTTAACATTTTTTTATTTTAAGGTATGACGGTTTATAGTACTGTCAATTACAGGGTGATTTTTTATTCAAGAACAGTGAATAATAGCTTTCATGGTTTCATGGTTCTCGAATAAAAAATCACCCCGTATAAATGCATACCTTGTAACTTCTTAGCAATTCCATGCGTTGATCTCTCTTCACACGAAGGTCAAGCTTGTGGCCCCGCCTCTAGGCCTGGCTTGGTGCAGGAGCGGGCTACTCTCTTGCGCTCTCCATCGCACATAGTCAGGTACACTCGGTTCATCTGATACCGTCCTGAGCCAGGCATCTGGTCTTCTTTTGAAGATTTCAACTTTGACCACTGTGACTGGTTAAAAAGTCTTGGCCCCTGACAACCAAGCTATTTTCCTTTAGTGTTGAGGGTGTCCTTGTCTGGCCTTTAGTTTGGGAACACTACACATTCTGCCTTTCCTATTTTCTAATGTCGTTTGGATGGCAATTGGGTTTAGTTTGACGTTTGGTACCAGTTTTTCGATCATTTTCCATATGTAAATTATGGTGTACCTTTCTCTTCTTCTTTCTAGGGAGTACAGATTTAGTAGTCTTTCCCAGTAGTTGTATTCTTTGCGGCCATCAATCTTAGCTATGAAATTTCTTTGAATTTCTTCTAATTTATTAATTTCTTCCTTTTTGTATGGGGACGTCAAAACTGAGCATTCAAGTTTTGGTATGATCAGTGTTCTCAGCAGGGGATTCATTACTTTCTTGTCCCTTCTTTTAAAGGTTCTCACTACCTGTCCCACGACTCTCTTTGCTTTGTTTATCACTCTGATTTTGTGTCTCAAATTTCGCATCGTCGGTCATTATAACCTCAAAATCTATTGATTTCTTCCTTCTCTGAATTTCCTCTCTATCTGGAGCATAATATGCTATTTATTTTAGTTCCTCATTTGATCCATATCTCAAGAGCTGAAATTTCTCGGAGTTCAGTTTCATGTCGTTGTCTTTTGACCATTTGTATATTCTGTTCGTGTCCCTCTGTAGGGCCTCCACCTCTTCTGCATCACCGAATTTTCTGATGAGCTTTGTATCGTCCGCAAAGAATGTTAATATATTGTAATTGGTTACTTCATTGTCTATGTCTATTAGCATGTTAATGAATAGAAGTTGGGCCATTACTGTTCCTTGTGGTACTGAGCTGCGTACTTCCGATTCTGATGATGATATATCTTGGATTTTTACGACCTGCTGACGTCCTCTGAGGAAGCTGTAGATCCGTTTTCCGACTTTGTCTGCTATTCCCATATGTTTAATTTTATGTGCTGTTTTACCATAATCACATCTGTCGAACGCTTTAGCAAAATCTGTATATATGACGTTGTTTTCTTCATTGCTTTCAAGTGCGTCTAGGACATTGTTATAGGGCTCTATTAGTTGCGATAGGCATGATCTTCTTGATCGGAATCCGTGCTGGTTCTCATTGAAGTATGCGGGTGTAGCAATTTCATTTTTACAGTTTTTAATCAATAAGGCGTTCCAATTGTCCGGACCTACAGCCAAATGTGATTTCATTTGTCCAATAACTCACACTATATCTTCTGGTGTAAAATAAAAATCTGTTAAACAATCTCCTTGTAAATTCTTTTCAAAGAATACATCTCTGTCAGGTATTGCTTTGGTACTTTTTAGGGTACTGAAAACTGATTCATATTGGGCTCTCACTGTTTCAGATATTTCTTTTAAATCGTCGGTTATTTCATTATTTCCTTTCTTTAAGAACCCGAGAGTGGCGCGCGTTCTTGTTTTCTTTTTCTCATAACTATTAAAGTATTTTGGGGTTTCCTTATTACTTTTACCGCATTTTCCCCTCCCTCTCTGTATGACCCTTAATTAGGCTTGTATTTCCCTATCGATACTCTCCAGTTTTTCTTTTATTACTTCCCTAGTATTGTTGTCTGTGAGTAGTATGACCGCAAAATGGGAGAGTGCAAGAATGTTGAAATGCAATGTTGATCACTATTGCAAAGAGGATGCTGCAAGGGGCTATGCAACAAATGGGGATGTTGCAATGGGTTATGCAACAAAGGGGAGGAGAGGGGTTATGCAATGAAGGGGGAGGGGGTTATGCAACAAATCAATGCTGCAAAGGGGAAGGGTTATGCAACACGTTAATGCTGCAAAGGGGGGAGGGAGCTTTGCGGGGAGAAGGGAGGATGACCTCCCCCCAAAGAGGTAACCTTACCCTAAGAGAGGGAGAGAAAGGAGAAGGAGGAGGGGTGTTCGCCTGGCTCCAGCCAGACGCATAATGAGAATTCATCCGAGCGCCCGTTCTCTTATAAGGTGTAAATCCGCCAGTTGGCTTAGAAGGCGTAAATGGCTTGTTCAGGTGTACATTATTAGGGTTGAGTTGCCAGATTGCGCTATTTATTTAATTAAAGCATATATTCTTGACGGTTCGCTTAGAAATCCGTCAGTCGGTTTAGAAGGCTTAATCTGGTTTAGTAAGCGTAAATAGTTTGTTCAGGTGTACATTATTAGGGTTGAGTTGCCAGATTGCGCTCTTCAGATATTCTTGACAGTTGGTTTAGAAATCCGTCAGTCGGTTTAGAAGGCGTAACCAGCCATTTGGTATACATATAATTAAATAATTTAGTTTATATATACAACCAAAAGAATTAAATAAAACATCATTACATCATTCTGTTTATTTAGACGAATTATTGGAATCAATTTCATGAAATATATAGAAAATAAATATACAATCCTATACAAACGATGGAATATATATGATCAAAAAATAAAATAAAAAATAATAATACTATAAGAAATACGAACGAGGAATATATATATAACCAAAAAAAAAAAAAAAATATAATACAAAACGATGGAGTATAACCATCAATATAGCAGTACAAGATAAATAAATAAATAAATAAATATATATATATATATATATATATATATATATATATATATATATATATATATATCACACACACACACAATTATATTAAAGAATTAAATATATTGAAAATAAATGAACATCAAAATACATTCACTTTGTTCTACTGCGCTTAACTAAAACACTAAACTCGCACGTAATCGAGTCTACAGTCACATCATTGTTGCTTTGCACTACGCAGTAAATACAATTTAACATTATTTCACCGCTCAAGTTATAGGGATACCTATACTCGATGTAAATGGCCTTTATATCGTTCAATACTATTTTTGTGCCTACTTTAAATTTGGTTAGCAAGTTATCGTTAAACACGGCTAGAATACATTCAAAAGCACGCACAAAGAGGTCATCGTTAGCCACAACATCATTATTAAATACTAGTTTATAAACTCCTTTCCAATCGATGGTTTATTCTTACCGACCCGAGCTTTTCAATCGTGAACTCTTCTTCACACTGCATAGCGGCAGTTGAAATAATCTAAGTCGTTACGACAGCTGCTCATTATATGAAGAAATAGTTCTTCAGGGTGAACGGTGTAGATGAGCTCAGCCCTGTACCGCTCAAGCGCTTTGTACCAAAGTTCATGATATTTCAATGAGTCTAGACCTTTTAAATAAGCATCCAGCTCTAGACCATTCTCGCCGTGTTCAGTCCTACACTCGGTAAACCCGTCGAGCAGAGCTAACTCGAATGTTATGCCATCCTCTACAGAACGAGAAGCTGCTGCGGCTGTGGAGGATGTACCCGGAATTGAACAGGAATAAGGGGGTATATTTTATTCGAGGAAGGTACTATTGTGGGGGTTGTGTCGTAAGACGTAGAGGGTTGGGGCTCTATTACTGGGAGTCTAACAACCGGCACAATCCTGGCACGCTTTATACCTGACGTGGAGGGCTCTTCGTCATGCCTCCGCTTTGAATTGTCGCGTGCTACAGGTATCGTTGGTGTGGACTCAGCAATGGGGATGGAGTCTGTGATCACAACCATACTGCCGTCGGGGTCATCTGTAATATCGATGATGGGTTGCTGTACCTCATCGTCATTCACGGTTCTGTGGGAGAAGAGAAAAACAAGATTATAGAATATAAGGATTATTTATCACTTAAATATTTATTATATTTTGTAGATGACCCACTTAGGAGTGTGACGTGTTAGAAATGGATTCTGTAAAAAAATTCAGGTTCACGAGCCCATCCACATGTATTATATCTGGACCTACAGGATGTGGTAAAACTGTGTTTATGCATAAAATCATTAAAGAAAAGGGAGATGTTCTCAAAATTTGTGCATAAAGTTATATGGTGCTATTCGACGTATCAATCAGTGTTCAACGAGTACCAAGATGATATTTTGTTCCACAAAGGTGAATATGATGTTAATTCGTTAAAGGGAAATGAACATACAGTCATTGTAATTGACGATCCCATGTTGGAGATGGATGAAACGTTTGCCGAGACATTTACAGTGTTCTCCCACCATCTTAACATAAGCGTGTTCTTCATCAATCAGAATCTATTTTTCAAAAATAGATATATGCGCGATGTGTCGTTAAATACACAATATCTAGTCTTATTCGCGCAACGTAGAGATATATCACAAATTGGGGTATTAGCCAATCAAATGTTCCCGAATCAGCTTAAGGAGTTTTTGGAAGTTTATAAAGAAGCTACAAGCCAGCGTTACCGATATTTTCTTTGCGACCTTCATCCGCGAAACACGTTTAGGGTGCTTCTAAAAACGAATATATTTCCAAACGAGCCTGAAACGGTGTATATTCCAGAATGACAACGAGGTTAAAGAAATACCATGAATTAATAAAAACCTATCAGCGACTGCCCCGAGCAATACAGCAGATGTTTGCTAAAAATATCGACTCAGACCTTTCAAATTGCAATGTATCAGTAAAACTCCCTCAGAAGGCTCGCCTACGCCGTTACAAGAACATAATACGTGCACTCGCTCGTAAAAGTCAAACTGTGGGGTCCTTTAATGACTAGATTAATATAATGAAGAAAGTGGTAGTGATTCCACACGAGGTGTATGCTTCACTGCAAAGTTCAAAGAATCCAGACACGGATCTAGATCCCCGTAAAAGCAGGCTTAAAAGAATGGAAAGCGAATTGTTAGCCCTATTAAACAGTGAAAAAACACCTGATGCGAAAAGAATCTTATACCAAGAAGCTCTACAGAAATTTCTTCACGAGTATACTCGAAAATTATAAGAATCCGACAGAGATTCCCGTGGTTATTAGGCACAGCACGGAGAACGATGGGCATGGTGACATAGGGCCTGTGTCCGACGATAGAGCTGACAAACCAAAGATTAACGGGTTGGCCACAAACATATCGAGTATGTATTAAAAAGCACCCTCCCACATACATTGAGGAATAAAGGTTTATCTCTTTATAATCTATTGAATGAGGATCCCAACATACAATGGACCGATACAGGTGAGATCATTGTGGAAGGAGCAAAGGTACAGGGATCGAATATCGTAGACATCGTCCATGATTTCGTGAGAAAGTGGGATAGGCCCTCACCATCAGGATGGAAGCATATTAAAGCAAGACTATAACAAATAAATGTCCCCAAAACAATGATAGGAAATCTGAACAGGTTAAAAGACTTGGAACACGCATCGCACATGACACAATTGAAAACGCCATCACCCCCGGCGATAACACCTCTGAAGAGGTGCCACGTGCCTCTAAAATACGCAAATGGCTAGCATATTAAGAAGACGCTATTATGACATTTCTAGCACAGCCTTTTACAGAGGCGTAGATAGACTGTACAGAAGTGTTTACAATGATGGAGTAGAGAAAAAAGATGGTGAGAGTTTTTTGCTGGAGCAGGACGCTTATACACTTCATAAGCCTGTGAGAAAAAGGTTTAAAACAGCCAAGACAACATCTGCTTCGATAGTCAGTGTATAACGATGGTTACCGCTACATCCTATTCATAATATATGTATTCTCTAGATATATGCGGCTAATTCCTCTGAAAAATAAATCGCCTGAAACAGTTGCTAAAACCACGAAAACGTTGATGTTGAAAGAAAACAGGGTTCCTGGCTATTTTTGTACGGATATGGGGAAAGAATTTATAGGCCAAACTTTTCAGAACATGTTGACAGAGTTTAATATCAGCTATTACACTACCAATTCTATACATAAGGCAGCTTTAGCTGAAAGAGTTCAACGTACCATAAAGGAACGCATTCACCGCTATTTTACACATAAAAACACATACAGATTTCTAGACATTCTGGAATCATTGGCCTCATCCTACAACCGCTCACACCATCGCACGATTGAGACAACACCTAATGAGATTTTAGAAAGAGGTGCGCGTACAGAGCCTGATGTGAGGAGAGATGGAACACCACCACCACATTCTGCACGTTTCAAAATCAATGATTATGTAAGGCTGTCGCGTTCGGGAAATAAATTTGCGAAGGGATTTGAGCAAGGATGGACACGTGAGAGTTTTAAAGTTAGGGCTATGAAATCTAAAGAAGAGATAATGTTGTATTACGTTGAAGATTTGAATGGGGAAGAAATCGCAGGGGGCTTTTACCGCGAGGAGTTGCAGAAAATGACATTTAATTTAGGAAAAAATGGGTTTAAAATTGAAAAAATTTTAGGAAGCAAAGGTTCAGGAAAGAGAAAAATGTACCTGGTGAAATGGCTAGGATACCCAGAAAGCTTCAACACACCTTTATAAAAGCTGATGCAATAATGACGCTGAAATAGTATGTAACATGGCGCTAACCATTTCTACGTCACACACCAATCCTCCTCATCCCTCTCTGTACACTCTAATAACACACTAGCCAACTTTGTAACAGAACTCCATGAACCCATTGAATTGAGTCGTGATACGTATGAGCTGGGTATACGCGAAATTCAGTTGAATACCCTTTTTTTAAGTATTGATTATAAAGAACCCCTTTTTACGATTCTTAGAGACTGTAATGAGTGTGAAAAAGCCAGGGTAACTCGGGATGAAACCATGCGTACCACCCAGACTGGGTATGCACAGTATTACAGTACAGAAGTAACACTAGGGCAGGGTCACTATGGTGAGGCCGAGGATGTTGTGAGAGACTTAAACGTAAGTTTAAAATGCTCAAATCTTACGGGCGATTTAGTATACGAAATCGTAAACAATGATCCCCATGCATGTACTGTGGCCCTAAAATCGCAGGCTAACCGAAATATTAAAGACCAAAGAGTTCAAAATTATGACCAATGGAGATATCGATCAGTCATCCAAAGAGATACATTTGAAGAGGCACAACACGACTTGTCCAGCCTAATGTATCAGTTGAAATTGGAAAAAATGGTTGATGGCTATAAACCCCAAGACATGTGCTAAATTTACAGCAATATAGTGGAGCACCAGTTTGTTGGGGATACCCAGGCACGCCTGCTGCGCACAGTTCACATCCCCAACCATAGAGGAAGGAATTTGAGTATTGCATATGACAGGCCCCATTATGTGAATGTCGCAGCTAATCTAATAACCAATATCTCAATATATATAAGAACGATTGAAGGAAAAAATTTCCCATTCGGTAACGGGAACTTAACAGTGAAGCTGCACTTTCGACGCACTGAGTTATAATGGCCAGAGAACCTTTCACAGTCTATCGAGGTATGAGATACCAGCGTGGTAGTGGATTTTGATCCATTTTTTCAACCATACTACATACGGCTGTCCCCTTGCTGAAGAGGGATGCCAGATACCTCGGGAGGAAAGCGCTACAATCAGGTCTTAGCACGGCAGAAGACATATTGGCTGGGGCTAAACCTAAAGAAGCTCTAAAAAAACACTTAAAGCATACACGGGACGAAATAGTCAAAGATGCAAAGAGAAAAATGCGTGGTGGTGGGAAGAAGAAGAGGGCTGTCTGGAAGAAGGGGTTACCACCACGTGGCATTAAACGTAAAAGGATATCAAAAAAGAAGTGTTCTAAGCGAAGGAAACCTATCGTTGACCATTTTCTTGATTGATATAAGCTAAGGACATTGATCTAATGAATCATAGTTTGTTTACTACTTGTCGCGAGAGGAGGCACTGTTTCTAACTCGTCATGGCACGCTTCATCCATCCGTGTAGTTCACGCTGTTGTAAATCGGAGCTGTCCCTCTTTGACATGCCTCCAACTCAATTTTCTATTGAACACAGTGACTTTATTACAGTTAACCCTTTAAACACAATTAGTTCCCCGAGTGCCCCTATAGAATTCGTGATACCCAGCTCAGGCCCTTACTTTTTTGATCCAAGCTGTGTGCACATGTACGCTAAACTACGTATAGCCCATTCTGATGGAACGGACTGCGATGACAAATATGCTGTATACCCTGAAACAAACTTTCTGCATTCCATATTCAACCAGTGTGACGTATATTTAAATCAGGTCAACATATCGGCAGGCACGGGGTACTATCACCTACGAGCCTATCTGGAAAATGTGCTAAACTTTTCCAAAGAAGCGAAGGACACCTTTTTAAGGGCCGAGGGATATTATCAAACTAAAGACGAAAGCAGTATAAAGGACAAATTTAAACATCCTAAAAAGAAGATATACGAGTGTTTTGGACGCCTGCATACAGATTTGACATTCCAGGAGAAGTTGCTTGTGAATGGGGTAGATATAAAAATAAAGCTCACCCGCACGAATCCTGAGATCTGTTTAAATCTGAGAACTGATCAAGAAGAGGGAGCAAAACCCGTTGCGATTCACATTATGGAGATATACCTCAGCGTACGGCGAGTGAAACTGAGTTCACCAAAACAAATAGAAATTGAGAAAAATTTACTATACGCCACAGTAAAATACCCAATTAACAGAGCACAGATCAAACTATACATGGTGTGAGCAGGGTTGGCCTCGAAACAGATAGAAAACATCGCCCTGGGAAATCTACCGAAAAGGATATTAATTGGAATGCAGGTCCATGCTTCGGTGAATGGAAAATATAAAAAGAGTGCCTTTAAATTCGGGAATTTCGGCCTTAAAAATATAACTCTGTACGTCAATGGCATTGCGTTGGGAGGGGCTATGGATATGGATTATCCATCAGACGCTGTGTTAACGTTTTGCGCGAGAGCATATAGTAATTTGACCCATATTGCAGGTGCTTGTGATGAGCTCGGGATTGGGATAACGCAGAAAGAATTCATCGATCAATTTAACCTTTATCCGTTTGACATCACACCTGACTTATCTGCTAGTGTAAATACACACTTAAGTCCACAACAGAGTGGAAACACAGTCAGGTTGGAATTCGCCAAGCCTATAGACGCACCTATAAGTGTACTAGTATACCTCGAGTTACAAGCCCTAATAGAAATGACAGATTTAGGAGCGTTGTCACTGATTTTTAAAATGGATACGAATGCATTTCAGAGAGTAATGAATAGTGAACGAATCACACGTTCCAAATTTATCGGTGTGTTTGCGAAGAATGAAACATTGAAACTGCCAACTACGAGATACTGCGGTAGCCTTATTGTGAACACAGATGTTATTATAGTGAAAGGATTCATTGGTTTGCAATCTATTTTAAAAATAGGGACCGCCTTTAATATTTTGATTCACTCGGTACTCAGCCCTGGAGTGACTCTGTTATTGTAAAATTTCTCGAGCAGATGCATATCCCCGAAGTTATATAGAATCCCTTCCGGCTATAAGAATATTTTAGTAATACTTGTGGGATGTACTGCCTTTCATTTCTCATGCATATTTCACGTGGTAAGGAATTTATAAATTTTTAAAAATTATTCGACCCGTGTCACACTCAACGAAATGACGAAATGGTATGCAGACAGATAAAAAGCCGTTTTCCGATTATGCGCACTCGTTGTATAATATGGTTTCGTTCGTGTATATATACTGTGTGTGTGTGTGCACACACACACACATATATATATATATATATATATATGTATATATTCAATAATGTTAGTTTGTATATTCCGTAGTTTATTTAAGATGGTTATTGCACTAAAAACATGATTTCTTTCATTTAATAAAGTGATGAAAATACATTGTGTCTTCTTCCCCGAAAACAAACATCGAAACAAAAAAAATACTTACACTATTTCGTTAATGATGTGACAATCGCTGGGTTGACTGCTCGGTAAATCTTCTATCTCCGTATTCAGGTTCACGATATGCGTTTCTTCAAAACGAAAAGATTGTATAACACGTGTCAAATCCTCATCGGACCTTAAAGGAGAAAGAATAATTAATTAGTTCATACTGAAACTTTTTTAATAAAAACCCAATTGTTTAAAACATAAGCAGAGTATACATATAGTAAGAGTATTACAATGTGACGATATCTTTGAACCGCTCAGAGAAGTTCCTTTAAGAGAAAATGCGAATAACATTTATTATGGAATTTATAAAAATTTTTAAAACATGCAAAGGATTGCTATACTGTAAAAAAAATTCAACGAATCAAAACAGGACTTCAGCATAATATTAATTGCAAACTAATCTATAATTTCGGATACCTACTATTTAAATGAAGCATTTTTAATGTGATGAGATGAATTACTAGAACATTCCATATATATGATGAAATAATCCAGAACAGCGCTCTTTCTCCTAATGACAGGCACACTAAATAAATAACAAGTTCGCGAATAATTGGCTACAAAAATAAAATTACAGGAACATAATTACTTACATTTCTACGGCAGTCCCTTGCGTCGGATCGTAAAGAGCGTCATTGCAAATATCATTAGCGGTTTGCGTTGGAAATAATCCATCCCGGTCGGCTGCGTTATAAAGATTAATTGTAGACACCGCTGCAATGTCTCCATCTTGATATTAATCCGGTAAACTGTAAAGTTTTTGAGTCATAACGGAGGGAATGTTTATTCACTGGTGAAAATAACTACTGTGATTCCCAGCTGAAAATATTTCCTTTTATATGCATGATCCCAAAGCACCACCCCCAAAAGACTAATAGGCGGTTCGTAAGTTTGATGATTGGTTGTCAATGTAACTGGGCGGGACTATGTTAAATTTTGTGTACCAATCGTAACACCGATATAACAGGTCCACGGTTTGGACGTCCTGATTGGTCGACTAATGGTGTCTTTATCTTTTCTCTGTAGATTTAATGCTCACATCTCAAGGTGTATTGCCACTTGCAATCTCTACCACGATGATTTAAAATATTTGCAATATTTGTTGCGCTCATACTATTCTCGTTTTTCTCATTTTAGAACCCACCTCTTATGTAATATCCCTCATCTCTTTGCAACATTGATCAACATTTGCCAGTTGCAATCTCTATCACGACAATATTTTGCATTATTGTTATTTGCGGTCATACTATTCGATCCTCAACTTTGATTCATCTATTGGGCTTGACTTTATACTTGCTAATTCTCGCGTAGGAGTGAGATTAAATTGTGTTTAGTTCGTGAAAATGAATGTCTGGTTGGGCTGGTAGATAAATGAGTACCCTAGGTATCCTAGTGATTACGACGCTGGGCCGCTGGTCGGGGGTTGAGAGATCGAGTCCGAATAGTGACTGTGTAATTCCTTGGTACATACAATTCCCGATGAACCGGATGTACCTATGTGAGGTGGAGAGTAAAACAAAACCAACTCACTACTTCATCAGATCAACTCGAGAGGAAGGGCGATAAGCTTAATCTTCGTGAAATGAGGAATCATCGCACGTAATAATAATAATAATAAACTTTTCCATTTTTTCATTTTCATTCATTCATTTCAATAACAGAGACAATGTAAAGTTTTAACACAACTATGAAGAAGATACCACACAAATTACACGCAAAGAAAAATAAAATAGAAAATAGATTTATATATAAAATGAATGTCTGGTTGGGCTGGTAGATAAATGGGTACCCTAGGTATCCTAGTGGTTAAGAAGCTGGGATGTTGATTGGAGGTTGAGAGATCGAGTCCGGGCAATGACATTGTAATTTCAGCCGCCCGTGCTGGAGTGTAGTTCGGATTCAACGTTAAACTTAGGTTTAAGGCGGGTGACAAGCTTGATCTTTGTCAAAATGAATAATTCGGGGAGAAGCAAAACCGATTTAGCTTATTATTACTAGTGTAATTTGCATCACCCTTATATATATATATATATATATATATATATATATATATATATATATATCGTTGCATATGGAAATATGGTAAGGAAATTCATTACTTAATCAAAGGCTAATTTAGCCTATAAATAATTTGTTCATGGAAAACAAAACAATCACGTGATGCTTATGTATATACAATACAATTTAAATCATTAGTAATCACAATATTGAAAACAATAAATATGAGTCGAGAGAGGTTCTCTCTGTGTGGTATTGGACGGATTTAGGTCAAGTGGACTTTTGCGGTCAACTTTTTTGATCGACGCTTCACCTGTTTCGAGTTTATACCGTTAGATCTTCTTCCTTTCCTCGAATAAAAAGAGAAGTTGTTTTAACGAATGCCTTCCTTGTCTTTCGAATTATAGGTAAAATGAATATTATTCTTAGAGAACATTTAAAATGTTTATTGTTAATTTTAGTATACTGTAAAGAATAAATGAATATTAAGATGAACGAAAAAAAATGTACGAAACTGAGAAGACACATCTTGTATATATATATATATATATATATATATATATGTGTGTGTGTGTGTGTAAAAATGAACCATAAATAATTCCCATATTCCTATACTATCTTATTCTTCATGTAATTCTTGCATTCATTTATATAGTTCTTGTATCCATTTTAGAAAAAAGTATCCATTTTAAAAATTCATGTGTTATATGGTTCATGTATTTATATAATCCTGTATATTCTTATATATTTAACTTTATATAATGCCATACTCATATGTATGTACGTGTGTGTATTCATTTTTACATAAAGACCAAAATCGCCCAACGCGAGTTTGGATAAAATTTTGTATTTGTTTTCTACTTTGCCAAATAATTGGTGACCTGTTGTTTTTTTTTAAATCTCATAATCATTTTTTTAGATTTCGCTTAATAAGGAATCCTGCTTAAGCTTTGCAATGTTCATGTTTTGTATACATTCTCTTTCGTTATAAAAGATGAGATCATGTCTTGCCTAAGCATTTAAATTGTACATCTTAAACCTTAAAATTTTACTCATATGCATATTTTAGTGTAAAGATGCATAGTCGGATTTCCACTTTTAGTTAACTTGGCAGATCATGATAACATCAGATCTGAAAAGTCGCGGTTTAAGATAAAAATATGGTTTCATCTTCAAATATTTTGTTTACTCGTTCAAGCCTTACCACAGCTAAAAAATTTACTTTATTTTCGAATATTGTGCAAAAAATAATGCAGCCTTTAGCATTTAATAATAATGATGTTAGCAGTTTTGGAGTATATAAACCCCGGTAAAAATCTTCCATTGTCATTAAGAACTAGATTCAAAGGCTGAGCACCACCTGTAACTTTTTGCAGTAAAATCCAGTAAGAAATAGTCTTTATCTTCTCCTTCGAGCCTTGTTCTCTTCAGGAACTTAAGTCAGTCAAATTCCCCGATACGATAATAGAGAATCCGGGAATCTTCAGAGAAAATTTAGTAAATCTACCAGAGTCCTCCGAGCCACTATAGAAGAACTCGGAGAGTAATATAGAAGAAAACTACTACAAGTCACACATCCGTTGCTGCCACCTAACTAGAACCCCCGTCGACTTCGAACCAACCCAGGCCATAGACGGAGGGGTTAACAACTGGCGACCCTTTAACCAGGATCTTCACGACTGACAACTTCTGCATCCAGGATTCTTCCAGTCTTCCAGACCCTGGAACTAGAACCAACACCCAGTTGACCGGCGTGTCACGACTTCTAGTTCGCCACATCCACCCTTGAACCGGTGCGTCACGACTCCAAGTTCTCCACGCCTAGTTTTCATCCAAGAACAAGTGGCCAGCAAGACACGCCTTCAGGACACGTCTCTAAGGATTTCGCCGTAGGACCTAATTAGACCTAATTAGGACCTAATTAGAACACATTAATAAGTACCTTCACATATGAGCGATTCAGACGGTGCGCTTTCTGACATCGAAAATTTACCTACACCCATTTTTCCACCTACCCCGCGCCCTTCAAACATACTCCCAAACACACACACTTCAGATCCAGAACAAGCCAATATGTCTCAGTCTCAAACCCCCGCCCCAGCATACATTAACTTAGGCAGACTAGTAAACCTTCCCCATACTGTTTTAATTTTTAAGGGGACCATAGATAATCGCTTTGTTGAACCAACCGTAAGACCTTGGATTGAATCTTTAGAGCAACATTTCTTACGCGAAAACATCACCGATGATGATATAAAAATTAGGGAAGGAAAAAGATTTATCGACCCAAAGAAGGGAATGCCCATGACACAGTCACCTACGTCCCATCAATTAGCGAAGCTACAACATGGGACGATTTTAAACAAAACTTATTAGAATTTTTTAAAGAAATAACACTTGCACAACCCTTAGCCACGTTAGAAGCAGTCTTCCAAGCTAAATGGAAAAAAGGAACACGAAGATTTAAACAAGTTTATTAGACGAACACATAAACTCGTAGGAGAAGCCCTCCGTGCCGCTAAAAATGCGTGTGACATTACTTTCACTTCGAAACAAAGAAATCTATAGTAGCAACAACTATTTACCAAAACCTACCCGGAGCACCTAAAAAAAAGTTTCAGGAGTTTTTAAATGTTGACAAACCTGTAAGTGTAGCCATAAACAAAACACGGGAACATTACCCCGATTTAGCAAACCAGAACTACCGAAAGGGTAGAGAAACCCCTGTACATTACATTCAACAGCAGCAGCCAACACCAACAGCACCAACAGCAACAACAACAACAACCCTATAAATCGAGGCCAATGCAGGGAACACCACCCCAGAAACAAGCTCCACAAACCCAGAATACACGCCCTCCTCCACAGTGTTTTAACTGCGATAGCTTTGGGCACATGATAAGTCAGTGCAATTATCCCTCTTATTGCTCCCACTGTCACGAACATGGTCATCGCCAAAAGTGTGCTGATAAAGCCCCTGCAGGGTATAGACCCCACTTTCAGAAACCAAACCACCCACGTTCCCAAAACGTATCCCAAAAGTCAGCCAATCCCCAGAAACCAGTCCATTCCCAGCCTCAATCGAACCACCAACCCAATAGATTACGGCCACAGGGTCAACCACACACTTACCCCATGTACAAACCTCAGTACAACCAGCAAGGTCAGCTAGTTCGGTACGTAGAAGTACCCGTGGAGGAATCATTTTTCCCAGAGTACAGTTTTCAAGAACACCCTCCAGCGTATGGTAATCCCGTAGAATATGACCCAGGTCCTCCCATAGAAGACCATTCGAGCCCTTTTTTGGACCCTACTTTGGAGGCAACAGTTCAACCTCCTCCCTCCTAAATTACAGTAATGAACCCAGATACGCACACAAACTCCCCATCAGGATAATAGGTGCGGACCTCCTAGATTTAATAATAAATTGTAGCACTGATAACCAAGATTTAACTGCTCTCCTAGATACAGGAGCACACGCGACGTTAATTAAGAAACAATGTGTAGATGAATTATTAGAGCGTACAAATTACAAATATGAACTTAAGGCACCATCCTGCCAACTCAGAGGAGTTACGGGCACACCCATACCTACATACGGAGAAATTGAGTTGTATTTAGAAGTTGGAAACGTGGTATACCCCGCGAAATGTTGTATCGTGGATACAGTCGCCACCTTTCAGACAGATATCCTACTAGGTATGGATTTTTTTAACCGGAATCAATGGGAGATTTACCCAGCCGGAAAGTTAGTAAAGTGTCGAAATAGGACACACCATCTCCATGAGAATGACAAACAGCTTAATGCTAATAGAATTAGTTCAGTTCAGATTTCCGAAAGAAATAGGAAACCCCCTCCACTTGATAGCAGTTCAAGTCAGCCAGTTGCATCCAGAGGGACAACTGCTCCAGAAATCAGACCCCAGGGTAATCAGTTCCAGTTGTTGAATCCAGTTGGATCAACACAGTCAGTTGCCAGTCAGCCAGTTTCCAGTCAGCCAGTTTCAGTTCAGCCAGCTTCAGTTCAGCCAATAAGGCAAATTTTAGTCGCCGAACCAGAGTCAGATTCACAATTTTTCATATGCCCTACCGAGCATATAACAGTAGCACCTTATGAGAAGATTTGTTTCCTAGCAAAAATAGTCGACAGTCAAGGAAAATTATTAGAATCAGAGCGTACTCTGATTACCGACAAAAGTAATTTCAAAAGAGATGTTCTTATTGCCTAAGTCCTTAGTCAGAGTCAGAATTCAGCTATCCCTGTTGTTTGTTTAAACAAAGGAAAAAGTCCTATAGAATTAACTTCAAATCAAAAAATAGGAACTGTTTTCACAGTAGAAGTAGATTCAGATTTCCCCATCAGTATGATAAATCGTGTTTCCAGTTCCTTAGAATTAAATCCTTCAGTATTAAAAGAAGAATATAAGAAATGTCTGGAGCACTCCCTTCAGGAGTCACCAGCTTTACAGGATCTCAAACTAATGGAATCACTTCTCGATTTCCTGATAAGAAATAGAGATGTGATTGCCCTAAAAGGAGATCCTCTGGGCCGAACTAATTTGGTCCCTTTTGAAATCAAGTTGGAACCCAATTCCAAACCCATTTTCATTCCTCCCTATCGGGTTCCACATTCCCAATTAGTCACTATTGAGGAACACATCACGGACATGTTGGAGCAGGATGTCATTCAGCCTTCAGCTAGTCCCTGGTCCGCTCCTATGATTCTCGTCTTCAAAAAGGACGGAACATCTCGCCCTTGTATAGATTTTAGACGCCTGAACAACATTACCATCCCAGACCGTTTCCCGATTCCAAACATGCAGGAAACAATTCTGAACGTAGGGAAAGCGAACCTTTTTTCATCCCTCGGTTTAGCATCGGGTTATTGGCAAATGGAGGTCAGTCCCGAATATCGGGCATTGACTGCTTTCTCCACTAACCGAGGCCATTACGAATTCCAGGTTTTACCTTTCGGAGTCCGAAATGGGCCTGCTAATTTCTCTAGGTTGATGAATATAGTCCTTTCCGACCTATTAGGTGTCGAAGCTCTCGTTTATCTTGACGATATTATCGTCTACAGTTCGGACATAAAAACACACTTTCAACGCCTTCAGAATGTGCTATCACGCTTGAGAAAAGCACACCTTAAACTGAAGCTTGCAACGTGCAATTTTTTACAAGAATCCCTGGTATACCTAGGATTCCTACTCTCGTCCGCAGGAATTAAACCTGATCCAGCCAAACTCGAAGCCCTGAAAAGGTACCCTGTACCCAAAACCATCGACGACGCCCGTGCATTTATTGGTTTTGTCGGACTCTATCGGAACTTTATACCCCAATTTTCAAATATTGCTAAACCCATTACTAATTTGTTCCAGAAAAATTTGAAATTTAACTGGGAATCCAATGACCAACATGCCTTTGAAACTTTAATTAATGAACTAACCTGTCATCCCATCTTACAATATCCTGATTACACAAGACCCTTCATCATAGCCACAGATGCTTCCTCCTATCGACTAGGAGCCGTCCTGTTACAGGACGTAGACGGTGTGGAATTACCCATTGTTTATGCCAGTCAACTTCTCTCTGCACCTCAACGGAATTATTCCACTACTGACCGAGAGGCCCTAGCGGTATATTGGGCTTTGAAAAAATTCCGAAATATCGTCTATGGCTACGATGTAACCATCAAGACTGATCATAAACCACTCACGTACATCTTCAAGGACAAGCTACTTGAAGGACGATTGAGTAGATGGGCTCTGTTGATTCAGGACTTTGCGGCAAAAATCGTATACAAACCGGGAAAACTGCAAGTTATTCCAGAGGATTGTCGAGACTCAAGCCCGACGCCCAATTGAATAAAATAGGAATTCTTCCTGTGTTCGACTACGAGTGTCTGCAATACTCCCAACAACAGGACCAACACACCCAAAACCTTCGGGCGCGCCTGGAACAAAAGGAACCATCGAAGGTAAAAGAACAGTACAACCTCAAAGATGGGCTCGTACATTTCAGGAACGAAGATGGAAATGACCTCGTGGAGATACCAAAGGATCTCGTCGATATAGCCATTGGACTTTGTCACGACTCACCTTTGTATGGACACATGGGGCCGGATCGCACCATCAAGAGTCTTTTGGAGCGGTACCATTTTCCCGAGATGAACAGAAAGGTACATGAATACATCGCCGAATGTCCAGACCAGACCTCGGAAACTGTGGCAAGAGCCCTAGTGGAACGCTTCATCCAAAATCATACCACTCCTTCCATCCTAATCTCGGATAACGCCCTTAGTTTCACTTCCAAACTGTTCAAGTCACTCTGTAACATGTGTAAAATAAAAAATACACACATTGTGGCATACCATCCGCAGGCAAACGGCTTAGTGGAAAGGCACAATCGAAAGATCATAGAAGCCCTGCTCCACGTTGTCGATGCATCCTCCTGTACATGGGATGATTCCCTTCCCATGGTACAAACAGCCATCAACAATGGCTATGTTGGTTTACGTCGTCGTCGTTGGGCCTAGGCAAGCTACGGCTTGGGACCGTAGCGCATCTATCCGGTATAGGTTAACCTGGATGATGTAGCCATAAGCACTGCCGCTAGTTAAGTGCCAACCAGTGATTATCTCACTAGCCGTATTGAGTCCGTTAGGCGAAACTGCGACAGTACCAAAGGTGGAAAATATAACCCTTGGATTTCTATTGTTTATTTGTAAAATGGACATGGTATTAGATTAAAATAATTATTTGAATATAAATAATTAACTGACAATTGTGATATATAATTAATTATGTTTACATACAATAAAATAATACAATATACATAAAATTAGTATTAATGTGGTTCACAATTGAATTATGATGGGTAACTAATTTAAAATGAATTTATAACTATTCCGAAATTCAAGACGGTAAAATTAACATTTATCTTGAAACTAAAATAAGAGTATTCACTACACACTCCCCACCAGAGAGGAAGTTCAAAGAGTTCCGAACGACACTGATTTCCCCTGGACCTTTTTGGTAGCTACATGTACCTCGCTTAAGGTTGATTCCAAAAACGCAGGCTTAAGACGATCGATAGAAACCTTGTCGACCTTGGAACCGCGCTGGATGAGAAATGATTTGCGCGTACGTCGGAGAACTTCATAGGGCCCGTCATATGGACATTGGAGAGGCCGTTTTGGGAGAGGTACACGAACGAAAACGTGGGTGCAAGACTGGAGGGCTGGGGAAACAAAGATGTTCTGTTGGCTAGTCAATCGAGGGGGAACAGGCTGAAGGGACTGCATGTGAGAGGAAAGTGTTTGAGCGAATTCCGTAGGATCACATGACTTATCCCCTGCAGTGAAGTAGCCACCTGGTAGCCGCAGTGTTGTTCCATAGACTAGTTCAGCCGCTGTAGTCTTCAGATCACTCTTAAATGCAGAGCGAATACCAAGCAACACGAGTGGAAGCTTATCCATCCAATGGGAGTCTTCGTGACACATAAGGGATGACTTCAGCTGGCGATGGAAGCGTTCGACGAGGCCGTTAGCTTGCGGATGATACGCACAGGTATGCGCATGTACTGTACCCAACAAGCTGGTAAACTTCTTCCAAAGCGAAGACTCAAATTGGCGACCTTGGTCAGTGATGACTTTTGTCGGCAATCAAATCTTGATACCCATCCATGAAGAAAGGCTCTTGCAACAGTGTCCGCTTGGATATCAGGAAGTGGGATGGCTTCAGGCCATCTGGAAAAGCGGTCGAGACAGGTGAGCAGATAACGTTGGCCTTGAATCACTGGAAGAGGGCCAACAATGTCTACATGAATTACCTCAAATCGCTGGGATGGGGGCGGAAATGCGTCAAAGGGGGACCTGGTGTGCCTTTGGACTTTGGCACGCTGGCAGGCAAGGCACGTTTTGGTCCAATGTTTGACATCCTTCCGCATCGAGGGCCAAACAAAGCGAGAGGTAACCAGGTGTTGCGAAGCACGGATACCAGGATGGGAGGGCTTATGAAGATCCATGAAGACTGCTTGTCTGTGACATGGAGGGACATAAGGGCGAATAGCAGCTGTTGATACGTCGCAATAGAGGGGCACAGACAATCCTGGCATACTCATTTTCTTGAGGGAAAGTGAGTGAGTGGAGTCTTCTCTGAGCAGGTCTTGTAGTTCCGTATCCTTATCTTGATCCTGTGCAATAGCATTCCACAGTGTAGAGCTGAGGGTAACAGAAGTAATCTCTATTCTTGAGAGTGCATCCGCTGGAGTGTTCAAGACACCTTTGATGTGGCGGATATCTGTGGTAAATTGCGAGATATAATCGAGTTGCCTGATGACTCTGGGAGAGTGGTTACAGCTGTTTTTATTGAAGACAGTGACCAAAGGTTTGTGGTCGGTAAAAACACAAAACTCTCGGCCTTCAAGGAAATGTTGAAAATGCTTCACGTTTAAGTAAATAGCAAGAAGTTCACGTCCGAAAGCACTATAACGCGTTTGGGCTGGCTGCAGCTTTTTCGAGTAAAACGCGATGGGTGCTTGTTGACCGTTAATGGTTTGTTCCAACACTCCACCGATCGCAACATCTGATGCATCGACCGTCAGAGTTAGGGGGGCATCACTGATAGGAAATGACAAAGACAATGCACTATTGATAGCATTTTTGGCATTGTCGAACGCCTGTAAACTATCGCTACACCATACCAATTTCGTTACCTTGCGTTTGTGTGTGATCATGTCGTGTAGAGGAGCAAGAACACTGGCACAGTTTTTAATGAACTTGTGGTAATAATTTACCAAACCTAGAAACCGACGTAACTCACGCTGATTATTTGGCATAGGGTAATTTTTTATCACTTCACACTTGTCCTGAAGGGGGTAATTCCGTGCTGCGAAATCGTGTGACCAAGAAATTCCAAGGTTGGCTGTGCAAACACACACTTAGATGCATTAATAGTAACACCGTATTGTTCTAAGCGTTGAAAGAGGAGTGAAAGATGTTCCTTATGTTCCTCTTCCGTTGAGCTGGCCACAAGCAAATCATCGATGTAGGCATAAACAAAGTCTAAGCCTCTGGTGACCTCATCTATAAACCTCTGAAAGGTTTGCGCAGCATTCCGTAGCCCGAACGGCATCTTCACAAATTCGAATAACCCAAATGGTGTACAAACTGCAGTCTTGGGAATATCCGAAGGCTCTACGGGAATGTGGTGGAAAGCCTTAACGAGGTCTATTTTACTGAAGATAGACTTGCCGTGGAGAAGAGAAGTAAAGTCTTGGACATTTGGTACCGGATATCGGTCCGGGATGGTTGTCGAATTCAAAAACCGGTAATCCCCACATGGTCTCCAGTCTCCTGACTTCTTCTGGACCAGGTGTAGGGGAGAGGACCAACTGCTTTTGGAAGGTCTTATTATCCCAAGATCTATCATAAGCTGGAATTCCGATTTGGCAGCTTTCAGTTTGTCCGGGGCAAGACGTCTGGGTTTTGCAAACACAGGGGGACCTTTTGTTGTAATGTGATGGGTAATGGTGTGCTTAATGGTATCACCCATCTGCATCGGTTGAAGAATTCCTGGATATCGCTGGAAAAGGCACTGGTACATGGAATTAGGGGGAACGAGGGAAAGTGCAGAGTTCGAGGCGTCCGGAAGGGCAACCTGTTTGGCAAGAACAGAAAGCAGTGTGGCCTGGTCGCATAAGCGTCGCTTGTCAAGATCCACCAGGAGTTTGAAATGCTGGAGGAAGTCAGCGCCGATTATGGGATGCTGCACTTGAGCACAGATGAAAATCCACTTGAAGGATCGGTGAAGGCCCAAGTTTAGTTCACGCGACTGAGTACCGTACGTGGGTATGCGTGAACCGTTAGCAGCGTATAGAGGCGGAGATCCGAGTGCTTATGACCAGATTTTTGAGGGAATACACTGACTGACGCTCCGGTATCAACCAAGAAATTGACACCAGAGTTCCTGTCCTTTATGAATAACAGGTTGGCAGTGCGAGTACTAGACGCCATTAGGACTCGCTGCTGGGGTTTTCCGACGAAAAATTGCAAGGAGAGATGCACTTCCTAGCCTTCTTTCCAAATTTAGCGTGGTAGAAGCAGATCTTCCCGGAACTCGAACGATGCCTCTTCGTAAATCTTGACCGAGAAAGGCTTCTTTGCCGTTGATTTTGTAGCAGAGAACAAACGTGGTTGAGTTGTTGACTTAACTCTTCCACTTTCAACTCCAGTTCCGATTGTGTGTTCACGTTGTTGACCGGAGCTGTGTCAATCTCCACTACTTTGTCGCAGTTTCTGCTAGTTTATCAACTGGAGTAGCAGGATCCATAGTGGCCAAGACACGCTGAGCTGATGGAGGAAGTTTCTGCAAGAACAACTGTCTAAAGATGTCCTTATCGAAGGTTTGTGCGCGTTCGCCTAGAGCGCACTGCATAGCCCTCAGCATTTGAGTGGGCTTACGGTCTCCAAGTTCTTCTTTTGAGATTAACTGATGTAGTTTCTCACGCTCGGAGACAGTGGTGCGGCACAGGATGGCAGACTTCAGATCGTTGTATGCGTCCTCACTCGTGGAAGTAGACACGATGACGTCACGGACTTCAGAGATGATGCTCGCTGGTAGAGAGGACAAAACATGATCGTATTTCGTCCTGCTAGCGGTGATCCTTCCCAAGTTGAATTGTGATTCCACTTGGTGGAACCAAATAAATGGATCACCCGGCCAGAAGACGGGGAGCTTTACGCTCAAGTGGGAGATGGCACCAGCGTCGTCAGGCATCTTCTCCTATGCTTGCTGACGTACAAGCAAGACGACAAGTTACCAACGAAGGAGTGGAGGTTGAGACGAGCGCAGGCACAGAGCGCACGGGCAGGGGTGAGGGGCAGAGGGCACGAGCGACATTACAGTCTGATCCTAGTCGCTCGGGTGAAGGGGGTGATGGGCACGAACGACGTTACAGTCTAATCCTAGTCGTTCGGGTAAAAGGGGGGAATCCAACTCCGGAGTCACCAATTGTTGGTTTACGTCGTCGTCGTTGGGCCTAGGCAAGCTACGGCTTGGGACCGTAGCGCATCTATCCGGTATAGGTTAACCTGGATGATGTAGCCATAAGCACTGCCGCTAGTTAAGTGCCAACCAGTGATTATCTCACTAGCCGTATTGAGTCCGTTAGGCGAAACTGCGACAGTACCAAAGGTGGAAAATATAACCCTTGGATTTCTATTGTTTATTTGTAAAATGGACATGGTATTAGATTAAAATAATTATTTGAATATAAATAATTAACTGACAATTGTGATATATAATTAATTATGTTTACATACAATAAAATAATACAATATACATAAAATTAGTATTAATGTGGTTCACAATTGAATTATGATGGGTAACTAATTTAAAATGAATTTATAACTATTCCGAAATTCAAGACGGTAAAATTAACATTTATCTTGAAACTAAAATAAGAGTATTCACTACAGCTATAATGTGTCCATCGGGGACACCCTTCATTTCGTCCTCTATCACTACGAAAAGCGTCTACCTTTTCATTTGCCCGACCAAACCGACCCGGCAGTTCTAACATCTTCCGAAATGACAGAAGCAAATCAGCAACTAGCTGAACGATCTTTCAAGATTTTTTAAATAATCCGCTATGCCCTCGACCAACGAAACCAACAGATGGAGCAAGAGCAACATACGCGTCATCCCCGTCAACGGACTATAATCGTCGGCATGCGATGGTATCTGAAGAGCGTGAAACCGCCAGGTGCTCATCGCAAATTATACCCAAAATCGGAAAAATCGTTATGAAATCCTCGACCTCCGGGATCATTCCAAACTAAAGATCATTCACGCTGACAATTTGAAAATAGCTTCCGAACAACATCTTCCAAAAAACAACTGCCAGGCGTTCGAGCCGCCTATCCTTCAAAAGGTCAAGGTATTAACAAATCGAGCAGGGATAAAAAAACTGAAGTGGTCACCGCGGGAACCGCTACCCATGACGAAGATTAGTACCTCGTAATACCACCAGTACTCGAGCCAATCTCTGAACAAGAGGAGGCCCCAGAGCCAAGCGTCCCATCGGACCCAGACCCTGGAGAAACCCCTTCGAGAGGATCACTCAGTGGAACTCCACCATCTCCTCCAACTCTACCATCTCCTCTGTCACCACCCTCACCGATTGATGATCGACGCACGGACCCTACATACCGCCCGCAAATGCATCAACCACGTGAACTAGAACCTTCACATAAGAAACGAACCCGCTCAGAATCCGAGCTCAACGGTCAACCCCTATTGCCACCAAAACGAGGCCGACCCCTTCACCCACAAACACAAGTATCCACACAGCCACCCCCAGCTCCGTATAACCTAAGGCGTAGAAATGAATAAAATTGTCCCTCTTATAATTTTCCAATTATTTACTCTTGTAGCCCTAGCATTAAAATTTCTACCGGAGTTGTTATAGAAAAACTTGCAGAAGGTAAATTTTTGAAAGGGCACGCAGACCTTTATATAAATTTGCAACCTCCTGCTAGAATTAAAATCAATCTCCTTCAGATACAAACCAAATTAAAAACGTTTGAAAGTAAAGTCCAGAATTCTTTCCAAGAAAAAGATCAGATGAGTCGCGTTCTGTTAGAAAATACCTCGAAAATATTCAAACTACAGCACGCGCCCTGTTAGAAATATTAACCTTACCATTGATACAAATTGAAACTAAAAATTCGGAAAACTTTAACCAAAGAAGTAAAAGGGGATTGATAGATATAGGAGGGAAACTGTTCAAAGGTTTATTCGGATTAGCAACCGAAGAAGGTATTAAAAGAATCGAATTCAAATTGAATCTCTTCGCGCGAAATCGACAGTATAATGGACACATGTTAGAATAAACTATTAGGTCACTACACGAAAGCAATCGCTTCCTCCACTCCCTTTCGGACAGATTCACATACCTTGAATCCATGTTAGCTCAATACAAAGAACACAATAGATATCTAGAATTAATAGAGATAATTAACCTACAAGTAACCCTAATCGATAAATACTTACAACGAATAACTACGATTCATTCCAAGGTTTTGCGTGCAACCCAGCTAGCCCATGGAAAAATCATTCTTTCCACCCTAATACCATGGGAAACACTTCAGTCCTTGATTCACACCGCCCAGACACAATTAAAATTATCACCCATATTCCTGCTCAACCACACTAATTACCCCCAATTTCTAGAATACACCTGGACTGTACATGGACCACGCTCCTACACATACCTCATAATTATACCATTTTTCGATGTCCTCACTTACGACGTATATAAATTTCACCCTTTCCCAACACCCTACCAAAACAACTCTAATGTCTATCGATTGTATTTACCCACCGTACCACCTTACCTTTTCCTCACCAAAGATCTGTCAGCTTATTCTATGATGTCAGATAGCGACGTCCGGCATTGCCGATTCCCGCAATCAAATAAACAACTCGTTTGCCCTCCACTCAAACCAGTTATTCTTCCATCTACTAGGTCTTGCTTTATCGACTTAATTCGTGACCGGCATGCCCCGATATGTTCATTTAAAAAATTTCATTCCCCTAAAACCGTCCAACTACGAATTGGACCAGACATCTGGGTTTCTCTCGAGAACAAGACTGCCGCTACTCTCGAGTGTCCGTCAAATTATTCCCTCATCACAATCCTTATGGTTATTCGGCTACCAGCTGGTTGCTCCTTGCGTTAAAAAACCCTCCAAATATACAACCCGTACAAGGTTACCATTAATAACTCATACCCCTTCCCGTCGCAAATTAAATTTAAACCCGTCATAGAGATCTTAAATC
Organism: Bathynomus jamesi; assembly: GCA_023014485.1. Taxonomy (NCBI): domain Eukaryota; kingdom Metazoa; phylum Arthropoda; class Malacostraca; order Isopoda; family Cirolanidae; genus Bathynomus; species Bathynomus jamesi. Next base: position 551,487 of record JAJOZX010001599.1, read on the forward strand.
TCTCCATAAAACCTGTAACTATCCTACCCGAGCTACATGCCCCTGAATGGAATGATCAATTGAGTCGGTTTAAAATTTCGGATGATAACCAAAACAACCTCTTACAAATATTACAACCTGTTACAATTTTCTCAACATCTGCCGTTAGCATCATTATTGTATGTGCTATTATCCTCGGTATATTTGTGGTGAAAAGATCGTTCTGGGAACAAAGAAACACAAGAAACACCGAACGACATGAAACTATTTATGCACGACCAAGAGTGCGTACCCAGACCACGTGAACTAGACTTAACCACCCGACTTATGTTGTGTATATAAATCTGTATTATAAAACCCATAGTTATCATCTAGTTAGCATTAGTTAGGATGTTACATTATTATATTAATAGCATTCTAGAGGGGAGCCCTGTAAAAATGAACCATAAATAATTCATTTATATAGCTCTTGTATTCATTTTAGAAAAAAGTATCCATTTTAAAAATTCATGTGTTATATGATTCATGTATTTATATAATCCTGTATATTCTTATATATTTAACTTTATATAATGCCTATACTCATATGTATGTACGTGTGTGTATTCATTTTTACATAAGGACCAAAATTGCCCAACGCGAGTTTGGAAAATTTTTTTTATTTGTTTTCTACTTTGCCAAATAATTGGTGACCTGTTGTTTTTTTAAAATCTCATAATCATTTTTTTAGATTTCGCTTAATAAGGAATCCTGCTTAAGCTTTGCAATGTTCATATTTTGTATACATTCTCTTTCGCTATAAAAGATGAGATCATGTCTTGCCTAAGCATTTAAATTGTACATCTTAAACCTTAAAATTTTACTCATATGCATATTTTAGTGTAAAGATGCATAGTCGGATTTCCACTTTTAGTTAACTTGGCAGATCATGATAACATCAGATCTGAAAAGTCGCGGTTTAAGATAAAATATGGTTTCATCTTCAAATATTTTGTTTACTCGTTCAAGCCTTACCACAGCTAAAAAATTTACTTTATTTTCGAATATTGTGCAAAAAATAATGCAGCCTTTTTAGCATTTAATAATAATGATGTTAGCAGTTTTGGAGTATATAAACCCCGGTAAAAATCTTCCATTGTCATTAAGAACTAGATTCAAAGGCTGAGCACCACCTGTAACTTTTTGCAGTAAAATCCAGTAAGAAATAGTCTTTATCTTCTCCTTCGAGCCTTGTTCTCTTCAGGAACTTAAGTCAGTCAAATTCCCCGATACGATAATAGAGAATCCGGGAATCTTCAGAGAAAATTTAGTAAATCTACCAGAGTCCTCCGAGCCACTATAGAAGAACTCGGAGAGTAATATAGAAGAAAACTACTACAAGTCACACATCCGTTGCTGCCACCTAACTAGAACCCCCGTCGACTTCGAACCAACCCAGGCCATAGACGGAGGGGTTAACAACTGGCGACCCTTTAACCAGGATCTTCACGACTGACAACTTCTGCATCCAGGATTCTTCCAGTCTTCCAGACCCTGGAACTAGAACCAACACCCAGTTGACCGGCGTGTCACGACTTCTAGTTCGCCACATCCACCCTTGAACCGGTGCGTCACGACTCCAAGTTCTCCACGCCTAGTTTTCATCCAAGAACAAGTGGCCAGCAAGACACGCCTTCAGGACACGTCTCTAAGGATTTCGCCGTAGGACCTAATTAGACCTAATTAGGACCTAATTAGAACACATTAATAAGTACCTTCACATATGAGCGATTCAGACGGTGCGCTTTCTGACATCGAAAATTTACCTACACCCATTTTTCCACCTACCCCGCGCCCTTCAAACATACTCCCAAACACACACACTTCAGATCCAGAACAAGCCAATATGTCTCAGTCTCAAACCCCCGCCCCAGCATACATTAACTTAGGCAGACTAGTAAACCTTCCCCATACTGTTTTAATTTTTAAGGGGACCATAGATAATCGCTTTGTTGAACCAACCGTAAGACCTTGGATTGAATCTTTAGAGCAACATTTCTTACGCGAAAACATCACCGATGATGATATAAAAATTAGGGAAGGAAAAAGATTTATCGACCCAAAGAAGGGAATGCCCATGACACAGTCACCTACGTCCCATCAATTAGCGAAGCTACAACATGGGACGATTTTAAACAAAACTTATTAGAATTTTTTAAAGAAATAACACTTGCACAACCCTTAGCCACGTTAGAAGCAGTCTTCCAAGCTAAATGGAAGAAAGAGGAACACGAAGATTTAAACAAGTTTATTAGACGAACACATTAACTCGTAGGAGAAGCCCTCCGTGCCGCTAAAAATGCGTGTGACATTACTTTCACTTCGAAACAAAGAAATCTATAGTAGCAACAACTATTTACCAAAACCTACCCGGAGCACCTAAAAAAAAGTTTCAGGAGTTTTTAAATGTTGACAAACCTGTAAGTGTAGCCATAAACAAAACACGGGAACATTACCCCGATTTAGCAAACCAGAACTACCGAAAGGGTAGAGAAACCCCTGTACATTACATTCAACAGCAGCAGCCAACACCAACAGCACCAACAGCAACAACAACAACAACCCTATAAATCGAGGCCAATGCAGGGAACACCACCCCAGAAACAAGCTCCACAAACCCAGAATACACGCCCTCCTCCACAGTGTTTTAACTGCGATAGCTTTGGGCACATGATAAGTCAGTGCAATTATCCCTCTTATTGCTCCCACTGTCACGAACATGGTCATCGCCAAAAGTGTGCTGATAAAGCCCCTGCAGGGTATAGACCCCACTTTCAGAAACCAAACCACCCACGTTCCCAAAACGTATCCCAAAAGTCAGCCAATCCCCAGAAACCAGTCCATTCCCAGCCTCAATCGAACCACCAACCCAATAGATTACGGCCACAGGGTCAACCACACACTTACCCCATGTACAAACCTCAGTACAACCAGCAAGGTCAGCTAGTTCGGTACGTAGAAGTACCCGTGGAGGAATCATTTTTCCCAGAGTACAGTTTTCAAGAACACCCTCCAGCGTATGGTAATCCCGTAGAATATGACCCAGGTCCTCCCATAGAAGACCATTCGAGCCCTTTTTTGGACCCTACTTTGGAGGCAACAGTTCAACCTCCTCCCTCCTAAATTACAGTAATGAACCCAGATACGCACACAAACTCCCCATCAGGATAATAGGTGCGGACCTCCTAGATTTAATAATAAATTGTAGCACTGATAACCAAGATTTAACTGCTCTCCTAGATACAGGAGCACACGCGACGTTAATTAAGAAACAATGTGTAGATGAATTATTAGAGCGTACAAATTACAAATATGAACTTAAGGCACCATCCTGCCAACTCAGAGGAGTTACGGGCACACCCATACCTACATACGGAGAAATTGAGTTGTATTTAGAAGTTGGAAACGTGGTATACCCCGCGAAATGTTGTATCGTGGATACAGTCGCCACCTTTCAGACAGATATCCTACTAGGTATGGATTTTTTTAACCGGAATCAATGGGAGATTTACCCAGCCGGAAAGTTAGTAAAGTGTCGAAATAGGACACACCATCTCCATGAGAATGACAAACAGCTTAATGCTAATAGAATTAGTTCAGTTCAGATTTCCGAAAGAAATAGGAAACCCCCTCCACTTGATAGCAGTTCAAGTCAGCCAGTTGCATCCAGAGGGACAACTGCTCCAGAAATCAGACCCCAGGGTAATCAGTTCCAGTTGTTGAATCCAGTTGGATCAACACAGTCAGTTGCCAGTCAGCCAGTTTCCAGTCAGCCAGTTTCAGTTCAGCCAGCTTCAGTTCAGCCAGCTTCAGTTCAGCCAATAAGGCAAATTTTAGTCGCCGAACCAGAGTCAGATTCACAATTTTTCATATGCCCTACCGAGCATATAACAGTAGCACCTTATGAGAAGATTTGTTTCCTAGCAAAAATAGTCGACAGTCAAGGAAAATTATTAGAATCAGAGCGTACTCTGATTACCGACAAAAGTAATTTCAAAAGAGATGTTCTTATTGCCTAAGTCCTTAGTCAGAGTCAGAATTCAGCTATCCCTGTTGTTTGTTTAAACAAAGGAAAAAGTCCTATAGAATTAACTTCAAATCAAAAAATAGGAACTGTTTTCACAGTAGAAGTAGATTCAGATTTCCCCATCAGTATGATAAATCGTGTTTCCAGTTCCTTAGAATTAAATCCTTCAGTATTAAAAGAAGAATATAAGAAATGTCTGGAGCACTCCCTTCAGGAGTCACCAGCTTTACAGGATCTCAAACTAATGGAATCAATTCTCGATTTCCTGATAAGAAATAGAGATGTGATTGCCCTAAAAGGAGATCCTCTGGGCCGAACTAATTTGGTCCCTTTTGAAATCAAGTTGGAACCCAATTCCAAACCCATTTTCATTCCTCCCTATCGGGTTCCACATTCCCAATTAGTCACTATTGAGGAACACATCACGGACATGTTGGAGCAGGATGTCATTCAGCCTTCAGCTAGTCCCTGGTCCGCTCCTATGATTCTCGTCTTCAAAAAGGACGGAACATCTCGCCCTTGTATAGATTTTAGACGCCTGAACAACATTACCATCCCAGACCGTTTCCCGATTCCAAACATGCAGGAAACAATTCTGAACGTAGGGAAAGCGAACCTTTTTTCATCCCTCGGTTTAGCATCGGGTTATTGGCAAATGGAGGTCAGTCCCGAATATCGGGCATTGACTGCTTTCTCCACTAACCGAGGCCATTACGAATTCCAGGTTTTACCTTTCGGAGTCCGAAATGGGCCTGCTAATTTCTCTAGGTTGATGAATATAGTCCTTTCCGACCTATTAGGTGTCGAAGCTCTCGTTTATCTTGACGATATTATCGTCTACAGTTCGGACATAAAAACACACTTTCAACGCCTTCAGAATGTGCTATCACGCTTGAGAAAAGCACACCTTAAACTGAAGCTTGCAACGTGCAATTTTTTACAAGAATCCCTGGTATACCTAGGATTCCTACTCTCGTCCGCAGGAATTAAACCTGATCCAGCCAAACTCGAAGCCCTGAAAAGGTACCCTGTACCCAAAACCATCGACGACGCCCGTGCATTTATTGGTTTTGTCGGACTCTATCGGAACTTTATACCCCAATTTTCAAATATTGCTAAACCCATTACTAATTTGTTCCAGAAAAGTTTGAAATTTAACTGGGAATCCAATGACCAACATGCCTTTGAAACTTTAATTAATGAACTAACCTGTCATCCCATCTTACAATATCCTGATTACACAAGACCCTTCATCATAGCCACAGATGCTTCCTCCTATCGACTAGGAGCCGTCCTGTTACAGGACGTAGACGGTGTGGAATTACCCATTGTTTATGCCAGTCAACTTCTCTCTGCACCTCAACGGAATTATTCCACTACTGACCGAGAGGCCCTAGCGGTATATTGGGCTTTGAAAAAATTCCGAAATATCGTCTATGGCTACGATGTAACCATCAAGACTGATCATAAACCACTCACGTACATCTTCAAGGACAAGCTACTTGAAGGACGATTGAGAAGATGGGCTCTGTTGATTCAGGACTTTGCGGCAAAAATCGTATACAAACCGGGAAAACTGCAAGTTATTCCAGAAGGATTGTAGAGACTCAAGCCCGACGCCCAATTGAATAAAATAGGAATTCTTCCTGTGTTCGACTACGAGTGTCTGCAATACTCCCAACAACAGGACCAACACACCCAAAACCTTCGGGCGCGCCTGGAACAAAAGGAACCATCGAAGGTAAAAGAACAGTACAACCTCAAAGATGGGCTCGTACATTTCAGGAACGAAGATGAAAATGACCTCGTGGAGATACCAAAGGATCTCGTCGATATAGCCATTGGACTTTGTCACGACTCACCTTTGTATGGACACATGGGGCCGGATCGCACCATCAAGAGTCTTTTGGAGCGGTACCATTTTCCCGAGATGAACAGAAAGGTACATGAATACATCGCCGAATGTCCAGACCAGACCTCGGAAACTGTGGCAAGAGCCCTAGTGGAACGCTTCATCCAAAATCATACCACTCCTTCCATCCTAATCTCGGATAACGCCCTTAGTTTCACTTCCAAACTGTTCAAGTCACTCTGTAACATGTGTAAAATAAAAAATACACACATTGTGGCATACCATCCGCAGGCAAACGGCTTAGTGGAAAGGCACAATCGAAAGATCTTAGAAGCCCTGCTCCACGTTGTCGATGCATCCTCCTGTACATGGGATGATTCCCTTCCCATGGTACAAACAGCCATCAACAATGGCTATAATGTGTCCATCGGGGACACCCTTCATTTCGTCCTCTATCACTACGAAAAGCGTCTACCTTTTCATTTGCCCGACCAAACCGACCCGGCAGTTCTAACATCTTCCGAAATGACAGAAGCAAATCAGCAACTAGCTGAACGATCTTTCAAGATTTTTTAAATAATCCGCTATGCCCTCGACCAACGAAACCAACAGATGGAGCAAGAGCAACATAGGCGTCATCCCCGTCAACGGACTATAATCGTCGGCATGCGATGGTATCTGAAGAGCGTGAAACCGCCAGGTGCTCATCGCAAATTATACCCAAAATCGGAAAAAATCGTTATGAAATCCTCGACCTCCGGGATCATTCCAAACTAAAGATCATTCACGCTGACAATTTGAAAATAGCTTCCGAACAACATCTTCCAAAAAACAACTGCCAGGCGTTCGAGCCGCCTATCCTTCAAAAGGTCAAGGTATTAACAAATCGAGCAGGGATAAAAAAACTGAAGTGGTCACCGCGGGAACCGCTACCCATGACGAAGATTAGTACCTCGTAATACCACCAGTACTCGAGCCAATCTCTGAACAAGAGGAGGCCCCAGAGCCAAGCGTCCCATCGGACCCAGACCCTGGAGAAACCCCTTCGAGAGGATCACTCAGTGGAACTCCACCATCTCCTCCAACTCTACCATCTCCTCTGTCACCACCCTCACCGATTGATGATCGACGCACGGACCCTACATACCGCCCGCAAATGCATCAACCACGTGAACTAGAACCTTCACATAAGAAACGAACCCGCTCAGAATCCGAGCTCAACGGTCAACCCCTATTGCCACCAAAACGAGGCCGACCCCTTCACCCACAAACACAAGTATCCACACAGCCACCCCCAGCTCCGTATAACCTAAGGCGTAGAAATGAATAAAATTGTCCCTCTTATAATTTTCCAATTATTTACTCTTGTAGCCCTAGCATTAAAATTTCTACCGGAGTTGTTATAGAAAAACTTGCAGAAGGTAAATTTTTGAAAGGGCACGCAGACCTTTATATAAATTTGCAACCTCCTGCTAGAATTAAAATCAATCTCCTTCAGATACAAACCAAATTAAAAACGTTTGAAAGTAAAGTCCAGAATTCTTTCCAAGAAAAAGATCAGATTAGTCGCGTTCTGTTAGAAAATACCTCGAAAATATTCAAACTACAGCACGCGCCCTGTTAGAAATATTAACCTTACCATGGATACAAATTGAAACTAAAAATTCGGAAAACTTTAACCAAAGAAGTAAAAGGGGACTGATAGATATAGGAGGGAAACTGTTCAAAGGTTTATTCGGATTAGCAACCGAAGAAGGTATTAAAAGAATCGAATTCAAATTGAATCTCTTCGCGCGAAATCGACAGTATAATGGACACATGTTAGAATAAACTATTAGGTCACTACACGAAAGCAATCGCTTCCTCCACTCCCTTTCGGACAGATTCACATACCTTGAATCCATGTTAGCTCAATACAAAGAACACAATAGATATCTAGAATTAATAGAGATAATTAACCTACAAGTAACCCTAATCGATAAATACTTACAACGAATAACTACGATTCATTCCAAGGTTTTGCGTGCAACCCAGCTAGCCCATGGAAAAATCATTCTTTCCACCCTAATACCATGGGAAACACTTCAGTCCTTGATTCACACCGCCCAGACACAATTAAAATTATCACCCATATTCCTGCTCAACCACACTAATTACCCCCAATTTCTAGAATACACCTGGACTGTACATGGACCACGCTCCTACACATACCTCATAATTATACCATTTTTCGATGTCCTCACTTACGACGTATATAAATTTCACCCTTCCAACACCCTACCAAAACAACTCTAATGTCTATCGATTGTATTTACCCACCGTACCACCTTACCTTTTCACCAAAGATCTGTCAGCTTATTCTATGATGTCAGATAACGACGTCCGGCATTGCCGATTCCCGCAATCAAATAAACAACTCGTTTGCCCTCCACTCAAACCAGTTATTCTTCCATCTACTAGGTCTTGCTTTATCGACTTAATTCGTGACCGGTGCCCCGATATGTTCATTTAAAAAATTTCATTCCCCTAAAACCGTCCAACTACGAATTGGACCAGACATCTGGGTTTCTCTCGAGAACAAGACTGCCGCTACTCTCGAGTGTCCGTCAAATTATTCCCTCATCACAATCCTTATGGTTATTCGGCTACCAGCTGGTTGCTCCTTGCGTTAAAAAACCCTCCAAATATACAACCCGTACAAGGTTACCATTAATAACTCATACCCCTTCCCGTCGCAAATTAAATTTAAACCCGTCATAGAGATCTTAAATCTCTCCATAAAACCTGTAACTATCCTACCCGAGCTACATGCCCCTGAATGGAATGATCAATTGAGTCGGTTTAAAATTTCGGATGATAACCAAAACAACCTCTTACAAATATTACAACCTGTTACAATTTTCTCAACATCTGCCGTTAGCATCATTATTGTATGTGCTATTATCCTCGGTATATTTGTGGTGAAAAGATCGTTCTGGGAACAAAGAAACACAAGAAACACCGAACGACATGAAACTATTTATGCACGACCAAGAGTGCGTACCCAGACCACGTGAACTAGACTTAACCACCCGACTTATGTTGTGTATATAAATCTGTATTATAAAACCCATAGTTATCATCTAGTTAGCATTAGTTAGGATGTTACATTATTATATTAATAGCATTCTAGAGGGAGAGCCCTGTAAAAATGAACCATAAATAATTCATTTATATAGCTCTTGTATTCATTTTAGAAAAAAGTATCCATTTTAAAAATTCATGTGTTATATGATTCATGTATTTATATAATCCTGTATATTCTTATATATTTAACTTTATATAATGCCTATACTCATATGTATGTACGTGTGTGTATTCATTTTTACATAAGGACCAAAATTGCCCAACGCGAGTTTGGAAAATTTTTTTATTTGTTTTCTACTTTGCCAAATAATTGGTGACCTGTTGTTTTTTAAAATCTCATAATCATTTTTTTAGATTTCGCTTAATAAGGAATCCTGCTTAAGCTTTGCAATGTTCATATTTTGTATACATTCTCTTTCGCTATAAAAGATGAGATCATGTCTTGCCTAAGCATTTAAATTGTACATCTTAAACCTTAAAATTTTACTCATATGCATATTTTAGTGTAAAGATGCATAGTCGGATTTCCACTTTTAGTTAACTTGGCAGATCATGATAACATCAGATCTGAAAAGTCGCGGTTTAAGATAAAAATATGGTTTCATCTTCAAATATTTTGTTTACTCGTTCAAGCCTTACCACAGCTAAAAAATTTACTTTATTTTCGAATATTGTGCAAAAATAATGCAGCCTTTTTAGCATTTAATAATAATGATGTTAGCAGTTTTGGAGTATATAAACCCCGTAAAAATCTTCCATTGTCATTAAGAACTAGATTCAAAGGCTGAGCACCACCTGTAACTTTTTGCAGTAAAATCCAGTAAGAAATAGTCTTTATCTTCTCCTTCGAGCCTTGTTCTCTTCAGGAACTTAAGTCAGTCAAATTCCCCGATACGATAATAGAGAATCCGGGAATCTTCAGAGAAAATTTAGTAAATCTACCAGAGTCCTCCGAGCCACTATAGAAGAACTCGGAGAGTAATATAGAAGAAAACTACTACAAGTCACACATCCGTTGCTGCCACCTAACTAGAACCCCCGTCGACTTCGAACCAACCCAGGCCATAGACGGAGGGGTTAACAACTGGCGACCCTTTAACCAGGATCTTCACGACTGACAACTTCTGCATCCAGGATTCTTCCAGTCTTCCAGACCCTGGAACTAGAACCAACACCCAGTTGACCGGCGTGTCACGACTTCTAGTTCGCCACATCCACCCTTGAACCGGTGCGTCACGACTCCAAGTTCTCCACGCCTAGTTTTCATCCAAGAACAAGTGGCCAGCAAGACACGCCTTCAGGACACGTCTCTAAGGATTTCGCCGTAGGACCTAATTAGACCTAATTAGGACCTAATTAGAACACATTAATAAGTACCTTCACATATGAGCGATTCAGACGGTGCGCTTTCTGACATCGAAAATTTACCTACACCCATTTTTCCACCTACCCCGCGCCCTTCAAACATACTCCCAAACACACACACTTCAGATCCAGAACAAGCCAATATGTCTCAGTCTCAAACCCCCGCCCCAGCATACATTAACTTAGGCAGACTAGTAAACCTTCCCCATACTGTTTTAATTTTTAAGGGGACCATAGATAATCGCTTTGTTGAACCAACCGTAAGACCTTGGATTGAATCTTTAGAGCAACATTTCTTACGCGAAAACATCACCGATGATGATATAAAAATTAGGGAAAAAGATTTATCGACCCAAAGAAGGGAATGCCCATGACACAGTCACCTACGTCCCATCAATTAGCGAAGCTACAACATGGGACGATTTTAAACAAAACTTATTAGAATTTTTTAAAGAAATAACACTTGCACAACCCTTAGCCACGTTAGAAGCAGTCTTCCAAGCTAAATGGAAGAAAGAGGAACACGAAGATTTAAACAAGTTTATTAGACGAACACATAACTCGTAGGAGAAGCCCTCCGTGCCGCTAAAAATGCGTGTGACATTACTTTCACTTCGAAACAAAGAAATCTATAGTAGCAACAACTATTTACCAAAACCTACCCGGAGCACCTAAAAAAAAGTTTCAGGAGTTTTTAAATGTTGACAAACCTGTAAGTGTAGCCATAAACAAAACACGGGAACATTACCCCGATTTAGCAAACCAGAACTACCGAAAGGGTAGAGAAACCCCTGTACATTACATTCAACAGCAGCAGCCAACACCAACAGCACCAACAGCAACAACAACAACAACCCTATAAATCGAGGCCAATGCAGGGAACACCACCCCAGAAACAAGCTCCACAAACCCAGAATACACGCCCTCCTCCACAGTGTTTTAACTGCGATAGCTTTGGGCACATGATAAGTCAGTGCAATTATCCCTCTTATTGCTCCCACTGTCACGAACATGGTCATCGCCAAAAGTGTGCTGATAAAGCCCCTGCAGGGTATAGACCCCACTTTCAGAAACCAAACCACCCACGTTCCCAAAACGTATCCCAAAAGTCAGCCAATCCCCAGAAACCAGTCCATTCCCAGCCTCAATCGAACCACCAACCCAATAGATTACGGCCACAGGGTCAACCACACACTTACCCCATGTACAAACCTCAGTACAACCAGCAAGGTCAGCTAGTTCGGTACGTAGAAGTACCCGTGGAGGAATCATTTTTCCCAGAGTACAGTTTTCAAGAACACCCTCCAGCGTATGGTAATCCCGTAGAATATGACCCAGGTCCTCCCATAGAAGACCATTCGAGCCCTTTTTTGGACCCTACTTTGGAGGCAACAGTTCAACCTCCTCCCTCCTAAATTACAGTAATGAACCCAGATACGCACACAAACTCCCCATCAGGATAATAGGTGCGGACCTCCTAGATTTAATAATAAATTGTAGCACTGATAACCAAGATTTAACTGCTCTCCTAGATACAGGAGCACACGCGACGTTAATTAAGAAACAATGTGTAGATGAATTATTAGAGCGTACAAATTACAAATATGAACTTAAGGCACCATCCTGCCAACTCAGAGGAGTTACGGGCACACCCATACCTACATACGGAGAAATTGAGTTGTATTTAGAAGTTGGAAACGTGGTATACCCCGCGAAATGTTGTATCGTGGATACAGTCGCCACCTTTCAGACAGATATCCTACTAGGTATGGATTTTTTTAACCGGAATCAATGGGAGATTTACCCAGCCGGAAAGTTAGTAAAGTGTCGAAATAGGACACACCATCTCCATGAGAATGACAAACAGCTTAATGCTAATAGAATTAGTTCAGTTCAGATTTCCGAAAGAAATAGGAAACCCCCTCCACTTGATAGCAGTTCAAGTCAGCCAGTTGCATCCAGAGGGACAACTGCTCCAGAAATCAGACCCCAGGGTAATCAGTTCCAGTTGTTGAATCCAGTTGGATCAACACAGTCAGTTGCCAGTCAGCCAGTTTCCAGTCAGCCAGTTTCAGTTCAGCCAGCTTCAGTTCAGCCAGCTTCAGTTCAGCCAATAAGGCAAATTTTAGTCGCCGAACCAGAGTCAGATTCACAATTTTTCATATGCCCTACCGAGCATATAACAGTAGCACCTTATGAGAAGATTTGTTTCCTAGCAAAATAGTCGACAGTCAAGGAAAATTATTAGAATCAGAGCGTACTCTGATTACCGACAAAAGTAATTTCAAAAGAGATGTTCTTATTGCCTAAGTCCTTAGTCAGAGTCAGAATTCAGCTATCCCTGTTGTTTGTTTAAACAAAGGAAAAAGTCCTATAGAATTAACTTCAAATCAAAAAATAGGAACTGTTTTCACAGTAGAAGTAGATTCAGATTTCCCCATCAGTATGATAAATCGTGTTTCCAGTTCCTTAGAATTAAATCCTTCAGTATTAAAAGAAGAATATAAGAAATGTCTGGAGCACTCCCTTCAGGAGTCACCAGCTTTACAGGATCTCAAACTAATGGAATCATTCTCGATTTCCTGATAAGAAATAGAGATGTGATTGCCCTAAAAGGAGATCCTCTGGGCCGAACTAATTTGGTCCCTTTTGAAATCAAGTTGGAACCCAATTCCAAACCCATTTTCATTCCTCCCTATCGGGTTCCACATTCCCAATTAGTCACTATTGAGGAACACATCACGGACATGTTGGAGCAGGATGTCATTCAGCCTTCAGCTAGTCCCTGGTCCGCTCCTATGATTCTCGTCTTCAAAAAGGACGGAACATCTCGCCCTTGTATAGATTTTAGACGCCTGAACAACATTACCATCCCAGACCGTTTCCCGATTCCAAACATGCAGGAAACAATTCTGAACGTAGGGAAAGCGAACCTTTTTTCATCCCTCGGTTTAGCATCGGGTTATTGGCAAATGGAGGTCAGTCCCGAATATCGGGCATTGACTGCTTTCTCCACTAACCGAGGCCATTACGAATTCCAGGTTTTACCTTTCGGAGTCCGAAATGGGCCTGCTAATTTCTCTAGGTTGATGAATATAGTCCTTTCCGACCTATTAGGTGTCGAAGCTCTCGTTTATCTTGACGATATTATCGTCTACAGTTCGGACATAAAAACACACTTTCAACGCCTTCAGAATGTGCTATCACGCTTGAGAAAAGCACACCTTAAACTGAAGCTTGCAACGTGCAATTTTTTACAAGAATCCCTGGTATACCTAGGATTCCTACTCTCGTCCGCAGGAATTAAACCTGATCCAGCCAAACTCGAAGCCCTGAAAAGGTACCCTGTACCCAAAACCATCGACGACGCCCGTGCATTTATTGGTTTTGTCGGACTCTATCGGAACTTTATACCCCAATTTTCAAATATTGCTAAACCCATTACTAATTTGTTCCAGAAAATTTGAAATTTAACTGGGAATCCAATGACCAACATGCCTTTGAAACTTTAATTAATGAACTAACCTGTCATCCCATCTTACAATATCCTGATTACACAAGACCCTTCATCATAGCCACAGATGCTTCCTCCTATCGACTAGGAGCCGTCCTGTTACAGGACGTAGACGGTGTGGAATTACCCATTGTTTATGCCAGTCAACTTCTCTCTGCACCTCAACGGAATTATTCCACTACTGACCGAGAGGCCCTAGCGGTATATTGGGCTTTGAAAAAATTCCGAAATATCGTCTATGGCTACGATGTAACCATCAAGACTGATCATAAACCACTCACGTACATCTTCAAGGACAAGCTACTTGAAGGACGATTGAGAAGATGGGCTCTGTTGATTCAGGACTTTGCGGCAAAAATCGTATACAAACCGGGAAAACTGCAAGTTATTCCAGAAGGATTGTAGAGACTCAAGCCCGACGCCCAATTGAATAAAATAGGAATTCTTCCTGTGTTCGACTACGAGTGTCTGCAATACTCCCAACAACAGGACCAACACACCCAAAACCTTCGGGCGCGCCTGGAACAAAAGGAACCATCGAAGGTAAAAGAACAGTACAACCTCAAAGATGGGCTCGTACATTTCAGGAACGAAGATGGAAATGACCTCGTGGAGATACCAAAGGATCTCGTCGATATAGCCATTGGACTTTGTCACGACTCACCTTTGTATGGACACATGGGGCCGGATCGCACCATCAAGAGTCTTTTGGAGCGGTACCATTTTCCCGAGATGAACAGAAAGGTACATGAATACATCGCCGAATGTCCAGACCAGACCTCGGAAACTGTGGCAAGAGCCCTAGTGGAACGCTTCATCCAAAATCATACCACTCCTTCCATCCTAATCTCGGATAACGCCCTTAGTTTCACTTCCAAACTGTTCAAGTCACTCTGTAACATGTGTAAAATAAAAAATACACACATTGTGGCATACCATCCGCAGGCAAACGGCTTAGTGGAAAGGCACAATCGAAAGATCTTAGAAGCCCTGCTCCACGTTGTCGATGCATCCTCCTGTACATGGGATGATTCCCTTCCCATGGTACAAACAGCCATCAACAATGGCTATAATGTGTCCATCGGGGACACCCTTCATTTCGTCCTCTATCACTACGAAAAGCGTCTACCTTTTCATTTGCCCGACCAAACCGACCCGGCAGTTCTAACATCTTCCGAAATGACAGAAGCAAATCAGCAACTAGCTGAACGATCTTTCAAGATTTTTTAAATAATCCGCTATGCCCTCGACCAACGAAACCAACAGATGGAGCAAGAGCAACATAGGCGTCATCCCCGTCAACGGACTATAATCGTCGGCATGCGATGGTATCTGAAGAGCGTGAAACCGCCAGGTGCTCATCGCAAATTATACCCAAAATCGGAAAAAATCGTTATGAAATCCTCGACCTCCGGGATCATTCCAAACTAAAGATCATTCACGCTGACAATTTGAAAATAGCTTCCGAACAACATCTTCCCAAAAAAAACTGCCAGGCGTTCGAGCCGCCTATCCTTCAAAAGGTCAAGGTATTAACAAATCGAGCAGGGATAAAAAAACTGAAGTGGTCACCGCGGGAACCGCTACCCATGACGAAGATTAGTACCTCGTAATACCACCAGTACTCGAGCCAATCTCTGAACAAGAGGAGGCCCCAGAGCCAAGCGTCCCATCGGACCCAGACCCTGGAGAAACCCCTTCGAGAGGATCACTCAGTGGAACTCCACCATCTCCTCCAACTCTACCATCTCCTCTGTCACCACCCTCACCGATTGATGATCGACGCACGGACCCTACATACCGCCCGCAAATGCATCAACCACGTGAACTAGAACCTTCACATAAGAAACGAACCCGCTCAGAATCCGAGCTCAACGGTCAACCCCTATTGCCACCAAAACGAGGCCGACCCCTTCACCCACAAACACAAGTATCCACACAGCCACCCCCAGCTCCGTATAACCTAAGGCGTAGAAATGAATAAAATTGTCCCTCTTATAATTTTCCAATTATTTACTCTTGTAGCCCTAGCATTAAAATTTCTACCGGAGTTGTTATAGAAAAACTTGCAGAAGGTAAATTTTTGAAAGGGCACGCAGACCTTTATATAAATTTGCAACCTCCTGCTAGAATTAAAATCAATCTCCTTCAGATACAAACCAAATTAAAAACGTTTGAAAGTAAAGTCCAGAATTCTTTCCAAGAAAAAGATCAGATTAGTCGCGTTCTGTTAGAAAATACCTCGAAAATATTCAAACTACAGCACGCGCCCTGTTAGAAATATTAACCTTACCATGGATACAAATTGAAACTAAAAATTCGGAAAACTTTAACCAAAGAAGTAAAAGGGGACTGATAGATATAGGAGGGAAACTGTTCAAAGGTTTATTCGGATTAGCAACCGAAGAAGGTATTAAAAGAATCGAATTCAAATTGAATCTCTTCGCGCGAAATCGACAGTATAATGGACACATGTTAGAATAAACTATTAGGTCACTACACGAAAGCAATCGCTTCCTCCACTCCCTTTCGGACAGATTCACATACCTTGAATCCATGTTAGCTCAATACAAAGAACACAATAGATATCTAGAATTAATAGAGATAATTAACCTACAAGTAACCCTAATCGATAAATACTTACAACGAATAACTACGATTCATTCCAAGGTTTTGCGTGCAACCCAGCTAGCCCATGGAAAAATCATTCTTTCCACCCTAATACCATGGGAAACACTTCAGTCCTTGATTCACACCGCCCAGACACAATTAAAATTATCACCCATATTCCTGCTCAACCACACTAATTACCCCCAATTTCTAGAATACACCTGGACTGTACATGGACCACGCTCCTACACATACCTCATAATTATACCATTTTTCGATGTCCTCACTTACGACGTATATAAATTTCACCCTTTCCCAACACCCTACCAAAACAACTCTAATGTCTATCGATTGTATTTACCCACCGTACCACCTTACCTTTTCCTCACCAAAGATCTGTCAGCTTATTCTATGATGTCAGATAGCGACGTCCGGCATTGCCGATTCCCGCAATCAAATAAACAACTCGTTTGCCCTCCACTCAAACCAGTTATTCTTCCATCTACTAGGTCTTGCTTTATCGACTTAATTCGTGACCGGCATGCCCCGATATGTTCATTTAAAAAATTTCATTCCCCTAAAACCGTCCAACTACGAATTGGACCAGACATCTGGGTTTCTCTCGAGAACAAGACTGCCGCTACTCTCGAGTGTCCGTCAAATTATTCCCTCATCACAATCCTTATGGTTATTCGGCTACCAGCTGGTTGCTCCTTGCGTTAAAAAACCCTCCAAATATACAACCCGTACAAGGTTACCATTAATAACTCATACCCCTTCCCGTCGCAAATTAAATTTAAACCCGTCATAGAGATCTTAAATCTCTCCATAAAACCTGTAACTATCCTACCCGAGCTACATGCCCCTGAATGGAATGATCAATTGAGTCGGTTTAAAATTTCGGATGATAACCAAAACAACCTCTTACAAATATTACAACCTGTTACAATTTTCTCAACATCTGCCGTTAGCATCATTATTGTATGTGCTATTATCCTCGGTATATTTGTGGTGAAAAGATCGTTCTGGGAACAAAGAAACACAAGAAACACCGAACGACATGAAACTATTTATGCACGACCAAGAGTGCGTACCCAGACCACGTGAACTAGACTTAACCACCCGACTTATGTTGTGTATATAAATCTGTATTATAAAACCCATAGTTATCATCTAGTTAGCATTAGTTAGGATGTTACATTATTATATTAATAGCATTCTAGAGGGAAGAGCCCTGTAAAAATGAACCATAAATAATTCATTTATATAGCTCTTGTATTCATTTTAGAAAAAAGTATCCATTTTAAAAATTCATGTGTTATATGATTCATGTATTTATATAATCCTGTATATTCTTATATATTTAACTTTATATAATGCCTATACTCATATGTATGTACGTGTGTGTATTCATTTTTACATAAGGACCAAAATTGCCCAACGCGAGTTTGGAAAATTTTTTTATTTGTTTTCTACTTTGCCAAATAATGGTGACCTGTTGTTTTTTAAAATCTCATAATCATTTTTTTAGATTTCGCTTAATAAGGAATCCTGCTTAAGCTTTGCAATGTTCATATTTGTATACATTCTCTTCGCTTAAAAAGATGAGATCATGTCTTGCCTAAGCATTTAAATTGTACATCTTAAACCTTAAAATTTTACTCATATGCATATTTTAGTGTAAAGATGCATAGTCGGATTTCCACTTTTAGTTAACTTGGCAGATCATGATAACATCAGATCTGAAAAGTCGCGGTTTAAGATAAAAATATGGTTTCATCTTCAAATATTTTGTTTACTCGTTCAAGCCTTACCACAGCTAAAAAATTTACTTTATTTTCGAATATTGTGCAAAAATAATGCAGCCTTTTTAGCATTTAATAATAATGATGTTAGCAGTTTTGGAGTATATAAACCCCGGTAAAAATCTTCCATTGTCATTAAGAACTAGATTCAAAGGCTGAGCACCACCTGTAACTTTTTGCAGTAAAATCCAGTAAGAAATAGTCTTTATCTTCTCCTTCGAGCCTTGTTCTCT
This sequence comes from Bathynomus jamesi, assembly GCA_023014485.1. Taxonomy (NCBI): domain Eukaryota; kingdom Metazoa; phylum Arthropoda; class Malacostraca; order Isopoda; family Cirolanidae; genus Bathynomus; species Bathynomus jamesi. The sequence continues at coordinate 570,037 of JAJOZX010001599.1, forward strand.
TCAGGAACTTAAGTCAGTCAAATTCCCCGATACGATAATAGAGAATCCGGGAATCTTCAGAGAAAATTTAGTAAATCTACCAGAGTCCTCCGAGCCACTATAGAAGAACTCGGAGAGTAATATAGAAGAAAACTACTACAAGTCACACATCCGTTGCTGCCACCTAACTAGAACCCCCGTCGACTTCGAACCAACCCAGGCCATAGACGGAGGGTTAACAACTGGCGACCCTTTAACCAGGATCTTCACGACTGACAACTTCTGCATCCAGGATTCTTCCAGTCTTCCAGACCCTGGAACTAGAACCAACACCCAGTTGACCGGCGTGTCACGACTTCTAGTTCGCCACATCCACCCTTGAACCGGTGCGTCACGACTCCAAGTTCTCCACGCCTAGTTTTCATCCAAGAACAAGTGGCCAGCAAGACACGCCTTCAGGACACGTCTCTAAGGATTTCGCCGTAGGACCTAATTAGACCTAATTAGGACCTAATTAGAACACATTAATAAGTACCTTCACATATGAGCGATTCAGACGGTGCGCTTTCTGACATCGAAAATTTACCTACACCCATTTTTCCACCTACCCCGCGCCCTTCAAACATACTCCCAAACACACACACTTCAGATCCAGAACAAGCCAATATGTCTCAGTCTCAAACCCCCGCCCCAGCATACATTAACTTAGGCAGACTAGTAAACCTTCCCCATACTGTTTTAATTTTTAAGGGGACCATAGATAATCGCTTTGTTGAACCAACCGTAAGACCTTGGATTGAATCTTTAGAGCAACATTTCTTACGCGAAAACATCACCGATGATGATATAAAAATTAGGGAAGGAAAAAGATTTATCGACCCAAAGAAGGGAATGCCCATGACACAGTCACCTACGTCCCATCAATTAGCGAAGCTACAACATGGGACGATTTTAAACAAAACTTATTAGAATTTTTTAAAGAAATAACACTTGCACAACCCTTAGCCACGTTAGAAGCAGTCTTCCAAGCTAAATGGAAGAAAGAGGAACACGAAGATTTAAACAAGTTTATTAGACGAACACATAACTCGTAGGAGAAGCCCTCCGTGCCGCTAAAAATGCGTGTGACATTACTTTCACTTCGAAACAAAGAAATCTATAGTAGCAACAACTATTTACCAAAACCTACCCGGAGCACCTAAAAAAAAGTTTCAGGAGTTTTTAAATGTTGACAAACCTGTAAGTGTAGCCATAAAAAAACACGGGAACATTACCCCGATTTAGCAAACCAGAACTACCGAAAGGGTAGAGAAACCCCTGTACATTACATTCAACAGCAGCAGCCAACACCAACAGCACCAACAGCAACAACAACAACAACCCTATAAATCGAGGCCAATGCAGGGAACACCACCCCAGAAACAAGCTCCACAAACCCAGAATACACGCCCTCCTCCACAGTGTTTTAACTGCGATAGCTTTGGGCACATGATAAGTCAGTGCAATTATCCCTCTTATTGCTCCCACTGTCACGAACATGGTCATCGCCAAAAGTGTGCTGATAAAGCCCCTGCAGGGTATAGACCCCACTTTCAGAAACCAAACCACCCACGTTCCCAAAACGTATCCCAAAAGTCAGCCAATCCCCAGAAACCAGTCCATTCCCAGCCTCAATCGAACCACCAACCCAATAGATTACGGCCACAGGGTCAACCACACACTTACCCCATGTACAAACCTCAGTACAACCAGCAAGGTCAGCTAGTTCGGTACGTAGAAGTACCCGTGGAGGAATCATTTTTCCCAGAGTACAGTTTTCAAGAACACCCTCCAGCGTATGGTAATCCCGTAGAATATGACCCAGGTCCTCCCATAGAAGACCATTCGAGCCCTTTTTTGGACCCTACTTTGGAGGCAACAGTTCAACCTCCTCCCTCCTAAATTACAGTAATGAACCCAGATACGCACACAAACTCCCCATCAGGATAATAGGTGCGGACCTCCTAGATTTAATAATAAATTGTAGCACTGATAACCAAGATTTAACTGCTCTCCTAGATACAGGAGCACACGCGACGTTAATTAAGAAACAATGTGTAGATGAATTATTAGAGCGTACAAATTACAAATATGAACTTAAGGCACCATCCTGCCAACTCAGAGGAGTTACGGGCACACCCATACCTACATACGGAGAAATTGAGTTGTATTTAGAAGTTGGAAACGTGGTATACCCCGCGAAATGTTGTATCGTGGATACAGTCGCCACCTTTCAGACAGATATCCTACTAGGTATGGATTTTTTTAACCGGAATCAATGGGAGATTTACCCAGCCGGAAAGTTAGTAAAGTGTCGAAATAGGACACACCATCTCCATGAGAATGACAAACAGCTTAATGCTAATAGAATTAGTTCAGTTCAGATTTCCGAAAGAAATAGGAAACCCCCTCCACTTGATAGCAGTTCAAGTCAGCCAGTTGCATCCAGAGGGACAACTGCTCCAGAAATCAGACCCCAGGGTAATCAGTTCCAGTTGTTGAATCCAGTTGGATCAACACAGTCAGTTGCCAGTCAGCCAGTTTCCAGTCAGCCAGTTTCAGTTCAGCCAGCTTCAGTTCAGCCAGCTTCAGTTCAGCCAATAAGGCAAATTTTAGTCGCCGAACCAGAGTCAGATTCACAATTTTTCATATGCCCTACCGAGCATATAACAGTAGCACCTTATGAGAAGATTTGTTTCCTAGCAAAAATAGTCGACAGTCAAGGAAAATTATTAGAATCAGAGCGTACTCTGATTACCGACAAAAGTAATTTCAAAAGAGATGTTCTTATTGCCTAAGTCCTTAGTCAGAGTCAGAATTCAGCTATCCCTGTTGTTTGTTTAAACAAAGGAAAAAGTCCTATAGAATTAACTTCAAATCAAAAAATAGGAACTGTTTTCACAGTAGAAGTAGATTCAGATTTCCCCATCAGTATGATAAATCGTGTTTCCAGTTCCTTAGAATTAAATCCTTCAGTATTAAAAGAAGAATATAAGAAATGTCTGGAGCACTCCCTTCAGGAGTCACCAGCTTTACAGGATCTCAAACTAATGGAATCAATTCTCGATTTCCTGATAAGAAATAGAGATGTGATTGCCCTAAAAGGAGATCCTCTGGGCCGAACTAATTTGGTCCCTTTTGAAATCAAGTTGGAACCCAATTCCAAACCCATTTTCATTCCTCCCTATCGGGTTCCACATTCCCAATTAGTCACTATTGAGGAACACATCACGGACATGTTGGAGCAGGATGTCATTCAGCCTTCAGCTAGTCCCTGGTCCGCTCCTATGATTCTCGTCTTCAAAAAGGACGGAACATCTCGCCCTTGTATAGATTTTAGACGCCTGAACAACATTACCATCCCAGACCGTTTCCCGATTCCAAACATGCAGGAAACAATTCTGAACGTAGGGAAAGCGAACCTTTTTTCATCCCTCGGTTTAGCATCGGGTTATTGGCAAATGGAGGTCAGTCCCGAATATCGGGCATTGACTGCTTTCTCCACTAACCGAGGCCATTACGAATTCCAGGTTTTACCTTTCGGAGTCCGAAATGGGCCTGCTAATTTCTCTAGGTTGATGAATATAGTCCTTTCCGACCTATTAGGTGTCGAAGCTCTCGTTTATCTTGACGATATTATCGTCTACAGTTCGGACATAAAAACACACTTTCAACGCCTTCAGAATGTGCTATCACGCTTGAGAAAAGCACACCTTAAACTGAAGCTTGCAACGTGCAATTTTTTACAAGAATCCCTGGTATACCTAGGATTCCTACTCTCGTCCGCAGGAATTAAACCTGATCCAGCCAAACTCGAAGCCCTGAAAAGGTACCCTGTACCCAAAACCATCGACGACGCCCGTGCATTTATTGGTTTTGTCGGACTCTATCGGAACTTTATACCCCAATTTTCAAATATTGCTAAACCCATTACTAATTTGTTCCAGAAAAGTTTGAAATTTAACTGGGAATCCAATGACCAACATGCCTTTGAAACTTTAATTAATGAACTAACCTGTCATCCCATCTTACAATATCCTGATTACACAAGACCCTTCATCATAGCCACAGATGTTCCTCCTATCGACTAGGAGCCGTCCTGTTACAGGACGTAGACGGTGTGGAATTACCCATTGTTTATGCCAGTCAACTTCTCTCTGCACCTCAACGGAATTATTCCACTACTGACCGAGAGGCCCTAGCGGTATATTGGGCTTTGAAAAAATTCCGAAATATCGTCTATGGCTACGATGTAACCATCAAGACTGATCATAAACCACTCACGTACATCTTCAAGGACAAGCTACTTGAAGGACGATTGAGAAGATGGGCTCTGTTGATTCAGGACTTTGCGGCAAAAATCGTATACAAACCGGGAAAACTGCAAGTTATTCCAGAAGGATTGTAGAGACTCAAGCCCGACGCCCAATTGAATAAAATAGGAATTCTTCCTGTGTTCGACTACGAGTGTCTGCAATACTCCCAACAACAGGACCAACACACCCAAAACCTTCGGGCGCGCCTGGAACAAAAGGAACCATCGAAGGTAAAAGAACAGTACAACCTCAAAGATGGGCTCGTACATTTCAGGAACGAAGATGAAAATGACCTCGTGGAGATACCAAAGGATCTCGTCGATATAGCCATTGGACTTTGTCACGACTCACCTTTGTATGGACACATGGGGCCGGATCGCACCATCAAGAGTCTTTTGGAGCGGTACCATTTTCCCGAGATGAACAGAAAGGTACATGAATACATCGCCGAATGTCCAGACCAGACCTCGGAAACTGTGGCAAGAGCCCTAGTGGAACGCTTCATCCAAAATCATACCACTCCTTCCATCCTAATCTCGGATAACGCCCTTAGTTTCACTTCCAAACTGTTCAAGTCACTCTGTAACATGTGTAAAATAAAAATACACACATTGTGGCATACCATCCGCAGGCAAACGGCTTAGTGGAAAGGCACAATCGAAAGATCTTAGAAGCCCTGCTCCACGTTGTCGATGCATCCTCCTGTACATGGGATGATTCCCTTCCCATGGTACAAACAGCCATCAACAATGGCTATAATGTGTCCATCGGGGACACCCTTCATTTCGTCCTCTATCACTACGAAAAGCGTCTACCTTTTCATTTGCCCGACCAAACCGACCCGGCAGTTCTAACATCTTCCGAAATGACAGAAGCAAATCAGCAACTAGCTGAACGATCTTTCAAGATTTTTTAAATAATCCGCTATGCCCTCGACCAACGAAACCAACAGATGGAGCAAGAGCAACATAGGCGTCATCCCCGTCAACGGACTATAATCGTCGGCATGCGATGGTATCTGAAGAGCGTGAAACCGCCAGGTGCTCATCGCAAATTATACCCAAAATCGGAAAAAATCGTTATGAAATCCTCGACCTCCGGGATCATTCCAAACTAAAGATCATTCACGCTGACAATTTGAAAATAGCTTCCGAACAACATCTTCCCAAAAAACAACTGCCAGGCGTTCGAGCCGCCTATCCTTCAAAAGGTCAAGGTATTAACAAATCGAGCAGGGATAAAAAAACTGAAGTGGTCACCGCGGGAACCGCTACCCATGACGAAGATTAGTACCTCGTAATACCACCAGTACTCGAGCCAATCTCTGAACAAGAGGAGGCCCCAGAGCCAAGCGTCCCATCGGACCCAGACCCTGGAGAAACCCCTTCGAGAGGATCACTCAGTGGAACTCCACCATCTCCTCCAACTCTACCATCTCCTCTGTCACCACCCTCACCGATTGATGATCGACGCACGGACCCTACATACCGCCCGCAAATGCATCAACCACGTGAACTAGAACCTTCACATAAGAAACGAACCCGCTCAGAATCCGAGCTCAACGGTCAACCCCTATTGCCACCAAAACGAGGCCGACCCCTTCACCCACAAACACAAGTATCCACACAGCCACCCCCAGCTCCGTATAACCTAAGGCGTAGAAATGAATAAAATTGTCCCTCTTATAATTTTCCAATTATTTACTCTTGTAGCCCTAGCATTAAAATTTCTACCGGAGTTGTTATAGAAAAACTTGCAGAAGGTAAATTTTTGAAAGGGCACGCAGACCTTTATATAAATTTGCAACCTCCTGCTAGAATTAAAATCAATCTCCTTCAGATACAAACCAAATTAAAAACGTTTGAAAGTAAAGTCCAGAATTCTTTCCAAGAAAAAGATCAGATTAGTCGCGTTCTGTTAGAAAATACCTCGAAAATATTCAAACTACAGCACGCGCCCTGTTAGAAATATTAACCTTACCATGGATACAAATTGAAACTAAAAATTCGGAAAACTTTAACCAAAGAAGTAAAAGGGGACTGATAGATATAGGAGGGAAACTGTTCAAAGGTTTATTCGGATTAGCAACCGAAGAAGGTATTAAAAGAATCGAATTCAAATTGAATCTCTTCGCGCGAAATCGACAGTATAATGGACACATGTTAGAATAAACTATTAGGTCACTACACGAAAGCAATCGCTTCCTCCACTCCCTTTCGGACAGATTCACATACCTTGAATTAGGGTTTCTCATTTCCCGGCATTTTGCTTATCCCGGGATTCCGGGATAAAAATGATTCCCTTCCCGGGATCCCGGGAAATCCCGGGATATAATTAATTATATTTAAAATATATTATAAAATAAATTAACCTAGAAAAGAGGTGGTATAATTATTTTTTTTTTTTTTATAGTCATTTAATAAGTTCTGCAATCTCCATGATGGGCAAAATAAAATAATATTGCTGTGAAAAATATGTATTAAAAAAAATACTTTTGAATTACATAGAAAATTTTCACAAATAAAAAATTACTCCGTTTCATTGAAAACTTAATGAATACAACGAAAAAAAAATTGCCTTTGAATTGCTTAGAAAATTTAAAGAAAAAATAAAATTACCTTCAAATTGCAAAGAACTTCAATGAATTCAACCAAAAAAATTATCACTGTGAATTTTTATAGTACGATTTCAAAAAACAAAGATGGTCAATACTTCGATCACTCAATCTTGTTCTCATTTTAGTCACGAAAAGTCCTGCTGCTGAGAATGCCCTTTCCGATTCTATTGACGTGGGTGGAATCGTCTTTAATGCATTCAAGAGAAGAGAGATGTTCTGCGTTTTTTCGCCCGTAGCCTCGAAGATCTCTAGTTCCTTTTTAAGGTGCTTTGCAGCGCTTGCTTTGCTGTCTAGTGTTCTTGATTTCTCTACCTCGGCTGCTTTAATAGCTGCATCAAACCTTTCAGCTAGAGTCATCGAAGATGACTGAGGGACAGCTGATTCTTGCACATCATTATCTTCATCTGTCTCACTAGAGGTAGAATCAGCAGGTACTCCAAAAAGGCGATCTAACATTTGCTTTGCTGATGAAATTAACATAGACTTGGTTGGTAAGGCTGGCAAACTTCTGTCACTTGCGAAAGTTGCGACCTTTTTATAATTCTTTCCACTATTGAGGTATTGTATGAGGCCAGTCAAGTTCTCATTTCTTCTCTCTGTTATGCGTCGAATGAACGACTCCTTTAGTTTTTTTGAAAAAGGTGTGTTTAGTTGATTTAGTTCGTTCAAAATGAAAGAAAAAAACCTTCTGATGAAAGTAAAGTCGATTCTCTGTTGCCCAGCTTTTCTGCTCCAACTTTTAATGGCTCCAGCGATGCCACAATGTCACGAATTACAGCAACTTCTTGTTTGTCAAGGTCAAAATTGTCCATATCTTTATTGCAGTCGATGAGAGCTTTCGATACGGATGACCTTATTTTGATAAATCGCTCCAGCATGGCTAAAAGACTATTCCATCTGGTTTTGGAATCCAGCAATAGATGCAAACTTTTTCCTTGTTCCTGTTGAACATATCCTTGTAAGATGTTATTCTTTAAAGGTGATTTGCGAAATTTTTTTGCTATTTTTCTGACTTTATTGATGATTTGAGACACGTTGATTTCTTTACATACAGTGTCGTGCGATCCAAATGAAATATCTATCTCGAACGGATCCTCATCAAAGCGCTCACACAAAACACTTTCAAAATCAATACTATGATTGAAATCTTCTCCATCTTCATCTATGTTGTCATTATGTTCGTCATCTTCAGTTTGAATTTCTTCAGAAAGAGTGATTGCAATATCCCGGGATTTCCCGGGACAGGGAGAATTTCCCGGGAAATTTAAATTAGCTAAAAATCTACCGGGATCCCGGGATCCCGGTAAAGAAACCCTACCTTGAATCCATGTTAGCTCAATACAAAGAACACAATAGATATCTAGAATTAATAGAGATAATTAACCTACAAGTAACCCTAATCGATAAATACTTACAACGAATAACTACGATTCATTCCAAGGTTTTGCGTGCAACCCAGCTAGCCCATGGAAAAATCATTCTTTCCACCCTAATACCATGGGAAACACTTCAGTCCTTGATTCACACCGCCCAGACACAATTAAAATTATCACCCATATTCCTGCTCAACCACACTAATTACCCCCAATTTCTAGAATACACCTGGACTGTACATGGACCACGCTCCTACACATACCTCATAATTATACCATTTTTCGATGTCCTCACTTACGACGTATATAAATTTCACCCTTTCCCAACACCCTACCAAAACAACTCTAATGTCTATCGATTGTATTTACCCACCGTACCACCTTACCTTTTCCTCACCAAAGATCTGTCAGCTTATTCTATGATGTCAGATAGCGACGTCCGGCATTGCCGATTCCCGCAATCAAATAAACAACTCGTTTGCCCTCCACTCAAACCAGTTATTCTTCCATCTACTAGGTCTTGCTTTATCGACTTAATTCGTGACCGGCATGCCCCGATATGTTCATTTAAAAAATTTCATTCCCCTAAAACCGTCCAACTACGAATTGGACCAGACATCTGGGTTTCTCGAGAACAAGACTGCCGCTACTCTCGAGTGTCCGTCAAATTATTCCCTCATCACAATCCTTATGGTTATTCGGCTACCAGCTGGTTGCTCCTTGCGTTAAAAAACCCTCCAAATATACAACCCGTACAAGGTTACCATTAATAACTCATACCCCTTCCCGTCGCAAATTAAATTTAAACCCGTCATAGAGATCTTAAATCTCTCCATAAAACCTGTAACTATCCTACCCGAGCTACATGCCCCTGAATGGAATGATCAATTGAGTCGGTTTAAAATTTCGGATGATAACCAAAACAACCTCTTACAAATATTACAACCTGTTACAATTTTCTCAACATCTGCCGTTAGCATCATTATTGTATGTGCTATTATCCTCGGTATATTTGTGGTGAAAAGATCGTTCTGGGAACAAAGAAACACAAGAAACACCGAACGACATGAAACTATTTATGCACGACCAAGAGTGCGTACCCAGACCACGTGAACTAGACTTAACCACCCGACTTATGTTGTGTATATAAATCTGTATTATAAAACCCATAGTTATCATCTAGTTAGCATTAGTTAGGATGTTACATTATTATATTAATAGCATTCTAGAGGGGAGAGCCCTGTAAAAATGAACCATAAATAATTCATTTATATAGCTCTTGTATTCATTTTAGAAAAAAGTATCCATTTTAAAAATTCATGTGTTATATGGTTCATGTATTTATATAATCCTGTATATTCTTATATATTTAACTTTATATAATGCCTATACTCATATGTATGTACGTGTGTGTATTCATTTTTACATAAGGACCAAAATTGCCCAACGCGAGTTTGGATAAAATTTTTTATTTGTTTTCTACTTTGCCAAATAATTGGTGACCTGTTGTTTTTTTCTCATAATCATTTTTTAGATTTCGCTTAATAAGGAATCCTGCTTAAGCTTTGCAATGTTCATATTTTGTATACATTCTCTTTCGTTATAAAAGATGAGATCATGTCTTGCCTAAGCATTTAAATTGTACATCTTAAACCTTAAAATTTTACTCATATGCATATTTTAGTGTAAAGATGCATAGTCGGATTTCCACTTTTAGTTAACTTGGCAGATCATGATAACATCAGATCTGAAAAGTCGCGGTTTAAGATAAAAATATGGTTTCATCTTCAAATATTTTGTTTACTCGTTCAAGCCTTACCACAGCTAAAAAATTTACTTTATTTTCGAATATTGTGCAAAAAATAATGCAGCCTTTTTAGCATTTAATAATAATGATGTTAGCAGTTTTGGAGTATATAAACCCCGGTAAAAATCTTCCATTGTCATTAAGAACTAGATTCAAAGGCTGAGCACCACCTGTAACTTTTTGCAGTAAAATCCAGTAAGAAATAGTCTTTATCTTCTCCTTCGAGCCTTGTTCTCTTCAGGAACTTAAGTCAGTCAAATTCCCCGATACGATAATAGAGAATCCGGGAATCTTCAGAGAAAATTTAGTAAATCTACCAGAGTCCTCCGAGCCACTATAGAAGAACTCGGAGAGTAATATAGAAGAAAACTACTACAAGTCACACATCCGTTGCTGCCACCTAACTAGAACCCCCGTCGACTTCGAACCAACCCAGGCCATAGACGGAGGGGTTAACAACTGGCGACCCTTTAACCAGGATCTTCACGACTGACAACTTCTGCATCCAGGATTCTTCCAGTCTTCCAGACCCTGGAACTAGAACCAACACCCAGTTGACCGGCGTGTCACGACTTCTAGTTCGCCACATCCACCCTTGAACCGGTGCGTCACGACTCCAAGTTCTCCACGCCTAGTTTTCATCCAAGAACAAGTGGCCAGCAAGACACGCCTTCAGGACACGTCTCTAAGGATTTCGCCGTAGGACCTAATTAGACCTAATTAGGACCTAATTAGAACACATTAATAAGTACCTTCACATATGAGCGATTCAGACGGTGCGCTTTCTGACATCGAAAATTTACCTACACCCATTTTTCCACCTACCCCGCGCCCTTCAAACATACTCCCAAACACACACACTTCAGATCCAGAACAAGCCAATATGTCTCAGTCTCAAACCCCCGCCCCAGCATACATTAACTTAGGCAGACTAGTAAACCTTCCCCATACTGTTTTAATTTTTAAGGGGACCATAGATAATCGCTTTGTTGAACCAACCGTAAGACCTTGGATTGAATCTTTAGAGCAACATTTCTTACGCGAAAACATCACCGATGATGATATAAAAATTAGGGAAGGAAAAAGATTTATCGACCCAAAGAAGGGAATGCCCATGACACAGTCACCTACGTCCCATCAATTAGCGAAGCTACAACATGGGACGATTTTAAACAAAACTTATTAGAATTTTTTAAAGAAATAACACTTGCACAACCCTTAGCCACGTTAGAAGCAGTCTTCCAAGCTAAATGGAAGAAAGAGGAACACGAAGATTTAAACAAGTTTATTAGACGAACACATAAACTCGTAGGAGAAGCCCTCCGTGCCGCTAAAAATGCGTGTGACATTACTTTCACTTCGAAACAAAGAAATCTATAGTAGCAACAACTATTTACCAAAACCTACCCGGAGCACCTAAAAAAAAGTTTCAGGAGTTTTTAAATGTTGACAAACCTGTAAGTGTAGCCATAAACAAAACACGGGAACATTACCCCGATTTAGCAAACCAGAACTACCGAAAGGGTAGAGAAACCCCTGTACATTACATTCAACAGCAGCAGCCAACACCAACAGCACCAACAGCAACAACAACAACAACCCTATAAATCGAGGCCAATGCAGGGAACACCACCCCAGAAACAAGCTCCACAAACCCAGAATACACGCCCTCCTCCACAGTGTTTTAACTGCGATAGCTTTGGGCACATGATAAGTCAGTGCAATTATCCCTCTTATTGCTCCCACTGTCACGAACATGGTCATCGCCAAAAGTGTGCTGATAAAGCCCCTGCAGGGTATAGACCCCACTTTCAGAAACCAAACCACCCACGTTCCCAAAACGTATCCCAAAAGTCAGCCAATCCCCAGAAACCAGTCCATTCCCAGCCTCAATCGAACCACCAACCCAATAGATTACGGCCACAGGGTCAACCACACACTTACCATGTACAAACCTCAGTACAACCAGCAAGGTCAGCTAGTTCGGTACGTAGAAGTACCCGTGGAGGAATCATTTTTCCCAGAGTACAGTTTTCAAGAACACCCTCCAGCGTATGGTAATCCCGTAGAATATGACCCAGGTCCTCCCATAGAAGACCATTCGAGCCCTTTTTTGGACCCTACTTTGGAGGCAACAGTTCAACCTCCTCCCTCCTAAATTACAGTAATGAACCCAGATACGCACACAAACTCCCCATCAGGATAATAGGTGCGGACCTCCTAGATTTAATAATAAATTGTAGCACTGATAACCAAGATTTAACTGCTCTCCTAGATACAGGAGCACACGCGACGTTAATTAAGAAACAATGTGTAGATGAATTATTAGAGCGTACAAATTACAAATATGAACTTAAGGCACCATCCTGCCAACTCAGAGGAGTTACGGGCACACCCATACCTACATACGGAGAAATTGAGTTGTATTTAGAAGTTGGAAACGTGGTATACCCCGCGAAATGTTGTATCGTGGATACAGTCGCCACCTTTCAGACAGATATCCTACTAGGTATGGATTTTTTTAACCGGAATCAATGGGAGATTTACCCAGCCGGAAAGTTAGTAAAGTGTCGAAATAGGACACACCATCTCCATGAGAATGACAAACAGCTTAATGCTAATAGAATTAGTTCAGTTCAGATTTCCGAAAGAAATAGGAAACCCCCTCCACTTGATAGCAGTTCAAGTCAGCCAGTTGCATCCAGAGGGACAACTGCTCCAGAAATCAGACCCCAGGGTAATCAGTTCCAGTTGTTGAATCCAGTTGGATCAACACAGTCAGTTGCCAGTCAGCCAGTTTCCAGTCAGCCAGTTTCAGTTCAGCCAGCTTCAGTTCAGCCAGCTTCAGTTCAGCCAATAAGGCAAATTTTAGTCGCCGAACCAGAGTCAGATTCACAATTTTTCATATGCCCTACCGAGCATATAACAGTAGCACCTTATGAGAAGATTTGTTTCCTAGCAAAAATAGTCGACAGTCAAGGAAAATTATTAGAATCAGAGCGTACTCTGATTACCGACAAAAGTAATTTCAAAAGAGATGTTCTTATTGCCTAAGTCCTTAGTCAGAGTCAGAATTCAGCTATCCCTGTTGTTTGTTTAAACAAAGGAAAAAGTCCTATAGAATTAACTTCAAATCAAAAAATAGGAACTGTTTTCACAGTAGAAGTAGATTCAGATTTCCCCATCAGTATGATAAATCGTGTTTCCAGTTCCTTAGAATTAAATCCTTCAGTATTAAAAGAAGAATATAAGAAATGTCTGGAGCACTCCCTTCAGGAGTCACCAGCTTTACAGGATCTCAAACTAATGGAATCAATTCTCGATTTCCTGATAAGAAATAGAGATGTGATTGCCCTAAAAGGAGATCCTCTGGGCCGAACTAATTTGGTCCCTTTTGAAATCAAGTTGGAACCCAATTCCAAACCCATTTTCATTCCTCCCTATCGGGTTCCACATTCCCAATTAGTCACTATTGAGGAACACATCACGGACATGTTGGAGCAGGATGTCATTCAGCCTTCAGCTAGTCCCTGGTCCGCTCCTATGATTCTCGTCTTCAAAAAGGACGGAACATCTCGCCCTTGTATAGATTTTAGACGCCTGAACAACATTACCATCCCAGACCGTTTCCCGATTCCAAACATGCAGGAAACAATTCTGAACGTAGGGAAAGCGAACCTTTTTTCATCCCTCGGTTTAGCATCGGGTTATTGGCAAATGGAGGTCAGTCCCGAATATCGGGCATTGACTGCTTTCTCCACTAACCGAGGCCATTACGAATTCCAGGTTTTACCTTTCGGAGTCCGAAATGGGCCTGCTAATTTCTCTAGGTTGATGAATATAGTCCTTTCCGACCTATTAGGTGTCGAAGCTCTCGTTTATCTTGACGATATTATCGTCTACAGTTCGGACATAAAAACACACTTTCAACGCCTTCAGAATGTGCTATCACGCTTGAGAAAAGCACACCTTAAACTGAAGCTTGCAACGTGCAATTTTTTACAAGAATCCCTGGTATACCTAGGATTCCTACTCTCGTCCGCAGGAATTAAACCTGATCCAGCCAAACTCGAAGCCCTGAAAAGGTACCCTGTACCCAAAACCATCGACGACGCCCGTGCATTTATTGGTTTTGTCGGACTCTATCGGAACTTTATACCCCAATTTTCAAATATTGCTAAACCCATTACTAATTTGTTCCAGAAAAGTTTGAAATTTAACTGGGAATCCAATGACCAACATGCCTTTGAAACTTTAATTAATGAACTAACCTGTCATCCCATCTTACAATATCCTGATTACACAAGACCCTTCATCATAGCCACAGATGCTTCCTCCTATCGACTAGGAGCCGTCCTGTTACAGGACGTAGACGGTGTGGAATTACCCATTGTTTATGCCAGTCAACTTCTCTCTGCACCTCAACGGAATTATTCCACTACTGACCGAGAGGCCCTAGCGGTATATTGGGCTTTGAAAAAATTCCGAAATATCGTCTATGGCTACGATGTAACCATCAAGACTGATCATAAACCACTCACGTACATCTTCAAGGACAAGCTACTTGAAGGACGATTGAGAAGATGGGCTCTGTTGATTCAGGACTTTGCGGCAAAAATCGTATACAAACCGGGAAAACTGCAAGTTATTCCAGAAGGATTGTAGAGACTCAAGCCCGACGCCCAATTGAATAAAATAGGAATTCTTCCTGTGTTCGACTACGAGTGTCTGCAATACTCCCAACAACAGGACCAACACACCCAAAACCTTCGGGCGCGCCTGGAACAAAAGGAACCATCGAAGGTAAAAGAACAGTACAACCTCAAAGATGGGCTCGTACATTTCAGGAACGAAGATGAAATGACCTCGTGGAGATACCAAAGGATCTCGTCGATATAGCCATTGGACTTTGTCACGACTCACCTTTGTATGGACACATGGGGCCGGATCGCACCATCAAGAGTCTTTTGGAGCGGTACCATTTTCCCGAGATGAACAGAAAGGTACATGAATACATCGCCGAATGTCCAGACCAGACCTCGGAAACTGTGGCAAGAGCCCTAGTGGAACGCTTCATCCAAAATCATACCACTCCTTCCATCCTAATCTCGGATAACGCCCTTAGTTTCACTTCCAAACTGTTCAAGTCACTCTGTAACATGTGTAAAATAAAAAATACACACATTGTGGCATACCATCCGCAGGCAAACGGCTTAGTGGAAAGGCACAATCGAAAGATCTTAGAAGCCCTGCTCCACGTTGTCGATGCATCCTCCTGTACATGGGATGATTCCCTTCCCATGGTACAAACAGCCATCAACAATGGCTATAATGTGTCCATCGGGGACACCCTTCATTTCGTCCTCTATCACTACGAAAAGCGTCTACCTTTTCATTTGCCCGACCAAACCGACCCGGCAGTTCTAACATCTTCCGAAATGACAGAAGCAAATCAGCAACTAGCTGAACGATCTTTCAAGATTTTTTAAATAATCCGCTATGCCCTCGACCAACGAAACCAACAGATGGAGCAAGAGCAACATAGGCGTCATCCCCGTCAACGGACTATAATCGTCGGCATGCGATGGTATCTGAAGAGCGTGAAACCGCCAGGTGCTCATCGCAAATTATACCCAAAATCGGAAAAAATCGTTATGAAATCCTCGACCTCCGGGATCATTCCAAACTAAAGATCATTCACGCTGACAATTTGAAAATAGCTTCCGAACAACATCTTCCAAAAAACAACTGCCAGGCGTTCGAGCCGCCTATCCTTCAAAAGGTCAAGGTATTAACAAATCGAGCAGGGATAAAAAAACTGAAGTGGTCACCGCGGGAACCGCTACCCATGACGAAGATTAGTACCTCGTAATACCACCAGTACTCGAGCCAATCTCTGAACAAGAGGAGGCCCCAGAGCCAAGCGTCCCATCGGACCCAGACCCTGGAGAAACCCCTTCGAGAGGATCACTCAGTGGAACTCCACCATCTCCTCCAACTCTACCATCTCCTCTGTCACCACCCTCACCGATTGATGATCGACGCACGGACCCTACATACCGCCCGCAAATGCATCAACCACGTGAACTAGAACCTTCACATAAGAAACGAACCCGCTCAGAATCCGAGCTCAACGGTCAACCCCTATTGCCACCAAAACGAGGCCGACCCCTTCACCCACAAACACAAGTATCCACACAGCCACCCCCAGCTCCGTATAACCTAAGGCGTAGAAATGAATAAAATTGTCCCTCTTATAATTTTCCAATTATTTACTCTTGTAGCCCTAGCATTAAAATTTCTACCGGAGTTGTTATAGAAAAACTTGCAGAAGGTAAATTTTTGAAAGGGCACGCAGACCTTTATATAAATTTGCAACCTCCTGCTAGAATTAAAATCAATCTCCTTCAGATACAAACCAAATTAAAAACGTTTGAAAGTAAAGTCCAGAATTCTTTCCAAGAAAAAGATCAGATTAGTCGCGTTCTGTTAGAAAATACCTCGAAAATATTCAAACTACAGCACGCGCCCTGTTAGAAATATTAACCTTACCATGGATACAAATTGAAACTAAAAATTCGGAAAACTTTAACCAAAGAAGTAAAAGGGGACTGATAGATATAGGAGGGAAACTGTTCAAAGGTTTATTCGGATTAGCAACCGAAGAAGGTATTAAAAGAATCGAATTCAAATTGAATCTCTTCGCGCGAAATCGACAGTATAATGGACACATGTTAGAATAAACTATTAGGTCACTACACGAAAGCAATCGCTTCCTCCACTCCCTTTCGGACAGATTCACATACCTTGAATTAGGGTTTCTCATTTCCCGGCATTTTGCTTATCCCGGGATTCCGGGATAAAAATGATTCCCTTCCCGGGATCCCGGGAAATCCCGGGATATAATTAATTATATTTAAAATATATTATAAAATAAATTAACCTAGAAAAGAGGTGGTATAATTATTTTTTATTTTTTTTTATAGTCATTTAATAAGTTCTGCAATCTCCATGATGGGCAAAATAAAATAATATTGCTGTGAAAAATATGTATTAAAAAAAATACTTTTGAATTACATAGAAAATTTTCACAAATAAAAAAATTACTCCGTTTCATTGAAAACTTAATGAATACAACGAAAAAAAAATTGCCTTTGAATTGCTTAGAAAATTTAAAGAAAAAATAAAAATTACCTTCAAATTGCAAAGAACTTCAATGAATTCAACCAAAAAAATTATCACTGTGAATTTTTATAGTACGATTTCAAAAAACAAAGATGGTCAATACTTCGATCACTCAATCTTGTTCTCATTTTAGTCACGAAAAGTCCTGCTGCTGAGAATGCCCTTTCCGATTCTATTGACGTGGGTGGAATCGTCTTTAATGCATTCAAGAGAAGAGAGATGTTCTGCGTTTTTTCGCCCGTAGCCTCGAAGATCTCTAGTTCCTTTTTAAGGTGCTTTGCAGCGCTTGCTTTGCTGTCTAGTGTTCTTGATTTCTCTACCTCGGCTGCTTTAATAGCTGCATCAAACCTTTCAGCTAGAGTCATCGAAGATGACTGAGGGACAGCTGATTCTTGCACATCATTATCTTCATCTGTCTCACTAGAGGTAGAATCAGCAGGTACTCCAAAAAGGCGATCTAACATTTGCTTTGCTGATGAAATTAACATAGACTTGGTTGGTAAGGCTGGCAAACTTCTGTCACTTGCGAAAGTTGCGACCTTTTTATAATTCTTTCCACTATTGAGGTATTGTATGAGGCCAGTCAAGTTCTCATTTCTTCTCTCTGTTATGCGTCGAATGAACGACTCCTTTAGTTTTTTTGAAAAAGGTGTGTTTAGTTGATTTAGTTCGTTCAAAATGAAAGAAAAAAACAAAAAAACGACTCTTCTGTTGGCTTTTCTGTTGCCCAGCTTTTCTGCTCCAACTTTTAATGGCTCCAGCGATGCCACAATGTCACGAATTACAGCAACTTCTTGTTTGTCAAGGTCAAAATTGTCCATATCTTTATTGCAGTCGATGAGAGCTTTCGATACGGATGACCTTATTTTGATAAATCGCTCCAGCATGGCTAAAAGACTATTCCATCTGGTTTTGGAATCCAGCAATAGATGCAAACTTTTTCCTTGTTCCTGTTGAACATATCCTTGTAAGATGTTATTCTTTAAAGGTGATTTGCGAAATTTTTTTGCTATTTTTCTGACTTTATTGATGATTTGAGACACGTTGATTTCTTTACATACAGTGTCGTGCGATCCAAATGAAATATCTATCTCGAACGGATCCTCATCAAAGCGCTCACACAAAACACTTTCAAAATCAATACTATGATTGAAATCTTCTCCATCTTCATCTATGTTGTCATTATGTTCGTCATCTTCAGTTTGAATTTCTTCAGAAAGAGTGATTGCAATATCCCGGGATTTCCCGGGACAGGGAGAATTTCCCGGGAAATTTAAATTAGCTAAAAATCTACCGGGATCCCGGGATCCCGGTAAAGAAACCCTACCTTGAATCCATGTTAGCTCAATACAAAGAACACAATAGATATCTAGAATTAATAGAGATAATTAACCTACAAGTAACCCTAATCGATAAATACTTACAACGAATAACTACGATTCATTCCAAGGTTTTGCGTGCAACCCAGCTAGCCCATGGAAAAATCATTCTTTCCACCCTAATACCATGGGAAACACTTCAGTCCTTGATTCACACCGCCCAGACACAATTAAAATTATCACCCATATTCCTGCTCAACCACACTAATTACCCCCAATTTCTAGAATACACCTGGACTGTACATGGACCACGCTCCTACACATACCTCATAATTATACCATTTTTCGATGTCCTCACTTACGACGTATATAAATTTCACCCTTTCCCAACACCCTACCAAAACAACTCTAATGTCTATCGATTGTATTTACCCACCGTACCACCTTACCTTTTCCTCACCAAAGATCTGTCAGCTTATTCTATGATGTCAGATAGCGACGTCCGGCATTGCCGATTCCCGCAATCAAATAAACAACTCGTTTGCCCTCCACTCAAACCAGTTATTCTTCCATCTACTAGGTCTTGCTTTATCGACTTAATTCGTGACCGGCATGCCCCGATATGTTCATTTAAAAAATTTCATTCCCCTAAAACCGTCCAACTACGAATTGGACCAGACATCTGGGTTTCTCTCGAGAACAAGACTGCCGCTACTCTCGAGTGTCCGTCAAATTATTCCCTCATCACAATCCTTATGGTTATTCGGCTACCAGCTGGTTGCTCCTTGCGTTAAAAAACCCTCCAAATATACAACCCGTACAAGGTTACCATTAATAACTCATACCCCTTCCCGTCGCAAATTAAATTTAAACCCGTCATAGAGATCTTAAATCTCTCCATAAAACCTGTAACTATCCTACCCGAGCTACATGCCCCTGAATGGAATGATCAATTGAGTCGGTTTAAAATTTCGGATGATAACCAAAACAACCTCTTACAAATATTACAACCTGTTACAATTTTCTCAACATCTGCCGTTAGCATCATTATTGTATGTGCTATTATCCTCGGTATATTTGTGGTGAAAAGATCGTTCTGGGAACAAAGAAACACAAGAAACACCGAACGACATGAAACTATTTATGCACGACCAAGAGTGCGTACCCAGACCACGTGAACTAGACTTAACCACCCGACTTATGTTGTGTATATAAATCTGTATTATAAAACCCATAGTTATCATCTAGTTAGCATTAGTTAGGATGTTACATTATTATATTAATAGCATTCTAGAGGGAGAGCCCTGTAAAAATGAACCATAAATAATTCATTTATATAGCTCTTGTATTCATTTTAGAAAAAAGTATCCATTTTAAAAATTCATGTGTTATATGATTCATGTATTTATATAATCCTGTATATTCTTATATATTTAACTTTATATAATGCCTATACTCATATGTATGTACGTGTGTGTATTCATTTTTACATAAGGACCAAAATTGCCCAACGCGAGTTTGGAAAATTTTTTTTATTTGTTTTCTACTTTGCCAAATAATTGGTGACCTGTTGTTTTTTAAAATCTCATAATCATTTTTTTAGATTTCGCTTAATAAGGAATCCTGCTTAAGCTTTGCAATGTTCATATTTTGTATACATTCTCTTTCGTTATAAAAGATGAGATCATGTCTTGCCTAAGCATTTAAATTGTACATCTTAAACCTTAAAATTTTACTCATATGCATATTTTAGTGTAAAGATGCATAGTCGGATTTCCACTTTTAGTTAACTTGGCAGATCATGATAACATCAGATCTGAAAAGTCGCGGTTTAAGATAAAAATATGGTTTCATCTTCAAATATTTTGTTTACTCGTTCAAGCCTTACCACAGCTAAAAAATTTACTTTATTTTCGAATATTGTGCAAAAAATAATGCAGCCTTTTTAGCATTTAATAATAATGATGTTAGCAGTTTTGGAGTATATAAACCCCGGTAAAAATCTTCCATTGTCATTAAGAACTAGATTCAAAGGCTGAGCACCACCTGTAACTTTTTGCAGTAAAATCCAGTAAGAAATAGTCTTTATCTTCTCCTTCGAGCCTTGTTCTCTTCAGGAACTTAAGTCAGTCAAATTCCCCGATACGATAATAGAGAATCCGGGAATCTTCAGAGAAAATTTAGTAAATCTACCAGAGTCCTCCGAGCCACTATAGAAGAACTCGGAGAGTAATATAGAAGAAAACTACTACAAGTCACACATCCGTTGCTGCCACCTAACTAGAACCCCCGTCGACTTCGAACCAACCCAGGCCATAGACGGAGGGGTTAACAACTGGCGACCTTTAACCAGGATCTTCACGACTGACAACTTCTGCATCCAGGATTCTTCCAGTCTTCCAGACCCTGGAACTAGAACCAACACCCAGTTGACCGGCGTGTCACGACTTCTAGTTCGCCACATCCACCCTTGAACCGGTGCGTCACGACTCCAAGTTCTCCACGCCTAGTTTTCATCCAAGAACAAGTGGCCAGCAAGACACGCCTTCAGGACACGTCTCTAAGGATTTCGCCGTAGGACCTAATTAGACCTAATTAGGACCTAATTAGAACACATTAATAAGTACCTTCACATATGAGCGATTCAGACGGTGCGCTTTCTGACATCGAAAATTTACCTACACCCATTTTTCCACCTACCCCGCGCCCTTCAAACATACTCCCAAACACACACACTTCAGATCCAGAACAAGCCAATATGTCTCAGTCTCAAACCCCCGCCCCAGCATACATTAACTTAGGCAGACTAGTAAACCTTCCCCATACTGTTTTAATTTTTAAGGGGACCATAGATAATCGCTTTGTTGAACCAACCGTAAGACCTTGGATTGAATCTTTAGAGCAACATTTCTTACGCGAAAACATCACCGATGATGATATAAAAATTAGGGAAGGAAAAAGATTTATCGACCCAAAGAAGGGAATGCCCATGACACAGTCACCTACGTCCCATCAATTAGCGAAGCTACAACATGGGACGATTTTAAACAAAACTTATTAGAATTTTTTAAAGAAATAACACTTGCACAACCCTTAGCCACGTTAGAAGCAGTCTTCCAAGCTAAATGGAAGAAAGAGGAACACGAAGATTTAAACAAGTTTATTAGACGAACACATAAACTCGTAGGAGAAGCCCTCCGTGCCGCTAAAAATGCGTGTGACATTACTTTCACTTCGAAACAAAGAAATCTATAGTAGCAACAACTATTTACCAAAACCTACCCGGAGCACCTAAAAAAAAGTTTCAGGAGTTTTTAAATGTTGACAAACCTGTAAGTGTAGCCATAAACAAAACACGGGAACATTACCCCGATTTAGCAAACCAGAACTACCGAAAGGGTAGAGAAACCCCTGTACATTACATTCAACAGCAGCAGCCAACACCAACAGCACCAACAGCAACAACAACAACAACCCTATAAATCGAGGCCAATGCAGGGAACACCACCCCAGAAACAAGCTCCACAAACCCAGAATACACGCCCTCCTCCACAGTGTTTTAACTGCGATAGCTTTGGGCACATGATAAGTCAGTGCAATTATCCCTCTTATTGCTCCCACTGTCACGAACATGGTCATCGCCAAAAGTGTGCTGATAAAGCCCCTGCAGGGTATAGACCCCACTTTCAGAAACCAAACCACCCACGTTCCCAAAACGTATCCCAAAAGTCAGCCAATCCCCAGAAACCAGTCCATTCCCAGCCTCAATCGAACCACCAACCCAATAGATTACGGCCACAGGGTCAACCACACACTTACCCCATGTACAAACCTCAGTACAACCAGCAAGGTCAGCTAGTTCGGTACGTAGAAGTACCCGTGGAGGAATCATTTTTCCCAGAGTACAGTTTTCAAGAACACCCTCCAGCGTATGGTAATCCCGTAGAATATGACCCAGGTCCTCCCATAGAAGACCATTCGAGCCCTTTTTTGGACCCTACTTTGGAGGCAACAGTTCAACCTCCTCCCTCCTAAATTACAGTAATGAACCCAGATACGCACAAAACTCCCCATCAGGATAATAGGTGCGGACCTCCTAGATTTAATAATAAATTGTAGCACTGATAACCAAGATTTAATGCTCTCCTAGATACAGGAGCACACGCGACGTTAATTAAGAAACAATGTGTAGATGAATTATTAGAGCGTACAAATTACAAATATGAACTTAAGGCACCATCCTGCCAACTCAGAGGAGTTACGGGCACACCCATACCTACATACGGAGAAATTGAGTTGTATTTAGAAGTTGGAAACGTGGTATACCCCGCGAAATGTTGTATCGTGGATACAGTCGCCACCTTTCAGACAGATATCCTACTAGGTATGGATTTTTTTAACCGGAATCAATGGGAGATTTACCCAGCCGGAAAGTTAGTAAAGTGTCGAAATAGGACACACCATCTCCATGAGAATGACAAACAGCTTAATGCTAATAGAATTAGTTCAGTTCAGATTTCCGAAAGAAATAGGAAACCCCCTCCACTTGATAGCAGTTCAAGTCAGCCAGTTGCATCCAGAGGGACAACTGCTCCAGAAATCAGACCCCAGGGTAATCAGTTCCAGTTGTTGAATCCAGTTGGATCAACACAGTCAGTTGCCAGTCAGCCAGTTTCCAGTCAGCCAGTTTCAGTTCAGCCAGCTTCAGTTCAGCCAGCTTCAGTTCAGCCAATAAGGCAAATTTTAGTCGCCGAACCAGAGTCAGATTCACAATTTTTCATATGCCCTACCGAGCATATAACAGTAGCACCTTATGAGAAGATTTGTTTCCTAGCAAAAATAGTCGACAGTCAAGGAAAATTATTAGAATCAGAGCGTACTCTGATTACCGACAAAAGTAATTTCAAAAGAGATGTTCTTATTGCCTAAGTCCTTAGTCAGAGTCAGAATTCAGCTATCCCTGTTGTTTGTTTAAACAAAGGAAAAAGTCCTATAGAATTAACTTCAAATCAAAAAATAGGAACTGTTTTCACAGTAGAAGTAGATTCAGATTTCCCCATCAGTATGATAAATCGTGTTTCCAGTTCCTTAGAATTAAATCCTTCAGTATTAAAAGAAGAATATAAGAAATGTCTGGAGCACTCCCTTCAGGAGTCACCAGCTTTACAGGATCTCAAACTAATGGAATCAATTCTCGATTTCCTGATAAGAAATAGAGATGTGATTGCCCTAAAAGGAGATCCTCTGGGCCGAACTAATTTGGTCCCTTTTGAAATCAAGTTGGAACCCAATTCCAAACCCATTTTCATTCCTCCCTATCGGGTTCCACATTCCCAATTAGTCACTATTGAGGAACACATCACGGACATGTTGGAGCAGGATGTCATTCAGCCTTCAGCTAGTCCCTGGTCCGCTCCTATGATTCTCGTCTTCAAAAAGGACGGAACATCTCGCCCTTGTATAGATTTTAGACGCCTGAACAACATTACCATCCCAGACCGTTTCCCGATTCCAAACATGCAGGAAACAATTCTGAACGTAGGGAAAGCGAACCTTTTTTCATCCCTCGGTTTAGCATCGGGTTATTGGCAAATGGAGGTCAGTCCCGAATATCGGGCATTGACTGCTTTCTCCACTAACCGAGGCCATTACGAATTCCAGGTTTTACCTTTCGGAGTCCGAAATGGGCCTGCTAATTTCTCTAGGTTGATGAATATAGTCCTTTCCGACCTATTAGGTGTCGAAGCTCTCGTTTATCTTGACGATATTATCGTCTACAGTTCGGACATAAAAACACACTTTCAACGCCTTCAGAATGTGCTATCACGCTTGAGAAAAGCACACCTTAAACTGAAGCTTGCAACGTGCAATTTTTTACAAGAATCCCTGGTATACCTAGGATTCCTACTCTCGTCCGCAGGAATTAAACCTGATCCAGCCAAACTCGAAGCCCTGAAAAGGTACCCTGTACCCAAAACCATCGACGACGCCCGTGCATTTATTGGTTTTGTCGGACTCTATCGGAACTTTATACCCCAATTTTCAAATATTGCTAAACCCATTACTAATTTGTTCCAGAAAAGTTTGAAATTTAACTGGGAATCCAATGACCAACATGCCTTTGAAACTTTAATTAATGAACTAACCTGTCATCCCATCTTACAATATCCTGATTACACAAGACCCTTCATCATAGCCACAGATGCTTCCTCCTATCGACTAGGAGCCGTCCTGTT
Source organism: Bathynomus jamesi (assembly GCA_023014485.1). NCBI lineage: Eukaryota > Metazoa > Arthropoda > Malacostraca > Isopoda > Cirolanidae > Bathynomus > Bathynomus jamesi. The sequence goes on from JAJOZX010001599.1 coordinate 594,908, forward strand.
ACAGGACGTAGACGGTGTGGAATTACCCATTGTTTATGCCAGTCAACTTCTCTCTGCACCTCAACGGAATTATTCCACTACTGACCGAGAGGCCCTAGCGGTATATTGGGCTTTGAAAAAATTCCGAAATATCGTCTATGGCTACGATGTAACCATCAAGACTGATCATAAACCACTCACGTACATCTTCAAGGACAAGCTACTTGAAGGACGATTGAGAAGATGGGCTCTGTTGATTCAGGACTTTGCGGCAAAAATCGTATACAAACCGGGAAAACTGCAAGTTATTCCAGAAGGATTGTAGAGACTCAAGCCCGACGCCCAATTGAATAAAATAGGAATTCTTCCTGTGTTCGACTACGAGTGTCTGCAATACTCCCAACAACAGGACCAACACACCCAAAACCTTCGGGCGCGCCTGGAACAAAAGGAACCATCGAAGGTAAAAGAACAGTACAACCTCAAAGATGGGCTCGTACATTTCAGGAACGAAGATGAAATGACCTCGTGGAGATACCAAAGGATCTCGTCGATATAGCCATTGGACTTTGTCACGACTCACCTTTGTATGGACACATGGGGCCGGATCGCACCATCAAGAGTCTTTTGGAGCGGTACCATTTTCCCGAGATGAACAGAAAGGTACATGAATACATCGCCGAATGTCCAGACCAGACCTCGGAAACTGTGGCAAGAGCCCTAGTGGAACGCTTCATCCAAAATCATACCACTCCTTCCATCCTAATCTCGGATAACGCCCTTAGTTTCACTTCCAAACTGTTCAAGTCACTCTGTAACATGTGTAAAATAAAAAATACACACATTGTGGCATACCATCCGCAGGCAAACGGCTTAGTGGAAAGGCACAATCGAAAGATCTTAGAAGCCCTGCTCCACGTTGTCGATGCATCCTCCTGTACATGGGATGATTCCCTTCCCATGGTACAAACAGCCATCAACAATGGCTATAATGTGTCCATCGGGGACACCCTTCATTTCGTCCTCTATCACTACGAAAAGCGTCTACCTTTTCATTTGCCCGACCAAACCGACCCGGCAGTTCTAACATCTTCCGAAATGACAGAAGCAAATCAGCAACTAGCTGAACGATCTTTCAAGATTTTTTAAATAATCCGCTATGCCCTCGACCAACGAAACCAACAGATGGAGCAAGAGCAACATAGGCGTCATCCCCGTCAACGGACTATAATCGTCGGCATGCGATGGTATCTGAAGAGCGTGAAACCGCCAGGTGCTCATCGCAAATTATACCCAAAATCGGAAAAAATCGTTATGAAATCCTCGACCTCCGGGATCATTCCAAACTAAAGATCATTCACGCTGACAATTTGAAAATAGCTTCCGAACAACATCCCAAAAAACAACTGCCAGGCGTTCGAGCCGCCTATCCTTCAAAAGGTCAAGGTATTAACAAATCGAGCAGGGATAAAAAAACTGAAGTGGTCACCGCGGGAACCGCTACCCATGACGAAGATTAGTACCTCGTAATACCACCAGTACTCGAGCCAATCTCTGAACAAGAGGAGGCCCCAGAGCCAAGCGTCCCATCGGACCCAGACCCTGGAGAAACCCCTTCGAGAGGATCACTCAGTGGAACTCCACCATCTCCTCCAACTCTACCATCTCCTCTGTCACCACCCTCACCGATTGATGATCGACGCACGGACCCTACATACCGCCCGCAAATGCATCAACCACGTGAACTAGAACCTTCACATAAGAAACGAACCCGCTCAGAATCCGAGCTCAACGGTCAACCCCTATTGCCACCAAAACGAGGCCGACCCCTTCACCCACAAACACAAGTATCCACACAGCCACCCCCAGCTCCGTATAACCTAAGGCGTAGAAATGAATAAAATTGTCCCTCTTATAATTTTCCAATTATTTACTCTTGTAGCCCTAGCATTAAAATTTCTACCGGAGTTGTTATAGAAAAACTTGCAGAAGGTAAATTTTTGAAAGGGCACGCAGACCTTTATATAAATTTGCAACCTCCTGCTAGAATTAAAATCAATCTCCTTCAGATACAAACCAAATTAAAAACGTTTGAAAGTAAAGTCCAGAATTCTTTCCAAGAAAAAGATCAGATTAGTCGCGTTCTGTTAGAAAATACCTCGAAAATATTCAAACTACAGCACGCGCCCTGTTAGAAATATTAACCTTACCATGGATACAAATTGAAACTAAAAATTCGGAAAACTTTAACCAAATAAAAGGGGACTGATAGATATAGGAGGGAAACTGTTCAAAGGTTTATTCGGATTAGCAACCGAAGAAGGTATTAAAAGAATCGAATTCAAATTGAATCTCTTCGCGCGAAATCGACAGTATAATGGACACATGTTAGAATAAACTATTAGGTCACTACACGAAAGCAATCGCTTCCTCCACTCCCTTTCGGACAGATTCACATACCTTGAATTAGGGTTTCTCATTTCCCGGCATTTTGCTTATCCCGGGATTCCGGGATAAAAATGATTCCCTTCCCGGGATCCCGGGAAATCCCGGGATATAATTAATTATATTTAAAATATATTATAAAATAAATTAACCTAGAAAAGAGGTGGTATAATTATTTTTTATTTTTTTTTATAGTCATTTAATAAGTTCTGCAATCTCCATGATGGGCAAAATAAAATAATATTGCTGTGAAAAATATGTATTAAAAAAAATACTTTTGAATTACATAGAAAATTTTCACAAATAAAAAATTACTCCGTTTCATTGAAAACTTAATGAATACAACGAAAAAAAAATTGCCTTTGAATTGCTTAGAAAATTTAAAGAAAAAATAAAAATTACCTTCAAATTGCAAAGAACTTCAATGAATTCAACCAAAAAAATTATCACTGTGAATTTTTATAGTACGATTTCAAAAAACAAAGATGGTCAATACTTCGATCACTCAATCTTGTTCTCATTTTAGTCACGAAAAGTCCTGCTGCTGAGAATGCCCTTTCCGATTCTATTGACGTGGGTGGAATCGTCTTTAATGCATTCAAGAGAAGAGAGATGTTCTGCGTTTTTTCGCCCGTAGCCTCGAAGATCTCTAGTTCCTTTTTAAGGTGCTTTGCAGCGCTTGCTTTGCTGTCTAGTGTTCTTGATTTCTCTACCTCGGCTGCTTTAATAGCTGCATCAAACCTTTCAGCTAGAGTCATCGAAGATGACTGAGGGACAGCTGATTCTTGCACATCATTATCTTCATCTGTCTCACTAGAGGTAGAATCAGCAGGTACTCCAAAAAGGCGATCTAACATTTGCTTTGCTGATGAAATTAACATAGACTTGGTTGGTAAGGCTGGCAAACTTCTGTCACTTGCGAAAGTTGCGACCTTTTTATAATTCTTTCCACTATTGAGGTATTGTATGAGGCCAGTCAAGTTCTCATTTCTTCTCTCTGTTATGCGTCGAATGAACGACTCCTTTAGTTTTTTTGAAAAAGGTGTGTTTAGTTGATTTAGTTCGTTCAAAATGAAAGAAAAAAACACCTTCTGATGAAAGTAAAGTCGATTCTCTGTTGCCCAGCTTTTCTGCTCCAACTTTTAATGGCTCCAGCGATGCCACAATGTCACGAATTACAGCAACTTCTTGTTTGTCAAGGTCAAAATTGTCCATATCTTTATTGCAGTCGATGAGAGCTTTCGATACGGATGACCTTATTTTGATAAATCGCTCCAGCATGGCTAAAAGACTATTCCATCTGGTTTTGGAATCCAGCAATAGATGCAAACTTTTTCCTTGTTCCTGTTGAACATATCCTTGTAAGATGTTATTCTTTAAAGGTGATTTGCGAAATTTTTTTGCTATTTTTCTGACTTTATTGATGATTTGAGACACGTTGATTTCTTTACATACAGTGTCGTGCGATCCAAATGAAATATCTATCTCGAACGGATCCTCATCAAAGCGCTCACACAAAACACTTTCAAAATCAATACTATGATTGAAATCTTCTCCATCTTCATCTATGTTGTCATTATGTTCGTCATCTTCAGTTTGAATTTCTTCAGAAAGAGTGATTGCAATATCCCGGGATTTCCCGGGACAGGGAGAATTTCCCGGGAAATTTAAATTAGCTAAAAATCTACCGGGATCCCGGGATCCCGGTAAAGAAACCCTACCTTGAATCCATGTTAGCTCAATACAAAGAACACAATAGATATCTAGAATTAATAGAGATAATTAACCTACAAGTAACCCTAATCGATAAATACTTACAACGAATAACTACGATTCATTCCAAGGTTTTGCGTGCAACCCAGCTAGCCCATGGAAAAATCATTCTTTCCACCCTAATACCATGGGAAACACTTCAGTCCTTGATTCACACCGCCCAGACACAATTAAAATTATCACCCATATTCCTGCTCAACCACACTAATTACCCCCAATTTCTAGAATACACCTGGACTGTACATGGACCACGCTCCTACACATACCTCATAATTATACCATTTTTCGATGTCCTCACTTACGACGTATATAAATTTCACCCTTTCCCAACACCCTACCAAAACAACTCTAATGTCTATCGATTGTATTTACCCACCGTACCACCTTACCTTTTCCTCACCAAAGATCTGTCAGCTTATTCTATGATGTCAGATAGCGACGTCCGGCATTGCCGATTCCCGCAATCAAATAAACAACTCGTTTGCCCTCCACTCAAACCAGTTATTCTTCCATCTACTAGGTCTTGCTTTATCGACTTAATTCGTGACCGGCATGCCCCGATATGTTCATTTAAAAAATTTCATTCCCCTAAAACCGTCCAACTACGAATTGGACCAGACATCTGGGTTTCTCTCGAGAACAAGACTGCCGCTACTCTCGAGTGTCCGTCAAATTATTCCCTCATCACAATCCTTATGGTTATTCGGCTACCAGCTGGTTGCTCCTTGCGTTAAAAAACCCTCCAAATATACAACCCGTACAAGGTTACCATTAATAACTCATACCCCTTCCCGTCGCAAATTAAATTTAAACCCGTCATAGAGATCTTAAATCTCTCCATAAAACCTGTAACTATCCTACCCGAGCTACATGCCCCTGAATGGAATGATCAATTG